>OX419177.1:17224164-17889660 GCA_948465475.1 Thalpophila matura
AGGAGCGCTTAATTATGCGCGTAATTGTGTCACAAAATGTACTAAAGTGGCATCAGTTGTTCCGGTACTAATTTGCTATGATGGCATATCTCCTTGTTTCTATGATCTGAGATAAACATACAGCTGCATCCCCAATAAAATTTCAAGTTATAAAAGTTGATACAGAAAACAGTGAAATTAGGTCTATTGTTGTAAAAGGATGGAATCGCAAACATGTTTATTTAAAAGGGGAAATGAAACAGGAACAACGTATAACAGAACAAATTGAATTTATAGGGTAAAAAGGTCATGAAATGTTAGATAAGGGACATAATACCAATAACCACAATAGACCAAATACAATTGTCTCGCAAGTCTATTCTCGTTGTTGTTGCTTCAACCGAAAGACTCCATACTATCACTCCATAATCCACCATAAACAATAATGCAAATAATGTATTTAAATTCTTCACAATGAATGATTAAAATTAAAACATTTTCTCAACATCGAATACAAAAACACGTACCTATTCATTTTATAGGAAAACCAGATAACATTTTCACTGGCAAGATCGATTAAATTAAAAATACAGCACCCACCGAGGGAGAAAATATTGTATACCTACATTTTAAGATCGCACCGCAAACTGATGTATGCATAAGAACCTGTATCCAATGCTCGGGTAGTCGAAAATATTGGGAAAGAGTAATAATGGTCTCCCCTTCAAGAGTTAAGCTGTCGTTTCTGTAAAGTTACACAGTGATAATACCGGCGATATTGCTCCCCCTGTAGGTTATTATGTCTGGCACGTCAAAGGTAGCAAGTGAGTAAATAGGCAGGTGAAGATTGTGGTGGCGGTGTTTAAAGATAGCGTTGAAGTATCTCGAATTTTTGTATACCAAAGATTTTGTGCAAAGGAAGATGTTATGAGATAACCTATTTCGATAGTATGTTTAACCCCCAGTTTTTGAAAGCCTATTCAATTTAATATCATGTCAACTTGTAGAGTTGAGTTATCTTCGTTCGGTCAACCAATAAAAGCAAACGTGAGATTTATCAGCAGATTTACAGATCGACCTGATTAAGCCTTAAATCAGGTGTAAATAAATGAAGGTAAAACTTATTTATTATGTTCGCAAGAAGTGTAGGTACGCTTAATTTTTTTCAACGCACTATTTCACAAGAACACGAGATTTAAAAATACGTCAAAATGAAAAGGTGAATTGAATGCAGCATACTGCGTAAGAAAAAGTAGTTTCACTTCCCTAAAGTTTTCTATTATGCTTTTAAAAACTTTCGTCCATTTGGGACACCGCATAACTGCAATGTTGGGATGCCAACCATTTTTGTCGTAAGTAATCTTTGTTGGGTTCCAGTTTTGTTGTGTTGCTGTAAAGTATTAAAAGTTTTAAGGTTGTATTGTATCCGACCTAATTTCACGAGTGATGCAGAGGATCAAAAACAAACACATCCCATTTTTCTTACACAGCTATTTTTCATGCAGTTATGTACTCGACAAGGCTTTCAGTAGGCTCTCTAAAGGAAAGATTATAGTTCAATATTCCCTGAGGAAAGTAGACCATTTGTTAGGATGCATATTTTCTCGATAAGCATTAATAGCAAAAATCTTCAAAGAAAACCTTATCTCTGCGTTATTAGTTCCGTGTATCCATATAGGATCATTAACCACAAAGGTCACGCCACAAGATATTATCATCAGCAGACCGCAGACTGTTAGCCATCCTTCTAAATAAATATAAATCACTATAAAAAGATAAGTTTAGTTGCGTAAAGTAAGAGACAATAGAGCACAAAAAGATTAAAAGCCACTTTCTAATGATCATGACCCGTGGCTTGCGTAAGCGTCAACCATAACGTTGAGTTAAAAGTGTCGTTAGTCATTTAATCCGATAATATCTCGATATATTTTTAGAGGTATTGTTTTAAAAGGACCCATTATTATATTTTAGGTGATCAGTTAATTATCAGTTAGGGGAATGTGAGCTGATTACTAAAAAAACTTTTCAAAAAAAGTTAAAACCGCCTTCAAAAAGTTCACAATAATATTGTGTGAAATAGTTTCGGAAGTCCTTTATTTGTTTTGATACAATAAGAAAAAAAAAGTAGGTACAGTCGAATTGGTAACCTCCTTTTTGGAGTGGATTCAATAAATATCTTAGAATGTATCGGCTGATTATTCAAAACACACAAAATATTGAGTCCAAATCAAAAAATTCCAATCTAGGTCCAAGTCCAATCTAGGTCCTGATGCTATTTGATATCACTAATCTTTCATCAAAATTCAAAGTCTTTTTTTTTTATTAAAAATAGACTTGCGTTTGACCGCCATCTCGCCTGATTAATTAAGTAATTATAAAGTTGAATATAGGTACACAATTAGAACAAAGACAAACAATTTTCTTCTCCACTAAATACCTACGTCAGACGCAGCATTAACTAGTTCTTTGTCTTTCCAAAATTATTTAAATACGAAACCAATGTTTACGATATTTATTTTGTCGGCAACGTCGCCATTTTCTTATAATACTATTTCGGATATTGGCTTTATTATTTTGAGTATTTCAGGCGCGATCCCAGGGGGGGGGGGGGTCACGGGGGTCATGACCGCCCCCCAAAATCGAAAAAAATGCGCAAAACACGGTAATTCACGGTATATCACGTCGGCATTAATCGGTATGACCCCCCCCTAAAGTCTTCAGCTGCGGTATGACCCCCCCCCCCCAAAATCGTCGGCTGGGACCGCGCCTGGAGTATTTTCTAAGACAAATAAAAGTGCTGCCAAAAGTTCCAAACGGGCCTCTATAAGCTCTATTAACTCTATATAAATCCTATTTTCCGTCAGCAGGTCAAAAGAACTTAAAGCGTGTTTAGTGTTTTCTCCCTTTTCAGTCTTGTTACTGTCATCTTGCAAACTTGCAACTGCCCTTTATTATTCAGATTTATTTATTGGATATTAGCCTGCAAAAAGCTTTTTTGAATTAATTCCTTTAAGATATACTTACTCGTGTAAAAACCAAATCAATTTTTATATAATTTTAAATCTGAATCTTAAAGTTAACCAATTTAATTTGTCAACCCGTTATCAATGATTCAGCTGTCAATATCAAAGTCAAAGCAGATTAAAACGGCTATTAAAATTGCGAAGAGAATCTTCAAAATTTCTTCAGAGTAATACGATAGTGCAGAGGCAGATAGTGACAATAATTATAATAATGACTTGTGCAAAACTTACAAAACTTGTAATGGGATAAGTTTTCAGTAAAAGAACCGCATACAAAATGTTTGTATGCCGAGACAAAAAAGGAAAAGATACTTATTCCTCGGAGACGAGTCTTTAAATGAAAAAGTTTGTGACCTTGTATGTAGATGTTGTACAACAGTTTATTCAAGTTACCTACTAAATTCACCAAATTGTAAAGTTAGTATGGAAAGTCTCCTAATCGCTTGTTTGGAGATTCTACTTATAAAACTGAAAATTCCGGAACATTTGTAAGTTTGCTTTAGCTTAAAAAACTGGCGAGTGCACAATTTTGCTTACTTTTTGTTGGTGTGTTCCAAAAATGTGCATACCGAGCGTTTAAAAAAAAACCTTATGAAAACGTACTTTAATTAAAACCATAACTTGTGTGTTTTATAAGAGAAAACAATAGTTTTAGGTTTTTAATATGTCCGACTCATGAATCAATCTCATTTTGACTCACTAAAATGGCAAATTTAATGAGAGTCCAAGTTAATGACCAGACCTTAAATTACATTAGGTGAAGTGTAGGCGAGTCATCGCAAAGGCTAGCAGACTTGTAGATAGCCTTCCTCAGCTGCGTCTATCCAAATCTGGATTTAATATTCGTCAATCCACTCGTGACATCATGGCCTCGCCGTTTGAAGAAAATGGTAAGACAAGAAGTGAGGTGGCAAGCGCGTAGAATAGATCAGGTAATCAAATTAACGGCAGGTGTTAAATGGTAGTGACACGCGTCAGGGTACAAGCCAGGTAAACATGCCACGGGGTCGTGTTTATCCTATATTAAGGGGCAAATAGGCTACGGGCGAGGCGATGACGTCACGGGGCGGCTCCCTGGTGGCTCAGCGCGTTCCAACTGAGATCACGTTGAAACGTCGCCGACATGACGGTGACATGTAAATATGCCGCGAATTCGTATGTGCCAAAAGCAATAACGTGGTAGGTAGACATACTCGTACATTCATGAATTTAATCTGTGAAGTTGAGTCTGTTCATGATAATCCAATGGGTTTTGCACATTCATTTTAAACATAATTATCATATCGCCAAATAGATATGCAACAGCATAATGGGAATCTGCACTCTCACACATACAAGCAACAACAATACAACACACAAAGTAATAAAAACTCCTGCACGTTTTCCCAGTTCATAGGAAAAAAAAGTCTGATGACTCATCCACATCATAAACACGATAATATTATACACAAATGCTGACATCATTGATAACCGGCTGAATTTATCGCGACACGAAAACATTGTGAGTATAAAACAATTTGCTTCAACTCTCGGCTGATTGGATAATAACTTCGTCGCGAAACCGTTTTGTTTGCGTCTGTCATCTCATGTATAACAACATCAAATCTCATACGACACGAGATATTTAAGATGCTAAACACTTCTTTTTTTGTACTGCCAAAATCCTGCTTTATAATTTTATTAAGACAGAAGCAGGCAAACGTGATTGACGCACGTGAGTTTATAAAACATTATTTTATTGGCAACGATAATCTACGAATTGATTAAATAATAATCAATTCGGTCATGGCCAAGGCAACAAGACTTCTTTTGGAGTTATGGTTGACTTACATATTTCATCTATGAATGCATGAGCGTTTTCTGCACCCTTACCGTAGGTAGTATGAAAGAATACCGAGGGGTTCTTTTTGTTAGAGTCTGACAAAGCCCTTCGCCTGCCCTGCTGGGTATATATTCTTGAGGAATTGTCCATGAAAGTGAAGGGTTATTAAGTTACTATGCATAACGCAGGTGCAGATCTAGCGTTCGCACTCTTGCATAACTCAACAAACAACCAAAAAAGCATCAATGCAAACAAGAATCATGAAAACTGCCAAGAAAGTAGCCTTATCTTGGCTCTTTCTTTGGTTTATTAGTAAAATTATCTTGTTCCAGTTCGTCGGATACACCTTGTAATTAATTAATCTATACGGAAATTCGTCTTATCTTCGTATCGATAGTACGATAAACTATACTGCGTATACTTACGGAAATCCCTAAACTGACGTAAATGCAACGTTTTGGACATAATTTTTTTTTAATTTTAAGTCTTATCATGATTAATATGACCCACATTACTCTCACTAAAACATTTTAGTTTACAAACATAAGCCACAAAGTGAATCGTCGCTAGTTCTAACCACACGAGGTCTCTTTGTCCTTATTTAGGCAGATTAGCGTGACCTCTTTTTCTCCTTTTAAGTTGGTTTAGACTTAAATGACCCAAAAGCGGTCATTGTTTCTTCAGATTATTTTTATACAATCCATATATTAATATGTATTTTAGCATTTCGAGTTTAATTGTTCAGTGCGCTAAATTCGAAATGCATTTCATTAAGCAAGAATATTTATCAGTAACTGATTTAAAAAGAGGTTAAAACATAATAAAACCCATAATGATGACTCACTCCGACTGTAGAGTTTCTCTTGCTAATGAGCCCACGACTTAATTCTTTTCAGCGAAGCGTGCCGTGGCTTTAAAACCAGGAAAACCCTTTAGGACGAAGTAGGGCATTTTTACCGTCTGTAAAGCAATACACAAATGGAACGACGCGACGTTTAAATAACTTTGCCTACTAGACGCATTTCTTACGGCAATTGATGTTAAAATTTAAATAGACAAGCCATAAAACCGAACAGTGAAGACGTTAGTATCTCTCGAACATCCTCCGTACGGCGGAGACACTTCACTTAATTATAATGAAAGAGGAGGCGTGGGAGTGCCAGTATCTCAATCAAACCCGCTTTATTGCGGACACGTTGACAGTGTGCCTAATTTACATTATATTGGTATTACACCTTGACACACGTGAAGGGAAGTTAACAAAGTAAATGAATGGGTTTCATAATGTGATTTCTAGTTTATTTTATGAGTATTCTTAAATATATAAACTCAATAATTTTAAGTACCTACTTAAAATTATTGAGTAAAATTATAATAATTATTGAATAAATTGGTACATCACCACAGGGGGACATTATTCTCTCTTGCGTTTATTACGCTTGGCAAATGATAATGGTGTTTGGTAAAGAGTATTTTAGCCAGATTTATTACTGTCCTAGATTATAAAATACGCCTATGTGAAATAGAGTACCCTTTAGCCATTTGACTGTTACAATGTTAAAACACAATAGATTTCGACCTGAATCAGGTTGATCGACAGATGAACTAATAAAGTACGTGTGGCAACCTTAGTCGAGATGACCAACTTAGTTAATTAAATAGTCTTTCAGACACCAGAGAGTTTATATCTTAAATCATCGAATGAGAATTCATGATGTTCAACACAAGAAACATAATTTTAGACAAAGCTACCCTTTCACAGAAAAGGGGAAACAATAGAATGATAAACGACACCAATACGTCATATCTTGCAGACAAGAAAGATAACACTAATTACTATCAGATAATGCCGCAATTTATCATAGGGGAGGGTAGCACTAAGCTCAAATAGCTCGTGATGAAGAATTTACATTAATTTTCCGGTTCGTCACGAACGCAGGGACCGCCGGTAATGATATGAATATTCTAAGACGCTTGAAAAAAATGGGCGACTTACCGGTGCAATATGTGGGTTGAGCATACGCGACGCATTTTGTAGAAAATAGGTCACATTAAAAAGATTTAAGACCCCTAGACCACCGTAATGTGTTTTCTTGATGGCAACTGTGTGATGAATTGTATTAAAATTCAGGTAAAGTTTCGACGGTGGATTTTAGTGAAAATTCAGTGTTCAACCCACGCTCATTTGAGACATCAACATGAAGTTCAAATCCGCGTGTCTTTTGTATGGGAAAAGTATGAAATATAGATCGAAGGAAACTTTGTGTAGGTAAAAGAAAATGTAGCACTTACCTAGTTCATTATTGAAAGACTTTATTTTTATTTGTTACCTTCGCTATCGGTTTTCATAACCTGAAGTTACTGCGCTTATCCCCAAGTGAATATAAACAATAAAGACGAAGTAGGTAGGTACGGAAAATGTAATATTACCTCCACTTCTGTTTATTCAAAGGATTCAAACTTAAGATATTACTTACGCAAGTTATTTTAAAATTCCCAACGGTAATATGAGTTAGATAATGCTGTATACAGGGTGTCCCACGGCTATGCCACATGGAGGGAAAGTACTTTAAATATTTGAGATAGGAAGTTTAGCTTCATGGAAACTTCACTTTATTTTTGAAATTAAGTAATACTGCATTCAAAGATTTTTAAAAAGTTGCTTGCTCCATCTGGGAATCGAACCGACAAAATGTAAAAAAATGAACATTCTGTATTTTTATGATGCCGATCGAAAGGGTTCATTGTAAGCATTAATTCCTTCTAAGTAACTTGGTATCCTATCCATGGTATAGGTACTGTCAACTTTTCATAAAATGTGCCATATCGTCTAAACGCCTCTGTAACGAACCCCACTCATAATGGCAGGAAAGCAATACAAGCGCGCTGTAAAATGTAAAATGGCGTCGAGAAATAGTTTTCACTGTGAAAAATCGCTACGTAATTTAATGTGACATGGTGTTATTTTGATTGAGGACTTTTATAAAAGTTCATAGTTGCGAAACGAAGTGCAGGTATTAGGTATATTGTGTACGGTGTACACCTGTTGGATTAAGCCATGCTAATGACTTCCATACTTATCCATCGTTCATAAAGTTTTTGTTGAAACTATACATATAATATGGCTAAAATAATGCTACTCCTAGGTTAAGCCCTCAGATCATAGAAACAAGGGAGATGTGCCAAGGCGCTATCGAGCTTGATGCCTGATTTTGAGCAAATTGCTCACATTAAAAACGTACGCGCTGGCGACGAACCGAACACGATCGATGGTATAAATAAAGTGTTTTAGTTTAGTGCTAGTGTTGAGTGACGACTAACAGTGTTAGATTGAGGGTGTGCGGAATGTTTAATGCGTGGGAGATCTTTTTATTCACAAGGAGCGCTTAATTATGCGCATAACTGTGTCGAAAAATGTACTAAAAGTGGCATCAGTTGTTCCGGTACTAATTTGCTATGATGGTATATCTCCTTGTTTCTATGATCTGAGGTTAAGCCTAACCAAATTATTATAAAATATCAAGCTTAGCCTTATTTTTAGAGCGAATCAGAAATAGGCGGGCTTAGCCACAGAAAATCAATCACTTTGCGAAGGGTTGATATTTCCTAGGGTGACATCAATTTCATTATATTACCTACATTTGGAATAAAACAGTCATCTGTTGTTCACCTGTAGTTGATAAATTTATCGATCCCATATCTTTTAAAACAGCCTGATAAAATGTTTGTCATTTATTATTCACGTTCTTTCTATCTATACCGTACTCAATAGAATTGGTTCAATAATAAAACACAATGGACATAGCGGAAAATCGAATTAACTTTTTCGCAGAAAGTAAAACCAAACAAAATAGAATGAAGCTCACCGACGGCGCATAAAATTCTGTGAATTTTTACCAAAGCACAGGTAGGTATTGCACAAAGCTACAGAGAAAACCTTTATGGAAATAGCATATACATACATATACATTCAACGTTCCAAATAGTTTCAACGACCTATCTCTGAATATTTCGGTATTTTCATTGCTAAATGGTTTAAATAAAAAATCGTTTTCTTTGAATTCTTACGGAAACTTGGATTTTTATTTCAGAAAAACCTTGTCTGAAAAGTTATTTTTTTTTTTATTTCGCTGTTCGACGTTGGCGTCGATACAGTAGATTGCGTAGTACCTACCTACCTACCTAAGTACTTAAAAGAAATTCACTTATACTTGGAGCTTCAAGTGCCTAAGATCGACTGATTGTTTCCAATTCCCTCTTACGTTCTTCGGGAACCTTGAAGCTCCAACCTTGAATCACGTCCTTGGGCTTAACCTACTTTCCAGTCCATTTCATTCATTCGCTCACTCAAAAAACATAATTATTTATAAGTGATACATGAGTAATATTGGCTTATCGAACAACACAATATGATAACGGTCACGTATAGAATGATATTAAAAATGGCGATACGATTATAATTATTAATTAACAGTAATGATTGTGTTGGTAAAGCTTATTCAAAATTTTTCATGACACCTATTTCTCGCTGTTATCCATTAGGGAAAATTTCGCGTTCGGTTGCAATTCTACAAATTTATGGGATTAAATATAATGACCACCATAAAATGCTTTGATACCTTTAGTTCTTTTACCAAAAATAGGTATACACCAGAAAAATAAAGTCTAAAATTACAATAGTACTAAACTAGCTATTTTAGTCACGACTGCACTTCAAATTGTATTTGAGCACCAAATGTAGTAAATGATCACCAAATCTTAGCGAGCAAATTAATGCGCTATTTCTGCCTAAATAAACCACTATGATGGCCATATAATATAGGCTTATTACCAAATAAAGTAAGAAGTGACTCCGCGACCAGCGCTGTGTCCTGAATTTGCAGAACGCGCCGGTTGCTCAATTGGCAGCCGGAGCTGACTGGAAAAAAGCGGGAAATGGGGTTGGCAATTTGGCATAGTTAAAAATAAAACCGGCCAAGTGCGAGTGGTACTCACGCACCGAGGGTTCTGTATCAGTTTTGGACGTATAAAGTGAAAAAAACCGGACCGCATAACTAAGTTTGTTTGTGAAGGAATTTTGATGGTTTTGAAAAAACTGAACTATGGTCCATTGCAATAGAACTTGTTAACTTTGTAAACAAACTTTCTATACAAATTCATCAAATTTTGACAGTTGACTATACTAACATTGTTTACAAAGTTAACAAATTCAATTGAAATGGACCCTAGTTAGGAACATCGTTTTATTTTTGGTGCAATATTTGGGTCCAATACGTATCAGCTCTAATTATTTCAGATTTTTCGCTCCGTAAACTTTGGAGATATGGGGGGGGGATGGTATTTTTTTTTGACATTTTTCATCATATGTTGAAAACTGTGAGACATAAAATTAAATAAAAATATATTTTGAAATGTGCAAATCAAGCCCTTTCATATGATATGCCACTTGACATAGTAACCTCACTTTAAAATTTCGGACCCCCACTTATTTATATATTTATTTATCACACAATAGGTATATGGTAGGTTAGGGCTGTAGGGCTTATAGGGTTTATAGTCGTAGGGACTGTTAGGCTTGTAGGTCTTAGTAGGTTCCCTTAACTTATCATATATTTTCATGTATCGTCACACCCTTAACAATATTGCGGCCTAACGTGACGTTTGTGAGGGGTGGACGTACAAAAATAAAAATATTTTTTGACTCCCAAACCCCCCCCCCATGATTGTTATTTTTTTGCATGTCATTTTAAATTAAAACTAGCTTTAGCCCGCGACTTCGTCCGCGTTTCCGTCGTTTTTCGTAAAAAAGTAGCGTATGTCCTTCCTCACGGTTCAATGGTTTTGATGTAACAGACAGATTAACTTTCGTATTTTAGTAGGGAAATATAATATGTCAATCCACAATACTGTCGAAAAATATCGCAATAAGGAACCGCAGAATATTATTATTAATAGCTGTGCCCGCGATTCCATCAGCGTGTAACTCCTTGTGTGTAATACAATCAGAAAGCTCCGAACTGCTAAGCTATCGGGAGTTACACGGTTATTGTGAGTCAACCATAAAAGATAGACATATGATGTTGTGGGATATTTTTTAGATAATTTTATGTAGAATATTTCCGTCATACATAATTTCTATGTAGCTTTAACCATTAAGGCTGCACATGCGACGGAAGCTTAAAAAATGGAGTAACTTCTCCCGTTTTCCCAACATTTCCCTTCACTGCTCTGCTCCTATTGATTGTAGCGTGATGAAAAGTATACTATAACCTGCCCAGGAGTATGAAGAATACTTGTACCAAGTTTCGTTAAAATCCGTCGAGGAGTTTTTGTTTCTATAAGGAACATACAGACAGACAGACAGACAGACAAAATTTTTACTGATTGCATTTTTGGCATCAGTATCTATCACTATGATTAGTGGTCGATACTGATGCCAAAAATGCAATCAAAGGGGTCAATTCTGTACATGAAATATATTTTCAAAATAACTATCAGGGGGTGATCCCCCTTATAGTTATTTTGAAAATATATTTCATGTACAGAATTGACCTCTCTACAGATTTATTATAAGTATAGATGTGGTTAATAATTTTTGTGTTCATTTACTATTTTTGGGTTAATAATGATTTTTTTGGAGTCAGTTTGCTTAAATAGGATAGCAAGATATAAAAACTTTGTTTATAATTTTACAGTTTAGGTAATTTTGGTGGTAAAATATCTGGTATTAAGTTAAACATGAGCCCAAATTTATCTGTCAAGCAAGTATTAATTTACGGATCTTTATTATATGTGTATAATAATGTATTAAGTATATTGATAATGAGTTCGCGGAAATTCCACGCTGAGTAATTTTCCGCTAACACTGAAACGAAAATTTAACACGTACTTGCTACAACGTACGTAGTAACGCCTCTGAATAATGCTTGCGAATTCAACAAGTGTTTACGTCTCATGTTGATGTGAGCTCCTCCATAAAAAGGTAGGATACTTTATTTTACCGACTAAATATCCATTTCAATCTGAGTTAATGGATCAAGTGGGAACGATCATTTCTCGGTCTTTCTCGGTCACAAAGTCACAATTCACGTTAGAGTTACTGCCACTATTAAATTACTAATACATTGTCGTTTAAGTTATTCGCAGTTTATCGAGGAGGATTATATACTACGGAAAAAGTGGAAAAGTGACCAAACGCAGCTGCACGCAACCACATTCATTAGGCTCAAGATCGACTGTCTTAGACTCCTAGAGAAATGTGCTGCCTGTTGATAGAGTGTCCCACTCTGTTCCACTACACTACACAATAAACAACAAACAGTTTACCACATTACAAAACACAAGTAGGTACAGCAATATACCACAGTGTAAGTAATTAGCTAGGACGCGACGCGGCGACGTATAACAACCAGCAATACATCTTTATTATTTTAATTTGACATTTACTAGCTTTATTACTACTTAAATAATTAACGCAGTGTCTATTAACGTTATTAGAATATGTGTTGTTCATAGTAGGTGCGTTAAGTTACATAAAATTATAAGTGAGCAATTATTTTTGTGTATTGTATACACGGTAAAATTAAAACCAGTGCGGATATATGGACGTGAAAGTACCTACTCATGAATATTATCAACTTTTATTATGGGACCGAATGAAAAAAAAAATCTGCTGTTCCCTACAAAAATGAACTTACAATACAACACGATCAAAATGAACGGAACAGCAGATTTTTTCATATTTCAGTGTAGGTCCCATAATAAAACTTGATCATATTCATGAGTACTTTCACCTCCTTAAATATCCGCACTGGTTTTAATTTTATCCTGTAGAACTAGCTGTCGCCCGCGACTTCGTCTGAGGTGAAAATGGATGAAAAGTAGCCTATGTGCTTCTCCAGGTCCCAGGCTACCTTTTTGTCAAATTTCATCCAAATCTGTCCATCCGTTAAAGCGTGAAGGAGTTACAAACGCACACACACAAACTTTCGGATTTATAATATTAATATGGTTACTATGGTTAGTGTGATTGGTTTCCCGGAAAGGGCTCTAACGATTCGATTAAATTTTATATTTAGATAGAGAATAGAGATAGAGAATAGAGAGACTAGGTGGCATCCTAGAGAAAATGTTAAGCGAAGCTCGGTCCAGTACCAGGCAACCGGTACCAGGCAATTAATTTCATAACACTGCTATGCTCTCTAGTAGGCGTAGTAACAACAATTCAGAAGAATATAGACAATAGACCTCTAGTTGTAACCATGGTAACCAGTTGTTATTGACTTGGGAAGAAGGCGCTGGATAATAATTCAAGAAAAGTAATTGAAACTTTATTCCTTTAATGTCCTCTCTTGCTTAGAAACAAATTGGAGACAATTTAATATATATATTTTATCTAAAACGAGTAAGGAAAACCGGCCAAGTGCGAGTCGGACTCGCGCACGAAGGGTTTCGTACCATTATCTATAGAAACGGCAAAAAATCACGTCTGTTGTATGGGAGCCCCCCCCCCCTAAATATTTGTTTTATTTTAATTTAATTATTTATTTTTAAAGTGAAAATAATAATAATATTACAAAATATTCTATGAAAATTTCAAGCGTCTACCTGTTGCCGCTTTCAATATCCAGCAAAAAAATCACGTTTGTTGTATGGGACCCCCCTTAAATATTTATTTTATTCTTGTTGTTATAGCGGCAACAGAAATACATCATCTGTGAAAATTTCAACTGTCTAGCTATCACGGTTCATGAGATACAGCCTAGAGACACACAGACAGACAGACAGACAGACAGACGGACGGACAGCGAAGTCTCATAATAGGGTTCCGTTTTTACCCTTTGGGTACGAAACCTTAAAAACCGTTGAATCTACCTAAACAACAGAATGCGTTTATCGTTAAAATTGTATTAACGTAATGGATCTAATGTCAAAATGAGATTACCGGTCCCATCAGCTGCCATTCGGCGAATTTTTGAGAATTCGTAAAGATAAATAGGGGAAAAAAGTCTGCATTGGAGACATTCACAATAATTAAGAAAACCTCAGTATTATGCAAAGCTTTAATTAACATAAGAGATGGTCTAGCTAGCTTCAAAGAGAGGTTTCTTTTAACTTTTTACCCGACTACGAAAAAGGAAGGGTAATGAGTTTAACAGCCTATGTATGTATGTATGTTTGTATGTATGTATGTATGTGTCTATGTATGGATGTTCGATCGTAGCTCAAAAACTACTGGTCAGATTTTGACAAATGAGGTATCGGTTGATTCGTATTTACATTAAGAGTGTCATAGGCTATGATTTTTTGAAAGAAAAAATCAAGATGGCCGACAAAACGTAAAAAAAGGACCATAAAAAAATAAAGTTTACCCGATTTTAACAAATGGGGTGTCCTTGGATTCCTCTTGATCCAAAGAGTATCGTGAGGTATATGGTGTTACAAGAAATCCAATATAGCAAACACTGGAAATTATAAAGTGTAAGTACAATCTGTGACTTTCTTGCTACTAACTAGCGCCATCTCGTTAATTAAGACTGCGACACTTACAGTCTCAAAGTTAATGCAGTAATTGACCCAAGCCATCAAAAAAGTGTCAAATAAAACAAGAGTTAAAAAAACTAAAACCCAACTACGTAATAAAACCAACTGAAAAGCATAAAATAAGAAAATATTCAACACATCGGTACAGTGGTGTCCAGGTTATAGCCGTAGTCGCATGCCGTCATTAAGCAGCCATCACAGGTTATAGCGGCATGCGACCACGGCTATAACCTGCCGGGCTAACATGCGCGCCGCGACAAATTTTATCGACTGTTTTGTCTCGTTCTTACTCGTGCGAATACGAGACAAATGCACGATAAAAGCGTCTACAAAATTTTGTCGCGGTGCGCATGTTAGGCGCTCTGTACACCACTGTACCGATGTGATGAATATTTTCTTATTTTATGCTTTTCAGTTGGTTTTTTTACGTAGTTGGGTTTTAATTTTTTTAACTCTTGTTTTTTTAAAGACGGTAAAACGGTATCTTTCCGCAAAAGGCAATGTCCCGCAAAAGACAATGTCTCGTAAAACTCAGCGTCTTTAAATAGACGAAATCTCGAGAAACGTCATTAGGTACGTAAAACGGAGACAAGCGTAATGTGCATCGCCTGAAGGGTTTAGTCGTTTGTAGACCCGTCTCCTCAGAAATATTGTGGATCTTAAAAAACTTAAAATATTTTAAAATTAATATGTGCAAAATTAATTCAAGACAAGCAACAGATGACATTACTACCATACTTGGCCTTACCACCATCCCTGAGGGAGTTTTTTTCATCCAAACTTGACGCCTCGCCCCACTGTAAATACGAAGAGTGAATACTAATTCTACATGGTCCCCTATAAGGGGTCGTGTAAAATATCCATAAAGTATATCTGTACGCTGCTAAGAAAGCGGCATATTCTTATGTTTATGAAATGGCACCGTCAAACGGAATAGGGCGACAATGTACGAGAAGCGTATTTTTTGGGATGTGTCGACACATATTGCGATATAATTCGTCTTCGCCGTTCATCCCAACAACTTTCCTGAGACGGCTCTAGGGGTGTCGGATCGCTACTTTACGCAGATCCAGCAGATTCACTGCAAGAAAACCTTAGGGAAATAAACTGCTGGGATATATGTCTCATGTCTAAAGCTCTGTTACTAGTGATCCACATAAACTGCGTATTGTTACTGTTCTGTACGTTGCTTGTTGCTTGTAGAGCTTAAAATTCTGTATTTTTAACCGACTTCCAAAAAGGAGGAGGTTCTGCATTCGGTTGCTTTTTTTTTCATGTATGTAAACCGATTACTCCGTGATCTCTGACCCAATTTACGTGATTCTTTTTAGGGTTCCGTACCAAAATGGTAAAAAAGGAACCCTTATGGTGCGACTTCGTCTGTCTGTCTGTCCGTCTGTCTGTCACGGCTGCTTATTTCAGCAACTACTAATGCTATCGACTTGAAATTTGGAACAGTTATAAAGAATGCTTGCCCAAAAAAATATTTTTATTTTATTTTATGTCTCATAGTTTTTGACATATGATGAAAAATGACCAAAAAAATACCATTCCCCCCCCCCTTATCTCCGAAGTTTGCGGGGCGAAAAATCTGAAATAATTACAGTTGATAGGAATTGATCCAAATATGGCACCAAAAATAAAACGATGTTCCTAACTAGTACAGTTTTTTCAAAATCATCAAAATTCCTTCACAAACAAACTTAGTTATGCGGTCCGGATTTTTCACTTTATACGTCCAAAAATGATACGGAACCCTCGGTGCGCGAGTACGACTCGCACTTGGCCGGTTTTTTTCATATGGTAGAAGAACCTCGCGCGGTGGTCCAATATAAATTTTATTAACTTTCGTTGAGTAGATTTTTAACCAGGTGTAATAAACAGTATTTTTGGTGTATCTCGATGACATCATGACGATGATGAAAAAGTGATATTATGTAGGTACATGAATTCCTGAACGCAATCGATCTCGATATTATACATACATAACATCACGCCGATATTTCCCGCAAGGTTAGACAGAGGTGTATAGTACACACAATTTTTTTATGCTTAAGTCGCATTTGATAGAAGCCTAGGGAGCGTAATTATTAACAACAGAAAAATGGTTACACTACACTAAAAAGATAAAAATAAAAACAGGTTTAAAAAAAACTGACTTCCAAAAACTACACTAAAAACTATGAAATAAAAATGTTAAACTTCCATAAATAAAAATCTAAATGTGTATTAAAGTCGGCGGGGCCTCTTCTTCAGGTTTTTACCTCTCAGGCTTTGAACATGAAGAACGTGCTCAGTGTGTGCACATGCAGCTTGCTTTGCGCCTCGACAAATTAACATTTCCTTTCATTCCTCCTTAACCTACATACAATGTTGCTTATTTTTATGCTAGGCCCCGCCGACTTCAATATACATTTAGAGTTTTCTTAGCTTGATTTTAAGATGAAAACCAAGTATTCAGTTTCATTTTCTATAATTAATTATAATATTGAAATAATTTGTAGTTTTTAGTAAAATTATCCCGTATAAAATGATCTCTTCAATTTGTGCTGCGATGAAAATTTTAATAACAAAGGTTCGTTTGATATTTTAACAAAGCGTTTACGATTACCCATAAATTGCATCAAAATATGATCTCCCAGTCGAATAACGAAATTATGTACCTGAAACAAATAATTGGTAAATTAGTTGATTGGTTCGTTTGAAATATCTCAGCAAAAATATGGATGTAAAAAACTTTTGACTAGGAACTCCGAAAATATAAAACGAATTTCTTCCATATCACTCCAGTGGGACATCTAAAAGTTTTATATGTCCAACGAAACTTTATGCGAATGGTTAGACCCAGAACTTTACAGATACGTCATAAAAAACTTTAAATCCACTTCAATTAGAATTTTGCTCGACGACTTTCAATTCATTGAATTCAATAAAAGAACAAAAGCGACTTACACGATCATTGAACGTCTTGGTTAACAATGCGAGCTGCACAGGGGAAGCGCTTCGTCCACAAAACAGAAACCCAAAGCGCGGATAATTTTAAAGTAACCCACAGTTTAGTAGGTTGTCCCTAAGATATGTTACGAGGAGCAACAAAACGTTGTCAGGCTCGGAGATTAGATTCGAGCAACGAAGTATTAACGCTAAACTATTTACGTTGTTCTTCTTCGGGCCCAATGCAATATCAATTTTGTTTTGGCAATATATTGACAGAATAAATAACAACCAATCTGAAATAGAGCTATACGTTTAATGGACTGTAATAAAAGTAAATTGGAATTGCAGACAACAATAACACGTCTGGTGTGAATAAACAGAGCTACTTTCATAAATTGATATAACATTGACAGTGAGACAGCCATTTGCAATGTCATAATGAAAAATTCCATCGAAAAATAGAAGAAGAAGATCACTAAAGACTGAGGAAGTAAAAATAATTATTTGCATATCGATCATCGATATAAACAAAACTGTCTGCGCAAATGTAAGCTCGCATCATTAACAAATCGAATCGGTCGCCTTAGAAACGGAACGTAAACATTAGTGACGTGCCACGTCCGCGCGTATCGATTCGACCGAGCACCGACCTCGTCGTGCTTGGAGACGTCACCGTGTTGATACTGATACTGTTACTTGCCCATTCAAGAATTTATTGCGTTATCTTATCGTCACAGGAGCCTTGTTATCGTCAGATACAGATAACTTGGATCGATTTAGATGAGTGTTAGGTTCGCGTTAACGCTGAATAACGTACCTATTTCAGTCAGCGTTGGCTAACGTACCCGTACATTCCACTTTGCAAAAAGGTTTGTATATGCTATTCAAACGGCAATAATGTAATTTATAAATAAGTTCTTTACAGATTTCGTTTAGAATCCAATAAAGATATAAATGCCTAAATTCACAACTTCAATAGGCCCAAAGGCATTTCTAAATCTTGGGATCAAAGGTTTTTCGCGTATTCTAGAATTGTGTGAGATTTTGAAGATGAAATAAAAGTATGTAAATTCCTTAAGTGTTATATTAACATGATTTTTGATAATAAAAAAAAAATATATTAACATTAAGAAAATAAAGAAATGTATAATGTTTTAATATATAAGAAGATGACATCAATAATGAATCTAAAAATACAAATGAAGTAGATGGGGTAAGGGTAATTGCCTAAATTAAAGCGAAGGCCATTACTCTGTACAGTATGAATGAGTTTATTCTATTGAGAGGCCATGCCGAGGTCATTGGCGTACACGTGGTCTATTAGCCACTAGCCATTCAATTCAAAAAGGAGTTTAATAGATAGATGGATTCAATTTATATCGATTTCCTACTTAGACAGCATTGTACGTTGATCTAAGACTACACGAAAAATGGATTTGACAAAATGAAGTATGGGTAATGTAATGTCCTTATACTAGAACTCTACTTTTAGCCTACTGTTTTGCGATATAAGTGTCTTGCTAATCATAATTTTTAGTTTTGACTAAGCAGCACATACCTACTTTGCTTACTTAACACCGACAAATCAAACAAACAAATACAAAGTCGCCATGAAAAAGCCAAACACTGGAAGCAGAAAGAAAATATTGGACCTTCCCTTCGACTCCCTGAGGATTGTACGTGTCTTGGACCCGAGGCAGTAGATCCTAAACTAATTCCCCAATAATTTAATCGTAGAACAAATCGATCAGAAATGGCGGAAGGGAGAAAATTATCAAAACTGCGACACTTTTTTTTGAAAAGCATGTCAATATTGAGGTTTTTGTAGTTCAAATATTCACAGATAAATCAAATTGATGCGCGAAGAAATGCGTGGTTGGTATTAGGTATTGAATTTCATGACACTGGGGTTTTCATAATAGTTGCAACAACATTTTATGTAAAAAAGGGGAAGTAGAGAATTAAAGAGTATTTTTTTCTATTACAACCGCAAATGCATAATTGGTAAAAGTTTACAGCAACACCGAATTTGAAGATAGCAAATAACTATTCACGCCAAACAATTATGTTAATGTAATTAACTCAGCAATGTATTAATTGCCTCAGTTTCTACTGCTTTTTCCTTCAATTGCTCGTGACAGGTAGTCAGGATAGTTAATGTTTGTTTCGCATCGAAATACCTTCTTCGTTCTCGAGAAAATTTATTCTAATCCTTAAAGTATATTCGAATTCATTATTACTTTAGATTAATTCACCGAAACAATATATAATTCGAAACAATTTAACTAACAGCAAAACGAATTCGTCAGACTTTATTAGAAAGAAAGCTGTTATTAAATTGCTCGTGGTGAATTAAATAATAGCAGGGCGGTAGGGGAAATTCCCTAAAAGTTTTCTTCCCCAAATAAATGACTAGTGGGAATAAAAGTATAATTTCATAATCTTTCCCCTTAAATAGGGGTCGCTGGGCGCGCCGTCTACTAAACGCTGACTTGGAGTCACGAAACCGTCGCTTTGTGGTATTACAAAGCAAATTGTAAGTTATGGAGCCCGATTTTTTAACTTTATTTTGTACTTGCTTTTGGTAAATGTGATCGTTTCCGTCTTTATACCTTCGTATTTCTTTAGGAAAGGACTTCCTTTGAGACATGTAGCTTGCGTAATGGAATTATGTTTATTATAACTAATAATAATTGTACCATTACTCCAATGGCATTATAATATACATTATTTTAAATATAAATAACCAATCGTTTAGCGTTTAATTTGAATCGCACAAATACAATTAAATCACAGTTTTAATTTAAAATCTAAACTTAATGCTAAAAAAGGAAAACTGGCGAGATTCCAGTAACAGCTTTTCACGGAAATCTATTCGAGTGTTAATAAATTTGTATTTATTAAAGCGTAAATAAACAAACATTCAAACGAGTTCGCTACTACCTACTGGATATTAATGTAGAATTCGATTTGTTATTTACTGGCGATTAATAACTATGAGACAAAGCAAATATACCCAATCATGCCTTACGTAGGTATTATATCTTTTGTGTTAATCCAAGGATCTAAAGTTGCATTGAATCTGGGCCACCCCATCATATTGTATGTCCATAGGTCAGCAATTCAACATCCTTCTAACCTGTCGCATTTTGATATAATTTTGAAGCCGCTGATATTATGATCCTTCCCGCTATCCAGCATAGTTCATCCCTGTGATTCACAACAACTTTGCCATTTTTATTCCGGGTCATTTCTCCTAAATCAACGTGGTACCTACTAAAAAGCAACAAGATCTAAATCATAACCCGGCATTATTGGCCAAATTCCCCAATATAGATAGTAAATACACGGAACGGTATGACAGGAGTATATTTGGTGGGTGCGGGCGGCGGCCTAATGAAAGCCAAACACGCGAGCCCCCACCCAGCACGCACCCGAATATTGTTAATTACAATAACATAGCTTACATGGACAGCTGTGCTATGAAGTTATTGTATGTGACAGGAATGCTTGTTTTCTTCTCACTAAGTACATAATTCTTCTATTAGGTCTTAGGTAATAATTTAATTTTATCAAGTCGTTGGTTTGATTATTGCTCTTTATTAGATAAATATTGTTTGTACCTAGGTGATTCTTGAAACATTCCTTTGTCTAATCTATGTTTCGACCAAAAATAGAAATGATAACGGTTGATTGATTAATATTTACTCCAATAAGATACTAGAATGTTATAACTATTCTCTCTCATAGCTCTATTTATCCCGACTAGACTAAACTTCTACAACTTTAAGTAGATCTATATTAAATTTACTCTACACAAAACGTGAATCCTTTGAATTTTTTAGTGATCTCGTTTATTTAATCCTCTCCTCACCTAGCCGAAACGAATTAGCGTCCCAACAGTTGCTAGTGTTGCTACACTTAAGCACCAACCGGTGTTATGATGAATAGAAAATTCCCGATTTCTGCGCTAAACAACAGAGTCGTAAGGTCGTAACTCTTGTATATCTCACAGCGAAAAATATGAGTATTATTTCCATGGTCGTTACTAAATCGTGTAAGATTATTTACATTTCATTTCTATGTATTTACATAAAACAATAACAAAGTGCTATGGTCTGTTTTTAACACTGATGGAATATAAACATTGTTTTGGACGAATTTCCATCCCAGTCTAATGTATCCAGGAACAATGAATGGAGAGCGCTTGCCGCAGTCAAAAATGTCATCGTCTCCTCCCACCGTGACTCCCACCCTATTTACGCCAGCAGTTATGGCATTTTTTTATTTGTCTCATTGCAAACGGGAGAGACAGGCAGACGCGTTTTGTAGGCGGCGTTAAATAAATAAGCAGCATTCTGTACGGGAACGACCTTCGCCATCTGTGGCCGCTCTAAAAATACCACCCCGCCGCAGACCGGAGTATTTTACCTCAAATGTCCCTAGAATTTCTGAATAATTAAAGGATCCTGTTATGATTCATATCATCGTCTTTTATAGCACGAAATAAAATGCGCCTGTTCAATTAAGATAGAGCCAGTTAAAAAAAAAACTATTGTGGTATTTCCAGAAACGAGAATAGTACGAAATGTTATTGCTGAAATTGTAAACACAACCCAAAGCTCTGTATATTTACACAAACAACTGGGCGGACAGGTGAAACCCCAACAAAATGGCATACGATTGGTACTTTTATATTCACACGTATTTGCTTTAAATAGATTTTCGCTGATAAAGCTTTGTTTTTGAAATGTTGAAATAGATAAGTAATTTCTAATTTATGTACCAGTGTTTAATCACAAAAGATAGTTTCAAGGTATACTTAACAGCGCTGTGTATTTAATTATACATTATATACAAAATACATTCACAGTATTGTTACAGTTGTATACAAAAATATAGACATGCGAGTCGAAGAAAGAGAAACCGTTTTCAATTCCAATTCATACCGCCCCGCTCGCTGGTTAAAAAGTTTTTCCGGGAATGAAACTTGGTGAATGTGCAGGCAAATAGCAGTAGCCATTCACGAGCCAGCTGAGCGGTCCCAGGGGACTTCGCGCCAGGCAACGTTACTCTCTTAGCACTTGGAAATTTCATTTGGAAGCTGTACGTGATGCCGCGACGAAATGCGCCCCTTTCCAGAGGGTCTGCGATTTAGATAGTAACTCTTTGAAACTTATTCAGACGAACGCTCGCTTACAATACCCCAGCTCGTTGCTACGGAATTGAAATTAGGACCGTTACCATCACGCTACACTGAGTAAATAGAAAAGTTCCAATATAGGATTCAATCTCACAACACATCAATTCGACACACTGTTGTGGGTCCGTGAGACCGTGACCTCAGCCTTGAGTGAATTACGTATCCGAATTACTCAATTGCGAAGCCCTTCACAGAGCTTACATGTTCTCGTTTGATACGGCCTTGCAGTGAGTAGAACAATGGGTAGGTTGTTGCTGGGTAAGTAAGAATCATATCAACGCGATGGTACAAGTACAATGGCCCAACCTTGAGAAAAGGAATATCTCTGTTGCAGATGTCAGCACTGGAGTGGTCCCGCGAGAATAATAACGTTGGTCGTCTTTGTTGCGGCACGTAGCGTGTAAATTGGCGAGCACGTGCGTCACTCTATAGTACACCACAACACCACATAGAGCTCTGCCGTGTTTACTCTCAACGAGGTCGACAACAACAAAAACATAACATTATGCTAACGTCCTAAGCACCCAATGACAATTTCTTGAAAGTGCTCTATTCAGCTACTTTACTTTCATAAGCGCAATAGAATGATCATAATATGAGCACAATAATGCTCAGAAAACAATGCTTAAAATGTGGAAACAAATCATTTATTATTATGTAGCGATAGGCCACTTTCATGTAAGAACAAAGTTCGTTTTCGGTCAGCCAAATCACAAACGTGTCAAGTGCTTTATCTCGGGCATAAAGAAAAATCTGCTACTTACACAAATAAAACTTTTAATAGAAATGATGTTAAAAATTACATTTATAAATAGAAACGCAGGGTGTCGCACAAGAGTCGTGGGCCGGTAATATCTAAGTAAGGGATCGTTGACTCAACCATGTCTGCGTAGGCAGACTTGTTATGCACACCATTCTATAAATGCAGTAACGTAGAAATACTGCAGAAAACGTTCTTATACGGTATGGTAATGAAATGGTTGCGATGTTTAACCGCTAACCGAACTGCAGGGAAAGCAAATGGCAATTTGATGGCAATGAACGACTATTCCTATAAAACGCTAGCCACAAATAAGGATTTAAGCTAAGTAAGGAGATACGAAACAACGTGATAAAATGCAAGTAGAACACACATGTATTCTCTCTAAAAATCCACTTGTTTCAACAAGAGCAAATACTGTTGATCTTTAAAACCCAATATCACATAAACAATATCTATATTGCAAATCTTCGATGGCATTTCGTAGCGAACGAAATTGGACACGAGTTGAGTATGTAAGACGACATTGCAATGTTTATGGTCATTTATATTGCGAACTTGAACTCTATTCTCAACACGTGCGGTCGTGCAAATCCAATATAGAGGGAATTAGCGTCTCGTGCTCGGTCAACATCGTTAAGTTGTCAAGTATGATATGGACCAAGATTTGCGGAGGCAAAATCAGGTATATTCGTATGGTTCGCGTATCGTCTTCGTGTGGGCGAACTGAGAATGAAGTAAATCGACTTGAAAGTAAAGCTGCTGAGATTGGTGTGTCGGATCTTAGTTTGAAACGATGTCATCTCTTTAGTTGCATTATGAATTATTACTTCGCTTGTACTTCGATCACAGCTTATCTGACGAAAATACTTTCGCCATACAATATCTGAACGGTGGATCAGCAAACAACTATCCCCCTTACTTATAAACGTCTCATAATTTAACCACTGATTAAATTATCCAAATATGCTTATCATTTGTATGACAATGAATAGAAATGACAATTGACAAAAGAGCTGTTTCATTTAATCATCGTCTATAAGGGGGTATGTGTTCTTAAAGTTACAGTATAGAATTTTTTTTTTAGTTCACATCCCACCGTTTCACCCCTATTTAGTTAGGTATTACTAAGATCCCGACAGACGCAAACGATAGGTCACGTGTTGGAGGCAGTTTCACCACTATGCCTGGTATACACTTGCGTAAGTATCACGAGACCTCCCACGTGGCGGGAGACAGGCTGGCTGAGACTCGTGAATCATGAGATACACCCGCCTTTATATTTTATACGAATTATGTTTGCATTCACACTCAATTTAGTATGAACACAATTATGAAGGACCTTGCATGTGTATAGCAACGTTTTTCGAATAACCAAGGTCGTTAGTCTATGAATATTTATAGAACGTTGCAAAAACATGGTTAAATAATTGTGAAGGAGATTCTACATGTAAACTATTTCATTTTGCTTATTTACAATTCTCACAGTGATACTAAATTCTAACCACAACGAGTGTTTCTCTTTGGAATTCCGTCTGGCAGAGAAACGCTACACAGTTACTAAATAATACTGGCTAGGGATTCAAGACCGCAAACAGTGCAGTCTCAAATCACAAAGCAGAAAGCAACTCCCAACTCCATTATAATTTTACTTCTAAAATAAACAAACTTTAATGTTAGTGTAAAAGACGAAGTGAAAGCAAGAGTTACTTAATACGATGGTAGCTGTTGCAAGTGTTGCAACCAAGTACTGTACAAATACGATTCTAAAAGTAGCACAGTTTCCAGATCTTGGATTTCAGGAGGATAATGGAAAACTCATAAGCTGAGGGACAACTGGCGAAATAAGACACCACGAATAGCGAAAAATAAAATACACAAAAAGCATCTCTCATTTAAGATAAGTGATACAAAATACCTATTCAGCTGTGTGCAGTTTAAATGGGTGCTACATATAATTTATTAGCCATTGATACGGAGAGCGATCCGGCGTGCGTGACGGCACCTGATTGGACGCGGTCATTATTATTAGCAGGGTGATATGAAAAGTTATGTTTTTTATACCTGTTGCAGGAAACATGGGTTTTCGTAAGGATTTTTGTCTGATCATGGTTGATTTTTTCTGATCGTTGTAGGTATGTAGTGATTGAATCAAATCTCTGTAACGGAAAATTTTGTTGTTTAATAGGTAGAATGACTGACAAAATCTCACATACACCGCTATAAATTCTTAAAATTGATTCTTTTACCAATCCTACTAATATTATAAATGTGAAAGTTTGTGAGGATGGATGTATGTATGAATGTATGGATGTTTGTTACTCTCTCACGCAAAAACTACTGAACGGATTTTGATGAAACTTTACAGTAGGTAATATAGCTTTAACATCAGAATAACACATAGGCTACTTTTTATCTCAAAAACGCGGGCGAAGCCGCGGGCGGAAGCTAGTTTCCAATATAATCAACACCAAGAAAGAAAGTTTAGAAACACCAAACAAATATTTTTGTTTGGTGTTTCTAACCGCATAAAATCACTTCAAACTTGCCTAAAAATACAGTTTATATTATACATCACATCACCTAAGCAGAGGTTAATAGCTTATCCAGTATTTCGTTAGTTAGCTTAAGAACTTAGCAAAACAGTAAACTTTGGTAGTTTACGCCTGTTTTATTACCTAACTATTCGCAGTTAAGACGACGATGCTAAGTCTACCGCAGGTTTTGTTTTCTTTTGAGATTTTGGGAATTGTGTAATAGCGTGCTTTTAGTATTTAATATTAGTGGAAATGAAAACCTAGATAATGTTATAATATAGAGAATTCAAGCTGTACAAGTAGGTACTTAACGTATTTTAGAGCACTAAAATGGAAATAATTATGGAAATGAAACACACACAAAACAAATTATACGTTACAATTTAACTCAGGCTTAATAACACGGAAAAGGAAACATTAGGAAAGGAAACAGGAGAAAACCTTTACAAAACTCCGTGTGTTATACGAGAAAAGTACAAATCTTTTCTGATACACACGCGCAGGGCATTTTGGTGTCAGGACAGGACAGAGATCAACTGGCAGGCCCGAAATGAAAATTCACGGAACAGTATTGAAAATGTCAATCACAACTGCCTACGGGAGCTCTCGAACTGTATGGAACCCGATGTTCATATTATTCGTTGCTGCTCACTCTACATAGCGTAATGAAAATTCGTATGTTGCCAAACTTTTGACTGGTTCAAATGAAACTCGCTGATAATTGAATAGAACATAGTCTACGAGAGAATCGCATGTCTGTAAACCGGAACAAACACAACTTTGTAGGTATGACAGTGCTCATTGTTCAGTAAAACGTTTGTTCAAAAACTGAAAACGAGCGTGCTTTAGACAGATTTTGCGTTGTAAATAGTTGTAATATGAAATGTATAGAATTATTTACTTTGCATGGAGCAGTAGGTAGTCTACTACATTAGCTCTTACTGATACGAGTGGTTTAGTGACCGCATTATACCTACTATCATTGCTGTTTGCCTTTTCGTAACAGGCGATTGTGACCTTTCCGACTTTAGGATTATTTGCGGTTCATTGACAGCATTCTTCTTGATCTCTTGCCATTGAATCTCCTTCTGAAAATTAGTAATCTAAACTAGTAATTTACGTGAATATTTATCATTTCTATGAAACACAAAAGGTTCTACAAGATGTTGGGCATGTCAAGTAAACACATCTCTGCATGAATCCACAGTTTGATGGAATAATATGGTTATACATCAACATTAATTTTGTATACATATTTGCACAGTGAATCAGCCGACGACGCTGTGTGTAAACAAATGTAATACCTATTCTTGAGGTCGTGTAGAACAAGTCGATTTGAGACGTTTGAGGTCGTATTTAAACGATACAAAACATATAATTTCAAGACATTGTAATGAGAATAACCGTGAATAATTTGTGACTTATAAAATTTAAAAACGAAATTGGAAAAATCCAAGAATACTAAAACCAACCCATGATTTTCCCCGACCCGTGGGAAAGTACTACATAATTTTTAGTAATTATTTATGTAGGTAGAGAAAATATTTATTTTTTCATTTGCAGCTTATTCAGTAAGTCATTTGTCAAAATATTGGAACGTTTGTCTAGTTGCCCGCTATTTCCTGTAATTTAAACTGTCTCTTAGCTCAAATAAATTGGTACTTACTTTATTTTAGACGCCTGCGACTAATACATTCTCCGTGCTAGTTTCAGAATTACCTAATTCCAAATTTGAAGAATAGCGCACTGAATAAGGAAAATCGCACGTAAGAATGACTTGGCTTATTTCTAGTTTGAAGACCTAATAAGGCATCAACAATTTGCAGCAAATTCAAGTAGCAGCAAATGCAAGAGACATGTTCGAAAAATATAAATATGAAACAGAAAATTGTTATAAAAATTAAATACATAGGTACTTACTTGTATTAAGGAAATGATAATGCTTACCTTATCATTTTCATACACATAGGCGTTTCCTCTATTGTTGATATTCATACTTTTGCATATTATTCATAGTGTCCGGATGACACTGTGAGAAAACAATGTATTAAAATAATATTTTATCATGCTTGTTTATAAATTAATGTAATTCGTATTTAAGACTAAGATAAAAACTAATGAAAATATCAATAGGTAATTAAAATACAAGCTCGGCACAATTGAGCCACAAATCCGCGTAAGCTTGAATCAACAGTAAGATCTAACAAAGACCACGAACAATGAAGATTTTTGTATTGTTGAAAACATAGGAGTTGCTTAGTTCGTCCTTACTTCCCCTTACATAAAGAACAAATGAAGGACACCTAAACGGCGAGGAGGTCCGCAGCCTGTAATAAGGAAACGGGTTTGCTAAATTACAAGTTGCCAAACAACCCAAATTGCGCCAGAAACAGCCAACTCTTGGGGATAACTGTAACCTGTTTTGATAAGTTCGTTTAACACCTTGCGTACTGTGCGTAGAATTGTGTTTAAACGCAAATATTTATCATCTGGGCCTCGGGCATTATCAGAGCGGAACCTACCGCAGCCTTGGTTGATGCAAATGGCATGTTTACTTTATTGTGCCAGATCTCTCTTCACACGTAACCCTTCATGTTTAAGTGGGGGAAGTGTTCATTAGAAAAGCATCAAACAGTTGAAACAATAGGAAAATATAATTTTACGCACAGCTTACCTCAAATTTCCACTAATTTCAAGCCTGTTCGGTCTAAGCCAATAATGCAATGTCAAATAAAATACAAAGTTACATTTCGTTGTACGAGTACATAACCTTACCAACATGTTAATGGATGACTCATGCTTTCCAGCTTGTTTTAAAACATTATTATTTTTACCTCGACATTGGTGGTATGCATAAACTGCTTCTCGGTTTAATGGTTTTTGTGTGCGCATGTGTTTCCTATATGCAATGACCTTTGTTAAGCCATTTTTATTTTCATCTTCATAATCATTTTATGTAGTTTATTATGTAGAGGTTCCAACTATTTTTAAATAAAACAATTTTAAAGTTAGTCTTTTAATATTAATGATAGTATGGCCAAGAATAATGCTAGTCAAATATGAAGTAGTCAGGGAAAGGGATTCTGTAGCAGGTTCACTATTATTCATAATTGGTCGTATATTCAAACTTCGAAGCAAATCCGAATCCGAATGCTTCGAAGTTTGAATATACGACCATTTATGAATGATAGTGAATCAGCTAAAGAATCCCTTTACCTGACCGTACAACATAACAAATAATATAAGTAGTCCATTTAGATAACGACAAAATTGAAACAGAAACTATATTTGACCTTAAACTTCAGGCAGGTCACGTGGGTTACGAAACTGAAGTTAATTCGGTTACAGATCACTTAGAAGACTATAGTCTAGAACATAATCTACGTTCTTCGATGTAATTGTTCGAGTACCTACCTGGCGTGAGAGTCAGAGGTCATGGATTCAATTAAGAAACGAGTAATGATCCTCTGTTTAAAAGTATGCTGTGTTCTGCTACAGTAAATAAATTGCTTCGAATGAAGCGTTAATTTCTATAAAATTTAAAACATGTTTCTTATAGAGTTTATCATCTATATCTATAGGTACTTATAATAAGAATGTAAATTCCACGTGTCCATATTTGCATAAAAATAATATGGGGGACTAAGAATAAGTAATAAAGTAAATTTCTATCATTTTTAGAATTAATGTCTGTCTGTTTTTCTGTCGGTTTGTCTGTCGGTTTGTCTGTGTGTTTGAACACGCATCAAATCAATACTACTGAATTGATTATGAGGAAGTAGAAAGAAATGTATAGGCAGTATCTTGAGGTAACATTTAGTCTTTATTTCATTAAAATCGGTCCATTCTATCAAAAGTTATTACAAAACATCTATCAGTCAGGAGTAACTTTGCTAACATGTATTATCCACATAATTATGTATTTGTTCAATTCAATCACCGTATCTGTATCGCCGACGCGTATCATGCGAGTAATGATACGTAATCATTGCATTTAATTGGTAATAGGTTGGTGATATGTTAATTGCGTAGTGGTGATTGGTGATAGATGATATCAGATATGTGTGTCGTTACGATTGGTGAAACATTAGGGGTAAGATTGATACTGATCGATTCTGTGTGCTGCATGGTGTTTGGTGTAGTGTGGTGGCATTTTATGCGGATGATGAAGTAGCATACCTATTACCTACTATCATTGTTCTTTAATGAAATAACGACCTCATGTTATTTTCCGACTTCCACGCGGACGGAGTCGCGGGCACAGCTAGTACTTAATAAAAACAAAGACAATACCTATTTCCTTTTTATGGCTGGGATAAAATATGCTCGTCAGAATAAAGGCAGAGAACCGAGTTTTAAAAATGCAACTTGTAAAAGAACTATGTCATGCAATGGACTGGGATAGATGAAGTTTAAAACTTAAGTCCCCAAGTGACGATAATCCTAAGCTCTTCTTTAACGGAAGCCTTTTCCTGGCAAACTGCCAAAACCGGCTAATCTTCAAAAAAAATAATCTAATAGTGTGCTAGATGATAACGTTCTACTAACACATCAACTTTCACCCTCCTAAACGCGTATCTCAAAATCCATCGAGCATCCCTTTCGATGAATAAATAACGAGTAGTTTTACCCTAATGATAACATATCATCGTTCAAGCTTCCCTACCCCGACACTTTCATCCCACAACACATTTATCTTGTACACATCACTACTAAATCACGAAACATGCAGTGCAATCCTATGGGAACGACAAGCGACCATGGTAATTTATTCACCTGCTCCTGACTTATTGATACTGGTAGTCTCAATGGATGATTGTAAGCGACAGGGACAGATTGTGAGGCCGTGACTTTGCGTAATTTGTCTGATATTAGACAGAATAGTAATAACAGCAGGCTTAACTAGATCAAAGTGTTTAGTACGATGATAATAGATAAGGGAAGGTCACAGATATCTCCTAAGATGGCGCTAGTAACGTAGATTCGACAGCGGCAGTCTTATGAAATGAAATAAAGCTACTGAAAACATAACCTATTATTGAGAGAAACCAATTAGACTGAGGAATTGCGAAAGTAGGGAAACCGTCAGTAACTCATTCGATAAACTTATAATGAGCCCTAATCATTTTAATTCGTCGCTTTTCTTTTTATATCAGCATGGATAAAAGTTAACATATAACTGTGCAAAATACCAATTAGGACAAGTGAGGAACTTCAGCTTCTGCTTAACCTTTGCTAAATTGTAAGTTTGTAACAGATGATTGTCAATAAAGAGCGGTTAAGGTTACCTATAAATAAAACTGTTCTAACCAATAGTTATTTATGGGAATTGTATTATTCATGATGAGTCCTATCTTGTAACATTGCGTCCTAGAACTTGACCGCAACGAGGAATTGCGTGATTGAGTTTCATGTCTTTATGATTTCATAACCTACTATTGCGTTTGAATGATAGCTATGTTCAAGTGAAGTTGAAATTTCAACTTGCTAGCAGCTTACCAGCGCTACTCTGCGGCTTGGTTTAAAATTCTGTGGAAATTTTAGGCATGTTGTTTTTCAGACTAAACAAAATGAGACGAACTGGAAGAAAAACTACACGAAGAGTGATCGACAGCGAAAGCTTGTGAATTCCTTGTCGACCTAAACACTAATTAATTACCTACAAAAAACCTGGCAGATCCATAGCTTGTGTAATTTAGAAATCAGATCGAATTGTATACCTCCTCCTTTTTGAAATTGGTTAAAAATGTAAGTATAACGTTAAAAAAATTAATAACTAAATATTTTTGCTTGCAATCAGTTCTGAGTTGCTTTGTTTAGTCAAGCGAAAAACAAATCTTCAAAAGGAAAATCAGAAATATTAACAAGCTTCAGTAATTTTAATTAGTCTTGTACTTGTTGTTCGAACAAGTTTTAATTGTAGCTTCTCAGAAAGTGTACGTGTACTCTAGTTTGTTTAGATGTTTGCTTATTTTTGCCATCTACTGGGACTCAAGGTCGTACGCGAGTCTTGTTAAGGGAAAGAAACTTTTTGACGCCGTCCCTAAGGCAAATAAACAAACCAAATTGATAAATCGGATCATTGACGCGTAAGTAAACGAGAATAGTATTTCTACTTCGAAGTCAGAGCCCAAAATTATAACCAAGATACATTTAATTTTTATTTTTAAGTCTAGCAATAAATCGTAACTTTGTCGCTATTTACAAAAATAAAACATCCTTCTCGTTAAGTGTTTGTCTGGATGAACCATAGTGCTTGAACTCAACGTCGAATCAGCTGATATCAGCCTCAGTAAGCCGCGATCAAAGCTGCATCTGCATCAAAGCATGTCTGTCTCACTAAAACCTCTCGACCTAATGATCGTTAGACTGAGTAAACCTCGATACATCGTGCACCGTTCTATAAACAACGTCTATCGACTGGTGCCACTCACATCTGTCTACCGTACTGTTAACTTTGTGACGGAGTCATCCTTCATTTATCATTTAGTGCTGGCAATCTTCCATTACTGGCCACTTCATCCACTCCATTCTTACAGATTTGAACTTCAAATTTCAAAATTAGAACATCTCATATTTTTATGCATTTATTTCATTGTTTCGTCATTCTTGGTCTGGTCTCCAAAGACATCCGTCGTGGACCGCTGAACCGCTGTACTGTTATATTTTGTTACCTACAAATGAAATGTGTGTAAAGTCATAAGTAAAACGTCTTTTGTAACAGTTTTTATATACCAGTTGTGAACAGTTGTAAAGTGCAAAAACTACGTCTCGCAATATACCTCTCCATCCATCCATCGTGTTTTATTCCTATCAAGATTTGTGTCCGGAGACTCCCTCACAAGCTAGCCGTGGCTTGAGAGGACAGAGGGAGGGAGGCACTCCGCGACAACTTTAAATCAGGGTTGATAGACGTTGAAGCTTTAAATACGTTTTAGCTGACAGTGTTATTCAATGTGTGGCCAATGCTTAATGTTTTTTACAATTTAATAACATAACAAAGTGGAATAAAGAAATCAAATCATAACATTAAGATACCAAAGTACGAACCAAGTCCAATGTTGGTACCTAAAATTATATCTATAGCTGCGCCTTAAAATTTCAGTCAATATAGGAGATGATTACGTAGTTTTATCTACGTACGTTACCTACGTGTTATCAGGCAAACTCATATTTATCAGCAGTACTACAACTCGCTTACAATATAGTACAAATCAGTCCATTCCCATCGAAACCCCTGTATCTGTCATTCGAAAATACCGAGACTTGATTTGGTATAATTAAAAATGTCAGCCCTAACATGTGACATAGAAGTTTGTTTACATGCGAACGAAACCTTCGAGTAGGTATTATCGTTTTATACTCCTGTGGGCTTAGCACGAATGATTTTGACGTATCGTATCGTAAACGTTAGCGATTTTCGAATCTAAAATACAACAGTCCTAGAACATTCAGATAAAATTTTATACAATTTGCGTATTATAATAAATACAGAGATTTAAATAAGGTATTTAATTTATATAAATATTGTGTAGCAAACTTGTATTTTCAATTCCAAATAAGCTTACGTTTACGATACGCAACGCCAAAATCGTTCGTGCTAGGCCCTCAGCAGTACCTATCTACAACACGATGCTCCTATCATAAGTTCATAACACAGAGACCTAATGATCGGAAACTTTTTACTAATAGGTAGACATTTTTTGTTTCTCTAAATTGTGGACTTTTTGTTTTGCTAGACTCGTTCTTTGTAAGTAAGCTAATTGCTTTGTGAATGTACTTATTATTATTCAAGAAGCTTGTTCTTGCTAGACAAAGCCATGCAGCCACGAATACATTTTCTAATTGTTTAATAAAATTGAATAAAACTTATTAAAAAACAATTTTGCCAGCCCATAAAGTTATTTTGTTCCTTAACAATGCACTTTACCTCCTCCATAATCCTCTTTAATCATTTCCTTACAACCGAAGATCTTGACTTCTTATACGATCGTTTCTCATTTTGTACTTCGCTAGGTTTCCTGCTTTTCATTTACTCATTCTATCATTTAAACACAACTGAAATGCGATTATCTGTATAGCTTCATTGATGTGTTCGTCTATTAATAGCGGTGCAATCGAAACCGGTCTCACGGCAGAATCAACGTGAATGAACAGCCATTGTATGGGTGCACTGCATTTAACCGTACGGCACTAAGTTGTCAGCCTTGGACACACTGCTAGCTAACAAGATATAATAAAAAAAGATATCAATAAAAATATACTTGAGTATCCCACTTCACTTGCATCCCTCACTAGGCTAGACTCACTAGACTCCACATATTCAATACATATTCACCCTCTCACATTCACTCATGTACTCTTCCACACCACACAAAGAGAGGCACACTCAAATCACACCCATACAATAACCCCGTACTGGGCCCAGGACAAAAGCAAAATAATTTTGTAAAAAAAAATAGACCGCAGCAAGAATTATTTTTTTCACGCAATCCAATAATGTAAGTTACTCTCTTTGTATAGGAATTTAATCACTGATCTCTTGTAGGAACTTCGGAATGTTATACCAATTAATATTACAGAGTTTTGGAATAGAGTAGACATGTTTCCCTAAATGTTTCCCAATAACATTCCAACGATAATGTTGTACGAAGGTTCCACCGCAAACATTTCGGTTAATCAAACGTCAAACAACAACCGCTCATTAATCAGGGATTCGTAAATGGGGTCACCGTGTTGCGCATGTAATAGTCCTGCAATCTGTCACTCTTCGAATTAATAGTGGGTCTTGCAACAATTGACCTCGTGGCGTATCAGCACACCTCTATGTCACTTCAATATTACGTATAAGGAAAAAACGTGACTAAACTCTTGCTGATGGTAGTAAAAATACATTGTGTATCTTTCAGGAAATGTATTTGAATGCAAATACGGGCACACTCTGTTTTACTGATTATGATATTTTTAAAAGTAAAAACTGATTTACAAACTTGTTTCTAAACGACATAATAGAAGATAGAATTCACGACTTAATAAATGATCAGTCGTAGTATCAAAGTACACCAAGTCTGTTCAAAGCTTACGTTTATATCCCTCGATATAACACTAAAACCGACACTAAGCTATCTAGACGCTACTGTCTGCTATTAACAGCAAACAGTAGTGTGTAATCACATCGTTAAGTCTACGGTTCGTCTGGGTGCAAGTAACGGGCAGTCACGCAAGAAACGCGCTGATACCCTGCCATTGTTTCAGCTAGGCCTAGCTGTTTTTGCGTGAAACCTACATGTTGGAGAGGACCCTTTGTGTAATGATGACACTCAGATACCATATGTAGACGTGTCTTTATTACATCCCCTCAAACGAATCCAATTAGGTAGTTGTTTGCGAATATCTAATTAGGAGGCAAGGTCGTTGCTAAAACTTAACCGCCGCTGCAAAGTCGTATGAATCAAGTACGTTCGTAACTCAATATTTTTTCTGGAACAATCTGCAATCATGTTTTTAGACATTAAGCAGGAGAGGATACCTCACATCCTCATCAACACCTCATACATTTCTGTCGAAAATAGCCTCAATTTATTTAATTGGTCCTAATTGACGAATTGCTCTATCTATCATGGTGAACATTTATTGGATCAGTCTTTGGAAAGCCCAGCAGTTGACGTTTACTTACTGTAAAAGGATATTTTGAATCCTACTATATTATATCCTACTATATTACAAGTTAGAAAACTCTAAGAGAAGCATACATCGCTGTGACTACCTCCAGAACAGGTTCGCAAGGCACGCACCCTGTCTCTTTCGGTAGTCTGTATGAATGGTAATAAGTGCGTGTAAAGTTTGACATGGCTAATAATAACATCAAATTTTATTTTATACTAGCTGTGCCCGCGACTCCGTCCGCGTGGAAGTCGGAAAATAACGTCATAAAACAGTGCGGTAGCGCACTGAAAATCACGGTGCCGGCGCCGCAACGTGGTGATGTGACGAAGTCCTAATACATGTTACTATTTCTTGATTTGAAATCAATCACTTGTGTATAAACCATCACTCCTAAGGATAAGAGAGATTTTAATGAAAAATGCAGTGATAGCCTTGTGGTATAACCATGGGCTTCCCACGGCGAAGATGCGAGTTCGATCCCGGGGCACGCACCGCTGACGTTTCGAAGTCATGTGCGTATTAGATTAGAAACACCGAACTCATCTAGCTTAAAAAAAATGTTTTGACGTGTAAAAGTGTTATTTTTAACCTATTTACAAAATAAATATCATTTATCATTATCATTTATTAGAATTAACTATCACTTGCTTTAGAAAACATCGTGAGGAAGCCTGCATGCCTGAAAGTTCTGCATAAAGTTCTTGAAGGTGTGTGAAGTCTGCCAACCCGCACTTGGCCGGCGTGGTGGACTATGGTCTATCCCCTCTCATTCTGAGAGGAGGCCCGTGCCCAGTGCCCAGCAGTGGGACAGTGCATGCCTGAAAGTTCTGCATAAAGTTCTTGAAGGTGTGTGAAGTCTGCCAACCCGCGCTTGGCCAGCGTGTTGGATTATGGTCTATCCCCTCTCATTCTGAGAGGAGGCCCGTGCCCCGTGCCCAGCAGTGGGACAGTTTTTAAACAGCGCTGATACTTTGATTATTTTTAAATAAAGCCCTGATATTATTATTGTAATTACATTGACATAAATATGAAGTTTGATTGATTGCATAGATTAAAGACAGGTCTCTGCTGACAAACAACGACACAATACTCTTTAGTGCCACTGACCAAGTAATGCCGAGTCCACATAATATTAAGCATTATTTTTCCCGATCGGACAAAAACCGACTCGAGATGGAACGGACCGTATCGCATATGGTATCGAACCGTGTATCAAGACCGCCGCGTGTCATGATTACGTATCACCACTCGCATGATACGCGTCGGCGATACAGATACCTACGGTGATTGGATTGAACAAATACATTATGTGGACCCGGCATAATACATGTTAGCAAAGTTACTCCTGACTGATCGATTTTTTGTAATAACTTTTGATAGAATGGACCGATTTTAATGAAATAAAGATTAAATGTTACCTCAAGATACTGCCTATAGAGGAATTATTGTTCCCCCGCTAACATACATTTGCAACTTGAGCCTACATACTGGTATTTTCCCGGACTCGTTCAAGAAGGCAGTTCTCCACCCTATATTCAAGTCTGGTGATCGCGACTGTGTTGAAAATTACAGGCCTATCTCAGTTTTACCAGCGATGTCCAAAATACTGGAGAAAATCATAAACAGTAGGCTTGTCGCGTACTTGGAGACCCGCAAACTGTTGTCGGAAAATCAATTTGGCTTTAGAAAGAACCTGTCTACTGCCGATGCTGTTCATAAATTGGTTAACCATATTGCACTGAAACTGGACAACAGTCAAAAATGTGTTGCTTTATTCCTCGATCTAGCAAAAGCATTCGACACGGTCGCGATACCCATACTAATTTCAAAACTTGAATACCTGGGTATAAGAGGCATCCAGCTTTCTCTGTTCCAAAGCTACCTTACTGGCAGAACACAGTGTGCTAAGATCGGGGCCTATTCCAGTCATGACTTACCGATTACCTTTGGTGTGCCCCAGGGCAGTATACTTGGCCCGAGCTTGTTTTTAATCTACATGAATGACCTGTGCAACCTCAGCCTGGAAAACGGTACAATATTTTCGTATGCGGATGATACAGCACTTGTATTTACGTCGGAAACCTGGGCAGAAACATATAGCCTCGCTCAAAAAGGTTTTGACAAAGTCAGTGAATGGCTAAAAAACAACATCCTTACTTTGAACATAGCAAAAACGAAAATACTAAACTTCTCGATTCGTAATTCCAGTATGTCACTAGCTAGCTCGCTGAATGTCACCGCCGAGTTAAATAATTCTAACAGTAATGACAATACCTCCCCTCGTAGCAGTCTTTACAACATTGAACGACTCACGTCGATAAAGTACCTAGGCATAGTGATTGACTGCAACCTCACATTCAAAGAATATATCGCACATTTATCAAATAGACTACGGAAGCTAATTTACATCTTTAAGCAACTACGCCATTCAGCAGATCCAGATACTTTGAAAATGGTCTATCAAGCACTATGTCAATCGATTATAACTTATTGCATTTCTACCTGGGGCGGAGCTGCTAAAACTCACTTTATACAGATTGAACGTGCGCAAAGAGCTGTTCTTAAGGTGTGCTGCTTCAAACCGCGTATCTATCCTACAGTCAAGCTCTATGAGTACTGTCAAGTGCTAACTGTTCGCCAATTGTTTATACTTGCCACTGCCATCAAACAGCACTCCATTACCATCTACTCACGGGAATCCACTCGCCGCAACCATATCGTTGCTACGGCCTCTTCACTTAAGACCTCATTTAGTCATAGGTTTTTCATCTTCCTCGGACCCTATCTTTATAATAAATTACATCAAATCCTGTCCTTGCACTCATTGAATAACTATAATTATAAAAATATTCTCCAAGCCTGGCTCCAAACCCAACCATACACTGAGACAGAAGCTCTCATGGATGTTTTAGTGTAGACTCAAACGGTGCATACATTCAGTCTCAACTACATCCATTATAAACACAGCCACACACACACACCCACACACACACACCCACTCATATAACCATGCACAAACAAACACTTTCATACATAACACACACTTAAGTTAGGTAGTTTTTATTTCTTATTGTTTTTTACCGTTATTTCCATAAACCCACTCACTTTTTGGAACTTGTGCACTTAAGAAAACGTAAAACTAATTATGGGATGTAGCAGTAATACTTGTAAGCCAATTTAACTGTATTTTTAATCTTTAAGAGGTGGGGACCTGGTGACCTGTATTACAGGTGTTTACTACCTACCACAGGCACCAGCGATCCACAATCCAGAAATGTGTCACCCCTTGCTAATGTCTAATTTATTAATTTATCACTGCTTGTATTTTGGTTTGTGGTGAGAAATAAATGTTTTTATTTATTATTTATTATTTATTATACATTTCTTTCTACTTCCTCATAATCAATTCAGTAGTATTGATTTGATGCGTGTTCAAACACACAGACAAACAGACAGACAAACCGACAGACAAACAGACAGACAAACAGACAGACATTAAATCTAAAAATGATAGAAATTTACTTTATTACTTATTTTTAGCCCCCCATATTATTTTTATGCAAATATATGCAATGTACAGACACGTGGAATTTACATTCTTATTATAAGTATAGACAATTTGTACATACTATAGATTATAACCTTTAAATTAAACTTCCATAATAATATACGAATAACTCTCTCAAATACAATCTTAAGCCTACCCTTCTCCCACAATTACGATCTTCCACAAATCAAAATCTTCCGACACATTTCCTAAACATTAAGCTCTCAATTTCGTTGTCCAAAACATACGACCTCATAAAAATTACGCGAAATCTGTCAGCCGCAATCATTTTGTGGGTTCTCGATATAAAATGATATTAGAATGTTTCACTTGGTCGGGTAGGCGTAAATTTTCACAGTCGTCATAAAGAGTAATGGCGGAGTCACATAACCACGCATTGGGATGGGACGAGCCTAAAGCTGAGCACTCACGTTGATGAGGAGAAATAACCCGCAACTAGGGTTACCAGAATTGTACATCCCGAGGGGATTCATAAGTTTTAATGTCTATAGTTGAAATTAATCCGTGCTGCGATACCAGATATGCCATAAAAAAACTAAATGTTAATGCGTGTAGAACGCTGACGATTTTTTACTATAAAGGTACTTAGGTATAACGAATAAGTTCCTACATGTAGTAGATCAGTGTGTTGATTGTAGTAATAATATCATCGCAAAAAAGTTGCACAAAAAATGAGCCCACGCGACTCGCGAGATACATAATCCAAAATAGTTATGTCATGTATAGAACCGGTTCAAACATATAATTTAAGATCCCATAAATAGACATACGTAATTTATTTTAATTTATGCGCAGAAAATAGTATTTCGTTATATTATTTAACCTACAAAGCCCTCATCTGATCTTTATTCGCTTAGTAAAATGAAATTAACGTTGCGGCAGAAGAGAATAATGGCCACCCTATCCGGTCCTTATAAATAATTCTGCTGGATTGCAAACCTGGGCCAAGGCGACCTAATGAATAGTTTAAGCTCCGCTTTATCTGAATTACTTACATTTACCTACAAACAGTATATCTTCTATTGTAAGTTCGATACAATTGTTTGGCAAGATAATGCGGCCTTGAAACCAACATAAAGATACCCGCCATAACCTAACTGCTCCATTTGTAAAACTTCTGTAACATCTGCAAAACTTCTGTAACATTTAAATGACGTATAATTAAAGATAATTCTGCATAGTAGATGACTATGAAAATAGCTAAATCGAACACAAATGAAAATAGAGCATCAATCGATATTAAGATAATATCTTAATATCGATTGATGCTCTATTTATTAAGTATCAATATATTATATTGATACTTCTTCACCCATAAACAGGAATAACTGATTTGGTTTTACGTTTACGATGTGCATAAATAATGACAGGTTGCTCGACCACCTACGATCACCTCAAAGTATACTTACTTTAGTTCGCTCGTTAAATATTGTACGAGCGTGGGTTGGTACAGCTGATACCAAAAATATCAATCTAAAGCTACCAATATTTCCGATATGGCCGATATTTCGAGTAATTTTGAACCTCGATTTGATTTTGTACGTTTTACCCGAAATTAAGATCACGTAAATTCAGGCGAAAGGCAGCCTAGTTGTTTTTATTTTCGTTTCAGTAAAGCGTTAAATAAAAGAGACTTCCAATAAACCGCACTGTATAGTCCAATAAGGAATGAAATTAGGGCAAATAATCAGAGGAGACCTCGCCAAGCTTTCAAATAATTCGTCTCGGATTTACGATAGCTGTTATAGCAAACGTCCTTCACATAAAATCGCAAGTCACACACGAAGCCTCCGTAAGTTACTCCCCAATCCATCAACAAATACAACCGATATATTTGATTTCCCTTTACGGATACTTTCAGCCAACACGACACTGTAGTTCGGTATATCCTTAAATCCTCGACACGACCCACTCAGCCCCAAGGCTCAAGTAATGCAATTAGGTCTATTTTCTGGCAGAAAGGGGCTTGGAATACAAAGCTAACGGCACTTTTAACAATAATGGCCTGTACCAGCCTTGTTGCAAAATCGCTTGCGCGACGTATTAAGCGAAAACGATATTAGATTTTGGAATCTGAAGAAAAATAATGGAATTGCAGCAGGTTTTTTTGACTTCTTTAAAGCAACTGACGGATTTAACGCAAAGAATAGGTCGAATTTGTAACCATCATCTTGGGAATCAACAGGACGTCCCATAAACCCATTTTTAGGGTTCCGTACCAAAATGGTAAGAAGGAACCCTTATGGTGCGACTTCATCTATCTGTCTGTCTGTCTGTCCGTCTGTCTGTCACGGCTGCTTATTTCAGCAACTACTAATGCTATCGACTTGAAATTTGGAACAGTTATACAGAATGCTTGCCCAACTTTATTGCAAATGAAAAAAGTCAAAAAATATTTTTATTTTCATTGCAAGAGGGGCCGGAGTGGGGGTCCGAAATTTTAAAGTGGGGTTACTAGGTCAAGCGACACATCATATGAAAGGGCTTGATTTGCACATTTTAAAATATATTTTCATTTTATTTTATGTATTAACTCCGAACTAGAGTGATAGGAATTGACCCAAATATTGCACCAAAAATAAAACGATGTTCCTAACTAGTACAGTTTTTTTCAAAATCATCAAAATTTCTTTACAAACAAACTTAGTTATGCGGTCCAGTTTTTTTAACTTTAAACGTCCAAGCATGATGTGGAACCCTCTGTGCGCGAGTACGACTCGCACTTGGCCGGTTCTTTTTCTGATAAAACCGTAAAGTCCCAGGAGGGACTTTGACCAAGTAGGAACTTGGAGTCAAACAGATTAAGAAAGCAGAAGATACTAGACAGGCATAATGAGTTGATACCCAAAACCTTAAAATGACCAACCTATTAAGTCACCAAAGGTAAATCGAGGCCAGTAACGACCAAATCTGTAGACTCTAAGACCGAGATAAATAGACGTTACTTAGCACGTACTTTGGCTAAGCAGTATCGTTGTCACTGTCGCGCAACTTGCAAGCAAGACAGAGACGGGAACATAGCTTAGCCAAAGTACGTGCTAAGTAACGTCTATTTATCTCGGCCTAAATGACATCAAAGGAAATCATGTGATACTTGTCTCAACAAAACTCCGGAGGATTTTCGCCTTAACCCCCGGATCTTCGAAAAGATCTCACGCGTTACCACGGAAATGAACAAGGGTCTAGTATTAATGAGATTACATAGTCAATTTATTGTTCGGTAATCGAGATTTGCAGCCGAAGTCTCCGCTGAAACCATTTTGGCGTTGCGCAAGCCTCTAATCGTTTGAAATGGGTTTCCTATTTAATGGGCTTGCTGTATAAGGCGATTTATTGCCTTAGGTATTGTATTGTATTACTGCGTAGGTTATCGATTGGATAATCAAATAATTTAGAACCTAGAACGAGAAGAACTAATTCGTGTCCATATTTCACGCCGTATTATAGTGATAGTGATAAATAAAATTGTACCTGCCACAATCACAGAACACGTTACACGTAGTTTTCAAGCATACAAGTGCATGTATCGACCAGAGAACTGAATTGATTGATCACTGCACTCAACTTTTTAAATATTAAATCAAACAAAAAGGTTTGGGAAATTGTAATAATATTAAATGATGAATATTGTGTGTTCAACTGATGGACTATTTTTGTGTAAATATTGACTTATTTAGAGTTCGTGCCACTGAAAACTCGGCACTGTGATTTGTGAATGCATATTAAAAACCGGGCAAGAGCGTGTCGGACTACGCACTGTCTAGGGTTTCGTAGGAAGTAGTATTTCAGTATTCCGACTGCAAATATAAGTTTGTATTTCAAAATATTATTATTAAATACAAATTTATTTTTGCGGTTAAACTGAAAATAGTGAATATTTCAAAAACTAATAAACGTTTCTTGTTCAAACCGATTTTAATTGAAAGTATTTATAAGAATGCTACAAGTTTGATTTTTTAACGATTTTTTGATGAAGCGGTTGGAAAACTACAGGGGACACACATTCTTTACAGGGGACGACGACGACAAATTGTTAACGACTGGAAGCTTCTAGTTCACTAAATATGCACCTAAATAAAAAAGTCATTTAGGAACCTTTATGTAATTTTTAAAGACCTATTTAACGATACATGAAGAGGTGCGCGAATATTTTTTCATCTTTTGTATGCCTCCCCCCCCCATTAATTTTATTTATATTTTTTCTGCAGGCCTTTATGGCGGCTTACAAAAGACATCTACTTGTGAAGTTTCATACAAATTGGTTAACAACTGTAGATTTTACGAGGGTGTGACAGACGGACAGACAGACGGACATGACGAAACTATAAGGGTTCCTAGTTTTACTACGGAACCCTAAAAAGATTAAAGTAACAAACATTCATACAATAGGTAGACTCTTGCCAAAAATATGGCATCGCCTTATCGGTTTCACCTATCAGTTCATCAAAACGTCCATTTGACGTTATCGCGGCAAGTAACTGGAGTTGAAGGCGCTGCCAAATTGCTTTCACGTACTCTTTACTATCTTCAAAGTAATTAATTCGTAGAGCACCATTTATACCCTTGTACCTAGGGTTGCCAACCGTACTCTAATATAGAGTATTGTACTCTATATCATGTAGGTGTACTTTATAATCTTTAACACTAATAGAGTACGCTAAAATACTCTTTTTTACACGTTTACTATACTAGTATCAGTTATGTAATATTATGCAAACCTATTATCATCACCAAAAAAGTCAACTAAGTATTTACTGTTAATATGTTGGTATCTCTAATTCCGCAAGCCAAGAGAGAAACAGATCTTCATTGAAATTGATTAAAAATGTGCTCTTGATCTATATAAATTTAGAGTTAGAATGAGTCACACAATTCAAACCATGAAAAATTGTTGTGCTGCGAAAAGCACAAAAATTTTAAAAATATGAAATATATTATAGTGTACTCTTTTTTGGAAGTCCGTACTCTTTATTTACCTCCTTTGAAGTCAAATATACTCTATTTCTTCTAATAAAAGTTGGCAACCCTACTTGTACCATGGAGTAAATTTATTTGTATAGTTTTACCTTATTTGAATTCCATGGGAATTGCTTGTGTAAATATATCGTAAGACAAAATATAGCAGAAAACGTCCCAAGTGAAATAACCTCAGATCATAGAAACAAGGAGATATGCCATAATAGCAAATTAGTACGGGAACAACTGATACCACTTTTAGTACATTTTTCGACACAATTACGCGCATAATTAAGCGCTCCTTGTGAATAAAAAGATCTCCCACGCATTAAACATTCCACACACCCTTAATCTAACACTGTTAATCGTCACTCAACACCAACACTAAACTAAAACACTGTATTTATACCATCGATCGTGTTCGGTTCGTCGCCAGCGCGTACGTTTTTAATATGAGCAATTTGCTCAGGTTCAGGCATCAAGCTCGATAGCGCCTTGGCACATCTCCCTTGTTTCTATGATCTGAGGAAATAACTAACATTTAATATCCGCATAAGCCCGAAAAGTTTAGGGACTTAAAGGATTAACGTGCATGACTTAACTAACATGAGAGATTCTGTGAAGTGAAAGCTCAATGTTCTGCGATTATCAGTAGCACGCATGTGATGAATATCTTTAATAGACCGTTATTAGGTTAGGCATTCTTAAACCCATAAAAAAAGTACAGAAAATTCCGCCGAAATGGAATTCTAATCGCATTCATGTCCAGCCGGGCTAACATGCGCGCCGCGACAAAATTTTGTCGACCGTTTTGTCTCGCTCTTTCTCGCGCAAATACGAGACAAATGCACGATAAAAGCGTCGACAAAATTTGTCGCGGCGCGCATGTTAGCCCGGCAGGACAAGTTTTGTAAGTAGAACAAAGGCAGTAAATTGTAACAGTTTGCTACTTTACGTAATGTAATTAGTCTATCTTCTCTCTAGAGGAACTTGAAATTGAAAGAATTACTTTTTTTATTTTTTGAAGAATTTTCGACCTTGACTGTCTCAATCACTACTTATCTACCTACTTGTCTTTTGAAAAGAAAGCTCGTGTAACTTACGAACATTTTTAAAATAAATTAATGTAACTGCTAACTTTGAAAATTCATGAAATTTCGGAAATCGTGGGTTTTATCCCTGTCATGGGCTAAGTCAACGAAAATACTTTCTTAAATGTAAGTATACGTTATTAATGTTAATGGCTCAACTTGTTCAAATAAAGTATACTTAAGACAAACATAAATCTTACGCTTGCTTGTTAAAGTCCTGAAGTTCGTTAATGAAAGGTACCAAGTCAAAAAAGGGAAACACAACTAAAAATACTGAAAGACAAACTTGGGCGTCATCTATACGTGTAGATGTTTATCCGACAGCGACTTGGTGGCTCTATTAAAAGCGAGCATTCAACACAAAATGAGGTCGTGCACAAAGAGATTGTTAGGGGTCCTCGGGAAATCACGAACAGCATGGCGTCTAAGCCGAGCTCTGGGAGAAAAAATGCGAGATTGCTGTGCGGTAGGGAAAGGAAAGCCAAACAACTATTTGTAAAGTGTGCCACCAGTATGGATATTCAGGCATACCTCTCTTTCAAAATAATAAACGTACCACCATATTTTGTACTTTACTCTGAAATAAAACTAGAATAAAAGAATGTAGCCTTAGTCCAAGGAATATAATACTCTCTGACGCCTTAGTCTCGCCTACGCAAGTCTCAGATAAAGGACGTGCAAAAAAGCCAATCCGTTGTTATTATCTAGTTTATGTGGGACATAGTTAATAACATCAATAATAACCTCGTTGTAAAACTCTAAAAAAAAGAACGATGAAAAAACATTACTGAGTCAATATCTGCCAGAGTTGACCCTCAAAAAGCTGTTAAACTTTCTTATTATAGACTTAAAAGAAAATGGTCGAGAATCTTCCTTATTATACTTGAATTAATTAAAACATAATATATCTTACGCTTAAATATTTTTACGTAATTACCTACCTAAGCGGAAAAGTGTTGCGTTCAAAAATTGGATCACGTCACGAATAACTAATTTTTAAATGTTCCAAAAGCGAGCCATGTCATGGCAAAACTTAACGTAGGTAGGTACCGGTTCAGGACCTTGGAAAGTTGGATTAGGTAAAAGGTCAGTGTTTCCCTTTGATTAATATCCTTTTATGTAACAACCAGGGATGGGAGCGTTTCATATCCAACAGCGGAGTGAGTCCGTAAGAGGCTTACAGCAGATTGTTTTAAATATTACAAACCCAAGTAACTTAGGTATAAAGAGATGCGGTATTATGTTCATAATGCTTCAATGTAAGTATGATGTATGGATTACATAATGTAATTTATTTTTAAGTTGTATGGCTAATATGGTTGACAAGGACATAAGCCATTATTAATGAATTCGAACGATCTTGAATACTTTTATTGGCACAAATGGCGATTTAAGCCAATGCATTCACGTACACAGTAAGACGCGTCGACAACCAATTCAAAGTAAATTCAGCCTGTTCTATTGGGAACAGGCTGAAGAAGCTTAATATAAATCGTATTATTAGTGGCTATTGGACTCGCCAGTAAGAACAGGCTAAAGTACGACAATAAGTACATTTGGGTCAATCGATACGACAAACGATGAGTCGCGTGTTTGATCGTACAACACGCACCTCCACCTTAACTATTCATAATTGAATCGATGACTGTCTATTAAACAACTATACAAGGCTGTGGAACTACTTCGAAAGGAAGAAAAATACCGGCTACTACTTTAATAGTACGTAGACATGTAGACGTTTAACGCAATATGGCATCCACTTTCCGCAGTAAAATCTATCCTTTTTAAATATTTGCATGAACCAGGGGCCTATTTGATGTAACTACTCTGCAAGTCTGCACTCCAAATTCCGAACTCTTCAACTGGATTTTGTTTTATGTATACACATTTTGCAGACTGAAAATTGAAATTTGGAACGCTTTTGCTCCACACTCGGCAATATTTGAAAAGTGAAGAGTAGAGTGCAGAGTGAAGACTTGCAGAGTGGTTACATCAAATAGGCCCCTGAGCCTTTTGTTATCAAAAATAAGTTTTATGTTAAAAACATTTTTTTTTTTACAACAAGCTTTTATAATGACCAATCCCAGCGCCATCATGAGACTCTGAACATCATCTAGGTCTACAGTGTACTTGTCATGACAAATCCAACGAGCCCAAACACGACGAAGTTAGTTAGTTGAGAAGTTGAGGAGTTCCCATGGCCACCTTTATCATGAGACCACCTCCATGGTACCATATTTTGCATTGTCACCGAGGTTACACTTATTTGTTTTAAATTTCAGCTGAAATGGTTGGGGGGAACTGGTCTAAAATTCTGTTGCAAGATTTTGCCCTCCACTAACAGGGCAAGTTAAATAAACGCTTGTAACAAGGTCGAACCAGATCAATCTAACATGTTTTGCTAATGAATCTTTATAAATATGTACATAATACTAACAATTACTGCAGTCTAGAGTTTAGAGGACGTCGCTCTCACGACCATGAAAACCTCCTGTTTACAGCTAACTAAACAAATACTTTCGTAATAAATTACAATATAGGTATTCCGCAACAGAAACTATTGGTGGCACATAAACTTTTTATGTAAGTAGTAACAAAATTGAGTTGCAATAAAAAATTGTTGGCTCCGTGGCTTCGCAAATAGATCAATGACCTGAGGTTCCCCGCCTCGCACGATGTTGTTACTGGAGAAATAAGAGTAGATAAGTAATCTGTGTTGTGAATGAGATAAATGCAGACGATTCATTTCAGAATAATTTTCAAACAAACAAAAAAGCCGCGGTCACGAACATCCGATTCATGTTGCCAAATAAGCACTAAGATTTGGAATACATCTGAGTAACGGTACTGTAAGTTAAGATTCTACACAAAACTCAACGAAGCAAAGAGAAGACCGAGACCCAATTACGACATGAAATTAGATTTATTATTCGTTTTACATAACTGCGTGCATTTTACGTCATTTTTAACCACAAAAACACAGTTAGTAGTATACTTTTAAAGTCTCTGACGTAAGAAACTAATTTTGCCGCAAACTCGCCAGCGATAATTTGCATAATGCAGGTGGACTGCGTTTTATAGCACCCATTTCATGTTTTATTTAGTGGATAAAATGCATGGACAATATAATTCATGAGCTACAATGTGTTGAAAAAGTTCTTTAAGTAACACTGAGTAGCACCTGGGCTTTTGCAGCGCACGAGGTACAAAATATAAAGTCATTTGTGTTTATTATTTTTGTACTCATAGTAGGAGACATTATACAGGTATTTTATGAAATTATTATTACCGGTTAAATAATGGTAATGAGGGACTAATTAAATTCCCCTCCATCAGCCATTTGAGGTGAGAGCACGAATTAAACACATACATATAATTAACATTACATGAGAGAGAATGAGTACGAAGTTAATGTAATAAAAATATATTCAGTTCAGAAACAACAGATATTAGTATTGTATGATGCAGTAAATAGTAAAACGCAATATTTAAATAAAAGCGATGTAATTTAAATTCTAATGTCATGTAAAATAGGGCTCGTCGCGTAGGATGAAATTGAAAGCGCGGAGTCCCGCGGAGGCCAAAAATAGTCGTGCAAAATATACGAGGGAGAAGTAAACGGCTTTGAAAAGAATTGAGCACAAAACTATCTCATACTTGCGGAGTTTCAAATGGGACACGCTGTATTGTGGGAACTCACAGGGGATCTCCGTTTTCCGGACTAACGCTCAACTAGGTAGGTACCTATTACTGCAACGACAAAGATCTGGGAAATGGGTGATACACGTTATAAGGACTTTGCCTGTGAAAATTTCAGTTGCAATGTAGTTTCAAAGTAGGTATCTAAAAAATGTATTTTTTTTATTTTTTTTTTAAATGAAAGCTAGAATAAGAATTTTAAAGCCTCGCTGCAAATTGTATCGAACTACACGTTTTCTCACGCATAACGTTATATTATATTGATTACTGTTTGTGGAAAGTGCTTCAAAACAGACTACATGGAAGCATTACGAACAAATTGTTTATAGCAATTATTTCTGTGACTTCGAAGAGCAGATTATTTTATCTTTTTGGGTGTTGCATAAAGCTATACTGGACAATTAGGTTCTGTATGCAAATCCGTTTTGGTAACTTACCTCGTAGTAAATTTTGACGCAGGTTTTAATTTAAACCGGTTCAGCTAGTCTCCAATCTTTTATTATTCTCTGTTTATTGTTAAAACTCGTGGCAGTTTCACTAGGTTTGTAATAAAACAGTATTTTCACATTGTTCAAGCGCAAAAGATTTTCATACAATAATGGTGTGAAATTAAATGCAAATCTGACCTTTCAGAACCGTAGTGGAGTAACCGTGGGCCACGGTTACTCCACTACGGTTCTGAATGTTTTAAATTCGCCCACGGTCCGTGGGCGAATATAAAACAAGGCATTGGTGAAAATTTAAATTTCAAAAACCCCGCATTGATTTATGTGTAACTGGCCATTTTACTAAAGCGCTAAAGTTAGCTGAGGTGTTTTATATTTTTTGGTTACGGAAAATCGTAGAAAAGGTACAACAAAATCGCTTGTTTGTTTTGTGTCGGTTATAAAAGTATGACAACTTTAACAAAATGAGCAATAAACGTTATTCTTTCTGCAATATTGACTAAAGCCTCAAGTACTTTTTACGACATGGAGATAGCGTTCACCGGCTGAGGAAATTCCATACCCGTATCAATGAGTCAACAGTCCTTAATTATATTTATTCATTAACAATCAAATTTCATGAATTATGCCTCCTATTTCAGTACTAAAGTATATTTCCGCTTTTCCGATATTATGAGGCAGCCCGATAAGCATTTATTATACTGTATCTAAAGATATCAACACCTTAAATCATTAATTATTATAATTAGGTAAGCAGATTACTCAATTTCCTTTGTCTAACATAAGTTTTGATTAAAATCTTTACGCTTTCGGGGGAGTATTCACAAGAGGATTTAAAAAAATAAATTAATATTTAAAATGTATTAGGTGTACCAAATCATGACCTAAATAGAAACAACAATAGGTATCTTAGATAATACCAGCTAAGCATTGTTTATTGCAATGGAGCAAAAAAACTGTTCTAGTTTTACTTGTATGCTGTCTAAAACAATATCATTAGCATTGTATTTCACAAAACGAGTTGCTGATAAAGTATGCAGGCAGACATTCAGAAATATATTTATAATTGTTTAATATTTTTTGCCTTATTTTTCTCCTTGAAAACTCAACTGCTTAGCATAATTATTACGGTATACTTTTCTAGATCTATTATATAAAAAAAAATGTTTGTTGGTTTGTTCGTCAAAGACGCATTGCAATATTTGCAACGTATGCCAGGCACAGTTCGTTTTTAGGGTTCCGTAGTAAAACTAGGAACCCTTATAGTTTCGTCATGTCCGTCTGTCTGTCCGTCTGTCCCACCCTCGTCAAATCTACAGTTCATAACCAATTATATGAAACTTCGTAGGTAGATGTCTTCTATAAGCCGCCATAAAGGCCGGTAGTGAAATTAAGAAAAATATAATAATTAGGGGTGCACCCATACATGAAACAGAGGGATGAAAAAAAATTTTTGCGCGCACCCCGTCATGTGGGGATCGTTGGATAGGTCTTTGAAAATAACATAAAGGTTTATAAATAAGTTTTTTATTTAAGTGCATATTGAGTGAACTAGGAGCTCCGAAAGTCACTAACAATGTGCCCCCCCCTGTAATTTTCCAACCGCGCTATTGATAAATCTGGAAAAAATCAGGCTTATAGCATCTAATAAATACTTTCGATTAAAATTGATTTGAAAAAGATACGTCAATAACTTTTCGAAATATTCACTATTTTCAGTTTTGAGTTTGACAATCGCAAAAATAACTTATATTTGCGGTCGGAAGACTGAAATACTTCTTGCTATGGAACCCTAGACTGAGCGTGGTCTGACACGCTCTTGCCCGGTTTTTAATAAACTTGAATTACCTATTATGGAATTTGATCCAATTTGCAGTTCCTTCATGTATACCACTGTCATGCAAATTGACGTCTATATCGTTCAAGTTTGCTGGATCAAAGCCTAAAGTCCCATCACTCACGTCTCAGTTTCACTTGGAGGGAAAACTTGATGGTCTGTGTCGCCCATTAAAGTGACCTTTCCAATGCCATTATCACATAAAGAGAAATATGAATCTAAGTTCCATCGTAATTCAAGTTTATGTCTAGAAAGCCCAACTTTCAAGGTTGGACAGGCGCTAGTAATTAACACTGAGGCAACAAAACCGCGATAAGCTTCAACTGCAAACGCTTTTGTTTACTTCAAATTTTATTTTTGCCTCAAACATTTTTCGTAATTAATTACGCTGCTAAACTGAGCAGCCCTTAGACTGTTTCTGCAAATTTTTTAGCAAGAAATTTTATAATTTTCATCTACATTTGTAGGTAGGTACGTTTTATAACATGAAAATTAAAAATGTCTTCTGTGCGACAAGATCCTATTATTTTCCCTGTCACTGAAAAAGTTACGTTATAATATATTCATCCCTTCTGATTTAAGAATCTCAATTTAATGTTCCGAAATTAGTAAGCATTATTACTTCTGCAAGATTATTTCCGTCTATGTTCACATTTGCTCGTTTTTATGCGCAAGATCCACTTGCGTAACGCAACCTGCGGCAGTAACGCGCCAATCAGAGCATCTCGATCCGCCGCCAGGTAGGTATGTATACTTAATGATACCGCAAATTTGGCAACGCAATTGTATTATGACTTTAACTATTTTGGAGCAAATAACTAACGAAAATCCTGCATTACATAAGAAAGATGAACTGAATACAGAAAGATCGTGCTGAAATAAATCTCTTATTGAATAACGTAATTTTTAAGAAATACCAACAACTAACTTTTTAATCTGAATCAAATAATGTAGATAATATTGATATAACAAAAATAATACGTTGAAGTAACTTGACTGAAGAGCGCGTCGACCTTACTTCAATCTTCCTATTCGCTAAGCTGGTGTTCGCCTTCCATGTAGGGCAAGGATGATTTGTAAGGTCGATACGGAAATATTTTTCAAAACAAACACGACGCCACTACCTAGGTGTGTTGTTAAATTACACACTAAACAATGATTTATGTACGTGAATCTAGCTGCTAAGATAGTGCCAAATCTTGCCTAATCAACCAGCAGGCCTGATTACCGATTACAAAAACAAGTGAAGATCAAGGTCTATTCCATCGTCCAATTTAGCTTTCTTTGTATTTTTTGAGATTCACGTCCTCAAGCGGTAAGGGCCATTATCTTATTAGGATGCCATGGCAGCGACGCCGACGCCAGCAGCGCCACCAATCAAAACATCATCAAATTGTATGCTGGGCTGGCGGCGACGCCAAACTGGCATCGACGCCAAGTCGGGTTATGTACAATAGGTACGTTGTAATACAATTTGACATGTTTTAATTGGCGGCATTGCTGGCGTCACTGCAATGGCATCCTAATGAGATATGTAAAGCCCTAATAATACATTTACTTCTAGTTTCTGAAAGCCTGTTCAATTTAATCTGTTGTCAAATCTCATGCCAAGTGATAGATTAGCCAATGTTATTTCGGTAAACCAATAACAAAAGCTGACATTAGATTTTTTAAGAGCAGATTCATTAACCAGTTGCTTGACCAGGTTTTCAGAAACTGAGGGTTAGTTTAAAACAACAATAACAATTATAGGAAAGTTTTCTTTCATATTTTGTTATTATAAAAATAGTTTTTCACCAGTTTTCTGTTGGGGGCGGATTTAAACTAACAAATAAAGAATACCTAACATCAAAAGCAGTACTTATCTACTTAATTCTGTTTTTTATGCAAAGTATATTTCCGATATCCCTTCGTCTGTCGCATTTGAAAAACACAATTGATTTTGACCTCCAGGAGGCTTTTCTACAGATAAACGTTTATGATAAGGGGCAGAGTATAATTAAGTAGGTAGGTACCTACATTGAATACAATAATTCATACCTTTCCTTTTCGTGCGTCGATTGTGGAATCTGCAGTATTGTCTGCTGACTCTCCATTTCCACCACACATTGTGTACCCAGTTCGAGTTCTGGAAAAAAATAAAATAGGTTTTAATAACAGAAATTCAAATAAGTATGATCAATACTATAGTTCATGTCAATCCATATTAATAAGAATGTAAACAAACAGGTCAATAACTTTTTTAGTGATGTCCAACTGTAGTGCCAATTACAGTTTAATTAAATAATTGAATGATTCAATTTGATTCATTGAATAAGTTAGATTTCTTTTTATTTAAATTGATTTTATTGATCTATACCTAAAATAATATGTTTGATTGCGAATGAATTTCAATTGTTTTTAACATATAGAACAAATTTCGATTTATTAATCGATAACAAATATTTTAATTGAATAAATTGAAAAAAAAATAATCCATTTATTCAATTGATGTATTTATTAGACCATAGATAATTTATATGATTTTTTATCTGTAATCTAACCTCACTTTTCGTCTAAGAAAGTAGTATATTTATTATATAGAAAGTAGTATAGTAGTATATATACATAGTATAGTAGTATATTTCTTCTATTTTTCAAATACAATTATTTAATGCTAATCAAACGAATGTTGTTGGAAAAAGTGGTGAAGTATCAAGCTGAAACCTTCAAAATACGGATTAATGTGTTACGAATTCCATTTAGTGAGTGTTTATGTGATAATTTTATCGAAATTGGGTTCGTTTACCTTCTTGAAGCGACATGAACTTTACCACCGTCTGACGATGTAAAATAAGGGTTGACGAACGTCTGCATGTTAGTTCATTACAGTGGCGTGCCACGATGTAGGTAGGTATATAGTATACGTTAGTCCTTTAACCTTTTAACCTAATAGGCACAGGCCTACGTAATTGCTTAATTGATTTTCTGAATCATTTAAAAACAAAAATTTATGTTAGAGAAAGAGTTACCTACCTATTCAAAAAAAACCGGCCAAGTGCGACTCGTACTCGCGCACCGAGGGTTCCGTATCAGTTTTTGACGTATAAAGTGAAAAAAACCGGACCGCAAAACTAAGTTCGTTTGTGAAAGAATTTTGATGATTTTGAAAAAACTGTACTAGTTAGGAACATCGTTTTATTTTTGGTGCAATATTTGGATCAATTCGTATCAACTCTAATTATTTCAGATTTTTCACTCCGCAAACTTCGGAGATAAGGGGGGGGGGGGGGGTAATGGTATTTTTTCAGACATTTTTCATCATATGTCGAAAACTGTGAGCAATAAAATTTAATGAAAATATATTTTGAAATGTGCAGATCAAGCCCTTTCATATGACATGTCACTTGACCCAGTAACCCCACTTTGAAATTTTGGACCCCCACTCCGGCCCCTTTTGCAATGCAAATAAAAGCATTTTTTTTATTTTTTCATTTGCAATAAAGTTGGACAAGCATTCTTTATAACTGTTCTAAATTTCAAGTCGATAGCATTAGTAGTTGCTGAAATAAGTAGGTGTGACAGATAGACAGACGAAGTCGCACCATAAGGGTTCCTTTTTTACCATTTTGGTTCGGAACCCTAAAAATACCTATTAAATCTATCGAAAGAGTGGCAAAAAACAGCACACGCATTTTCCTAATGCCATTAATGGTTTCCATTAACATTACCATTAACGGGTACCCTATGTCAGGAATAGCACAAGATAACAGAATGTAATCGAACCGGTGAATTTAATGCCAAGACAGAACAGGGACAACCAGGCGACTGGAATGCTAATCACCTTTAATTATTTCGTGTAAGGGTAATGGTAGAGCCTGAGACTAATAACCAGTGGTCGGAGTAGGTAGATTGATTTGGGGTCAATGAACTGGCACGTATATATTAATATGGATATGCCTCTGGGATTCCGGTTTTTGTAATAATACGGTAGTGGCCTACTATTAAAAAAGTACAAATAAATTATTTTATTTCAAAGAAGGAATAGGCACAACAAAAAGTAAAAGCAAAAATAATAATTTATCACAAAATGGAAAACATAGACGCTTTTAAAGTTTTTGGAGGGAGTATCGCTCCGTCTTTGTCGCGCGAGGCGGACGTAGGTGGTGTTACGTCACTAGTAGGAAGTGCCGTCCGTGTCTAGCAAATCATTTTAAAACGTGCCAATTTTGTAGATGTTTCATCGGTTTTTTTGGTGTTAATTGTCTTTTTTCAAATAGTTTACAGATTCACAATAAAAAAAAGTAGTTAACATCCTATTAAGATTTTTTAAGAATTTCAAATATTGTTATGTGTAGGATGAAGAATGGACGCACAAAAGTAAGATTCACTTTATTACTTAATATATGTATAGAAAAAGTCAGTCTTCTCATGACCACGGTCAATGCAACTTGATCGAAACGTCGAGGTTAGTCAAAATACTGATAGTTTGATTATGTTTGTGCGCGAAAAGTCTCGATATAATTAAAAAACATGTGTAAAATTCGCGAAAGTTCTATCTAATCTACAAATAAAAAAAACAATTTTAAACGTTTAACTATCGCATTCTATAAATTTCAAATGATCCCGTAAGTACCAAAATGAAATCCCGGAAAAAAAGCTTCTCCATGTTATGATTTCTATGACTATTCATGATGCAAGTACGTAAAATCAATCTACCTACTCCGACCACTGCTAATACCCGCTAATCAATGGTTATTGGTGTATGTGTTGGATTAGTGATACAGTTTTAAGGCAAGTGGTTTATTAAGGCGAATTTACATTGAGTCAGTTACTAACTCAATGTAAATCCGCCTTTAGATAAGATTGTTTGTTCTTTAGACTTTAGAGACGACATGGAATTGATATTACAACAGGAAAATACTCTAGTAGGTAGGTACCTACCTACCTACTTAATATTTGTGTAAATAGTTATTACTAGCAGTTGCCGCGAGTTCATCTGCATGAAAATGGATAAAAAGTAGCCTATGTGCTTTTCCAGGTCCCAGGCTACCTCTTTGCCAAATTTCATTCAAATCCGTCTAACCGTTTCAGCGTGAAGGAGTAACGAACAAACACACACACTAACTTTCGCATTTATAATAGGTACCTACCTACCTATTAGTGTGATTGTCTAACATATTTTGTAACATATTCTCTGTGAATCAAATTTTAGGTAAGTAGGTAATATACCTACCTACGAGTATTTTAAAAAAAGCTTCCTGTTGTATTTACATTCACATTCCACACATGCCAAAGTAACTCTGTCTGTCTGTTTGTTACCTCATCACGACTAAACTACTGAACCGATCGTAATGAAATTTGACAAAGAGGTAACCAAGGACATAGGTACCTATGTTACTTTTCATCCTGAATATTTAATACAAAATAGGTACAAGGAGACGAAGTCGCGGGTAACAGCAGGTGGTTTTGTTATAGTTCCACAATATGTTCCACATTCTATTACAGTATTTTAAAAATGACCCTGAGCAGTGTCTAGCCTGCATGACCTTCACGTTATTACCAAATACTTAACCCATCAGAATGTAAAATTATACATTAAAAGGCATTCTATCATTTATGGGTTTCTTTGAAATTGCTTCGCCTGCCATCATGGTTTTTTGGATATTTTTAATAATTATGCTTCCAATGCTATCACAGTCTATGGATCAAATTCCATTTCTAGAAGGAATTAGGTTATTGGTAGTGCATTTGGACATATTGTGTACTAGGTAGGTATTTCAGAAACGAATGAACAGTATTAACAACAAGTTAGGACGAGCTACAGGTAAGGCTATCTTCAGGTAGTTTCAGTTATTACTGTTATTAGGTTATATATATGCATAAACTTGTGAAGAAAACCTCTAAAATACATAATCATGTATTATGTATTTTAGAGGTTTTCTTCACAAGCTACATAATATACTAATTTAAATAGTAAGTAGGTACGCCAGCGGTGAGTCAAGCCGAGGTCGGGCCGTACGTCCGTGGCGATGCTCTTTCAAATCCGGTTTTACTAGACCATTTTATGTACGCTAGGCTTATGTAAAAACAAACGGTAGGTATTAACTCGGCTAGACATCGGAACAGACTTCTGTTTGAAGAGTTTACACTTCACACGAAGGTAGGTACTTAAGGAAATGGAAACAAATTATGATCTCCCCGAAGTTGCAAACCAATAGGTAGGTATATAAGGCTTAGACACCAAAGCGAAACGCGAATAAAAACAGCATAATCATGAGCTCGTTTGTATTGAGCCAAATACCTACCTATAGCTCAAATCTTTAGCTTAGTAGGTAGGTATGTGAGTTATTAGGTACCGTATGTATTTATTCGATCCTCTGTGTCAATATGATCGGAAGAGAAACAACAGTTTTCACAATGACACGTCTCGGCTTGCAGTTTCTGGTAATGTCGACACGATTAAGCGATATTTCTGTTGATGTCGTGCGACATAATGAACAATGCACTTAAATATTCGAATTCCTGTTTTAAAAAAATAGAAATAGTGCTCATCGAGGCACTGCATGTCGTAAGTCGCAAACTCGCAACATTCAGTCCAGTCTAGAATCGATTTGACAAATTACGTAAAGACGTTTGCTTTGCTGAAAGTAGAGCAGCGGCAATCCCACCGAGGATTTCCAAGAGTTTATTTACCATGACGAATGCAAGTGAGCGTGCATTCTTGTACCTACCTACTAAAACGATCTCGCAGCTTTTTCAACTATTTACCAACAAAGCCATTCATACCTCTTCGTCAAGGTTAAATGAGATATTGGAAATCAAATCTCGATAAACAATTTGTTTGTTTCCGAGTGAGTTCTAAATTAGGTAGATAAACGGTTCAGTCAGAACTCAGAACAGGCGAGTGATTTGCAAGTCAAATAAAAAGAAGCCCTAAAGGCTTTAGCGATTATATTCATTTAAACTTGTAACAATAATCCTATAACGATTACCTATTATTTTATTTCACGGTGATCTGAAATATAATTTATAACGATGTAGTAATCTCCATTCGCTAGTAATGGCATCGCGGTTTAGAGGTGATGATTTTTTTGATATATGGAATGGCCACCCTGCTTTGACACTTCTTTTTTCGCGCGTTCGCGGCATCGCATGCAAAAATGGTTTCGGAAGAAAAACTATTTAGAAAATTGTGTAAATCCAGTAAAAAGTTGAAGCAGCATCATCGTAACAAATGTTGGAGTCACGACAGTGAGCGGAACCGCAGTCGCAGCCTTAATTGACGCAGTACCTACCGACCGTGAGCGGAGCCCCTTGCGTACCGATACTCCGGATAATGAAGGTAAGTCTTTTTGCAGGATTTACAGTGCAACGAAATCAAGGAACGTTCCTGGCTATGTTAACGAGCATATATACCGTGTTGGTACGAGATACTTTAAACACGAAGATCAACTTTGGTACGAGATACCAACTTTGATGTAAAACAGAATTCTGTTGTCGGTACGAGATACCGATTCTGCTGCTTGCACAGGTCATCACATGCGCATTTAACTGTACGAGATACGGTATAATGCAAGCAAAATGCTCTTGAGAAAACCTCCAAGGTTTTTCTCATATTTCAGATGAAGTCATCGGTCAGTGTGAATTCATCCCTCAAAACTTGGCCCTTGGGGATCAGACTGAGACCCAAAATGTCCAGACCCGAGAGGTTGAACAACAATTGGAACCGCCAGAAGCAGAATGAAGAGTCATTACAATTGCTGGGCCAAGAGTATGAAGTGATCAAATAAAATAAAAAAGTATTATTACCTAAATAATGATAATTGTAAATGTTGGAACTAACATATACATATAACATGATCTAAGATGGGGAGAGATGACATCCTAAAATTGCATAATTTGCCTGTAATCTGTCAACTTCTGGATGCCTACTATATGAAAAGTAGGGGCAGTGATCTCTGAAAGTGGGAAGATTAGAGACAAGTGTATTGTTTACCAGCAGAAACAAATGGGTACTGCACCAATTTGTAGACAAGACCATGTCAAACATAATTAATGACTCTATAGAAAAAACATGCTCAAATCTCAGTGGAAAAATTGAAACTAAACAAGAAGGTCACTAGTGGCCCCAGTTAGACATTTCCTAGAAATGACTCATAATACAACCAAAAATGAACTTCTCTATGGAGAGCAGCTAAGATCACAAATAATACATAGGAAACAGGAGTGTTTCATCCCAACAAATGAATCAGCACCAACCAGCCAAGCCGATGACATGAGGTGGGCCATGAAGCCAACCACAGCCTTCGCACCACAAGATGACCTACAACCCACAGCGTTCCGAGAGAACCCGGGGTGCCCACCACAAACTCAGCAGGACATAAGGTACATGCTGCCAATTTAAAACTACTTTGCTTTTTGGATGTCATTGACAAATGACCCCATTATATTGTAGTGAATTAAAGGATATTATATTCCTTTTATGTCTAATCCTCATCAAAATATAGCCCCTAAAAATAATTTATAAAATAGTAAAAATCTTTTACAGTTGGGGGCTATGACACCATGCTGTCATACAAAGAGAATACATTTCAAAGATTTTATTTGTACCTAAACCTAATGGCATACAAATATTTATACTAAATATAACATAATACATATTGGTACTAAATCATTTGAATAAGTTCATAGAAGTTAGCCATTAACCACAGAGGATAATATAAGGACTGCAATAAGGTTAATTGATCATGGTTATTGTATGTGTTACATAGATCTTATGGTAGGTATCATACCTATTAGCACATAAAGCCAATGAACATAGGGAGTACCTCCATTTTGAATTTGATGAAACTTTATATGAATTTACAGCATTACCTTAAGGGTTGTGTATGGCACCGATTGTGTTCACCAAATTATTAAAACCAGTGGTTGGTAATCTAAGAAATTTAGGCTCCCTATCTACAATCCATATTGATGATTATTGATGTATCGGCCAAACATATAATATTTTTGTTCGGAAGTGCTTGGGCTTCATTATTAATTTTGAAAAACCAACACTTTGCCTAGTAAATATTGCAAATCTCTTGGATTAGAAACCCCATGTCATTGTACCTTGAGCTACCTTTGGGAAAATGAAATATAATTATAATTCCTAAAATTACAAAATGCTAAATAAGAGAATTTGCTAAGTTACTGGGCACTTTAGTAGCAGCATGCCCAGCCACACTATATGGTATGGTATATACAAATACTTGGCATTAACTAAATCAAAAGACTAAATCATCAACTATATTATGTTAATGTCAGACCTCCAGTGGTGGACGGATAACATAACGCATAACAGCAAACATTTTAAGCCAATAAATCTCGATTCACATGTGTATCTGTATACAGATGTTTCTCTATCAGGTTGGGGGTTCATTGCAATGGTGAGAGTGTTGGAGTCCTATGGTCATAATCAAAATATCACATATACCACTGAGACCTAATGGCTGTATATTTTGGCTTAAAATGCTTTGCAAAATCAAAAAATAACTGATATTCTTCTTCGGATTGACAACACCACCACCATAACATGCATTATTAAAACGGGTACTTAGGGTTCAATTTCCACATCTCAATAATGTTAGTAGAAAAATATGGGATTGGTGCAAAGCTATAAATGTTCATATCAATTCAGGCATCTTACATAAAATCTAAAGATAATTTTGCAGATGAGGAATAAAGAAATTTGACTAACATTGACTCTGAGTGGGGATTATTAATAGAATATGCATTCAATCAAATTGAGAGAAGGTTAGGCAAGCCAAGTACCTACCTATTGATTTATTTGCTACCAGGATTAACGCAAAATGCTAAAACATACCTGTGTATCATGACATAGAGACCTATATGTATATGCATTTCAAATAGATCCCTTTACACTACACTGTAGCAACTAGATAGATAGATAGATAGAATATACTAGGTACTTCTTTTAGGCATTTCCACCCTTTGCGTTAATTACAAAATGTCTAAAAAATAAAAAACGACAAAGCTAAGGAGACTTCCCTGTGGACTTGTCAGCCATAGTACCTATGGTGCTTTTCAGCCATGGTACCCCATTGGCAAAAATGTTGATGGGTACAAACCAGCAATATTTCAACCTGCCGGTTAATTGTTCTACCTACTAACTACAATTGTTACTATGCCCTTCCAGTACAGAACACCCATTGAGCAGTTCACTTACTCTGGCAGTGAACATCTTCTGCGGGAAACATTCAGATGCAGAGGTTTGCCAGAAGGCTCACAAAATATTATGTTATCATCTTTTTTCACCAGGTATGTTAAAGCAATACAACACAACATGCAAGAGCTGGTAGTCATTCTGCAAACCCCACGGGATAGAAATCTATACAGATTCAATACCGGATGTAATAAATTAACTCAATGAAATAATAAAAGAAATCTAGCCTACGGCTCGTTAAATTCTGCTAGATCGGCACTCTCCCTTTTGAATAAATGAAGAGTTTGGTAGTGACGATCACAGGCATAAAGCTTTTCTTTAAAGGCCTTTATAGAATTAAACCCACTTTGTAAGTATGTTAATACTTGGGATCCTTCGATAGTGCTAAGATTCCTGACAAATTAGGCCGTTAATAAGGATTTAAATTTAGGAAAATTAAGTAAAAAGCTTGTCACTTAATTAGCTCTTGCTACTGCTCAAAGGGTGCAGACTTTGTCGGTAATTAAAATAGAAGATACATCCATGTATCAAAACATTATACATATAGGTACCTACATAAAAATTTCTGATCTTATAAAAATATCAACTTCATCACTTAAATTACCATTTTGTGACCAAAACCCCGTAGTTTATCCAGCTAGAGCTTTAAAACAAACATTGGGCAAACATCAACTATTAGGAATGGTGAAAAATAGGTATTTGCTATTAACTAGTAGACAAATTAATAAGATCCAAACAAACAATTAGAAAGTGGATTAAATCAGTCATGAACATGAAGGAAAGCGGAGTCAACACAAAAATATTCACCAATAATATTCACAAATATTAATTAATAAATTAAATATTTACCATTAGGAAAATGGCAGGTTGGTCGGACACCTGTCTCACGTTTGCGAAATTTCGTGATGTACCAGTTAATTGCTCCACATGTAATGTTCCACATGACAGCTTTATTAATGCTGTCTTTACTTCCAACATAAAGATATACCTACCTAGCTTTTTGCGTTCACATAAAATAAATATAGGTATAACGTTTATGTTTACCTAACGTTCAAAGGTTTATTGTTAATTATATTTTCAAATATTTAAAAATAGTGTTATGGTTTAGTTATTATGACAACGGTAATTGGCCAATTATTATTTATAAGTACTTTGTCTAATAAATTTTACCAAAGTATTTAATTAAGTTATTATGATACAAGATTCATAAAAATATCAAGTAGAAATATATAAAATATTATTTATTTTGAATAATAATTATTTCTAAGCTAAGCTACCTAATGGAGCTTTTCTTTTGAAAGTTTATGTAATTATTGTGGAATGTTTTAAGTTATTTGCTATTTGATAAATACTGATTAAGTATATAAACTAAATTCAGCAGAAGTGCTAATAATATTATGAGCACTTAAGCAAATACTCAAACCTCAAATAAAAGTTGCTTCTTATAAAGCTGTTTTCTCCTTTTAGTCAAAATAATACTAGCCCATGTCGACTTAATACTCTAAACAGCTACATCGTTATAAATTATATTTCAGATCACCGTGAAATAAAATTGAATAATCAGACGAACTTACCTTAAGTGAAGTCCGATTATAATTTTATGAACGGTGATCTGAAATATAATTACCCACCCAGCCCATCCTGTATTGGAATAACAGTCCCTTGTCGAATGGGCCAACAAAGCAACGCTATCTCTAAAAAAGTGTCAAAGCAGGGTGGCCATTCCATATATCAAAAAAATCATCACCTCTAAACCGCGATGCCATTACTAGCGAATGGAGATTACTACATCGTTATAAATTATATTTCAGATCACCGTTCATAAAATTATAATCGGACTTCACTTAAGGTAAGTTCGTCTGATTATTCAAATAAGCAGCCTTTAGTCTTTTATAAAAGACTAGCACTTTCCTCGCGACTTCGTCCGCGTGACGCATTTTTTCCAGATAGGAAGTAGATTTAGCACTCAGGAATAATGCAGATTCCTATTATTGAAATAATTTTCAGAATCGGATCAACGGTACTTTCATACAAACTTTCATCTCCCTTTGCACCCCTTTTGGGGGCGAATTTTCAAAAACCCTGAAACACGTGTTTGTTTATTTGAAAAGAAGAGTCTAAATGCCAAGTTTCATGACTCTAACTTCAAAACTAACAGTACTTTCATACAAACTTTCATCCCCCTTTTTACCCCTTTAGGGGATATTTTCAAAAATCCTTTCTTAGCGGATGTTTACGTCATAAAAAATACCCACTGTCAAAATTTCAAATCTCTATATTCAACGGTTTGGGCTCTGCGATGATGAATCAGTCAGTCAGGACAAGCAATTTTATATATATATATATATAGATTCGTTTATTCTGTAGAAAAATTGCGATCTTTCAGCTACATTATTCTCCATACACGGTACGGACTGTCGACGAAGTTGGGCATTATAAATACTGATGGAATTCACAATATGGCTCATGATGATAGATATGTAGTTCGGCCAGCTGTTGTTTTCACAGTATCGTTTTGCCCGTTATGCTGATCCAGTCCATCCATTTTCATTGTCCGCAGCCGAAACAGGTGTAGTGCCGAATAAATTCTCTTTCAGTCTTCCAAATCCGTTTTTCGATAGCAGACTTTGTGACAAATATTGGTACCCTAGCTTTATCGGAAAATGTATTAATTTATTCATTTGGGTCGCAACGGATTGTGAGTAGGTATTAAACTTAATACCTACTCACAATCCGTTGTACCTAATGATAGCAATTTGCATATCGACATCGGAAGTCTTTCCTCAAATTGACGATTTTGATAAGCAAGTGACACCATGAAACCATGATGGATTTAGAAGCAGTCAGTCTAAATAGCTGCGTACATGTTTAATTTAGATGTTTGTAATTAATATGGATGGCCAACACCATGGACAGTACAGTTGGCGCAATAGCTGAATGATAGGCTGCTGCGCGACGACGTGTCGCGGGTCCGATTCCCACTCTGAGCAAAAACTTGTTGAAAAAAAAGCTACTGTTATAATTGTTTACATTCATGAAGTAAAAGCATATTTTCAATCTTGACTTACAATAAAAATTATACACAAACTTCAACAAATAAAAATTATGATGGCTATTTTAATATCGGCCTACCGCAAAAATCTTGCTGAGTAATACCTACGACCAACCTAGCTACCTATTAATAATGTAACAGATTAGCAGATTTACTTCAAAATAAAACACTTAAAAATTACATAAAATAATTACACTCATAATTTGGCACAAGGTGGAGTTATTTTATTATATTCAATGAGAATGTATTTATTAAACATGTTTAGGTCTATTAAAAATATCCTGTTTTATCTCATAGAGAGGAAAATACAACAAACCTCAATAAAATAACAAAGCTCAAGATTCTTTCTAATTCAAACAAATACACATTAAATGTGTCTTTTCTCATGTGCTTGCACCAACATGGGTAAAAAAAATAACAAAACCTACCATGGTATTTCCAAATTATATCTGGATTTCTCCTGTGGAAAATGTCATGCTTCTAAACCCAGTGGTTTAATCTGTGAATTGTCTGTCATTGGCATTCATATTTTATCAAGTAGAACTGTTCATACACATTTTTAATCGCTTCTAGCTTCTAGATACTTTCAGTAAATAATTGTTTTTCTTGAATACCTCCATTGCATCTTTAGTCAAGTGATAGTGGTGTCAGGTAAAAAAGAGTATTTTAGCATATTTTATAACTAAACTATTGTAGATTAAATAGTATGTCTAAGTACATGAAATAGAGTACAATACTCTACATTAGGATATGGGTGGCAAACCTAGATGTTACAAAAAATAATTCTTTCCTTTAATTAGCATGCTAATACTAAAATGAAGCAACAACAAAAATGTAAGAATGATTCATTAATACACAGACGAGGTTACATTTATTTTGAAATAATTATGAGTAACTTGATATTAGAAATAATAATTCAAAGAATATGACTAGCCAGTTAGATTAAACAAGTAATTCATGATAAACATACAGATTATGTAATACTTATTAGGAATTCTATCTATAAAACTGTTATCAAGAAAGAATTACATTTTATCTTCTTTCGTAGTAAGTACGTAAATTGATTTTACTGATTTTATTGTAAGGTTTCACAATAAAATCAATTTACGTACTTACTACGAACAGAGATATTATATTCTGACAGAATTCAAGATTGTCTTTTTTTCAATCCAGCACTCTGATACCGAGAGGTCTGTTATTTCAGAAATGTTTTTATTACCCAAAGTCTCATTCAGCAGACTATTTTCATAACGAAGGCAAGGTAGGTTAGACCAATTATGAAAAGCAAGTAAGGACGCTTGATGCTGAAGGGAGGGATGTATGTATAAGTGGACTTTGTTAAATTTGGTACTCAACTGAAAGTAGAGCCGAGGTGAAAATAATAACAGCACTACAGTTGTACACAGCACATTAACATAAATAATGATGATTTTATTACATAACAGTAACCCGTACATAACAGTAGTTCACTTTAACAAATAAATACATTTGTGTAGTTACTGGGATACCAGGATGCAAGGATAGACCAAGTAGATTGTAATTAATATTAAAACAATTGGAATAAAATCAAGTCATGCAATGTGTAATTAAATATTTCTGAAGAAACGTGTTAAGCAGTTGTAAATAAACAATAGTTGGTGCTAAAAATTAATTTCTCTGTTTTATATAGTATATTAAAATCTGTGGGCATTGTCCAGAGATTTTAGTTAACAATACAAAATACTTGAATACAACTATAGCAGATTTACATTATGAAGCGTTTAATAAAATCGAGCGAAATAAAGCTATAGGATAGGAAGGTAATTATTACAACAGAATCAATTCTCTTCAACTCTATTGTACAGAAATACATACATCTATCACTTATTTTATCTATTATTTTATAAACAAAGTACACAGATAAACTGAAACAACGTAGTCACCTGAGTGATAGCGATTTTTTTATTTATTAGCAAAATGAAACCAGCTTACCTCGCCTGTTAAAAGGACGAACCCGAACGGCAACTTTAATCTTATCCGTGGCCATTTTCACATTCAAATTACACAAATACAATTAAAACACAACACTTTGCACACAATTGTTTAGTAAATTATTGCACATATTCACCCATATTCTAAAACAACAAAATTCATTATTTCACGTTACGATCACGACGTTCCCGGATTGACACTGTCCGCCATGTTGTTTTTACTACGTTCGATAGTGCTTGACGTGTCTTCGTGTGCGAATTGCAATTTAAAATCGAGACGTTTACATAATAGGTAATTCATTAAAGTTTATTTATCGAAACCAATATCAAAAAACTTAAATAATTTCAATTAATCAAAATCACTGTAAAATAATATACGTATATTTGTATAAAAAAATAATATTTGTATTTATTTTAGCTACACATTTTCAATCAATGAAATACCTATGAAGGATGGAAAAAAGTATATTTTTGTGGGCTACTTCAGAGCATCCCATAGCATAAATCAGCTGTGAGTGAGCTAAAGGAAAGACGTCTATTCATGAATATAATAAGTAGGTTTCTCCGGCAGATTTATTTGAGTTGTCCGAATTTACCTCCATCGAATGATTTTTAATTCGATTAATTACTATGGACATCACTAGCGACTATTTAGTAATGTTACCAAAGCAAAATATTTTATGCGTCTGCTGAAGTGCTGAACGTGAATGCTTCAATCTGCTTCAATCAAATACTCCGTCTCTATCGGTATGTAATGTAATGTAACATGTTATCCCATTTTGGGGCTCTAAAATTGAGTATTACATAACAATGGTTCCTTCCTCTTCTGAATGTGTAATCTTACCAATTTTGAACATCGACTGCGTAAAATCTAAGGCGTAAAGAAACGCTGTAAAAAAATGACGTCCAGCCGGCTACAAAAGTCAGTTTGACACTTTGACAGACAGCCGAAGCAAAACATGACGAGTCCTTTTCAATTTCTCAGGAATATTTAAAACAAGAAATTTATCAAACAAGTCACTGAAGAAAGATTACTCAGACGTACGTAAGATATTTGTCTCAGAACAAAATTCTATAGGAGTAGATCAAAATGTCGGCCGATGCACTATTTGGTTGGGATTTAACTTTTAAAACGGTCGAGAATGATATCAAGCAAAAATCTGATGTTATTATTGCATTTATTCATTGGAACTTAACGAAGAGGGGATTTAGGAGTATTGGAATAGGAGATGAGGTAAGATACTTGTATAATAAATTACTTCAAATTGCCTACATAATATGTGCACTTGCAATAGCTGCAAAGAGGATGTAACTACTCTTCGAAGCTTAGTGCTTAATTTTATAGCATTCACTTACGACGCAGGTATTTTCTCTGTTGGCTTTCTGTTGTTTGTGACTGATTTAGCGATGTTTAGCTATCATATTTATTAATATTTTCAAGGACATCCGGGGAAAATCCCGGTTTCGACTAAATGTCCGGGGTTTTTGAAATCTTTATCCGGTGTCGGTAATTTAGGTGATGGCAGCCCTAGTTATACCTATTCTTTTTTCTGAAATCCATGTAATATTAACTTCAGATGACCTACTGACCCAATTGTTTCACCAAAATGGCTGATAAACATGAAAAAATCTGTAATTGGTGGCTCATTACCTACAAGTAACTACTGCCTTATTAAATATTCAAAGGTTTTTGTGTATGGACTGTTTTAGTACTTAGTGAAATCCTGTAGTTTCATCAGGACAAACAGTATATTTTTGCTTTTATTTTATTTTGTTTGGAAATGTAATGCAAACATTCCTTATACATTTCAGAGGACTTTATCTGGAGATGAAGAGAAAAGTGAGCTGTTGCCAACTGGCTGGAATGACAAGGACAACTATGCCCTGCGCTATGTTCTTGAAAACAAACTGTACATACTACATGGTCTGAGCACTGATGGCAATCTCATTGTCAATCTCATGGTAATTATCATTGCAAATAGATATAGACAAAATTATCTTGAATGAACAAACAATTGGATCGACCAGGCAATATATGCTCTAAGCAACCCAAACAACTTCATGATTTTTGTAATATTCATAAATATCATTTTGAACCATAACCTCCTTGGATAGAAATTATTTTTGTTACCTTTATAACCTCATTTGCATTTATGACTAATAGTAATACAATAAAATTGCAACCTGTGTAGATACTTCTGACTTTGGAATTTGCCATTGTGACTGTCTAAACCAGTGTTCCGCAAACTTTTTGTGTTCAAGGCACACCTAGGAAAACGGAAAATTGTGGAGGTCTGTACACCATGAATGAAAAATCAATTTTTACATACATAATACAACATAACATTAAGCAACGAAACAAAAGCGCCTGGTGAATTTAACTTTAAGAGATAACCTTATTTTTCCGAGGCACACCAACTAATGACCACGGCACACCAGTGTGCCGCAGCACACGCTTTGCGGAACACTGGTCTAAACAAAATAAACAATATTAGAAAAATAATTTGTGAATTGAATAATTGATTGTCATATGTATAATATACCCCATAACCAAGAAGTGAAACTAGTGAAAGTCTTCTTCATCTTCAGTATTACAATAATGTTACAATGATGTATAGTACTAATATTGTTACTCATCATGTATTCACTTTCAGAGATCAGAAGACTTGGCAGTGTCCAACATAGCGGTAAAGATAGAAGATACAGTGAAATACTTAAGCGGACCTATTGATAAGATCATGCCAAATCACAAGGAGTTAATATACAATGTGAAGCGGGACCTCATTGACACAGTCACGGAAAGACCAACTGTAACTACTGAAACTCAGACTACAAGGAGTAAGTTTACACTATTTAATTTAATACTAGCTGATAAGGAAACACAAATAAATGTCTCAAGAAATGTAGAATATAAACTAAGCTAGAGCTAAATAAAAAAAACTGGATATTAATGTGAGTAAGACTCACATCTTGAGGGCTCTATTCTATAGGTACTGACTTAATGATGTATGTTGTAGAATCAACATTGTTTAGCTAATATTTATGTCAATGACACCTTTATTAAATCGACTTCCAAAAAGGAGGAAGTTCTGCATTCGGTGGGTTTTTTTTTTTTTTTTTAAGTAATAAGTGTGAATAGAGCTAAATGGTTCTTCAAACATTGGTCTTCCTATAAAAATTATGTTGTGTAGCTGAAACATGATGCTAATCAAGCAATATTCTAGTGTTTGTCGATCAGCAGTGATTGACACGGCGGCGGCGGCGTTCAAAATAAATAATTATGTTGGAATAAAACATAATATATTATTATGTTATTCTATGTATATTATGTTACTGTAAAAACCCGAATAGTGGTAAATCCTAGGTTTTACCGGTAAATCTTAAGATTTACCAACATGAGTTGGTAAATGTAAGGATTTTATAAAAAGAAGATAATTTTTCGGGCTTTTACCATTAGAGTTTGGTATATCCTAGGTTTTACGAATGGCAGTTGGTAAATGTTAGTTTTGGGACTGCAAAAACTAATATTTTGCGAGTTCCATCCTCGTTTTCGGTGCCACACTTGCATTTTATGCGTCTCCGGCGCTGCGGGAAGTGCAGCCCCTCCGCCCTTGCGTAACAAATCGCAGGCACCCAGGCTTGCCTTCGCAACTTCGGCTTTTTGGACCAGCCTCAGCTGCTCCGGCTCGCACGGGTGCCTACGCTTCGTCACAGCGGGCGGGGGCTGCTCTCCCTCCGCGCCTCTGGGTTTATAAAAACACTCTAGGGGTAGGGCAGACAAGATCACATGGAGTCGGGGTTGGCCAATTTGGTTCTGTCACAACTTATTCACTTTTTTTAAACATTTATCGTTAGGTTTTACTGGTAAATCTTAATATTTACCTAAGTTCGGGCTTTTACAATAACATATACATAATTATTATGTTTATAAGTTTGAGATTATACATAATAACAAGTAAGTGTTATGTTTTGATAAGTTTCACCTTTTCTAATAATTAATTATATCAATGGAGGTCAACTCCTCAATGGAAAATAACAGAAGTAATCAGTCATTCAAACACTACAGCATCAGGTTCTTCTCGTTTGTTATTCAAGTTTTATGACTCAACTACGGAAAACAGGTTATTGGATTGCTCATAAATAATATAGCATTGCAATCTATGAGAATTTTTGCTTAGTTGTGACCTTAAACTCAACACAATGTTGTCTTTAAGTGATGTTTTAGTTTTAATAACACTAGGGGTACTGTTTACTCTCAGTGTCACTGGAGGTAAGATTATATTATAAAAATTATAACTTCTGTCATATTTTTTTGTTTATAACAACATTCCACGTTTTTAAGTTACCAGGTTGCTATTTATTTTAATGATCTGTTTAAGTTGGTATGTAAATTATTGACATCATTAAACAAAATTAGGATATTCATAGCATACCAACTGCTTACTAACGCAATAGAAGTTAAAATTGGTTGAATAAACTGTAATTACGGTTTGTTTGTATATCCTATCTAATGTTATTTCGAGCATAGATCAAACAAAGATTTAAATCTCTTCCATCCTATCAGCCTATACTGCCAAACATAGACCTCCTAAAACGGGAAATTATTAATTGTTGCAGGTGAATCAACTACACGGAGGCCACAGGAGGACCCTCTGAGAGTTCCGCCTCGACCACGGCCTGGAGTGAACCCCGACACACCAGACTTATGGTACCTTTAAGTAAAGCCTATTAACATTGGCTACATATTTTTTATCGACACCTAATTTTATTAATATTATTACTAAACCAAACCTAGAGGTGGTTGATGCTAGATTGCAATCATATAAAACTAGAATCTCGCTAATTCCTAGAAGTAGATAATAGAGAGTGTATGCTTCAATATGAGATCTCAACCAGTCCCTTTATGTAAAGTCGATCCTGGCAACATGCCGGACGAACTAGGTACCTAGATTGAAGATGAAAAGCCGGACAAGTGCGAGTACGACTCGAACCCTGAGGGTTCCGAAATATGCAGCAGCGCTATCTATGAGCAAGATGCCGCTATTACATACTTTTAGTGGCGCCATCTATAAGCAGATGCCTCCACCGGTTAAGGGTCTTGACATACGGACAGACGGACAACATATGGCCCACGAAATAATTATTTAAAGTATTTGAGAAAAATACGATTATTTCGTGATAACATTACGATTTTCCTCAAAAGTAATTTCGAGGGCTATATTGATTTTGATGATTATTATTTAGTAACTTTAATTTCATTAGTGTCGCGAATCGAATTTGGATCAACATAGAACGTAAAACAGCGCTGCAATTTGCGAAAAACCCAAGATATTTTAAATTTCGCGTGCAACCTTGATGGATCTACTTTAATTGTACTAGTCGTTCGCCCCGAACGGTGATCCGCGATGTACCCTTCTTACAACCCCCTATTTCTCGGCAACCTCAAAAATATACATTTATATGTTTCTAGTGTTCTCGTGTTAATAGAGCGACCTTGACGAATTCCCCAAGTTAACCACTAGCATCAGGCAATCTGAATAATTATGTGATATGTTTTTCAGGGGAATGCCACCACCCCGTCTGCCAAACATCGGCAGTTCCGACCTGGACCCGTTCGCGCCCGGCGGTGGCGGCATGCTGTTCAACCCCTTCGAGCCTCGCAGAGACCTTGAGAATCCTGGCCTTGGTATACCTGGAGGATTGCCGAGGTCTGGTCAACTTGTCATAGCTTTCGTTTAATGTACTGTAATGCATGCATAATCTCCACAACTTAAAAAAATACTCGTCATACTTACATAGTTTTTTGACGTTTAGAAATGCTTGTAATTTTTTTGTTTTTAATAAGCCTACGCTTGACTGCTATCTTCATGATTCTAACATTTCTACAGACTTAATTCCTAGAGGTCATACCAACCAATTGTCAGTCGGCAATTATCGGTCTAATCCAGTGGTTTTTTTTTTTTTTTATCAGGGACCACTAAAACTTTTTATTTTGAAAAAGTATTTATTTTGAACTTTGGGGTGCCGAACCTCAAAGTTCAAAATAAAGTAAAAACGTGAGCGGCGCCAGAGTAAATATTAATTTATTATGGGATTTATAACTTTGTATCGCGGACAATTTAGTTCTCGTGGACCGGTTGAGAACTACTGTACCCCTATCATGAGTTGTTTTGACGTATAGTTTCGTTAATGTAAGCATACTTTGAATCTAAAATACAGCAGTCCTGGAACATTTTGATGAAATTTTACACAATTTGCAGATTTTAAAAAATACAGAGAAATTATGTATTTAATTTATATAAACATTGTGTAACAAACGTATATTTTCAATTCAAAATATGGTCTAATCAGCAGTGCCGGCTTTACATATTGGTGCAGGATGTATGCTCACGGGCATACATCCTGCACAACCTGCACTTAGAGGCGCGAGCGCCGGTTGCTGGCTCCAAAGAGTCTGCGTCACATGCGGCACCGGTGGCGGTAGCAAAGACATTGATTGCATCCCGACGCTACGTGGGCTAGAGCCGGCGCTGCAAATCAGATTAAAACTAGTCTACATTAATTCTTTTGTTTTACAGAGGGGCAGTGCCACCAGGAGCTCGTTTCGACCCGTTCGGCCCACCCGCTGGGCCCATGCCGGGCCGCCGGCCGGCGCCGCCGGATGCGGACCACCTGCCGCCCCCCGGCTTTAACGATAACATGTTCATGTAACCACTATAACTAGTTATTATTCTTACTTTTGCCCACATCAATATGAATAAAGTTAATTTGGAAATATCAAAGTACTTGAGTTTTTTGTTTACACATGATTAATTAAATACCATAATTAATTTATCCTTGTATCCTTTTTCTTAGGATAACCTGCTAACTCTACGGGTGACTGTGTATTGCTTATTCGTAGTGAGTCTCGCTGTCAGCCGCTGTACCATCAAAATTAATAGCAACTGTAAAGGCCGCTCTACATTGACATGAGAATCTTGCGAGAACACGAGAACTGTTAATGTGGAGCCGATGAATCGATGTGAATCGGCTCCACATTCACGATTCTCGTGTTCTCGCGTGAATGTGGAGCGGCCTTTATCATGGCGCCGATACAACGAGTGTCTTTTGTCGAGCCAAATATCGCGTCTCATGACCGCGTCCAAGTAGTCGTGGACGCGTAACGACGAGACATGTCATGAAAATACACTGGCGGAATAATCGTAACTACCGTGGTCCCGTGGAGATTAGTGGGCAAAATCGTCGCGATACACTCATCCGTGGAGATTAGTACCTACTTATTCTCATCTATGATGGAGATGCGCGTAAACTAGGTGCTTTGGCATTGGACCTAGTCTAGCCAGTGATAAAATCCTATTTAACAAGAAACGCCAGCCGCTCGATTTGCACCCTAATTAGGTAATAGTCGTACGTAGTATACAGTATGGAATTTTGTAATGCCACCTGGGAAATTACTTCTAATACTGTAGATAGAAAATTTCACTCAAAGAATCATTAATTTATTACGATTCGATCCCGGGTGTGGCAAGCGAATTTTTGAAAATCTTTGAATACAGTTTTCTTTCTATTCAAAAATAAAGGAATGTTTTCTTTGAGTAAAATCTACCTATCTACAATTCTACAGTATTATGAATACTTTCCCTTCAGGTGGCATTACAAAATTCCACCCTGTATATTAGACAAATCAAGGCTTTTCTTGTAAGACATTTATATTTCTTTGTCGCACAATCGCTTCAGGTTTAGCAGAATGAGTATAACAAGTCACATTTTTCTATCAGCTTAGAAGGGAACCCTAAGAAATCGTTAAGTTTATAACAAAAGATAATTTCAGAAACAACGTTCAGAAATGAGTTTTTAGATTTTGTTTAAATTTCCCGCCCGCCTTAACATAATTTGACACCCTGACAGACGTGTCACTTTTGTCAACGTCTGTCACAGGTATCTCTATGGTCACAGGCATAGACATCTATACTATTATAAAATTGTAAAAGAGCCGTGTCTGTACCTACGTACATTGAAGATATTCCAGAAAAAACAGTTGGGATAGGGTGGGTACTGGGACGTAACCATACCCAAAAAGTTTTTTTTTTTATTTTTTGTCCGTTTTTCTGTTTGTGCGCGCATCACGCAAAAAGTACTGAACGGATTTTGATGTGGTTTTCACAGTTCGATAGCTTATGGTCTAACTTAAAATCTAAGCCACCTTTCATCTGATTCCGCTGAAAAAAACCAGAGATACAGCTTGACCTCTTGGTAGTACTAGCCAACCTACCTATATATAAAAGTACTCTGTGCAACCTACACCATAGACTATACACTATAATACGAGATAGATACGCAACTCTAGGTTTAAAAAATATTATTATTAGTTGAGGCCCTGGACCGTCAGATAGCGCTTTTAGTTCCCAAAAAATCCTGCAGCTGGCGCTAGTGTACGACTATCCAAAATAACAAACAAAATAAAAACAGGAATCAGCAAAAAGAATTTGTCTACGGCCGGAATCGAACCCGATAACCCTATCACGGCAGTCCACCTCATTCTCTACGAAACCAGTTTGGAATTATGAGAATTGGTAAAAGGGCATTTTCACAAAAAAGTATACCCCCTGATTTTCAACTGTCCCTCGAATTCGATTAAATTTTATAATATGAAGTAGTTGCCAGAATTATTTAATAAGTTATCAAAGTGAATAAACGCATACAATATTTTGTTGTTTTAACAAAAACTATAACATAATCTCAAATAAATTTAAGTTAATTAGAAATAACAATTGAAAAATGGGTGTTTTTGCGCTGTCCCCTGCATACTCTTACGCGTTTAATTAATTATTTCTTAACTTTTTTGTAAGAAAGATACCATCTTTTAAGGTTTTATTTGGTCCAGGATAATCAATTACTGTGATAATAGTTAAAATATTATAACCTGATTACAAAAATAAAAGATTATAAAATAAAAAAGTAAATCACAAAAAATGGTTCTTCCCGGAACATTCAGTTTTGTCACCGATTTTCTAAAAAAAAATTATTGTAGTTCAAATAGTTTTGCATTTACTGGCATCACCATAGCTACCGCTATGCCCTTGTCAAGTGACAAGCCGTCAGCACAGAACAATAATACTCTAGCGAGAAGAATATCAACTTCATAGTAAAAATATGAGACGAATTTGCACGCCATCTAGTGGGATCCCACTAAATCCAATGAAAAAAATTATATGCCCACCTAGAATAGATATTATTTTATCGACAGTTTATGACAATAAAATAATATCTATTCATAAAGGTGGGCATATAATACAAATTAATACATCTTGAGATACTGAAAATCCACAAGTGACGCACTTTCCTATGTTTTACTTTTGATTAATTGCGAAACAATTCTCGTTCTCACAAAGAAATCTCGAAAGAGTCACTATCTCACTCAACACAACACTTTTTCACCAAAACAGTGCAACGGCGTAACAGTATGCCGACTCAACGTTATGATGGAAAAATCAGAAACAGTTTATCGTTTTAAAGCACAACAAATAAACAGAAACAAGAAAAAACGACCAACCATAACAGCAGACATTTATCATATGGTGTTGCCAGAGCAAACTACCAGAGTCCATTTTTTAAATTCAAATTTATTTCTAAAGATATAATTATTTTTCCAAATTTCGTTTAGAGTTCATAATTTTTATTATATAACCGTAAAAAAAATAGGTGTTAGTTATTAAGCTACATTTTAAATTAAATTAATCATGTTTAGGTCATAATTTGTTACACGATATTTCATTTTATTTTACTTGGTAACATTTCATTGTAATCAGCCTGTTAGACAGAGTCATCGATATCGCTATTCTTATCATGAACTGGAACCCACCTTGTGTCCAAAGTCACCCATACACAGTTGACCGAGCCTGGCCGTCAGTGTTAAAATACTGCTTAGAAGGAGTGCACGCGTGTTTGCAAGCCGCAGGGACCAAAAACTTTGCTCAGGTATGTGACCATATTTTGGCTTATTTCTATCTATTTATCTTGTAGTATTTAGTTAATTAGTTTTAAATGTTTTATTATGTAACTTGATCAAAAGTTTTGATGAATTTAAGTGTTGTGGTTATATTTTAAACCGTTTTTATTACTAGAGCATTATCAAATGTGACTTCCGTTGTGTGACTATTTGAGCGGTCACATATACGCTGAACGAAAAGTCACAACATGCCTGAACACATAAAGCAAAGTTTACATGGCGATTTTCTTCAGCTATAAAAATATTTTTCTAAGACCTTTTTGACTGAGTACCAAAGTACGGCATAAAGTAGATTTCAAAATAATAACAACTTGAAACAATTTGGCGTTGTAAAAAAGACTTCTTATTCTTAATAGTTATAATTTACCCTTTAAATAAATAATAAAAATAATGTGATGCCTTAAGCCGAAACTGATTGTGATAATTTAGTTTGAAGTTAATGTTTTATAATACCTATTATAGGTATCTAATTATATTTCTTATAAATGTGTGCCTGCGTACTTTTTTTTCGCCATGTAAACTCACCCTTTCCCTTTTTAGGTATTCGGTTGTGTGACTGTCCCTATATTACGGAGCTGAATTTCTCAATTATTTGAGTAGATTTTACATTTAATGACCTTCAAATTAGTCTCTCAAATGGAAAATTATATTTAAGTATAATATTTGTTGCCTTTTCTCTAAAAAAGTATCTAAAATTTTAAAAGTGAAGATAATAATGACAGTTGAAGTACCAGAGTCACAATACCGAATATACTATTGTATTTTTAATAAGCTTAGATCTAAAATTTGGGAATGGTAAGTGTTTAAAAAATAAAAAATAACCATTTAGAACTTATTAAATAAACAATATCTAAAAATTCTTATAATTTACACTATTTTTTCAGCTACTGAATATAGTCACACAACTGATATAAATTTGCGAGACTTTCCATTATGTTCTAATATTTTTACAGTATTCCCATTTTAAACCCATAATATTATACTTTTTCTTGAAGTATATTGAATTTTCGTTATAAAGAGACCAAAAAAAGTTTAAAATATAATACTTTCAAAAAAATATTATTTTTCAAGGTGGGGGTACTTTTTTGTGAAAATGCCCAAAAATATGTTTCCATAGCGGCCGCTTCTTGTAGTAAGTGAAATGGGTGGAGTGACCTTACTGAGCCGTCAAAGTCTATGAACGAAACATTGTAAAACTTAAGTGTTGCCGTAAAAAAAATTTTTTTCTTAGTGAATCATTTTCATTTTAAATTTTCTACCGCCATCTAGTGGCATTTGTGTTAAAGTTGATGGAAAAATAGGATGCCCTGGGCCATTAGATGGCGCTAGTGCCACTTGCCAAAAACGATTCATACGTTTGTTCGGAACTTTCACCCCCCTGACCTACACTACGGAGGTTACTGGTCCATATCATTGTAGTCCACGCGGTCAGAGTTGCGGGCAAAAGTTTAGTACCTATAATCTATAGACAGAGCCTAAGGACATAAAGCCGCTGGCAGTTTTTTGTTTGTTTGCAGTTCTGGATTTGTATTAGTGTGCGTGACTAGGGAAGAGTTGACGCTTCAAAGCCACCAATCACACCGCAATGTTTTGATACAGTGACGTCTCTGTATCACTGTCAACGAGAAATAACAGCCTTCACACAGAATACATACACGGTTAGACTACCTCCAGATATGCTTCCTCCAAAATCACAGGCTACAGCTCACATAAAACTACCAATATAATGTAATAACATGCAATGACTTTTTTGGTTTATAAATCTTTGATAACATGTTGTGATTAGAATACCAACATGTATCTATTATAAATCTTTTATAACATGTTGTGATTAGAATCACAACATGTATCTATTATAATGGTAGTTTGATTACAATAGCAATGGCAGTTTAAACTAAAAAGGTAAAAACTTCTTATTACATAATTTAACAATGCTCCTCTTATGATTTTATGGGTTAAAAGTTAAATATGTGTGGAGTTCGTTCTAGTTTATCTTTTCCAACATTTTCTTCCATTACCAATAGGGCAAACGAAAGCTGAGCCTGAGATTTAATCGAAACTTTTTACATGGCAACATTCTTTATAGTGTTATTTTACCAGATTTAGTTTTGATACTTAAACATAATAAATATTTCGAATTGTCATATTTACCTTATTCGTATTATTATGTAATAAATGGTTTATACACGGCGAAATTTTAGCGGTTGTTTTACCGAAGCGAAATGATTTTGTCTTGGCAGTACATTCGATTGATATATAAAAAAAAAATAGAATCAAAAAATGGCAGAATGGTGTGATGAGAATGATGTGAAAAACAAAATCTCAAACCAATAGTAGGTAACGATAGCTACGCAAGCGCGGCGACGACGCGAGCGGCCGCGGCCGAGCGGGGCGCGCCCACGCGGTCATTGCCCTCCGTGTTTATCAATCAGCTGATAACTATTCCCGAGTTATTGATAGACAAATTATTGAACACGTGAACACGAAACTAAAAAAACAAGATTACTAGGTAGGTAGGCACCTATCTTAGAAAACGATATTTTCTGAATTAGATACCTATTAAAGTATTTAAGGCGTAGGTATTCAAAAAAATGGAATAAACTTATTTACAATGATTTTAATTACTTACCTACTTTTAAATGTTCGGTATTTAATACAAAGGTACAAGTAGGTACTTACGTTTAGGCCCGGTAACAGAGTAATTTTTCGAATTGCAAGCCACTGCGTTCCATACACAATAACACAATCGAGCACGTTTTATTTGATTAACTTTACGAAAATGATAGGTACTTAAGCAGTCTTTCATTGTTGAGCACATTCCAAACGTAGTATTGACTTACGTCAAACCCAGCCATCACAGCCATACACATAGGTAGGTACTTCGACGAGGATCCCGTTTGAAGTACCTACTTGTGGATTTCCTCGCCGAACTCGCGCAAATGAACGGCTGATCGACTTCTGGTACATACACTGTAACTCCCCATGATCGAGTAGCACTGTGTCGCCGCTACGATCGTCCGGGCCTGCGGGACTTGGGGGTTCAGAACACTGCGAAGATTGAGCGACTCCAAGTGTTGCGGCTCCGCGTAACGGCAGCATGGGAGTCATAATTCACCCTAGCGTAGTTGCACCATAGCGAGGTACTCTAAATTGGAGAAACTGTAATGACGATCCATTATTTCAATGTTATCTCACTTCACTACGCGTAGGTACCTACGACATCGCGTGATGTTCGCGGCATCAACTTCGCGGCGCAACTGAGCCGCTGGCCGCTGAGTGCGCACGGCATCTTTTGTTTTAATTATACGACTCGCTAAAGCAGTGCGGGGCAGGGGGGGGTTCATCGGTAGGCACTCGCTACGGGCGATCAGGCTAGTTTATGCCGTATCACCATGCGCGAGAGCTTATTTTGCTCTGCACATTTGTTAGGCGGCTTTCGTCTTTGGTGATCTTTGTCGGCACCGCGTGAGCGACGGCGTGCTCTTTGACTAGATAATGATACCTACGTTAGATCTAGTGAGTTACTATTGTTTTTCACGCTTTCGAGTCTATGAATATTTTTTTGATTATTTGAAAAAAAAAACATATTATTTTTTAAATTGAACTCTGTGTTTCGATAGTACTACTGATGGCAAATCGTTCTGCTGCCGGAGAACAACCACTAACATTTCACCGTGTATAGAATCTATATAACAAATTAATCTACGTAAAATTAAAACCAATTAAAACATAATTACGTACCTATTTTACTTACGTTCGATTTTTCAATCGTCAGTTAACTTTTTCTGAGGAATAGATGTGGTTGTTTGGCATCTTTTGTGTAGAAAATATGTCAAACCAACCACCGCATTTATTTTTCAAACAATTGAAAAATCCGCCCGTAACATATTATTTGTTGTCAAGTATCAACACAATTTATTCCTACTGTTCTTAGTGATACCATAATGTGTTTTTTTTAAATTTGCCGCGCTTTTTCAGGACCAGCTTTCGTTTGCCAGACTCTATTACCATTATCGAATAGAATTACACTTAGAATTTATAAAGTAAATTATTTCAAGAATGAATATTATGTACAACCAAAGCAAAAAATAAGCATTGAGGTAGATGTAAAACCAAAGTTATAATATTAATGGTAGTTTTAGATTAATTTGTTTATTGCAACATAATTAGGAAGTGGAAATGTGGCAAGTGGTGGCAATACCAAGATTTCAGTTTAGCAAGTTATTTGTGCTGTGCACACGTTTCCCGCGTGTGTAGTGAATTTCCTTGGCTGCTCACGGCTGCAACCGTTCAATTTCTATTCAATGTGTATGGCTGTGAAGGTAAGTTACATTGTTTCTACGTCAAGTACGTTTACAGTCATATAAGTAATATAAAATGACTTTAAAGGTCGTGCCCTCTCTGAGCGACAAACGTCAGCAGGCGTCACGAAACTATTTAAATTAAAATACAATTTACATTATCCTGTTGTTACTAACTTCTGTATTCATTATCCATGTATATCGCGTTAGGTAGTTAGATACGGCAGTCAGAATTTATGTGGTCCCCGCCCAATGGTGGAGTTTTTGTACCCACCGTTCTTGTCTTACGCGTGGTCTTGATTTCATTGTTCGAATCCTAATTCTGCCGACCAAATCGCCGGTCGATATACCGATGTCGTATTGTCGAGTGAGTCACGCATTATTATAGACATAAAAAGCTATGATGTTGCTGAACAGCACATTTGCAACCTATTAAAACTGGCTAGGTACAGTAGGTACTTGTTATAGGTACGTAGAGCTCTATGTATAAAATTGGAAAGTGAGGTAATGTTGTTGAAACTTTCAATTCTCAACAAAACATTTGTAGTGTTTGTGAATAATTTGCATCTTGCAGCACAGTTTCTAATTAGCTGTCTAAATGTGGCTAACTTGTTGAAATAATGGGCCAATTGGTGTAATCTGTTCTAATTTTAATTAATTGTAACTATGCTATCTACCTAATTGAATACTCTGGAAACTCATAGAATGTATTTTTAATTTAACCTACTTTGCTCATATTGCAAGTATAAATAACACCATGACCCATATGCCAAGTATGCTATACATAACTGAGAATGTTGTTTTTAAACACAAATATTCATTTAACAACAGATTGCACCATTTTAGTTGTTCAGCGAATTAAAAAAAAAAAAAAATTCTCATAAATTGTTTCTACAGCATTTGATTGTTACAGCACTAATTTATAAACTAAGCTGTGACTGTATGATTGTTTCCATTTATAATGTCCATTGTCTTTATATTCACTTTGTCCATGCTAAGTTGACAGGAGTGTTCGATGCACCCATAATGATTTGTACACTTCTTTTGGCATGACTGGTTCAGAATGTTTGCACTTATATGCAAGGAGTATGTTATTATCCGGACAAGGATCTCTGTTGTATTGCCTCAGAATTGGGTTGTAAAATTCCCCTAATCTTTCAACTGTCCACTAATGAGACACAATTGATTCTATTGTTGCCGATTTTTAGAAGGCTGTCAGACAATTGAGAGGATAATATTCTAATAATTAAATTGCTTTCCTCTTACTTTTACTGTATTATGAACATACCTAGGTGATTTTGTTTTTATAAGCCTGCTGAATATAATTCATTAAGGATTGTAATATAAAACTGATACCCCCATTTCACATTATTTAGATTTCTGGCATATTTAATATGTTTACTGATAAAAACTTGTTTACAAACATAAGTTTTCTTCGTAAAGTAAGGCATTTTACCTGATGCACTTTGGAATGTTATTCTACTGTTTTTTTTTATATTTGCTTGTTCAGAATGTTGTATGTAGTATGAATGGACTATCTTTTTATGCATATTTTTCTAGCTGTTCTAGAATGTTTTTATTAGATTTTTGCACCTGAGTAATTAGGTAGGTATGGTTTTAATTTGCATATTGTATTTATTACTTGTGTAGTGTTATTACATTCTGAATGACTACAGACCGACATTTCATAGGATCCACAAAATTTAACTGCATACCTATTTGTTATTTTTAATAATTATCTAGTAAGGATCTTTCTAGATAAAAACACAGCGCACTTTTATTTCGAATAATGTACTAAGTACTAGTTTCGAGTAATGTACTAAGTCTACTAATCTACACGGCTTAGGCTAAGTAGTAAGTAAGTAAGTAAGTAAGTAAGTAAGTAAGTAAGTAGTAAGTAAGGCTTTAAACCTACTTACTGAGATTGTAATTTTACACTGATTATTGTGCACAGCTGCCTGAACGTTTGCATATTATAGCGAGATAAGCGCCGATGCGTGTGTCCCTTTATGCGGTTTGAGACCTTGCGTGTAACGTGATCTCTTAGACAAGACCGCACACTGAGTAACTACTACTGAAACTGCTCTATAATAACATATTTTATAATTTTAATCATTTTCGGTAAGTACTGGGAGTTTAAGGCACCGGCGTTAAATATCAGGATTCCCTGGATAGTGCGTTGACCCGACCTTGGCTAGCGTGTGTTGACCCTGCGCAAGCGCTGGTCCGTTACCCCGACCACGCACGATCCCGCCTAACTACTCACACAGTGTGAGGCCACGCCATTTTTCTACTGATATCATCCAACGCCGGTTTTGGCTGACAGCGATAGTTTTGTTGACGTCACCACTCAGTATAAGTTAGTGTAGCGATAGAACGCAATTGTCTAAAGCACTTTAAATTATTCTTTTAATAGAAGATGTATGTATAAGTTGCTTGCTTACATTCTTTAACGAGTACACACGTGTTGTTTTCCTAGTTCATGGTTCATACAAACGTTTCAACCATAAATTAACTTTGTGTGCATAAACGCACGTTCTATGTCTTAGAAGTTAATAGGTAGGTACCTACACAATAAAAATTCAGCTTCTATTCACTATTTTTTCGGACATCATCTTTTATCAAGGAATTCGCGTTACTTTTAATTGGTTTCAATAATTAATTATGCTATTACCGTTAAATGTACATATTTTAAATACATATTTATATCTGTAAAGGCTACGATAACCACTAAATTAACAAATTAATAGACACGCTTTTACAACCAACGCGCGTCAATAAAATGGTATCTGAATTGAGTTTAAAACATCGAGGAATTTTTGCTATTATAATTAAAATTATATATTTATATCGTGGAGGCACCGCAAACATCCAAACATTTATAGTATTTCCGGGAAAGCGCCACTCAGACTCGACTTAAGCTGTTAAATGGCGTAGCCATTAAGCGCCGCCGCCCGTCTCGGGGGAGAAGAGGGCCGCTTGACAAGCGATAGCTACGTACTACGTATAGAAAAACTCGGTCTGCTATTCAGCAAGGGCTAAGGTCGTTGCTCCGAGCTCCTTGCATAGTCGGGCTTTCGAACCGCAGGGCGACGCACCCGACCTCGTCCCTTTGACACAACACGCATTTATACGCACGATTGATGGGTTTTTAACCGAAACCTCTTTAATTTAATAAGTTTTAGAAATTCAAACTATATTTCTAGGTCATGAACGAAAATATAATTATACTTATTGATAACAAGACAACGTAAACGAAGCGACAAGCGCGTTTTTAATTTTGTGGCTTTGTACTAAAGTTTTGAAGCTTCATTTAGAAACTGGGCTACATCTTAAGAGTTGAGTTTTGCAATATGATGCGCTGTCACGCTTCCGTCTACTAGAAATATCAAAATTCTACTTCCTGCTTCCAGTCCTACTTAATATTATAAACGCGAAAGTTTTTAAGGATGTATACATCCTTAAAAACTTTATACATAAACGTTTATTAAATTACTCTTTCACGCAAAAAGTACTGAACGGATTTTGATGAAATTTTACAATATATAGCTCATACATCAGAATAATTCGCACGAACGAAGCTCATAAGCTTTAAAAAAACCTTTAAAAATTACGCAAAATTTGAATTAACGCGCGCGAAGCCACGGGCTGAAGCTAGTATGAAATACACGGATAAATAGTAGGTAGATACTGATCAGAAATTTCTCAGTTCTGTTTTCAGATTAATCTGAAAGCAGAACTGAGAAAGGAGACGGTCAAAAGTGGTATAATATTCCGAAGAAATTCGAACACCCATGTGATATACCTTTTAGGAAAGCTTATATAATAAGCTCCTCGATTCTATATAAAAATGATTTTTTTACGCCTGCGTTTTTGTAAAAAAGTGAAAAATGATTCAGTAAAAACAAAACGCAGATTACCCTTATTTTTTCGTTTCTATGCAATATAATTACTTAAAATGTAGCTCAAACCGCCGTTTCTATTCAATACTGTCAAAATCTTACTGTCATTTCTGTCACTGTTACGTCATTTGGCATAGGGTTGCCAACCCATAAAATAATATTTGAAGTGATTTAAGCTTATTATTTTTTATTTCTCCACTAAAAAAAAACGCAGGCCTGTAAAATTATTTTGAAAGCACAAAATAATTACGCTCTGTGAGCCTATATAGCTCAGATTGCTGTTCGTGATTTAGTACCAAGCCCCATACATTTATTGACCGTCTCCTTTCTTTCATAAAAGTCTTTTGTTTTCAAATCCAAAACGCACTTCCTTCTTCCGCAAATATTTGACAAATATTTTCATCTTTGTATCATTTAGAGCCAACCTTGGTCTTCGATTTAATGTGAGATTATGTAATTAAAGCTGCATTGCGCGTTCCTAAGTCTTAGATCTATTCATGATCATCTGTAAGTGCAGGTAAAGGAGGTCAGAGACGCGGCGCAGTACGCGCGGGCGGATCCGGGTCACTGAGCCAGGTCGCGCCGATGTGCCACCACGGTCAGGACGACTCTCCTCATGTTGCCCGGTTAAAAATAGAATTCACTTCAAGTACTTATTTAGTGTTCATTGATTGCAAATAAACCTAGATCTTTGCAAATAGTATAAAATATGTAATTATAGCAAAGCCTATTTTTATCTAATTAAACCCTCGTAAAACTAAAATTTCCAGGCAACTGTTTTCTTTTTTTATTACTGGCTTTCAGGTTTTTATTTGTAAACATTTTTTTATTAATTTTTGTGATATAAACCAGACTTTGAAGGTGACCCAAAATTACGCATCTTTTCACCGCAAATGAGTAAAACCATTATTGTCCTACTTACTCCAGGCAAACTGGGTTTTGGGAAAGCCTAGTGTTCTAAATATAGACAATCGCCCACTGCGCGTGACGTCATGCGCAGTACGTCACAATTAATACGTCACGCCCCGACTCTCATCATCCAGCATTCGGCTCCTTTATGTAGCATAAGCATAGCATAATCGGCCTATAATGTTCCCACTGCTGGGACACAGGCCTCCTCTGTCTGTGAGAGGGAGTAGTCCACCGCGCGGGCCCAGTGCGGGTTGGTGGACGTCACATGTTTTTCGAATTTTTGGTTCTAGGACATGCCGGTTTCCTCACGATGTTTTCCTTCACCGTTAAAGCAAGTGATAATTAATTCAGTCAGCGGTGCGTGCCTCGGGATCGAACTCGAACCATTGGCCGTGGAAGGCACATGGTTATACCACTAGGCTATCACTGCTACTAGGCTATCGCTACTCCTATATGTAGCTAAGGATTATATTTTATGTGGTAACTAATTAGATTCTGATTCATGGTTCATTATTAGGTACTCAAAATCATTCCCAATATCTCAAAAATACCAAAATTATTGCGTTCTAAACGTTTTTGTCTAGATTAAAAAGACAGGCTGTTGTCATAATGAGCTCTTCAGACCTTGAATTACTTGTTGGTATGTTAAAACTGTTGTAGGTACTAGCTTTTAATATCAGCCTTCCTTTAGGACACTGACATCTAATAAGATGTCACAGTGTCCTAAAGGAAGGCTAAAAATTCGTTAACTTAAAATTCTTGATTAATCCCAAATTATGTTGACAACTTAGAACTTACTACTAAAGAGTTTATTGCGGAAGAACTTGAGTCCCATGAGTCACATAATTTTAACAACTGTTCTTGAAGATCAAGTCTGACGATTGAGCTTTGAGCTCCTGGACCAAAAGGTTTTACTAAAGAATAAAATCGACAGCAAGTCTTAACTCTTCAGACAATCTGAAGAGTTAAGACTTTCGTGAGAGCTAAAGTATAATCTGTGGGTAAAGTCACATTGGGCTCACTATAAAAACACTAGATCATCGGAAGCCTGTTGATTATTAGAGCTGACAACTCCTTGAGCGAAGAATACGAATCTATTCGCGGTTTACATATTCTCAGAAGCTCCTTAAACAAATGCATGAACATGTGGCTAGGTAGGCTTGAAAACGAAGGTGGAGGACACAATACAATCCAATAGTTTACTGCTGAATTAATTGATCTTCTAATTATATTTTAGAACTAATTCCTATTTTATAATATGACTATCTAAAAGTAATACTAGATTGGAAACAAACACTAGGTAGCTCATTATAAAAATCACCTGATGCGACGGATTCTTGTTTACAGTGTAGTAGTGATCTTGTACATACCTACTGAGTAGTTAACGACGTTTGATGCAAAGTTCATCGTAACACGGTTCACCCGTTATCTTCCTGCAAGCCGTGCTATGATAACATGCCGATGCCATACATCAACCGAACATCTGCACGTTGATAACTCAATAAAACGTCACAGATTTATGACCCTTCCCGTCCACATCCACATACGTTTCTTTACCGTTACCAACAATTACCAAAAATAATATTTTTTAAATAATATAATTTATTTTATTTTTTAAATGATGATTTATCTATCTATACCATTATAATCAGGAGTAAAGAAGATTTTAAACATGAGTCCACAAGGTAAACTATAATTTCTGTATGGTTAGCCACATCTTGCCATGTATTAGTACAATTCTCAATGGTCAGACGTTTAGATTCAGCGTAAGTTTTAATTTGTCTGTAACAGACATGAGGGGGCTAGAGGCGCGGGTGGAGTCGATGACCGAGTATTGATCCCGACGAAGTGGGTCGTGACCTGTTTTCCGTTGCAATACACCCAAGGGGAGCGATGCAACGGTCATCTCGACACAACATTGCATTAGGTTCAAGCGAATATGGTGGCGCATCGCTTACACGTGGACGTGTTCTAGATAGCTGTCTACTGGATGATGCCGTTTTATAGTTCTCTGTTTTCTCTTTATGGATTTGAACGCGTTTGTTTATAGAACTCTTGACATAGTATTATTTGGATATTCGTGCACTTCAATGATTGTTTGTGTGATTAAGGAATCCTGTTTTGAATCCGATCACCAATTCAGCACTCCCAATTTCTGACAATATTGATTTCGCCTATGATGCCGTGACTCGGTGCCATATGAACTTTACTTTTTATTTATAGACTTCGATAGTCTCGGTTATATTTGTGTTACAACTTACAACACTTACAACAATAAATGTATTTTCAGATATGAAAGGCATAAATATTTATATTGCACGTTTAGTTCACGTACATTTTATGAGCGTTGCACAGGACGGTCGATGTGCGTGGCCTTCGGACGTTTAGTACCTGACTTGCTAAATGTCAGTCACGTCAATTCCGTGTTTTGCTGTAACCGGTACCGAGTTATTGCCCTGCTATCCTGCAAAATTTTCAGTTAATTCTTCAGTAAACACCGAACTGTAAACCTCTACTGCTGGCTCCCATAGAGATCATAAATATCCATATAATTTCTTTTTTTATTAAACCTGTCCGCATGTTGGCCTTATATGGAAATTCTGCCGTAAAGAAAATGTCTGAATAATTCATATCAGATAATGAGGTCGGGTATCGATAGAACGCTTTTCTCGACCGGGTTCGTTTGTGTGAATAAACTACTGAAGGAGGCACCTCGAAGCGGTAAATCGTTGTGATTGGTCCATTAGGTGGGTAGGTAAGTATCAGCAGTGTTGCGAAAGTTTATTTGCACCGCGTATTCCCCTCCAAGCTGCATAAAGGTGTGTAGAGCGTTTTCACTACTGGAATGAATGTCTTTATTGGAAAATTTACTCATATTTTAAGGAACTGCAGGGTGCTATTTTTACGAGATCGCAAGAAACGTATCGAATCTTAAATACGAAAAAAAGGTCCTAAAATAGAGCGGAGTTTTCTATATGCGCGTTAACCCAATTCACAATCTTATTTGTTTTCTTCTTATCTAAATATGTAAGAACAATCTGGACGATATAAATCATTCTATATATGATATGAATATGGCGTTACTTTATCTTAATCGCATGCTTTTTCATATATTATGTAAGTTGTCGGTAATTCTAGAAATCAATATTTATGACAGAATCCCAAAATAATCTGCTACGTCCGTTGCCATGTCAACGCAAATGGATTTGACCTTCCGACTGCTTTATATTAGATTTAGATCACGAAGATTTGGGCGCAATAGAGTGCAGACGTCCCAATTTTATATTTATATTGTCATGATAGGTAGAAGTATTAGAAGTTTGCACACTTCGCATGGCTACGATAAGAACGGGTTTTGTCTACAGAAGAATAGACGATTTGAAGAAAAGAAATGTTTCTAGTCTTCAGTAGACATAATTCCGTTTTACCAAGCACGGGTCGCCGCATGCTCGGGCAGAAGAGATAACGAGTTGGACAGAAAGAACCTTGTCTATTATTTGGTAGAATAGAGATAGAATTGGTCGTGCTGGGCAGGGGCACCACATCTGCCTTATATTTGTAAATCTGGTGTGAAATTGGAACATTTGAACGCAACTGAATCTTTACAATGCGGAACTGCATTCTGAATATACTACGGTTCTCCATGTGTTATATCAGTACTTGTACCTCAACTACCTATTGTGTTGTTACTTGTTATTGATATCACTGCAGAAATAGCGTCGAGTTTCATTGCTTTATGGACGCTTCTAATACATATTTTATCTGATAAACATTTATCAAATCTGTAATTACTGAGATATGACCAGTGTTACCTGTGAACTGATTTTAATCTGCAAAGATTATAGTCTATGATGTTATTGACATTTAAATTTGGTATAACTGATTGAAGTACATCTGAACTGCAATTAAACTATTGCTAGGGCACGTTTGCAGTGGGAGTTTATTAGTCCAACCAACAATGGCCAAGTTTGTTTATCCTAGGATCGCACGTTGGGTTTGAAGCCACGTGTTCGAATCACGTGGGAGGAACATGAACACGTTGAAGCAAGCCATAGTTTAACAGTAAAATGTAATTTCTATTTATTGACGCCCTGTTTATTGGAAGTGTATGAAGAAGTTGAAAGCTTCGTGGAAACTTGGAAACGTTACACTAAGCAAACGACTATGTCCTTGATGCCATTCAATTAAGAAATAATTAATTATGCGTTTTGCATGCAATGCATTTTGAAAAAGGTATAGTCCCAGTCGCCCCCACATGGATTGCCACCAGCCGGTCTAGCATGACCACGATAGAAACGGGTTTTGTCTACATAGAAATAGACAAAGTGACAGATTGTAGAAACATTTCTATGTTTTATGAATGAAACGGTAGAAATGTATCTACAATCTGTCACTTTGTCTATTTCTATGTAGACAAAACCCGTTTCTATCGTGGTCATGCTAGGCCGGCAGGTGGCAGGTAACAGCTCCATTGACGAATATCGAGTGTTTACCAACTGCACACAATATTTTCTTTTATTCAAAGCTAAATTAAATACGTATGTATAAAATCATGGCTATCATTCATGGCTAATATTCCATTATTTTCACATTTACAAGAAATCTTTTGGATATTTATTTGATAGTTGGACGTAACATAACAACTCATGAATCATGAAAGTAAAGTTTTGAGAGTTTTGCTCTTTTATGTAATTCATAACTACCTTTGTCCTTTTAAGCTGTCTCAAAAAATTTATACCTACTGGTAGTTATGGAATGCTTTATTTTAGGTTCCATATCAGGATTAAGATCGTTTATCAATTGCCAATCTACCTTTTAGTAATAATCAGAAATGTTGCTACTGATAGTGAGCATCGACAGCAAATTGAGTAGACGCCGGTGATTGAACTTAAAACATTCGTTATAGTTTACAGGCTGTCAATAAATATTCATGGATGATATAGCTCAGTTTTGGATTAAGTCAACATACTACTTATTCCTTATTCTTTATTAACCGACTTCCAAAAAGGAGGAGGTTCTGCATTCGGTTGGTTTTTTTTTTTGCTCCGTATATTCTATAATTTCTCAATGTACTAGAAAACTTCCTCTCGCCGTGGGTGTAGCAAAATTTATCCAAAGTGGATTGTAGTGTGCAGGCTTCGACAATAACGGCAGCTGTATCGCAAAGCCTGTTTTCCCAATTAGACGTAGGAGGATAATACCAACATCGCAGTGCACGTAGTGAAAATATTCTAAATTCGCTTAAGGTAGTAAACGAGGTCGCTTTAGCGATAACCTTAATTCAACATTTTCAGAATTGCAACGACGTAAATATTTTTTGGGAAGATGGAGAGACCTCGTAACATTTTACTTTCCGTAAGAATGGCAATATATTGTCTTTTATAAATTCAAAGGTATCCTTAAATTGACTTCTAAAATACTAGGCCTCCCTTATATCACTTTTTATTGTATGTGTGTACAGATTGCTATGCGTGGGAGTTTCTTGATACGAATTCTTTCTCGTTTTTCTCGCTATTAATAGAATGTGACCGACCGACGGGTGGCGTCGCGGTTGCTAATCGAATCTTCTCGGTCACAGATGCGGCGTTTAAAATGCAATTGGTTCAATCAGTTAAATAGCTCTTCAGTTTTACTACATCACTCCAATTATGAATTGAAGGAAATCTTTACCAGGGAAAAACCTAGATCAATCTATAGCAATTAAATAAAACTACATCGTTTATTGACGCAAGTGTTTATTTAACACCTCTACTGCTTGGTACTGTTTAGTCTCGCATCTTCCAATAGGTATTTGAAACATGATTCATAATTCCTGACCGTTCGAAAATGAGATCTATCAAACAGTCATTGTTTCATTCATATGGTGGACCATAACTTGTGAAAAGTTTGAAAACTTGTGTGAATCGTGTGGGCTGACGTTACTGTGCGTGTGTGCGATGTGGACAGCGGCGCGCGGCGTGCGGCGCGGTGTACGTCTGCCATGGCAAGTGACGCCAACGCCCCCGCCAGCTCCACTGGCGCGCCGCGCGGCATGAATTCGGTCGCGACCGGCGCTGGGGCGTCGCGCCAGTCTCTGCACAACCGCGGCACGGACAGTGTCGAACCGTTGCGATGTAAACGCCTAACCTTCTAATCTGTCATCAACGACAGCCTCTGTTGCGTGTGCACGATAGTTTCAGTTAATTTCCTCATCGGTTCATTAACTTTATTTTTGTGTTACAATAACTGTTTTCTCATCCGCCGCGCCGGATTCATGTAAGTGAAGTTTTTGTGTCATCATTAACGTTGGTGTCTCGCATTACTCGCGCGTTTTGAACGAATCCTCAAGAGTCGTGCGAGCGTGACAAAGTAAGACTGTCTGGGGAACAGATACCTACGTCATTCAATCCTAGTGGGTTGGATATGGTCAAAATAAGTGACCAGGTAATTTTTGATATTACACAATAATAATGTAATTTGTAGTGATGCATATACAGTAATTGCAATCATTTCTAGTGCTTGCCTTCGAATTACATATTACTCACTTCTTGGAATCAACAGGTGTTCTATACAAAAGCGTGTGGTCACGCTTGGCAATTTAGAAGTAGCGTAAAATCGTTACCTCCATTCTGTTAACGTTTGTTATTAATGACTAAGTTCTTCGCTATGATCACAATCACGCAGAAAGTACTGTTTGTATAAACTGCCGACGTCGCGACAGTTAAGTTACTGGCACAGTCAAACTTGCTTGAATTCTAAACGGATGCAAACACATATTGTCGTGTGAGCATAGCCATTTTGTCTTTATCCACATTATTTTGTTTTTATCGTAATCTAAATAACTTACAGAAAATAAACCAAAACTCTGCACTGAATTAGGGTCATTTAAGGGTCATCACAGACGTCCGGAAAAATTAAGATGGTGAATGAGGTATTTTACGTCAAATTGAACGATTGCGGCTGGAATCGTTCAATTTGTGAACGATATCATTCAATTTATGAATGATATCATTCATTCTTCTCTGAATCCAGTAAGCCACTACGGACGTCTCTGATGCGCCTAAAGCCGCGTCTCCTGCGCCCTGTTTTCGTGTTCGACGAACATCGAACAGTGAACAGTAAACGAGAAAGGGGCGTGGTCTACGTGTTTTGAGTGTTTTTATTCGTCAAAACACGTAGACCACGCCCCTTTCTCGTTCACTGTTCGATGTTCGTCGAACACGAAAACAGGTCGCAGGAGACGCGGCTTAAGACTTCACAAACCAAAATAATAATTAAACCTTGTCTGGAATAATACAAAAATTGCGATACCTACAATCTTTCCATTGTTTTGATGCCCAAGCAGGGCGTGTTGTGGAAATACACGTTTGTTTAATGACCTGTGATTATTTTTATTGTGTTAATTTGGTACTATTAAAGTAGGTAGGTACCTCATAGCGTTCCTGCAGCTACATGACTTTAATATAGGAATGATCACTAGCATTATAAGTTAAATACTGCAAGTAATAAAACATCTATTGTTATTAATATCCTTTACGGTGAACTTAAGTAATTAACTAGATTTTCTATTATTTTATATGTTGTCTCGTTACATCGGATTTCTTGGACCATATACGTGGGCTATCAACGTCACGTTCAATTCCGATATAATACGTAGGATTTCCTTTGTTTGTTGCTAGTGGATGTTGTTTATCGTCAACTTCACTAATTGCTTTAGTTCGCTACATTCTATGTAACTGTTTCACTTTAATGCGGTCAGTTTATCTCTTATTGTTCTTTACAGTTATTAAATTGCCATCTCTAAAATTATCATGGATATCTAAATCCCTGTTTTTAACTACATTTTTGCGTTTATATTTTACATTCAATAAGCTCTTAATAATCAATCGGCCGAATATTCGGCCGAAAACCAAAGAGGGCCAAATATTCGTTGCAAGTCTAATTTATATTGAACCCTTCCAAGTCTTCGAGGTCACAGGTAAACGTGCCACCGTCGTAAAGGGCTCGAAACTCCCTGTAATAAGAAAAAAGTATCCGTAGGCCAAAGCGAAATAAATTGAGGTATGAAAGTTTTACGGTAGGTTTTTTTTATTTTTCAAGACTTTTCTTCCAGTATTTTTCAAATCTTTTACTTTACTAGAAATAATCGTTGTCTAAAAATAAAAACACAGAGTGTAACATCCGCGCAAATGTCAGTTATCATAAGAAAAATAAAGGTTAACTTAAAGATTCAAAACTACCATCTGGAGCCCGAGCTCCAGATGGTAGTTTTGAATCTTTAAGTATAGCTTTATAGCTTTTTGAGTCCCGAGACTCAAAAAGCTATCATCAAATATACTATATGTAGACTAGCTTTCGCCCGCGGCTTCGCCCGCGTTTTTCAGGAATAAAAGGTAGCCTATGTGTTATTCTGATGTATAAGCTATATTATTGTAAATTTTCATCAAATTCCGTTTAGTGGTTTTTGCGTGAAAGAGTAACAAACATCCATATACATACATCCATACATCCTCACAAACTTTCACATTGATTTATAATATTAGTAGGATAGTAGGATTTTGGAAGGAAATGAAGGTAGGGAATAAAACTTTTTGATTTAAATATTCAAGAGCAGGCGAAGTTGAATTTCGAATGTACCCTATTTTGTTTTTAAAAATTTATATCTATTTGAATTTGGAATAGTTCGTCACATATTTTAATACTAAAGTTGAACGCCCATTTATCCGAGCCGAACGCGCTGAAGGAGCCGACCGAACCGAATTTTCATAAGCCTTGCACACCTATCCGCGCCGAAGTAACCGAATCTGACATAGATATAGAATATGCTAGATACAGCATGTTCCTTTAATAGTATGAAAACGAATGTGCCATTTTCCTTACTTAAGTACTTAGGCATACGAGGCGCTTCGCTTCGTAAATTCTAAGACGTCATCAGAACTTTGAGGACCTTCCAAATTCTTCCGATTCGGTGCGGATAGCTGGGCGAGGTTTCATAGGATTTCATACAAAGAATTCTAAAATTCGGTTCGGTCGGCTCTTTCCACGCGTTCGGCTTGGGTAAATGGGCATTCAGCTTAAGTTCTTGCTCAGTGCTCTAACCAATTGAATTTTGAACTCTATTTTTAAGAATTTAAAGTTTAAAGTTGATCCGACCAAGTAAACACGTTTTCTCATACAAACTTTGTCACCCCTTTTCACCTCCTTGGGGGTGGAATTCTTTCTTATCGGATGCCTACATCATATAAGGAATTCGTCCTCCAAATTTCACGTTTCCACGACCATCGGTTTAGGCTGTGCGTTGATCCATCAGTCAGTCAGTCAGTCAGTCAGTCAGGACAAAGCATTTTATTAATATAGATAGATAGATGTAATGACTAATGAACTGTAGAGAGCTAATTATAATATTATTATCTCGAAGAAGTTGCATGTTCCTATATCAAGATAGCGGCAGCGGACGGATATGACTTCATACGGATAATGCCACATAAATTACTTATACCGCTCGAGATAATAAGTACCTACCGTACTGATAGCATTCTCATGTGACGATATATTTTTGTAAATATTAGTATAATGTTTTCATTTTCATTTGTGATTCACTCATAAACTCATAAGTCTCATAACATAACCTAGCTCAAGTAGTAAACATTTCAGAATAAGCTGATGAAAGTGTTGACGCACTTTTGGTTTAATTGTGAAATTTATTTTACACTTTGTTTTTCTTGTGAAATGAGTCGCAATACGATGACCTAATGCTAATGCTAATATATAATAAGCTAATGAAAATTAAAAACAGAATGAGTCAACTACCAAATATCCAGCGTCCATGAATATTAGTAGTAGCATTTAAAGGCTGTTTTTACTGACAAACATTATCCTCCTTGTGGCAGTGCCCTGTCTGGCATACTCACCAAGATTATCAAACCACGCAGTTCTTTTTTGTCATGGTGAATCTAGCTACCCCATTTAGGATCATAGCATCATGATGTCATGTATGAACCGCACTCTAATAAGTACCAAACGACGTGCGTCGGAGCAATTCAAAGTCAAATCGTTTTCAATGTGCACGTTGCTATTATGCAACATCATTTATGAATTTATGAAATAGGTAAGGACTGCCTGCATGATAAAGCCAAATTGTTTTAGAAGGATGAGGCGATGACATTATCTAGCAATATTCGTCATAATATTATTAAAGCATTATTATGATGAGGCCGGTAATGTTCGTATTTGTAAGAGGATAAAAAACCGGCCAAGTGCGAGTCGTACTCGCGCAGCGAGGGTTCCGTATCATATTTGGACGTATAAACTGAAAAAATCCGGACCGCATAACTAAGTTTGTTTGTGAAGGAATTTTGATGATTTTGAAAAAACTGTACTAGTTAGGAACATCGTTTTATTTTTGGTGCCATATTTGGGTCAAGTCCTATCAACCCTAATTATTTCAGATTTTTCGCCTTGCAAACTTCGGAGATAAGGGGGGGGGAATGGTATTTTTTTGGACATTTTTCATCATATGTCGAAAACTGTGAGACATAAAATAAAATAAAAATATATTTTGAAATGTGCAGATCAAGCCCTTTCATATGATATGTCACTTGACCTAGTAACCCCAATTTAAAATTTTGGACCCCCACTCCGGCCCCTTTTGCAATGAAAATAAAAATATTTTTGGATTTTTTTCATTTGCAATAATGTTGAATAAGCATTCTTTATAACTGTTCCAAATTTCAAGTCGATAGCATAAGTAGTTGCTGAAATAAGTAGGTGTGACAGACAGACAGACAGACAGACAGACAGACAGACGAAGTCGCACCATAAGGGTTCCTTTTTTACCATTTTGGTACGGAACCCTAAAAATTACATATTTTGCGGTAATAGATGCGCTTTGTGAGGTACCAATGATAGAGAATCATATGGTGCATTGATAGCACATGCATAGGTATTTTATTTATCTGCTGGTGGCCTTCAGTTGCAAAGTTGCTTCGTGACTAAATCATGAGCTATTGCTATTGTTCACATCATTTCGTAATAATCCCGCGAGATAGGCTGACATGGGTATCAGATTGAGCTCTTTTACATTATCGTGATATGGACGAGCACTCCATATTATACCTAAATCGTTAGTGCCATCTGGTATTGGTGTTTTCCATTGAAAGTTGTTCTATTGAAGTTCAATACTGAACGTACAGTCCGTTCCTAAAACTTTATTTTCACTTGCTGGTTTGGACAAGCAGGATAGTGACCCAACGAAACAACTCGTTGGGTTTTTAACTGTACTTCATCTTGCCCTTTCTTGGGCGTATTGTCAGAACCTGATTTTCTTGGAAGAGTCGGTTGTGCACTGATTAGCACGCACTCGTCGACGAGGTGGTTCCTTATTCCATGATATGTCGAGAACCTGATGTAACCAGGAAGCATTTCTTGGCTGTTTTCCACAGTTACATGAAAACATTGTGTTAGTGCATAATATGTGGATGTTGTCAAGATAATCCCTCAATTTATCTATGACAAAACTTACGACATCCACAGGAAGAAGTGGGATGTTCTATTCTTGACCGGGGACCGCACAATATATTTTATTTAACTGCAGAAGTTAGTGGCTGTTTTATTATTGCATCAAAGTACTAAACACTTACGATGCTATGAAAGGAAAATGGAATTCTCTCAACGAAGGAAAACAGAAACTCTTCAACCGTAAAAAAGTTGTTGATGAAATTGCATTTTAATTTGACTTGGAGCAAACAACATCAAGGTTGGTAATGACCGCTTCCTAGAATTACCGGCAATGAAGCTAAATGTGCGACTAGTTGCATAGATATTGTCGTGCGTCGACCTCGCCCTGTTTCCGCCATTAATATGCTAGTTGGTGTACTGGAAAATTAACCCTTCGCAGAATGCACGTGTTTTTTCTGTCTCCTATGTAGTCTTAATTAGATGCTCCCTGAACCGTTACCTACCTATTCATCGTGTGGAATTTTAGTTCAATTATATAAATATAGCAGTTGTAAATTGGGGGAGTCGTTTAAAGAACTAAGTCTCTCTAACAATTATTTACATGTTTTAATGGACTGACAAGTAAAATATAATTATCCACTTTGAACTTAACAATAGTTAATACTTGTGCGTGACTTTGACCAACACAATGAAGTACATTGTTTCCGATAATTGTTTGCGGTTCCTCAAGTACTATGTTACAAGTTCAACATGGCGATGTTTGCCACGTGTCAACTCTATAAATGCATACTGTTTTGCTAGTCTTCGTCCATTGAATTCCATAGCTAGACTGCCATGCCAGCGCTATAGATAGACCAATAACATCCGCATCCTCGTGCCCTTGCACCCATGAATAGTGCATTGTGTCAAAATTACTGTTCACATCAATTTCATCAATTTATTCGCAAAGGAACAATAAAATACATTTATCTTATTGTAATGAATACAATAATGAACTTAATAGGAATTGAATTGGATGCATAGCATGAGATTTATTGCTTGAGGTTTGCAAATAATGAGTAATGTATCAGAGCGGGTTCAATGGTTTAACGACTTGCGTGCATAGGCAGATGTTGGGATTTATCCAAAGTATTGTTATAATATTTTGTCCGCAATGTTCTTGCCTATGTGTGCAAATATCTAGAACCGTTCACCAACAACTTGTTGTTGCTACCTTCCGAATTTCCGATTGGGTTTGCGTATAGATTTTCAAGTACCAACTGTATTAGTTCATGGTCCCGGTTATCTCGGCTAGACGTTCTCCTGGGTTCAGACATTACAGATGTTAGCTGAACCGTCTGCATTGTTGCACATGTGTGCAGTCTGGCTCGGGTTTATCGACCGTCGCGTCTAGTTCAATCTTTCCTTCGGCTGCAACTGCAGACTTCTTTCTCTCTTCGTCTCACAAGTGTTTTATTGCTCACTTTTGTTTACTTCCATACGATTTATGGCATCTACCTATCTTTATGGTTGTTCTCAAGTACTAAAATAACTTTAATGGTGAACTTGTGAGCCACTCCAAGCATAAAACAGTATTATGTAACTTCGTTAACATGAACTTATTACCTTATTTTGTTTTACATAGTATCTAAAACAAGCATAGTAGGTAGGTACGTATATGTATACCTACCTACATAGAAAAAAAAACTGCGGAGAACTTCGCCATTTCATAAATCAGTAGTGTATGTAAGCGATAACGTGCTATTTCAGTGACATCGTCACTCTTATTTTATCTACGGTTGACCGTACCGTACCATCTAGAATAGATTGAATGGGCAATTATTTTGTGTAAAACCACGCAAATTAAATCGTATATCTATTATGAAGATTAAAAGACCATTGTGTGGGATCAGGCATCTATTTGCTCTCAAGGAAAATTAAATTCCCAAACTGAGATATCTTTGGTGGCGTCCGCGCGAACACTGTTCCTTTTGGCCAGTACCCAAGTCTGCGCCGTCTCCTTGATAATATCTGAAGGAAATAAAGCAAAACACTTCAAAATGTTTGTGAAGATTTTCGAGCTGCTAGATATTGAAAGGGGGGAGGTGAGTAAATTCGATTGCTGCCAATGTTTTGCATCAAGATTATACATTATACACGATTGTAAATTTAAATGTAAACATATGACGTGTATATTTAAAATCCCACGCCGGTATCGTGGCTGCCAACATCTCGTACGCCGCTGTTTCAGAGTCAGGTCCGCGCTGCCCCTGTAATTCGTCGTCTTTATTGTTTTGTGCTAATTGTGACAAAATTTTATTTTCACATTGAAGTATTTAACAGTATTTAGTGAGACCCCGCCGAGTCACGCGTAAGATGCCAGATATTTGGAGGGCAAACGATATCATTTATATCGTGCTAACTGCATTGTTCTCTGTTATACCGCATTTGTTAAATAAGTTTCGAGATCTTCAGTTGTTTAGGAATGTGTTAATAAGTGTTTGAGCTATAGAAGTTTAATAAGTATTACTTTGTGTTCCATAGCTATACGTGAATAATATTTATTCGTTGAAGTGGGAATGCTATTCGTCTATCACTAAGGATCGATAGGTATCGTTGATATCCAAAACAAATATTTAACAAATTGTTTTATTTATCTTGCATGCTCCCTTTCCTTTGATAAAATATTTAACTGGGACATTTATATCAGTTTGACATTGTCTAGTGGAGCTATTAATATGTGACTTCCAAGAACCATAATCGTTGTGTGCATAGTGTAAACAACAGCACTGAGTCATAAGTGAGACACCGCGGCGTTTTGTTAATTGGTGTTATCTGTTTGTCGCAGCTGGAGATCCCTTCTGTGGCGACATTGATGGAGTTCCGCTTGGACAGCGCGGAGTACTGCCAGGCCCAACACAAATAAACTGCAGGGCGTTTCGTGCGACGAGGGAGCGGAGCGTGCCACCGCTGGACCCATGCTGCCGGGAGCGCGCGACACTACGCACCCCAAGCGCTGTACCACGTACACCCACCCACAGGTAAACAGAAGTTCTTGTTAATGCTAACTACGCTCAACCGCCATATTGAAATCAGGGTGGGGTGTACCGAAGCCGGCCGTCCCACGACCAAACTATCAGTTGTTATCTGCTCCTGACCAAGACAAGAACGTGATACCGGCGATAAAACTTTAACTGAATCCGTTTACCTAACGCGTTACATCACTGTAGTATACGTATGTGCACTTGTTGAGCAGGTATTTACCGAAATACATATAACAGCAATGTTGTTTAAATGGCTTAGTGTTTACATATTGTGTTATCATACTGTTGTGTTGTTTATAAGAGTGCTAAGCTGTGAGGCACGTCCACAATTGACGCGATGTTGGCTCTGGATCAGCTCGAAAATACCGATGTCAATGGACAGACATAGGCGTTCAGAACATCGCACGTCCACATGACCGAAACTTCGCTTTATCTCGAACACTATTTTTAGAAGCTATTTTTTATTCCACTTCAGTCGTTGCTCTGGCTTTGACGCAGATACATTTTAAAAATGATATTCGTCGTAAATCACGGCGTGGTGCGGGCTGGATCGCTGACATTAACAACACTATTATTTTTGTTTCAGTTACCTTAAATTCAGAAGCCACGGTTAATTGGAGCATATCATTCAGTTCGTGTGATAGCAAAACTTATGTTTTTCGCATAATTTCTTTTAGTTCCATTCCACATTCTGAACTTTTGTTTGTTCGTCTCCGAATGCGATCAAGTGGTTGAAAGCGACATCCATGCGGGTGGTTCTCATTATATAATTGGACCCTTTCTAAACAAAAGTAACGAAACTGTCGTGTGTTGTGTGGAAATAGAGTGACAGTTTGTCTGTTAGACTGTGACGGACCGTGACATCTTTCTCTGACGCGTGTGACGTGAGTACCAGCTGGGTGTGGTGTATTGTGTGACCGGAGAACAGCGACTCGATCACCATGAAGCAGAAGGACATCAGGCCGGCGCCCTCGCTAATTGAGTACAAGAACATGCGGTTCCTCATCACCGACCGCCCGTCCGACGTCACCATTCAGTCCTATCTTCAGGTAAATATACCAATTTATCATTAAACTTGCGTAAATGACACCTCTCTAAAACTTTGACGCATTTGTCGCAATTTGTTTTGAGCATTTGAAATGGAATGTAGGCCACTCACACATTTGAAAACTGATTGACACATTTTTGTATTGGGTAGAGTTTAGGTCTACGATTTTTATAAATCGGCATGGAAACTAGCTAGAGAACTAGCGTAATGAAGATGTAATTATGTGTACATGTAAATTGGAAGATTCTAGGGTCAAACTATGTTCTTAATAATCACTATCACTCTACCATAAAAAAGATAAACACGTGTTGAACGCGAATGCTACCAAAAATAATACACACTTGTTTTAGACAAGTTAGTGCATATTATTTTTGGTAGCATCCATGTTGAACACGTGTTTATCTTTTTGTGGTACGGCCCTACAATCTTTAGAATAATTTTCAAAATTTCAAATTCAACGTAACAGACTAAAACTTTGCTATGTCAACAAGTTACGTAGCATAAAATGAAAGTTAAATTTTTGTTTTCTTTGGCTTCCCAGCAAAACTTTTCACGAATTTGGCTTTTCAATTCAAAACTTTCCATAAATTTTCGACTTTTTAACCTTTAACATGACTTCGAATTAAGGCCCCGGTATACGCCAACGGCCTTGAGTGATTTGGGCGGTATAGCTTGAGTGTTCTGCGCTGAGCTCAAGCAACGCGACATACATCCACCGAGCAATACGACTCGCCTATCAAGGAGCGCGCTGTGCAGAATTAGACGTATTATTACTTTTTAGTATCTAAAATATAAAATAAAAAAAAAGTAACAGGCAATATTATAGGTAGTAACATAGTCTTTTCACACAAAATAAATCATGAAAATATCTTAAGCGATTTGAAAGTAATTACGTTTTTATGTTTTGGGTAGACACGAATTCATGAATTTATTTCATTAAGTATTTTACTACAATAGTTAAATATTCACAGGTACGATTGATGTATATATGTTCTAGTTTAACATAAAAAAATTGCACAACTAACCTGCATTATTTGACGGCGAAATAAGAGATTTAAAACTGGCCGTTGCCATTTACCTTCGCCTTAACGCTAGGACTCGTTCTAACGAGACATCGTTGTCTAGTCTAGTCCTCTTATAAATGCCCTTTCTTTGAAAATAAAAAACCGCGGCTAAGTGATTCCCCTTGTGAAACTTTTTCACGCCAGAGACCAACATTTTTATTGAATGCTTTAGTCCATTAACTTTTTTAAATTTAAGGTAGGTCAGTACGGTTGATAACCATGTAGCTAAGTGTATACCTACTTAAAATTATTAGTATGGTAAAATTCTAGATTGAATTAAATAACGTGCGCGTGTGGGAATATTTCTGACCATTAAAAATGATTGATGATTTTTTTTTATCGATTCAAATATGGATACGAAGGAACCGAAGCCGAGTATAATTTATTAAAAATGCATTTACAAAAAGGAAAAAATGCATTTAGAAAACTTATGGTAAATAAAATGTGATCGTTTGGTTGCACGATTGGTAGTTTGCTTGTATTATAAGAAAAACTTTTATTACTCGCGAAGGAGATGAGCCTCTTTGAACATAATTTTATCTTGAAAAATCAATATCCGATTGAAGCCTAGGAAATACCGGTCTCACCGGTATTGCGTAGTTCCATATAAAATAATGATATCTAGCCTCATCTGGTCAGACTAGAAGCCGACCCCAACATATCTGGAGAGAGGCGAAGCAAGTTGTGTTGATCAAGTTTGTTATTGAGTACCAACTCCTAAATTAAATGGTCTTATATTGTTAGATACAGGACCTTTTTCAAGCAATCCAAGCAAGTAGTAGCAGTAGTGCTGATCTGCAAATTCCTGAAACCTGAAAGTAAGTCTGCCATAGGTATCCTGTGTTGGGACTCCAATTACACTATTTTTGGGGTCAGTCTATGGTTCAGTCTATGGTGGCTTATATAGCCACATTGTTTCTGCAGTGACCAAACTGCTCACCTGGTTAAAAGATCTAAACCACTGCAGGACATATCCAGGAAAGAGCTGTTATAATGATGATATTACATGACCTTTTCCTCTTGATACAGGAGCTGAGGAAGCATAACGTGTGCACGGTGGTGCGCGTGTGCGAGCCCAGCTATGATACGGCGCCGCTGAAGGCTGAGAGCATAGAGGTGCGCGACCTTGCTTACGACGACGGAACCTTCCCGCCTGCCAACGTTGTCGACGACTGGTTTGAGATTCTGCGTGAAAAGTGAGTATCCCTTTCCGTTCTTACGATCCTTTTACAGCTATGTATGGTCCACAGACTCTTGAGACGCAGTGCCACTAAAAATGATCCGCGAAGTTTTGAGTAATATTATCCGTTCACAATCAATTTACAAGCAAAATATCGCCTGTTCAATAAATCCCTAGTTTTATTGCAGCAATTTATAGTTTATTTTACTTATTCTGTTCTTCACTTCACTATTCTGTTGCAAATATTTAAAGTCTGCTAAAATGAATAATATTTGAGAGTCACGAAATAATGCTGTTTGTTCAACTATTATAGTAAATGCAATTTATTATTGAGTGACGCAAATTCAAAGTTATAGTTACATAACTGCGGTGTGTGTGACGCACTGATTATGACCGACACACCATACGATATATATTTCAGATTCAACGGTTCGTTTAATATCTATTTAATGATGTTACGCCGTGTTATTGTTCCTTGTAGCTTGATTTATGTAAATTGTTGTGACCACATTATCCAACGTTCTTCATGTTTGGTTATTATGTACTAGCGAAGTACCTGACAACACTATAATTAACCTAATATTGGCTTTCCTCAAAGGGAACTGAATAATTTTGGAAGATTTTGCTACACTTAATTTGTGTGACAATATTTTTAGAACCGTACTCCGTGTTACCTATTACCTATTATCCATCAGGAAGGCCTCAGTCGACTTATAATATATTCCGAAGTACATATTAGAGGGCTAATAAATAATACTTAATGCTGTCACCGCAAAACGTGCTAAACGTGTTCACCCGTTTGTTCCGCAGAGCGCAGAACAAGCCTGAGGCGGCGGTGGCGGTGCACTGCGTGGCGGGACTGGGCCGCGCGCCTGTCATGGTGGCCATCGCGCTCATCGAGCTGGGCATGAAGTACGAGGAGGCCGTCGAGACTATTCGAGAGTGAGTATCAGCTCGATAACGTTATTGAAAGAGCTGAGGCCCTAGCCAAGTTGCTTTTCTGTTAGCGTACACGCCAAACAATAAGTACGCGTACGGTATGAAATGTATGGTAATGACATTACCTGCGGAAAAGTCACATGACTTACAAATGTCACTTCCGTACATTTTATCCGTAGCGTTTGGCGTTAACGCTATCAGAAAAGTAACTTGGCTAGGGAGGCAGGCCAACTTTATTTTACGGAACAACGCGATGCTGACTATGGTGTCACCGATCAGTATACTCAAATAAATGAAGGCCACTAGATAATAGCACTGCTTTTAGGGAAACCGCAGATTGATAGTTTACTGGGACAGTATCACAACATAACTGATAAAATGGCTGGCCTTGTGGTCAATCCGTCTATTACTGTAATTTTAAGCATTATTTTCGTTTTTGAAAGAGACACGGTTTTGCACATGATGTAATGTATAAAATTTTCCATCAAAAAGTTGTTTTGGACACGATATTGATAAATATTCTCGTGCTAATCAAGACGACACGGTTGTTCGCCGAAGTTAAACAATGGTGCCGATTCTGTTGTTTACGAACTAAACTATTTTAGTCTCATTATGTCTCTAACAAGAACACATGAGAAAGGGATAGAAGATATTTAATTTTAATCCCGTAAAATTAGTCCATTTGCAGTTTTAATATCAGTTTAGTCGTCATCTCAAAAGATAACTACTATTTTCCCGTAAATGACAAGGGCGTAGACTAATTTGACAGATGTTATTATTTTCTGTCCTCTTTCAATGTGAATTGTAAGAAAAAGTGTGATCAAAATTAGTTTAGTGCGATATTACAACAGAATCAGCACTAATATCGCTCTGCATTTATTGACGTGCTTGCACGTTGCCTTACACGCAGGCAGGAAGCTCAGCAGCGTGACGTACATGTCAATTAATCGATAATTAAACGAGTAACGCGTAAAAATGTATATTTATGCACATGTTTAGATGTAGGTGTGAAAATAACAGCTGCATTACCTTATATAGTTATGTATATGCAGGTAGCCTGCATTTAATGTTTTTCCTGTCACGATGTTGTACGTGTTCGTTGTGTATTCCAGCCAACGCCGCGGCGCCATCAACGCGAAGCAACTGTCGTACTTGGAGAAGTACCGGCCGAAGTCGCGGCTGAAGAAGAACGGGCACAAGGGGCCCAACTGCTGCGTGCAGTAGCGCGTCCGCGGGGAACCGTCCTGCGCCCGTAACAGCGAATGTAGCTCTGCTTTCACACACACACTGACACAGGGGAGCATAGACAACAATCAATTAGTTTTTTTTATCCTAGTGTCGCCTCTTTTTGACGACTATTTTCTTTATTTCCCATTTCGTTGGGGGGTTGTAACCGAATTCTGCCTTAACCTGCAAGAGCTTGGAATTAGCACATTCCTTTTGAGTTAACCTGACACGACTGAGAATTTGGTTATGATCTCGGTACCTTATTACCCGCCTACGACATGTTTATCTCGGGTTTTCTATGAAATTTAATTGAGAGCCTTATTGTAAGCTAATGTTTGTATGTTGAAAGTAAAGGTGTAATAACCCTTGTGCTGTAATGTGTATTAGTGGAATATGTTAATAGAAGTGAGCCACGATTTGTGTTCATAGTTGAAACAGTTTACTCGGGTATTCATATGCCTATATTGAATCATAATAAATTACAATATCCATAATAATACCAAACAGTCAATGTCACTTAGATTTTCTTTCCGTTGTTGATTAATATGTCGTTGTGTGGTGAAATCATGTTTTCCTATTATTTTCCTTTGTAGAGACTTATATTTACCTATATAATAATAATAATTTGAGACATAATAGAAAATCGTAACGGTTTTGTGTTTCTAAGACAATTTGACATCAATTAATTAACATAAATTTTGCTTTTATAAGATAATAATATTGTGAGAAATACAATGTTAATTTGAATGCTTTCCACAGCTTGGGTTACCCACGAGCATTCAGCCTTTGACTAGTTGCCCAAACGTGATGAAATTCTTATCAAATGCAATACAATTAATTATAACCTGACTCACCGAAAAGTTCCAATGAAGAAAATAGCTCTTTGATATTATTTTTCTATTTCTAATTTTATGAAGATTATTATGAAATATATGAGAAAAGTGTAACTACAAGAACTCACATTCTTAAATAAAAATATTTATAAGCAATGGATGTTTTATTTTAGTATTTTGTTTACAAAAGTGTTCAGCTTATGAGCTAAAGTTAACCTAATTGAGGTAGCATGTGGAGGATGTTCACATTATTTAGAATATTGTCCAAATAATAATTATAATAGCATAACAAAATCAGTTTTCAAAATTAAATAAGTTTTAAATAATTATTATAAGTTATGCGGGAATTTTGAGTATAGATAATAATACGATATTCCTGTTGAATGATATATCAATATTATTTATAAACAAATACTGATAAGTACTATTATGTGTATATAACAACAAATAAACATTAGTAGGTATTGAATACCGTTTTCCCTGTACACGTAATTTGTACTTTTTGTTTATTTAATTTGCACTCTTGATTAAAAACTACTTAAAATAATATTAAGTACACTGTGTCTGAGATGGTAACTTGTCTATGCCAATGTCTTGGCCTAAGGGTCCTATCTCACTGGGACGCCATGGCGACGTCACCAGCACCGTCTCTATAGCAAATCGTGGCGACTGGAAATCGCCAAAATGAGTAGCCAAAACGGTCGCCGGCCGAGCCAAATTTCCAGAATTGTTTGAAGACGCAACCTAAATCTTGGTACGTAACACTTGGAAGAGATTGCGCTGGTAATTCTTAACTGCCGAAAGAAAAGGCAAAATGAAACTAAAATAAATTATAGGCCCCTTTAAAGCGGGAGCGGCGGTTAACTTCATTGCCAATTTGTATTTTCTTGGAAGAGACGCCAAAGCAACGCGCTCGCCAAACATAGCATAGCGTCTAGGCTGTCGACGCCAGGGCCTGCAGTCCCGACATAGATAGCGATCGTTGTTCCGCCGTATTTTTCCATAGATTTTTTCATAGATAGCGACCAATTTCGGTCGTAAAGCGATCGTTATCTATGTGGCAGACTGCAGGCCCAGCAGCCTAATTGCGTAACTCAATTTCTATCACCATGGCCTTCATTTTGACAGTTCAACAACATTCATTGCGGCGTTGAGCTAGTTAAGGGAGCACGGATTATGAAACATACAGCGTAATGAACGTCAAAATCAATGCCATGGTGATAGCAATTCAGTTACGCAATTAGGGTGCGAGTCGAGTACGCAATTAGGGTGCAGGTCGAGTACTCGCCATACTTCAATGTTTTGTTTGGCGACGTCGCCCTAGCGTCCCGGTGAGATAGGGCCCTTACAGTAACCAGTTTAAAAAAAACTGGTGCATTGAGTTAGTATACTGATCAATAATAATTAACAAATTTAAAAATACAAATAATGACCAGGGCCTACAGTCTCGACATAGCGATAGCTTTACGACCAAAATCGGTTGTTCCGCCGTATTTTTCCATAGATAGCGACCGATTTCGGTTTTAAAGCGATCGATTATGTCAGACTGCAGAGCCAGGAATATTAAAACTTACGTTTTGTAAGATCCTCTAGTGTGTTGCAGGTCCACCAGTTCTTAAGATTTATAATTAATACAGATCCTTATTTTTTAGGTACATATTTGTGTATTTTCCCGCCATATCTGGCTATGAAGGCTTTGATATCGAACTTCCGCTTGCATCCGTCGTAGTTCATGTACCGTATCTTACCGAACACCGCTCGCTCCGCCCATCCTTGGTCGTGTATACCGCAAACTGACCACATGCAGCCTGTAAGTCATGATAAACACCTGTTATGCTGGAACGGCTTATATTACTCGGTCATACAAAAATATGGTCAAAAAATAATATTGATCATGATATTCAAAATTTTGGCTAAGGAGAAAAGCTGAATGGCTCTACCTTATATTTTATTTTACTTTAAAGCCCGGAGCATACTGAATGCATCGAGCAAAAGAACTACTAATGTATGAAACCCTGTTTGGGATGTGACATCAAACGTAGCACACTAATTGCAACTGAACATGCTCATAATAAGCTGGTACTTCACTTGTCTTTGACCCATTCCCATTAAGCTAATACAAAATATACCCTATTCTCATAGGAATAAAGTTCATTCTGTATACGCGAATATTAGTCAAATACGCCAAGTAGTCTTTATAAAAAACTTCACAATGGAAACCCTGTTTTGTTTGCATGTCATAAATGGAAAAGGGCAACATTTTAGTGATAAGCTATCTGAAATTATTTATAGCTTGTATCTAGGTACTGCTGGGCAAAGACCTTGATATAATACCTAGCTTATGAATAAGGTGGTAAAAATGTATCTCACCGACATATCCGCTCGGGTCCCGCCCATCAATGCTGAAGTGATCATTCAAGTATATCGCATACTTTAGGGCGTCTTCAGGCGAGGGAGTCCACTCCAGGATCTTCTTGGCCCAGTACATGCGCAGGAAGCCGTGCATCTTGCCTTCCTTCACGAGTTGGATCTGTGCAGAGTTCCACAAGTCGTCGTGCGTCTCAGATTTAGCTAACTGCTCTAGTGTGTAGATGTGGGTTCTTTTGTCTTTTCTGTATGACAAAAAAATAGGAATAGGTGAGTTGCAAATCTATAAGGCCTTGTGCAGAATGGGGAAAATTTGCGCGAGTCTACGTAGCTACCTGGCGACGTACTAGGTATCTAGGCTTTCAATCACGTCCGCAAGCATCGCGCAAGTACTAGACTCTTTACTTTGGCTCGAGTGGAGGTAATATTGGCTGGCTTGGGCGTAATCTTATACAATTCGCGTAAACTTATAGCTCTGACGTTTTATCAGTCTAGCTTTTTTTATTCCTTTCAAAGCAATCTGCTGGCGAAACTAAAAAAACTGGCCAAGTGCGAGTCAGACTCGCGCACTGAGGCTCCGTACCTTCCTCAGACGTACGGACGTACGTATAAACATGATGGCACAATAGCGCCATCTATCAGCATCAACCAGCAGTAGCAAGCTATATTCTCATAGATGGCGCTTAACACAACAGACGGACAACAAAGTGATCTTATAAGGGTTCCGTTTTTATCTTTTTGCAGTCTAATTCATAAAAGATATTGAACCGTTATAAGTCCCTTATAGCAGCCTTATTATCATGATCATAAAAAATACTATTCATAAACACACGATAACTGTCTAATTAGTGAGCAAATAATAAAGAGACTTATAAGCAGTCCATAAACCTGTTATAGTAAAAAATGTTATTCATAAACGTTCAATAACAGTCCAATAGAGCTAAAGTGTTCTATAATATTATTGAAGGCCTTCTGTAAACCTCTTATAAGGAGTGTAAATCTATGGAGTACTATCTCGTGTGGGACAAGTTGAAAAGTGTCTAGCTCTATTTAGTAATTAATAACTAAAAAACCTTCCATATGTAGTGGCGCTAGCATAAAAAAGGGTATGGTATGAATGTAGCACAGTAGCGCCACCAGTCCTGGATTTGTAAATAGGCCGTATAGGCCGCGGCCTAGGGGCGGCAGCGTCCTAGGGGCGGCAGATTTCAGAGGACGCTCACTCGATTTCAGAAGACTACTCAGACTACTCAGTCTCAACGTTTTTAAGAGTTTCTCTGTCTAATGTTTACCCTAACTTGGATATAGCTCTCCGCATCGCACTTTTCACTCCGGCTACAAATTGTTCTGGTGATTAATTCATTTTTAGGGTTCCGTAGTTCTGCCTAGGAACCCTTATAGTTTCGTCATGACCGTCTGTCTGTCTGTCCGAGGTTTTGCTAAGAGACCGTTAGTACTAGAAAGCTGTAATTTTGTAGCAGTGTGTAGGTATATTAAATACGCCGACAAAGTTGTAAAATAATTTTGTAAAAATTTTTTTTTAGGGTACTTCCCCAACATGTGAAGTGGGGATGACAGTTTTTTTTCGTCGTCTTGCCCATCGTGTGGGGTATCGTTGAATAGGTCTTCGACGACTTGGGGGTTGCTAATATTATTTTTCGATTTAATGCTCCATTTACGAAATATTAAACTTTAAAGTGAAAATTTTTGTTCCAGTAGTAGTCCCCCTCCCCCTCTAAAAGCTACTGCTAAAGCTGAAACTGCTGGCTTGAAAAATCTGGAAAAAATCACTTGGGTGTTCGATAATTTTGTACCAAATACAAAATTCTTAGCATTAATCCTTTAAAGCAGGGTTTCTTAAAGTGGGGTCCACGGACCCCTTGGAGGTCCGTGATAAGAGTGTCAGGGGTCCACAGACACTCATTTCACTCTTAACATTAGGAAAACTATGCAGTAATTCACGCATCATCTGTTTAACCGCTCGCTCGTATTAAAAATCTTTAACATTATGTTTTCTTTTCTTTTCCTGAAATTTTCTACGACAGGGGTCCGCGGAATTATTGAAATTCTGAAAGTGGTCCGTGGCTACAAAAAGTTTAAGAACCACTGCTTTAAAGTGACTAAGATGAAGTAGTTGCTTGTTGCTAATACGGAACCCTACACTGTGCGTGGCCCGACCCGCCCTTGGCCGGTTTTTTCACAAGTATTTAATGGAGATGATTTTTGGAGTTTAAAGTATTTTATACAGACAAATAGTTTCAGAGATAACACGATGTAATCAACGCGCGACGTAGTAATTTAATAATTTTGTGACATTGCTTCATAGCTGAGCAAAGTTTGCGTGACTCGATTCTTTAGGATAAACCTTTTATTTGGTTAGCTACATAGTTAGATAAAATTCCCGGAAGTTTTTGGAACTTCGTTCCTAACGGGGGGGTCCTTTGACCCCACAAGTTTTTTTTAATGAATGACAGTCAGTTGCAGAAAAGGTCATTAAATTTTAAAGGAGTCTTTAACTTTAACATTTCTGTTAAGTTGTTCCAGAAAAGAAAGTTAGCTACCTCTTTAACTGGTTATTAATATTTAACTATTCAAACGTCAAAAAGTTACATTAGACACAATTTAGGTTGCCCAAAACGTAGTTAAGGCCAAACAGAATTTAAATATAACTTAACGAATGTCAAAATTTAATAGGTCACCAAGCATCTATTAAACATACAGTTATCTTTGTTTTTGCAATAAATTGTGCTATTATTCTTATAATTATTATAAATGCGAAAGTTTGTGTTAGGTTTGTTACTTATTCACGCTGAAACGGCTGAACGGACTTGGATGAAACTTATTTATTTATATTTTATTTGAAAATAGGCTTGAGTTTGACGGCTATCTCGCCTGATGTTAAGCGATGATGCGGTCTATGATGGAGCACGCCTGCCTAGAAGAAACCGATTCACTCGCGACTTGAACACACCCAGATTGTAACTGTCGAGGAACACCCACTCGGGCAGCGCATTCCACTGTTTGGCGGTTTTCACAATGAAAGAGGAGTCAAAGCGCCTAGATATATTATATAAATATGACAGAAAGGGGTGAATTAAGAACAGTAGCACAAGATTTTTATGAAATTGCTGGTTTTCTTTTGTTTTTTTTTTTTTTCAAAATACGCCACTAATTAGAGGCCACTTTTAGATCTCGCACCACCTAAAAACTTTGATAAGACCGGCACTGTGGATGAGGTAGAACCTCCGTATGATATCGACTTGAAAGATGAGGAAGTCCTTCCACTTCTGCATAATGGATCACAACATGATTCTTTCGTAAGAACTGCAATTGTAAATGCAGTATTTTCTTAGTTGCTTCTAAGAAAATTCTGCATTAACAATTGCAGTTAACTGCAATTTATCATTAGGTATTAATAATAAAATAAAACAGCAGAATGTGTGAATTGACTTATTATTACTTATTAAATATTATATTTTAATAGGGTACATTCATGTGATTCAAATATACATCAAGTATTTTTATTTGTAATCTTTTTAAAGCGTTATAATATTAAAATTCAATCAATATCAATCAAAACAATCACAACAATCATTATCAATCAAAACACAACGCTATTGGTTGTTTGGGCAAGGGTTCAGTCTGCTCCTTTATAAAGCTCAAAATTTTGGCATCATCATCTGTTGTTTGTAGCTGGTAGGATCCTCCTCCTGTTTTATGGATTTAAATCTGAAATAATAATAGGCAACTAAATTGTACCACTTTAATCAAAACTCAAACATTTCTACGTTTTATGAATGAAACGGAAGAAATGTTTCTACAATATGTCACTTTGTCTATTTCTATGTAGACAAAACCCGTTTCTATCGTGGTCATGCTAGGCCGGCTGGACAGAAGTGGCACTAGAAAAGAAAGCTTGCCCAAAGTCACACAGATGATAAAAAAAAATATCTTATAATTTTACATTATAGGTAGAGCTATTATTTTTATTTTATTCAGGAGATGTATCATTAGTGTTGTATTGTATATGTATACATATATAATAAAAGAGTTTGTGAAGGAACACAGGGTTAGACTAAAAGGGTTTGTGGGAGAAAACATCTGCTCTGGCAATCTATATTCAATACCAGTTGTTGTCTCTTGTTCACTCAATTATTTATTATAATTTTTATGCATCTTGCAACGACCCCTAAGTCCAGTGTTGCACTGCAAGAGGGCGTCCTGGCGGCGTTACAATGAGCCTATGCTAGGCACATACCATCTCAGGCATCATACAAAGTAACAAGGTAGGTACGTGGAAAATATTCACTCGGACACAAGGTCAGCTAATAGCGCCTTTTCTTACGACGTGTAATTAGCACCACGTGCTCGTCGCTTTTTTTATTTGATTCCTCCATTGGCTCCATTATACGGAATTACACTTATTTAATAATTTTTTCTTGTGATATTTTAATAAAATTAAAATGTCAGTTTGATTTGACAATTTTGTAGTGCTGCCAGGTCTATTTTTCAATTTACCCTAAGCTCCGTTAACTTTTACTCTAGATTTGCAGTGACATTGGAAAAAATACACAAATATTAATGTTTTAAAATGAAATAAAGACATTTGCATTGCACGGTTTGATGCTCACCATTCGGCAAACGGCATGCTCATATTGTTACTCAAATAATAAAGAAATCTATCAGTTATTGTACCTACTCAGTCTTCTACCTCTTCAAAAACGGCTGAACCTATTCTTATTAAAGTCCGTGCCACCAATAAAGTCCTACGGACAAAAACTGGTAGGTACTAAGCTTGTAAGTTCCGCTTTTGCCTTTTGTTTGTTGGTTTTCTGCGATATCAGCGCCGTGATAGACTTCTGTGGTGGCGCGGACTCTAATGCGTTTTTATTTATTTTATAGCATGAAATTTTCTTACGTAGTGTTATGACAAAATACCCTAAACATGATAAAAAAATACCCTAAATAATTTCATGCCCTAAAAATTACCCTACGAGTATTCACCTTAGGGTATTTTTCCCTAAATCTAGGGAAAAATACCCTAAGGTGGCATCACTGCAGTTGACAGTTTGACGTTTGAGGTTTGACGATTTGATTTTTTTAAATTGCGTAGGTACGCGTTTAGTTCGCCTGCGTTTCGTCCTTAATAAATGTAAAAGCACAGAAAACAAAACGCAATCATTCACTCTTTGTTCATTCGATGTTTATTTTATGATGACAACATTTTTAATTTCAATTTTAGTTAACGAACCAATATTTAATGCTAAAATGCTTTTCTGCAACCTCAATTAAAATAATCATATAATTAGCTCTAATAACGCATTAAGCAAACGGGAGATAACTGAGAGCTTTCTGCAACCGAGCGTGAGACAGTTGGAATATAAACAGGTTTACAAAATGTAGTGTTCATTAACAGCTACATTAATTTACAAAAACTGTCGCAGCTATTAGAGTTTATAACATGCTAGAAGAGTGCACTGAGAAGAAATATCAACCATAGATACCTGTGATCATCCAACGTTTTCTGTGCCCAGTTGCTGGCGCCTTTGATGCTGTCGTAATGTTCACAGTAGAAACAGAAGTTGTCTGCCAGTTCTCGACGTACGATGGCCTCTTCCAGATATGCGTTCACTGATTCAGTACATTTTGCTTTATGCTCCTGAACACATAGGGCCACTCTTTGCACTGATATTTGACCTGCAATAATAAAGTTCATATAATTGCAATTAATCTATACTTTTAATAAATCTGTAGAGAGGTCAATTCTGTACATGAAATATATTTTCAAAATAACTATCAGGGGGTGATTAGTGATCGATACTGATGCCAAAAATGCAATCAGTAAAATTTTTGTCTGTCTGTCTGTATGTTCCTTATTACAAAAACTACTCGACGGATTTTACGGAACTTGGTACAATTATTCTTCATACTCCTGGGCAGGTTATAGTATACTTTTCATCACGCTACAATCAATAGGAGCAGAGCAGTGAAGGGAAATGTTGGGAAAACGGGAGAAGTTACTCCATTTTTTAAGCTTCCGTCGCGTGTGCAGCCTTAATGGTTAAAGCTACATAGAAATCATGTATGACGGAAATGTTCTACATAAAATTGTCTAAAAAATATCCCGCCACAGCATATGTCTATCTTTTATGGTTGACTCACAATAACACGTGTAACTCCCGATAGCTTAGCAGTTCGGAGCTTTCTGATTGTATTACACACAAGGAGTTACACGCTGATGGAGTCGCGGGCACAGCTATTAATAATAATATTCTGCGGTTCCTTATTGCGATATTTTTCAACAGTATTGTGGATTGACATATTATACTTCCCTACTAAAATACGAAAGTTAATCAGAAGTCTGTTACATCAAAACCATTGAACCGTGAGGAAGGACATACGCTACTTTTTTTACGAAAAACGACGGAAGCGCGGACGAAGTCACGGGCAAAAGCTAGTTTGCAATAAAGATTAGGACATTATTTTTTAATCTCCATTAATGGTGTAGGATTTTGCTAGACTCTCATGCCCACGGGCGTAACCAGATACAGGGAGCAAGGATTAAGTTAGCGTTCTCTGCTCGATCGGAGTGCTCCCGAACCGTACCGTAAAGTATATAATTTTAGAAAGAAAAAACCATTTTAAACCATTCATAAGTATAACATTATTTAGTTGAATATTGTTTATACTGCAAGCATTCTCCCATAAGGGGATCATCTCATACATGCACCTTTATGGTCTTTATGGTCTATGTTGTATATTATTTTCCTTGCCTGCCCCCCCTTGAATAAAATCCTGGCTATGGCTATCCTACACCCTTGGGCATAACTAGTAACTTGGTAGTTAACTTATAGCCTTTTAACATAGGTGTCTACTGAGAGATACTATAGATAGGTATATAAAGGATCAAGAAAGATTTATTCTAACAAATATACAGATAAGTTACCAAAATGAAACCATGGTGATAAATTACTGAGCGCATCCTTTGTGGGATCATTTCTATTTGTTGCAAACACCTTGAGCCTTTGGTCGAGGAAGCTCTTCAGCATTTTAAGGGCATTGTCATAGCCTGGCCGGGCCCATTCTACGGGGCCGACGTTTTTGTCTGCTTCCCTGGATACTATTGCTTCATTCCAGTCTATGGGCTGGAATTTATAAAAAGACAATTAAGTTCACTATAAAATTATTTACGGTACGGATTAAATCGCGTAATATACACGATTTAATCCGTTTGAACTTGTTTTATTATAATGTGTAATAATCGCGAAAACCTAAGACATTATTATAAAATTATTTCTTCAGAAAAAATGGTGAAGATTCTTTGAATTTGTATTTTTATTTGAAGTTTAATTTGGGGCACAGTTCTAACCAAAGTACATACTAAAGAAAAAATTACAGTTGTCAGTACGCTAAAATTATTGCTATTTAGTTAATCATGAGAGGTATCAAATAAATATTACATTATCCCTCAAAACATGCCCATAATTAAAGTCTGTTCATTTAGTGTCGCCTGTGACATAATAGGTCACATCACTATTGTCATGATTTAGTACCTGGTGAGCACAGCACTAGTCTCGCCCTCTTGGACTTATGGACAACCATGGTGTGAGCATTTAGATTATTTGAATTATAACCTGATTGTGTATTTATAATACAAAGCTGTTTAATTTACACTGCCCAAACATAAATTAACATCGACATCACATAACATGAAAGGCGCCGTCAAAGGCACCGCCGCCGCCGCCGTCGTCAATGCGCCACCGCCCGCCGTCAAAGGGCGCCTATTGAGTGAACAGACTATACTGCATAACTTATTCACAGCCCCTAAAGCTAATGTAGTAGGTAAAGTAATAAATCCTCATACACATTATTTGCTCTCACCTCTGGCTCAAACTTGGCAGTGTATGGGTGTTTGATGACTGGAGGGAACTCAGTGAGGTATTCAGCAAGTTTTGAGTTTATTTTGTTTCTAATTGTTCTTGCTGAATATTCCTGTTTTTCTGAGGCCACCCAGCAGGGCACAATGTTGTGGGCATCTACCTGGAAGATTTAAAGTATTGTTGATATTACAGATGCTGTTAGAACTATAGTTTTGGTTTAAGTAGTGTGCCAATAATTTTTTTTATATGTATAAAGTACCTACATTTGCTATTTACCCATATCTTTCTAGAATAGAATTGGCCTATATCTCTCTTCAGTTGTTTGTTCTGGCCAATGTGCCATGAACATAATGCAAATGCGATGCATAAATCATAGTTAGCTAAACTATTATTAGTTATTAGGCAATGGTGGCGTGCATTGCAATTACGCATATAGGCAATTAAGCAGGGCCCATGCCACTGATTGTTAAGTATCTAATCTTTAAGTATTTCCTAAAACAGAGTATAGGATAGGTAATCATGATTTTACCTGTATGAGTGGCACATCTTTTTTAAGTTTCTTCTTAACACCTTCCAGCCAGCCGAGGGGCACCCGCAGTGGATTGAAGTCACAGACCACAGCGCCTATGTTGTGTTTCACAACCCATTGAGGCAATACTTCTGCCCCGCTGCCTTCTAGCAAGTGAAATGATATGTTGAGCTTCTTGCAGTCTGCTGCCACTTTCTCTAAACCTGAAGATAGATAAAATAGAAGTGTTAAAAATATGAACATAATTATTATCTAAATAGAGAAATACCTATTTAATGAATATTTTATTTCTTTTATTAATGTAAAATTAAGTTATTCTTACCTTTTATCAAGAAATCAAACTGTCTGACAGAGGCGTCTAAATATTTGGCTATCAAACAAAAACACACGTGCAGCGGCACTTCGTTTTTGAGCGCGAGTTTCTGAGCAAATAAAAAGGCCCAGTTGTCCTGAACCCGGCTGTCTCGGGACATCCAATACACCACCCCCTCGCACTTATCAGGCACCATCTGCTCCTGAGAGACGATTCGAACACGTTTTTTATTGAACTTATAATCTAAAATTGACTTAGCCGTGTCTTCGCGCTTAGCTTGTAACTTCTTCATAAAGTCTTCGACATTTGAATTATCGCTTCCCTTGCTGGAGTTTGTTGGGGCTGCTGTTGATAGCTTAATTTTTTTCGGTGCTGATGCCATTTTTATTGCACTAGTGAGTAACGTGTAAGGGAACCTCATAGGCTTTCGAAATCTAAATAAATTGCGAGTAACGGGAGAACCCACTAACCCGCCATAACAAAGCCTAGGAATGAGCAAAAAGTATCGATATAGGTATCGAAATATTACTACATTTTATTTTTATCGATATAATTATATCGTCGATATATTTTTTAATCGCGATATATCGCGATTATAGGTAAACCAGAATCTCATGGCATAAAAAAATAAAATTAAATAATGATTTTGGCACGGCAATGCATACTAGTCACTTTTCAAATGAAGCATGAGTTGAGCTGTGTAAAATTTTGATAACTGCTAGTGCAAGCTAAAATTCTTTTATCCATTCAACCCAGGGCTGTTTAATCTCTATTTTTGCCATCAGATTCTGGTCGACCTATAATAATTTATTATTGAAATTTTAGAGTAGGTACCTGTCAAATTCGTATCAATTGCGATTTATTATATTTTTAACGCAACTCTAATTATTTCTTTCAGTGTTTTTTATGAAAAACAAATAAAAAATATAATGTTTTTCATGTGTAATTACGAATTTAATGTTTTGAGGAGATGTACTTGGCAAAAAATTATGATATATCGATATTTTTACTCGATAATTATCGATACTGTTTAAAAATGTCGATATGATAAACATCAATATTTTTTTTTCACTTATCATCCCTAACAAAGCCGAACAAAAACCAATCACATCACAGAATAAATTATCTGTCAAAATCAGAATGACATTGTAGTTTGACATTTCATTTCGCGCAAAAATTGAGAGCACAGATGAGATGCGTTCAGAGTTTCACAGTGGCCTCCGAACTCTATGACCAGACTTATTCAGACTTTTGCTACATCTTTGCTTTGTATATGCCCTTTGTTTTTGTATTTAGTGCAACCAAAGCGAATATCAAAAGCGCTACCTGAGAGTGCAACCATGAACTGCGAAGATGTAGGTAGGTAGGTTCCCTAGTTGCTTACTACCTAGGTAATTTTAAAAGTGAGTAAGAACCTCACAGACGTTCTAGTTCATAACTCGTTAGTTCATTACATATTTTACATTACATAAATAAGATAGCGTTTACCTTCATGACTAAATATCAAAACACATTTATTTACAAATTTACAAGTAAGACCATTTAGGTAGTCATACCTACAATAATTTCAAATAAATGGCAGTTACATACCCAAATTATTTAATTTTGTTCATTAAGAGTATCAACTGGTTCAGTCTCTTCAGGAGTTGAGAAGTATTTGTTCTTTAGATGGCTGCTGCATGGATGACAGTTGATTCTATCAATGTTCGTTTTCATACACGCAAACGAGCAAAAAGTGATCAGATTGCATGAGTCGCACGGAATCTTTGCATCTGCAAGTGGCAGGGCACATTCGAAACACACATTGAACTTTTCTATCTGAAAACATATTATAAACATTGTTAAAAACAAAACCAACAAACGCAGTGGCTGAGAGATCGGCTGTTGCTCGACGTGTCGTTGGTTCGATTCCCGAATGAGACAAATCATTGTTTTGGGTCGGTAATGTGAGATTTATGTTTTGAATAAGCGCTTATTTATGACATAAATCTACTATACTTACTTTAAAAAAACCGGCCAAGTGCGAGTCGTACTCGCGCACCGAGGGTTCCGTATCATTTTTGGACGTATAAAGTGAAAAAAACCGGACCGCATAACTAAGTTTGTTTGTGAAGGAATTTTGATGATTTTGAAAAAACTGTAGTAGTTAGGAACATCGTTTTATTTTTGGTGCAATATTTGGATCAATTCCTATCAACTCTAATTATTTCAGAATTTTCGCTTCGCAAACTTCGGAGATAAGGGGGGGGGGGAATGGTATTTTTTCGGTCATTTTTCATCATATGTCGAAAACTGTGAAACATAAAATTAAATAAAAATATATTTTGAAATGTGCAGATCAAGCCCTTTCATATGATATGTCACATGACCTAGTAACCCCACTTTGAAATTTTGGACCCTAACTCCGGCCCCTTTTGCAATGAAAATAAAAATATTTTTGGCCTTTTTTATTTGCAATAAAGTTGAACAAGCATTCTTTATAACTGTTCCAAATTTCAAGTCGATAGCATTAGTAGTTGCTGAAATAAGCAGGTGTGACAGACAGACAGACAGACAGACGAAGTCGCACCTCGGGTTCCTTTTTTACCATTTTGGTACGGAACCCTAAAAATACGACTTTCTATGGAGATTTTTTAAATTCCAAACAAAAAAATTAACTCTGAGGGCTTCGCAGAATAAGGTAGGTACTGAACCCATGGTTTCAGTTTTGGTTACGCTGTCACTTACACCCCGTAGTGAAAACACTAAAGTAAAGTACCTAGCTATGGCTTACGGCTTCTTTATAACTGTACGATCTTTAATCAAGTAGCAGCCATGTTTCCCAATTTAGTACGACAATGGTGCCGATTCTGTTGTTCACAAACTAAACTAATTTAGTCTCATTTTGTCTCTTTCTAACGAAAAACATGAGAAAGGAATAGAAGATATTTAATCCTGTCAAATTAGTCCACTTACTTCATTTCAATGTGAATTTAGTCGGTTTTGCAAAAGGTCGTGACTATTTTCCCGTAAATGACAAGGGCGTAGACTAATTTAACGCAGTTCTTAATTTTTTCTGTCCTTTTTCAATGATATTTGTAAGAAAGAGATAATTCGCACCTTCGGTGCAACAACGTCACAAATACCAAAATTGCAAAATCAAATGTTTATCTTGTTAATATTTAACATGGTTCAAACTCGATTTTGCAGTTGTGGCTATTTGTGACGTTGTTGCACCGGAGATGCGATATAGTGTGATTAAAATTAGTTTAGTGCGATGTACAACAGAATCAGCACTAATTACTATGTGAATTAAAATAATATTACCCCTTTCACAGTCAATTCGGGTGTAACGTATGGCCGTAAAGCGGGCATATCCGGACTCGATATCTTAGCCAATTTATGTTCATGCATATGGTCCGCTACTTCACATTCTATCAATTCTTTCTCTTGTGACGTCATAGAAGGAGACCGCAGGATTTTCCATGTCCTCTTATAATAAAAGTGAATAATACAAAGCACTTTTTTCAAGATTTTTTCATCGTTGTATATTTTTTTCTTGGTTGTTTTTAAGACATCCCAGATTTCCAGACAGCGAGCCGCAGTCAGCCAGAGGCCTGAGCTCTTCTTATTTTTATGTTCTTTTATTATCATGTTCCATGGACGATGTTTAAACCTATACAAAAATACAAAATAAGTTTTTAGTGTCTACAAATGCGGGTTAGAACATCACAAACAAAATTGCATTGCAGAATGTTTCGATCAATAGCAAAACGTGACTTTTAGGGACTAAATAATAAGGAAGAGTGGCAAAAGTTTGTTTTAATAAGCGGTAGTGCAAGTTCTTTAACATTGTGGATGCAGAATAGAAAATAAACAAGAAATAAAATTAAGTAAGTAAGTAGGTATAGGTAAGTATTAGAAATACAAAAAAAACGCGAATGCGTGATATTTCACTCATGTCACTCCCACAATGAAGACGAATCTAACATCACCTCATATGCAAAATCCATCAAGCCGTTTATGCTACAGAGCGTGATAAAGAAGAGAAGCATACAAGACTTACGCATAAGACATACACACGTACACCCGAAAAACATTACCTTCCTTTTAGGGAAATCGAGTAAAAAACCCGGAAAACCCGAAAAAAAAAAAACCGGACAAGTGCGAGTACGACTCACGCCCTGAGGGTTCCGAAATATGATGCCGCTATTCCATACTTCTAGTGGCACCATCTGTGAGCAGATCCCGAGACCCGTTGAGAGTCTTTGGACAGACGGACAACAAAAGTTATCCTACAAGGGTTCCGTTTTTCCTTTTGAGGTAGGTACAGAACCCTTAAAATACATACTTGTTTACAATATCGATCAGCTCCTTCATCAGTTTCGCTTGTAACCATCTGATATACAGAAGCCTCGCGCACTCGACCACCAGTTCCAAGGCTTGTCTGTAATCACCAGGATTGTCATCACTGGTCTTCCCCGGCTGCTTGGCTACCGGTCCTGTAGACTTGGCAGGTGCTTTCTCTTCTTTCTTGGGCTTGTATTCGCTTTTAGATTTTTTTACACCACCTTTAATTTGAAATGGAAGTGCATGTTAGGATTTTTTCAATAGGTACCTACGTACATTCGTTGATTAAAACCTGTATTTCTGTTCTTATTTGAAAATAACTGAAACGTTCGGGATTTGAACCTGCGACCTCTTCTGTACCGTGGCGTCTCGCCGCCGCTCTAACCATTTAGCTACCGTGTTCTGCCCGCATCAGTAAATCTCTTTGAATACGCCTTGAGCTTCTTGTTTTTCAGCACGCTTAGCATGGCCAATTCTAACTCTATTCTACCAAAAAAAGACAATTTTGTTTCTATCCAATTCGTTATCTCTTCAGCCCGAGCACGCCGCGACTCATGCTTGGCTTAACAGAGTTTTGTCTACTAAAGAATATAATCATTTCTTCTCTTCATTGTATGCATAAAACGGTAGAAATCTTTCTACAATCTGTCACTTTGTCTATTCTTCTATAGACAAAGCCCGTTTCTATCTGGTGCTCATGGTAAGCGTGCTGGTTGGCTTACTGTTAATAAGTAGGTACGATGTTATGATGTAACAGGACTAAAATAACATAACTCCAATATGAATACCTTGCCGGGAAAGCGGGATTGTCCGAAAAGTATACCGCTGACCCGGAACATAAAGGGCAAAGGAAGGAACACGGGTGGGTTTTAGTCAGTAAGAGTCTGACACTCCCTTCCGCTTCGCCCAGAGCGGGAGGGGTCATTTGATGATTTCCCATCCTCAAAAAAAAAAAATATACATATATACCTACCCATAATACTGATTCTGAACAAACTAGAGTTTTCGTAAGTAGGTAGAAATATAGGTACTAAAATAATGTTGTATAATGTTAATGACGCAATTACCTGGCGGGCTAGGCGGCTTTCGAGCTGATTCCAAGTCAGCTAAAATCTTTCTTGCATAAACGAACAGGTTTCCATACTCGTCTTTTCCATTCTGACATTTTATTAAAGGGTCAGCGCCAAACAGCAGCAGGTTTGTTAGCTGACAGTATTAGATTATCAGATTTAATAGAAACCTCTCAAACGCAATGGATTTTCTAAAATTCTTTTTTTTTTCTTTTCTACTTTATTAAAAAGGGTGCTGATTCTGTTGTACATGGCACTAAACTAATTTTATATCATTCAGATGTACCCACCTAACCCGAAAGGGCGACAAGTTGGTAGTTTAAACTGGTTTAAACAGAGTAGGTAATATTGAAAAATATTGATGTTTTGTAAGATAAAAGAGTAATGAAATTTTATGTGCAACTTAATATTCTTGTGTACAACTAGGATACTTTATCGCTTTCAATGTTTAAGTTATATTAAAACCCATCTATGTATTCGACTGAAAGACTTGTATCTATGGTCATGAATAAAAATATTAAAAAAAAAAAACACTATAATAATATCTCTTTCTTAGAAATATCATTGAAAAAGGCCAGAAAATATTATGAACTGTCAAATTAGTCTGTATACGCGTTTTTAAGAAAGAGATTTAAAATTAGTTTAGTGCGATGTTCAAGTTCAACAGAACACCATTGTACGGAAAGTAGGTAGGTAATACCGTTTGCAACCGTTCCGTGAGAGGAATGGTTCTGCAGTAGGGCAGATAGAACATCTTCACAAGTATGGTCTGATTGGAGTCATTGATGACTGCATTGAGGTTCGTTGTAGGGCTTTTTATGAAGATGTCCAATAAATCCATTTTTTTATTCATAGCCATTTCCACCGCTGAGTGGCCATTGTATTGTGTTATTGGATTGCAACCATATTTGAGCAGCAACTCTAGAAGTTGGTGACGAAGCTAAAAATAAACGATACATTACGTATATTGCTTTTCTTCTTTCTTTCAAATCAAAAGAATTTATTGGGCATTTTTGGATCATCAAACAAACAACTTCAGCTTTCTAATATTTGTTTAGATAAATTAACCTAAGTACCTCGATAGGATGAGTATTGTCTGGCTCAAAGTCTATCCTTCTTGCGAGTACTGCGTGCAATAAAGTTGGTCCCTGGTCCTTATTTATCCCTGGAGGTCTAACATTCAGGGGTGATGCTGGTGGTCCAGGGACCTGCAGCCGGTGGTCTGGGTTCGCTCCACACTCCAGTAATGAGCGGACCACCTCCAAGGTCTCATCTGTCAGCGGTCCGCTTACTGCCAAGTCTATAGTTGAGTATCCAAACGCCTGAATCGTGGAGTAGAAAGTGTTAAATGTTTATCCTACTTCCTACTTTATCCTATTATCCTACTCCCTACTAATATTATAAATGTGAAAGTTTGTGAGGATGCATGGATGGATGTATGTATGGATGTTTGTTACTCTTTCACGCAAAAACTACTGAACGGATTTTGATGAAACCTTACAACGTAACATAACCAATAATATCGGGTGATACGGATCTTGGTACAGGCTTTCAGTAGGTATTTATATAGAAGTCAGCCTTTTAAGAAGTCATGAACAAAATAATGTACTTGCCCCTAGATTAACATTTAGGACTGAAAGTTTGAAGATAAAGGTTCCGCTAATTCGAAATAAATTAAGCCTTTGACGGGAAACGAAAGTATGAATATTCAGTTACTTGCGGATAAACTTCATTAACATCAGCACCATGTTTTACTAAGTGACGTATTAGATCTGCACAACCGGCCACGGTGGCTATGAATAGCGGCAGTTGAGGACATCGCACTTTACGCGGATCCGCGCCTTCAGACAACAACTGCAGGATTGTCGTCATTATCCGAGTTAACCTGGAATACGCACATAAGTGAAGACTTAGCTACATTGCCATAAATTGCCATAAAAAAGACGGGTGCAATAAAAAGAAGCTATCACTAGTGATGAAACTTTAAATAATACCGGTGCAACCTGATCAGATACGAGCCACTAGAAGTGTAATTTATAAGCCACATAGCATTATCCAATTTGCAGAGTGTTAGATGAGCTACCGAGCTAATTTCGTAGTTAGGGCCCTACCTTATACCAGGAAGCTATGGCGGCGTCGCCAAAACAAATTGAAATGTATGCCAGATAGTTCACTTGGCATAGGTATTGAAATGTTTGGCAGCTAACTCACTAGGCGACGGACTGGCGACGTCGTCAATTTAGAAGCTTGGCCACTATGGACGCCCCGCTAACAGCGCAAGGCGCGCTCGAAATCAATCAAGTAGGTACCTACTTGATTAGGCCACCAGCTAGCACTCCATTTATCTATCGCTATTGAACTAATCAAACGACGATGCTAATCATCCGACGGAAGAAAAGCAAAATACAATTTATTAGGTTTGTGTGCAATTTATTGTCGAGGACGATTCTATCTTTAGACTGCTAATAGTCAATCACCCAAACCATTAATTAAATGTGATTTGACTTTATCTTGTATATTATTATATTATCATGCTTAACCCATTTCTAGAGCACCTTACATTCTCCGCTAGCACTAAAATTCTAGTTACTGACTCATCGGCTCACGAATTAAAGATACTTAATTTAAACGTTAAACTTATGTAAAACCGCCTACCCTGAACAAAATTTCATAGATGTTTGTAAGTAAGTACTTACTTTTCTCGTTTTATTTGTTTTCTAGTATCTAATACACTATCTTCCTTATCCTGCCACATCAAGTCTCTGCTGGGCTTCATTGAATCTCTTCTTAATATTTTGGACATAGTTTTCTTCGTAGTCTTTTCTACCACTTTCTTTTGTTCCTCTTCATGTAATAATTCCACGTCTTTACTCATATCGTGTACCTCAAAAATGTACGGTATGGGATTAACCTCACTGATGACTGAGAACGCTTCAGCAACTCTTATCAAATATTCGTTATTAATACTATCGTACACTCGCTTATCTTCAGCGAAGGAATCGGTTTTCATATCTGGGTCAGTTTTTTGCAATTCAATTTTTGGCGCTGCTTCAGATTTCTTTTTAGTTAGGGCAGCCGGTAGTTCTTTTAAAGAGATTCTTCTACCCACAGTGGGTTTATTATTTAATTTGCTAGGAGATTTTTGTACACCGTTCGTTGCAGGTTGCATATCTCGGTTGATATTCCATTCAAGTATTTTTTCATCCGGCGATGCTAGAATATGACCAATGTTTTGTAAATCTTTATCTATGACTGCTGAATGATAATTCGCTAAAAGTTGTAATGTCTACAAATAATAAAGGCTGGCTATTTGTAATGGCAATCGAGTTGCTACCATTAGCTGAATCACCCAGCGGGCGTCCCGGGCGCGCCGCAGCTCGACGCATTGGAGGCGAATCCATGACGCTAGCTAGGCTTTAGTTTTTGTAGAATTTACTGTGAGCAATCTACAACTGGGTGGTGGTGTGAGCTTACTTTGTACATACAAATATATCCTGGTACGAATATAATATAATTATTATAAGTGGGTACATACTTCAAAAGATGTGCAGTAAAAAACGTATTTTTTTAACGGTAATTAGCATCATAATCTAACGTCAATCTCCATTGAAAACGATGATTTAGGTGCTTCTTTAAATTATACTTGGCATTATACGGCATATATATATATATATATACGGCAACTAAAAATTTTGCATTCTATTATTAAAGCAGTTCTTTCAACGAACTTATTTTGTACTTACGTGGTCCTGCAGCCGTCGGGGGTGGTAGCAGAGCCTGAAGCATTGCATTGTTCGCTATATTTCGCTTCTCTAACACATATCTTAACAAGCTGATGCCCAAAGGTGTGCAGCAAGCGTCATTATACGCATCAATTTTAGCTCCGGCTTCCACCAGGAAATGTATTATATCAGGTTGATCCCCACACTATCAATAAAGCTTATTAAGTATCCTCTCAGATCATAGAAACAAGGGAGATGTACCAAGGCGCTATCGAGCTTGATGCCTGATCTTGAGCAAATTGCTCATATTAAAAACGTACGCGCTGACGACGAACCAAACACGATCGATGGTATAAATACAGTGTTTTAGTTTAGTGCTAGTGTTGAGTGACGATTAACAGTGTTAGATTGAGGGTGTGCGGAATGTTTAATGCGTGGGAGATCTTTTTATTCACAAGGAGCGTTTAATTATGCGCGTAATTGTGTCGAAAAATGTACTAAAAGTGGCATCAGTTGTTCCGGTACTAATTTGCTATGATGGCATATCTCCTTGTTTCTATGATCTGAGAGTATCCTCTAACTGCAGAAGTTTGCAACATTAGATATTTTTACTTATTCACACCATAACAGCCGATTTGATTAAAGTTTGATACTGGCACTGTACAGAACAAGAATTCTGGAATAACATTGGTTTCTTCAGCGAATAGGCCTGGCCTGTGTGGATCTCTAACCTGCTGTTAGCCAATAGGTAAGCCCCAGGTTGACTGTTATTAGTCATGAGTATTTTGTTCAAACTGACAAATCTGATGTAAGGAAGGAAAATGAACAGCCGGTCTATTCTGTACTGACATGCTGCGTGATATCACCCCGAGAACTGCTAATTTGTTTGCGAACGTTCGAGGGAGAATTTCACCGTGACATTCTCCCTCAGACGTTAGTAAACTATTGGCAGTTCTCGCGGTGACAGGCTGTTCTGTACATTTTCCTTCCTTACTTAAGTGTGCATCAGTTGTGTCAGTTTTATCAGAGATTTGACTAGGCTTCTTTGCATTTATGAGTAAAGTTACACTTACTGCCGCGTACATTATAACCGAGTTTCCTTGTGAATCAGTGACGTAAGGCATGACGTCACATTCATTTACAAGCTGGGCAACGTTCGATATGTGTCCCAAATAACTTGCCATTAGTAAAGTCCTGAAAGCGTTAGGTTTGTTATTTATGTTTAAATAGTGGTATATGATAGTGTATGTAAAATGTGGAGAATATTATGGTCTAATCTCCTAACTGGGAAGTTTGGAAATCACTGATGGTATACCAACCTACAGTCCAATTCATGCTTGCCAGCTGTTTTAAAAGCACTTCTAGACCCAGAGACTATATTATTGAGGTTGACACCAGCCTCCTTCCTCTGTTCATCATGTGTGAAGCAATGCTTCATCATGTGGATGATGAACTTGTTATTGTTCCACGCGTAATACGTATGTTTATCCGTGACACTTTCTTTGCTGCTTTGACTGGTATTCTGGGAAAGAAGATTGTGAGCTAGTGCTTTTATCAACATATGCAATTTACAGTCGATTTTTTGGCATTTTGTCTTATTTTTGATGATTATCAGCGACAGCCTTCATTGTTGAATGCTGAATATGAGCCTTTGTATTAGACAGTCATAGTAAATAGAAACAGTGTGATAGCGTGTCATATGTTGTGTTTTTGTCAAATATGCTTAAAAGTTTGCTATTGTCTTAGATGTCATGTAAATGAATAGGTTGCTGTTAATTGCAGTATAAATTGCAAAACAGGAGGTGAGAGAAATAGTTTGATGGCGACAAGATTAAGTCCAGAAATTGACCCATTCCTCAACTCCCATCTTTGCTTCGCATCATAACCCGAACTGCCCGTGGGCCTGATCTTTAATCTTTCCGTGCCCACCCGCTATCATATTCAACTTTAGTACTGTTATCAGCCAAACATGACTCCAACGTGGTCATAGTTTTGAAGCAAATAAATACCTTATCAGGGACTGCTGTAACTTCATTAAGCGTATTAATTTGGTTGACATAGTAAGCACGATCGAAGGCCTCGCCGTGGCAGAGCTGGCTCGTGATATCTGTGCAGTTCTTTGGGTATAACTTCGTCCACTTATCTGCGGCTGCCTTTGGTTCTGTCCCATATTGTTTTAGCAGTTCTAATGCTGAATTTACTTCACCGATCTAAAAGGAGATATGGACATTGGACGGTCACTCGTGTATAAGCTTCACGGTCACGCGGTCTTGTTCCAAAAATTGCTTCATCGGTATACATTTTCCACAAACACATTGTCGTCGGCTTTGAGCTTAATTAGATGAAGTAGAATAAATCAGTATTTTGCGGAGACTGCCGTTTCAGCCATACAACCTAATTACTTAAGGTAAGTACGGTCGACCGTACATCGGTAGTAACATAACCAGTATAAGCTGACTTCTTATTCTATTGAAACTCCTTAGTAAGCCAGCTCAAGGCCTATTGTCTACTGTTGTGCGGTCAGCTGTACCAGGCAAGTAGACGGCTGTAATCATTTAAAGGATAAATTAATATAAATAAGCTGACCCACACCTCACCACTAGAAGAATTTAAAGATATTTTTGTTCTACTAACAATCTTAGTATTCGTAGACAGCAGGATCCGATTCGGTGCTACCACATTATAACCAATGGGGTTCGACATCAGGTCGATGGCGACGCTGGGCACAGCTGGGCGCCACGCAAGTCTGATGAGCTGGTATCCATACCAGAGTCCAACGTCCTCCCGAAGACACGTATGGAACTCCACGCCAGGACCCCAGCGGATGTTATTATGCCATAGACCCTAGGGTAGAAGATACCTATGTAAACAATATGGGACTGCTATAGAACGTTAGTGGGATTGCTATCTTAGCATAAGTATAATCAGCCTATAATGTCCCCACTGCTGGGACGTAGGCCTCCTCTCTGTTAGAGGAAGTGGTATAGTCCACCGTGCAGGCCTAGTGCGGGTTGGTGCACATTATATGTCTTCGACCTTTCATTGGTTTTAGGAATGCCGTTTTCCTTACGATGTTTTCAGTCACTGTTTTTGGAGCAGTAGTGATAAAACTAGTTGCACAAAGTGTGCGCCTGCGGTTCAAACACACGACTTGTAAGTCGGGGCTCCACTGGGCCAACACTGCTCTCTTACTTTCTGGTATAACTAACTACTCACTGCATTTCTGTGTTACTAGGTCGAAAAGAGGACAATGAATTCTGCTCTCTGTCTTCATCCTGGACTTTTCTAGAAGTGTTACAGGCGATTTTAAATCTAGACAAATTCGAATAAGAGGAAATGTGAGTAACAAATATTTTCATACATATACAACCTCACGCCTTATTCCCATGAGGATAGACAGAAACTGCAGAACGTCACGTACATACCTACCTACTACGATTTGCATACTCCTATTACTTCATCTACGTTCATAATCTGGTTGCGCCCGTTGCGAGCACCTGAGGCCCTAATCAAGTAGCTTTTCTGTTAGCGTTCACGCCACACGATAAATAGTACAAATGTATGGTAATGTACATTACCTGCGGAAAAGTCACGTGACTTGCTAATGTCACTTCCATACATTTTGTCCGTAGCGTTTGGCGTAAACGCTAACAGGAAAGTAACTTGGCTAGGGGGGCTGATATTTTTGAAGAATGCGTAGGTACTAACATTAAACACTCGTCCATCAAGATAGGACATCAAGCCGTAACCGTGCATAAGATTGCTGTAGAACCTGCCCTCGTAAGTGCTGGCAGAATGGTCGGCTCCTAGGTACCGCCAGCGGTAGACACCGTCTCCGTGCATCGTGTCACGCAACATGCCGCCTTTGTACCGCTCTTGAGACTGCCAACAAATAAACCTTAACATCATTCAACTGCTTTTTTTGGAACGTAGTTCCCTACTGCGGCTTGCGGCCTACCGCAAGCCGCGCACACTTTGTCTTTGTGTGACGATTTCTACCAGTCAACTTAGGAGTTGACTGGTAGAAATGCTATGCTCCCTACATGCGATTATCTCTTTATTATATTACGAGGCGAGGTGAGGTGTCCCCCTGCCGCACGTTTTTTTTTTCTCTTATGACGACAGTGACAAAGAGTATGGTCAGATGGTCTGTAAAGTGGCAGTTTCTTTCTAAATATGGACCCCTGCTTCTTCTCACTCTCAGGAGAGTTATGAGAGAGGGAATACATACTAATAAATAAGTATTGATATTTCACTTAGATGTATAAAATGTGTTGTCTTTTGTGCTACAGCACACGTTTCAGTAGATTACACTCGTGCGAAGAAGGAGTTGCTACAAATATTTTATCTACCTCGGCCCCCGTCCAGTGAAGTAGTCCGTCCCCATGCTTTCTATCCTCCTCGTCTCTTTCCCCAGAGTAGTACTCCGTATACGGCCACATCTTGTCGGCGTTCGTCTTCGGCGGATTGCAAGGCATGTTGGATATACCGCATAAGAGAAATTACTTTATCAAAAGAAAAAGAGATATTCGAAAGAATATTTTTGTAAGTTTTGATCAAAACGTGATTGTTTACAAAAACAGCACGTTTTGACAGATTTGTCAATTTGAAATGCAGATAATCAAATCAAGTAGTATTTAAAGTAGGTTAAACATCCGATTGTTTTTAATGCGGACCTCAATATGGTTTGTTATGTAATAAAAAACAAATTACCTGATTGTTTTTGAATTTTAAACCGGGGCGTTCTCACGGTGCGATTAAAATTGATTAATCAACTTGAAGTTCGTTTGCGAATTAAAAACAATCGTATCATGAAAACATGTTTTCAATAAAGACGATCGACTTTTCAATGCAAACAATTTTCGATTTTACTAGATCAACCAAAAGCTAACCGGCTGCCTTGCCTCGTATGCCTACCTAGGTAATAAGTAAACCTCAATGGTTTGATTTCATTCGATGCAACATCGACTTGCATTAATAAAAGACTCAAAAGGTTTTTAACCATTTATTTTACAAAACTGATGTATTTATTTACTTTTTTATTTAATTTTTTATGACGTTAAGTATTTACTATTTATTTATGTACACATAGAAAATAAGTCAAGAAGAAAGAATAGAAAAGTAAAGTATGTTATATACAGAAATACCTACAAAATATAGACTTATGTATGGTTATATAATATGTTAATAACGATATTTTAATTTATTAGTACTAGTCACCCATAGATACATTCTTAAAAACAATTACATCTATAACAGCTCGTTTTCGACCTCTCGAAGTAAGTGTATTCCTGTAACATAATAAAACAATAGGTGCAATTAGATACTCGTAATAGGTACCCGTAAATAAATTTCAAACTCTATTTTTGATTTAATTTAATATTGTAAGTAGCATAATAACCCTTACCCATTAATTGGGTTGTGGAGGTCAGATGGCAGTCGCTCCATGTAAAATATTGATATTCAGCCAAATCTAGTTAGACTAGAAGCCGACCCCAATATAATTTGGGAAAAGGCTAGGCAGATGATGAAGTAGCATAATAACATAAAATCATTGAAAGATAATCTAATCCCATTCCTGTACCTAAGATAGAAGTTATCTGAAGCATGTTATAATAATTATAAATATGTATAAGATATTTAAAAATCTTGCCACGGTTCGGCAGAGGTCGCTGGATCAAATCTCGCTCGTGTCAGTTGATTTTTAAAATCTCTAATATATTTAATAACTTATGAGAAGCTTAACATGGCTTTGAAAATGTAGGTACATTTATCTGAAGCAATTTCAACAATAGTAGAGCTCTTTGTGAAACAGCTCGTCTGGGGAACAACTATAATAATTATAGTTCTTATTATTAATAATGGTGCTGATTCTGTTGAACATCACACTAAACTAATTTTAATCACACTATATCTCTTTCTTACAAATATCATTGAAAAAGGACAGGAAATATTAAAATCTGTCAAATTAGTCTACGCCCTTGTTATTCACGGGAAAATAGTCGTGACCTTTTGCGATTACGACTAAATTGACATTAAAATTATTCAAGAGGACTTATTTGACAGGATTAAATATCTGCTATCCCTCTCTCATGTTTTTTATTAGAAAGAGACTTAATTAGACTAAATTAGTTTAGTTAGTAAACAAGAAAATCGGCACCAATGTCAAAATGTTACCAAAAGGAAGGCAGCAGCCAACAGTAGCGCTTTATGTTTGGGCTGCACGGCGGTGGCAGGTATCTGCAGCCTGGTGGTGAAGCTGTTCAGGTCTCTGTCCCAGCCGTGGGCTATCCTGCCCACCTCGCGTAGAGAGTCGCCTGTCATTATCTGAAACAGAAGGTCAATACGATTGAACTAACAACCTCTGCAACTTGTAGGTCCATACTGGTTATCCGCTATCAGTGATATGGAATATATGGATGCTACTGACTATCTTCCGGCTAAACTTCTAAGATAAGCCTAAGGCCGTTTACAAAGCTTTTATTTAACTTGCAATTTCCGTATTTTGTCCATGCTGTCCGGCGGTATGATGCGGGTGAGGGGCTGAAATATTCCTTGAGTAGGTACCCCAGAGATGCATTAGGAGGGATTTTTGAAATTTTATCCATAAAAGGGCGTCAGGACTTCCGGAGGTAGTAAAAAAAAATACATTGCGTTATTTTCCGACGGAGTTACGAGCACAGCTGTTAGTTTTACCTTGAACTCTGAAATCAGTAGAGCGCTCCTCTGCAGCGCTGCAGGGCCTTCCAAGGCGAACAGCACTTGGTCACTGCAATCCCGCACCAGAAAGAAGGGCACCATCCACGTGCACTGCTGCTGTACTCGACCGATGTAGTCACCTGGAGGGGTTATCACTTTCATCTCCTGAAAACACAAGATGTAGGCAATGTATATTAAAAGCAGTGATAGCCTAGTGGTTTAACCATGTGCCTCCCACGGTGAATAGTTCGAGTTCGATCCCGAGGCACGCACTGCTGATTTTTCGAAGTCACGTGCGTATTAGATATTAATTATCGCTTGTCGGGCAATGGTCCACCAGACAATACCACCTGGTCTGGTCGGAGAGTCCTTCCTTTTCAATCGAGGAACATTTCACCTCGTTCCTCTATCCCCCAAATGCTAATGATTCATTGTGAATGCTCAGATCTGCATACATCTGGAGCAGCCTGACTAAGAAAGTACCTTCCTTATACAGAATACCACAGCTAAATAACGCTACTCTATTATAGTGTTGTGTTCCTGTGGTAAGGTCGCCAGAGCTCCTGAGGATGCGCTGAGTTGACAGCGGGGACCTGTTTGTGTTCTAACCTCTTGGTACAGCGAATCCTCATTTTAAAGGGTCGGCAACGTGCTTAAGATATTCGGGGCTGCAAGCGTTTCATAGGCTACGGTTACCACTTACTATCAGACAGGCCGATACTTATTTGCCAACATCATCGTAAAAAAACATAAGTAAAACTGACCTGTAATCTGCAAGGAAAGCAGCAGGAAGCCGCAGCAAGCCGCCTGGTCAGCACCATGGCGTCTTGCCTGGTGTTGTCGTGCAGGTGCATAGTGAAAGCCCGCCCTGACCCACACAGACAACGCTGGGTGGAACTCGATACCTCACTCGCGATGTACAGATCTTCGCCATTCGGTACCCGCACTATGTATCGGTTCTCAGAATCGATTTTGGATGTCACTGAAAAATTATAAGTGGAGGATCTTTTATTCATGATAAAATAATAATGGTAGCTACAGCTAGGTCCACCAACTGCTCTTCGTTATTTAGCAAGTGCAAGATAGATATGAGTGTACTTCTAGTTTCTTATATTGCACGTGAATTTGCAGATGTAGAGAAGAGAAAGTTTTGTTTTTTCCTGTTACACTTCTCATCGTTTTGAAGTGCCCTTGAGGTCCGGGTACACGATCAGTCTTATTTGCACAAATTCTAATTTGCACAGGCAAGCACACGGAATAAAGAACAGTTCTGTGGGCAAGCATGTACCATAAGACAGCAAAACGGTATACGGCGCAAACAGTTTCACATGGCTTTATTCAGCCGCACAGTGCACGAGTGCACCGTGTATTTTGCGTAAACTTTACGTAGGTATTGTTTTTTTTTTTATTTATCATTGTGAAATTAATTGCTATCTAAATTTTATCTACTATTAAAGCTTATCTACTGATCCTTTTGTTTACAAGTCATCAATAAATTGTCCTTTATCTCTTTTATAGTTACAAAAGTGTCGAGACAAAATGGCGGAAATCGGAAGCAGTTTTACTATGGTTTTACGACAGATAAAACTTTTAGTTGCAGACATGGCAATTAATTTGTAGATTATGAAAAATAGTTTGATGATGTTATCGTGAATCAATCGTTTGAAATGTACGAAGATAAAAGAAATTCCATCAAAGTCAAAGTCGAATAATATCAGTACCTAAGGTAAGCCAATTATCGATTAAGTTTTATTGTCTCGCTCTTGAGTCAATAAATAAAAAGCGCTATGTTTAATACAGATAAGAATCCTCTGTTTTATTTTCAATTATTTGCTGATAATCATTTAATTGAGTATATACTTACGATCAGTCAGTTCCACAGTTTGCTGTATCAGAAGGCTGGAGACCCCGATGAGAAAATCCAGTCCATGAACTGGAATAAACTGGCCTCTAGTATTTGAGCGCCAGTCAAGTGTGGACACGGGCAGATGGACACGACCGTCCCCTACAGCCAAAGTAACAAATCACTTTTTTGTGAGCAGTAGGTAATTTAGTATTGATGAGAGATGAAAGTATAGATGATGCAAACCATCACTGCTAAATATCATAAGCTAGGTATGTGTTTATGCTACGTCATGGGATTCCTAAGAAATCGATACAATGATACAATTTGATGATACGTTAATAACTAAAGATAGGGCTCTAATTAATGTATCTAAAGTTTGTAAGAATATCCTTTGTCTGAAGAACTGATCAATTCGAATGTTGTATGTAGGTATACTGAGCACAGCGTGATAAAGGATAATGATAAATCTATAATAATATTATAAAGCTGAAGAGTTTGTGTGTTGAACGCACTAATCTCTGGAACTACTATTATTATGGTTTTTGTTACACGGGACTTAAAAGTCCCGGACCTTTCGAAGGCTTGCGTGGGGCTGAAGCCAACACGTAGAGGCCCTTTACAATTTGAATATAAAATGTAATGGTGGCATAGCTGGTGATCACCCCTGCATGCACCACAGAAATACACCCAAGGACAATCACCAGCTTATGCAGGACTATTGCAATACATGTGAAAAAAAGAAACTACTTGGGCTATTGTGATGGGATGATAATGGACTAAGATAAGGGAACTATGTGAACCTATGGCGCCTGCCGGAACAATGTATGTGCACATGTTAAATTAGCAGACGGAGACTTGCCAACTCTCTCACTGGGCCCCCTGAAAAAAGTCGCTCGAGTCGCAACAAAGGGGGCAACAGAAACGTGAGTGGCTGAAGGGTGGAGAGGCTTCGCTGGACTTTAAACTCAGATCACTTGCTCCCTGAGGGTCCGGCATCACTGGCCCACTCACCACTTACGCTCAGCATCCACCCTCCGAGCAGAGGGGTTCTGCTCTAGCGACTCCACTCTAGACAGCCAATGAAGGCAAGCTAGAGGTGGGAGACCTGTTCCTCGTCAGTGTTCACTCCGACCAGCCAATAAAGGCAAGCCGAAGGTGAGGAACGGTGGCTTCTCCCTGGAGCACTCGGGTACCGCGGGGTCGCCTCCCCGTCACCTCGCCTCAAGGTGCCCTGCGGTTCTATTATTATTCCATTTATTCATTTTTTAAACATATATTTTACATTTTTAAATATTTCTCTAATTAAAAATAAAAATAATAATTAAAAAACATTTAAAAATATAAAAAATAGGGATCCACCGGTATGGGGAGCAGGGTCCAAGCTACCGGCGGTTAGGGCTCCAGAGACAGGAACCTCCTCACAATGCGCGCCGTTTCAAGGAGAACTGCCTTTTGTATCAGGCCCTTGATCCAGCCGCCTAACGAGAGCCTCATAAGATGTTGGTCGAGACTCTTGGCCATAAGGCCATTGGTCGATACGACAATCGGCACAATGATAGCCGAGTCAACATCCCACATGTCAACAACCTCGTGCGCCAAGTCGAGATATTTAATTTGTTTCTCTTTCTCAGCTTTTACGAGGTTCTCGTCATGCGGGATGGTAACATCGATTATCACCGTGCGGCGCGCCACTCGATCTATTATCACTATATCAGGCTTATTAGCAACAATAGTCCTGTCAGTGATAATAGATCGATCCCAGTACAACGTGACATGGTCATTTTCGAGAACTGGGTCGGGCACATACCTGTAATAAGGTACCTCTGAATCCACGAGGCGGTATTTCAAAGCAAGTTGCTGGTGGATAATCCTGGCCACTTGGTTATGTCTGTGCAAGTACTCGCCGTTAGCCAGACGAGAACAACCTGAAACTATATGTCTGATGGACTCACCCGGACGGTGGCATGCCCGACATATGTCTACCGTCCCGTCCTTCACAATATATCTCCTGTAGTTGTTCGTCATGACAACCTCGTCCATAATTGCACAGATAAAACCTTCGGTTTCCCCGAAGAGGTCACCGAAGCGTAGCCATGACACGGACGCTAAAAAGTCTGTATCGGGTCCATGAAGGGCCCGATAAAAGCGCCCGTGTAGCTCCTTACTCTGCCATACCTCCCTGCGATCATTAGCACTGAGCACTACAGGTTTGCGCCAGTTCTCTTTAGCCAACGACAGCGGTGTGAGCCCCTTGTCCACCGTGACCACATCCCGGTGCATACCCACCTCGGCTTTGAGAAAATATTCTCTGAGACTGCACACCTCACGGTTGTGGAGGGTCTTGGCGTTTAAAAAGCCTCGGCCCCCGCACTTCCGCGGGATGTACAGCCTCATGACCGAGGATCGTGGGTGATGCATCCGGTTTGCGGTCAGCAGTGTCCGGACTCTCCTATCCAGGGCGTCTAGTTCTGTCTGAGTCCATTTGAGTATGCCAAAAGAATACATCAAGACCGGCATGACCCAACCGTTGAATGCGCGCACCTTATTTCCGCCTGACAAAAGACTGTTAAGTACTTTCTTCAGGCGGCCAAAGAAGCGCTCCCTCAACGATTGCTTCATGTCAGCCCCATTGATGCCCAACGCTTCCGACATACCCAAATACTTGTAGGTTTCGGTTGAGGAGAGGGATCTAAGTTGTATGGAATTCGAAAGTTGGGTGCCCTCGGATTCCATAATCTCTCCTCTCTTTACATGCATGACTGCACACTTGTCCACACCAAACTCCATCCTGATGGCGTTACTGAAGGTTTCAGTTATCTTCAGTAACTCCATCAGTCGTAAATTTTTGGTGGCAAAGAGTTTCAGATCATCCATGTAAAGGAGGTGGGATATTACCTGACCACCTCTTCTCAACCGGTAGCCCAGCCCCGAACCCTCCAGCAGCGTGCTAAGAGGGTTCAAGGCTAAACAAAACCATAATGGGCTCAGGCTATCGCCCTGGAATATTCCTCGCTTGATCAATATTGGTTCATCGGTCCCCCGAATCTGCCGACATCCTGGATAGCGAAGAACCGTACTCCACTGCCCCATACATGACATCAGGAAGGTGCGTAGAGTTGCATCAATTTTATACAACTCCAGCACCCTCATGAGCCATGCATGTGGCACCGAGTCATAGGCCTTCTTATAATCTATCCAACATGTCGACAGATCCTTCCGGGATCGACGAACCTGTTGGCTAATGGCCATATCAATAAGGAGCAGCTCCTTAGTACCGCGGGACCCGTTCCTACACCCATTCTGAGAGGCAGACATAATGGAATTGAGTTCTATATGGGTGGTAATTTTTGCTCTCAAAATGGATGTAAGAAGTTTATAGACCGTCGGCAAACATGTGATCGGTCTATAGTTCTTGGGTTCCGCGGGACTACCTGATTTATGGAGCAGGTGGGTAACTCCTGTTGTAAGGAACTGTGGTAGCGACCCAGACTCTAAGGCTGACTGAAATTGCGATGCCAGGCGAGTGTGTGAACTGTGAAACCATTTTAACCAAAAGTTGTGCAGTCCGTCCGGTCCCGGTGATTTCCAGTTTGAAATCCTATTATTATTATTATTAAAAGCCTGTAATGTCCCACTGCAGGGCAAAGGCCTCCCTACTCTCTTTCCACTTCTCTCTGTTTGTCGCTACCAAGGTCCAGTCTTTTTTAAAAGAGTCCAACTCCAACTCCAGAGCCTGACAGTAGGCAGACTCTCTGGAACCAAGGAGCCTCAAAATCACTGGGTGGGATTCCTGTGTCAGACAACCAGAGTTGGAACTACTAGATTCAAAAAAATCTTTTTGTAAGTTTTTGATAGCCAGATTTATGAGGAATAGTATAATTAGGCTATTTAACATCACCGACCCTTAGGAGTCGAGTTACTTTGGTGAAACCACGAGAAACCGCTAGTGTATAATATACATAGAAAGGTAGATCTACATCATCATATAGGTAGATAATAACCGTCTCAAAAACCTACATTATTCGATGACATCAAATAGTAGAGATAGGTCGGGGTTCAAATTACTATTAATATTTTCTAGAAAGTATTTTTCTAACTTACCATGTGTAGGTTGAATATTAATAACTAAATCTGGTCTCGCGGGCGTTCCATCGTCTGCGGAAAGAATATGATCAACTAATTACTCGAATTCTTCTTTCATAGCATCATCTCTTGTCATACATGTCGAAATACTAACATAGTCTTAAGTAAAAATAACTAACACAATTATGGATGAAAATTCGAAATAAAATAAATACAATACAATACAATAGCTTGTATCTAGAATTCTGGACTTGAAATTAAGTATTCATTCAGCAGCGGGACCACAGCCACACCATCACCGATCGTCAAACATTAAAAAAAGCATGTCTACGTTACCGGGTGCTGTGTTGAGTCTATTGTCAGATTTGTCAGTCGGTTATTTACGAACAGGAAAAATTACAGTAAATTGTAGATCCAGGATAATACTATGCTTTTTTACTAGAACCGCTATTTACACTTCACTAGAATTAAGAAAGAATACACCTCAAAATTAATAAATTCTCCATGAGGCTATTACATTTTAATGACGCGGGAAAAATAATCTTAATTACACTCCATTACCCTGTCCCTAGTTTCAACAAGCATTTCATGTACAAACTTATAATCTATGATAGACTCCTTATCTATTTAATACATTACACGATAATTAACGTATTTACCTTCAGTTGCCCCACGATTATCAGTTCCTTTGAGTTCGCTACCATGACCTGGGTCTCCCATTTTCGAAATGGCAGTTTTTTCGCACAATATTTCACAATTCGCTTCACTTTTAACAGGCAGATGTTATTTGTTGTCTATCCGCCGACGAACTGTGTTATCGTCATTTTTACACGTTGTTATCGAGTTATCAATAAAAGATATCTCAGCGTTATTATCGAGTAGACATCGATATGTTGAACTACGATTGGCACATTAATTACACCAATTGTAATCATGTGTGTAAGAACATGCATTTGTGTGTAATTGTGTATATTTTCCTTAGTTACAGCGTTAGTTTCGTCATTCATAATGTAATGATTTTTTTATCTGACTGCCTCAAAGGGAGGGAATATTTTTCGAGAGTATAGGTAATATCTTTGATTATTTATTATGTATGTATCTATGTATGTCTATTTCTTTGACAAGCTCTGTAGCCTAAATGACTCGATTTCAACTTAATGACGTGTCGTTTAATTCGTCTCTATTGTGTAAGTGACTTACGGTCGGTTGCAGAAAGATATGATTAAATTTTAAAGAAGACTTTAACCATACAATTTCTATCGTTAAAGTCTCCTTCAAACCTTAATAACCTTTTCTGCAACTGACAGACAAATAACTGTCTGTCTTTTTTGTGACAGACGAAGGGATATTGAGATATTTAAATCTTACGCAGTCGGTTATTTTGTTTATTTTTTTTAAATCGTTTATCTTGTTCATTGTTCTATAAAATTATAATTATCACTACTTAATCACCAAATGTGATTGATTATATACTTATGATATTTTTCTTTCATATCAAGACTGTCTCCATTATCATTTGTTCAAATAATTCCAGAAGGTTCGATCTAATTACAGGGTGTAGAAAAATTAAGATTTGATTGAAACAATTTTTATTGAAAACCATTTATATTTGGGTGTTAGTAATAATTACTTGAATAAAGTGATAACATTCAAGTCGTTAAAATGACCGGTACATACCGTACAGTATTTTTTAATAAATTACATTCATATATTCTATCTAATTCTCATCACTCCGACTAACATTTATTGTAAATGTCAAGATAAAACATTGTAAATTTCGCATAGGGGGCTGTAAACGACGCGGTCAGATTCGGTACAAAGGACACATTTGAAGCCAAATTTAGATCGGAAGACTTAGAGGGCGAGTGCAATATTCACTCTTTTAAAGACACTTGGTGACGTCAGACCGAAGTCGACGTCACTCGTGTAAACGAAACAATTTATTGTCCTAGTATAGTCTAAAATGCCGCGCTAGACTAATGAAATTTGCGCTCTCAATCTCAGGCTTGATGGCTTGACTATGGGAGCGAACTGAAAAATCAATAGATACTGTTTATGACTCAGATTCCCAATTCTTTACTCCTAAATATAATTTTAATTAAACGAATAGAAAATATATAGATATAAATAAAGGTACACATCTATGTAAAATGTACCTATTTGATATTTCTCAATACATTGGAATATACTTCCATTTATAATAGTCTCATATTTTGGAATTACATTTATTATACATTTAGTATTCTGAGTAGTTTCAATACTTACATGGACACACTTAAATACAAATATACGTAAGTAAATACTTAACAACAATAAAGTTACCATCTCAATACATTCATAAACACATCGATTTTCCGAAAATCTCACATCTAATCCTGCCCCAAGTTCCACATTAAATATTAGATGGATCTACACTTGAATTACATCGCAAAAACATATCTAGCAAAAGTCCATACAACGTTCAATATAATATAATAATAATTTCAAATTACATTTAACAATGAAAGCGTAGAATTATCGCATAAATAACAGCTAGCTGACGTAACTATTGAGATCAACTTTGTGTGAACCTTAACGCTATATCCCTACGGGTCTATGGCTGGTTAGACTCGTACGAATACAATAACAAAGTTTTAACTAGATAATACTAATGGTGAAATGATATACCTTTAGGTGACGATTTAAAAGAAAGTAGATTAATACCATCGGATCACGAGTACAGCTCGCCGAGAGACATGTAGAGGAAGCCTTAGTCCATTAAATGAGACGTGGCTGAAGTGATTCTCGCCTTGAGTAACGGTCGCATGCTTGTGTTGTTGGTCTATCGTTGGAAGGCTCGTTGCCAGCCCAGGTTGAGCTTGAGGGTGGCAGGCAGACACGGGCTTGCCTCACATTCTCCGTCGAGCTCGTCAGCTAGGTTGTCATGAAGTTCTCGAAGCGCCATGAGTGCAGAGCGAGCAGCTCGCTGGCAACCCATATCTCCTTCACAAGATGTATCCGCTTCAGAAAGGAATACCAGGTCGCAGGTCGTTGGTGGGGCCTCTCCCTATAAGAAAAGATAAATATTAGACGTCACGAAACGAACATTAATAAAATTGTACACGATGAATGAAAGGACTCCTTACGCAAAGATAGCAGATCTGATGCAAGCTACAAAGCGGTAGGAACAGCTGTCCGCGGTCGCCAGCCAGCAAATCTACTCCCCGGCAGCGCTGCACAATCTTCGCAAGAACCGGACACGCGCCAGACGCACCTACTACAAAATGCAATTCGGTGAATATTGTTTTAGTTTAATGATGAATACGATGTGTTTTAATTATACAAAAATGATTACCTGTAGCCATTATGGGATTACGGTGTCTGCCGCTACCACCCATGTACCCTTCAGAAAATTGTTCCTCAATTTTTCCATTCAAGTAATGACCAGCACCTTGCTCATCTTCAAAGTCATTGTTTCTTTCATCTCCCTTTTCAAATCCTGGAATATCATTAGTCATAATCTCTACTTTCTCCTTCTTTACTGCTACTCGTTTAGCTTTAGAGTCGTCACTGGGCATCGGGGATGGCGCTGCATTAGATTTCGTCTTTTGAATCTGCAAACTCTGTTTAAACTCTTTCAATGCCTTCCTCATTTTTTCCAAGCTGTAAGCGGCCGCTAAACGTGATAATAGCTTTTCTTTCATTTCCTGTTCCTCTTTGGAATCAAGTTCTTCTCCTACGTTCGAATAATGCAATGCTTCATCAACAATAAGTCCCTCCATGCTTCTAAGCTTTTTGTCAATATTATCTAATTTAGAATCGTTATCCGTAGCAGTACTTCTCTTGTCTTCATTCTGAACAGCAAGATGAGCCCTATCTATCTGAATTTCAGTTTCTTCGTTGGGTTTAGTTTCAACGTAATTTCTTTTGACATTGCTGTGTTTGCGGAATGAATTTATGGGATAAATCACTTCCTTGTTAAAAGTGTCGAAGTATTGTTTCCTGAGTCTGTCTTGAGTTAAGCCGTTTACAAATGAAACCGGTTTATTAGTGCGCTTGTCAATTCCGAAGTAATCAGTCCAATCAATAGACTTCTTTCGGATGGTAATTGGCTTGTCTTTATCACTATGGTTGTGATCTTGCGAAGAGTCTTGGTCATGGACATGTGTATGATCATGATCGTGTGCATGGTTGTGTTCATGAGTATGTTCGTGTTCTACGTCTTTGCCAACAACGCCCGGGTGGTGAATGTTATGACCGTGATGTTCGTGGCTATCATCGTCATGCATAGCTGAATTGTTGTGTTCATGGGTAAGATTGTGAACTGGTGTTAGCATTGGTGGTTTCACTTCGTGCTCGTGCTCTTCATGATCAGTGTTTCGTTTCACTGGGTTTTTGATAATTTCGATTTCAGAATCGCCGAATATTTTTGAAAGATCTTTTATTAGCTTTGGATCAGTACCTGCACTGCTTCGAAAAGATCTCGCTGTATCACGTTTATTTTGATTTTGGACAAACCTTTTCTTTTGGGTATTTAAATTGTATGACCCACTACTACGTTTGGTAACAGGAAAGCGCTTTTCGACTGCATCGTAAGTATATTGATCTTCATCCGCTAAATCAGACAAGCTATCATCATCTAGTGGTTGGAAGGCAATCGCATATTCTTCACGGAGATCGTCTTTATCATCATCAGAAACATCGTACGCATTATAATTGGGATCCACTGGACCAGGGACTGGGCTACTCTTTCTGCCATCATAATCAAACATGATTGGTCGATCAGAATCGGAGTCAGGACTTCGTTTCCTTTTGAAAGCAATAGGACCCCAATTATCTGGGTATCGTTTCTTAACGATTTTTTCTTTATAAAGTTTTACAACACCTTGAGGGGCCGTCTCGACGTTGTTAGCATGTTCTTTGTTATATTTATACTTTGACCAAAGCTGTCCTAAAAGCAGTGCGTACTCAGCGTCATTGTCAGGACCATCTTCAAGCTCCTTCTTCTCCTCGCCTTCATTTTTATCCATGAACAATTCACGTAGTCTATCATTGTCAGAGTGATGACTCCTTTCGCGGAAAGCTGATTCTTTCTTAGCAGCCGAATTGGCGAGGTTCTTTTTCTTAATTAGTTTATATTCGTATGCTTCAGGCGGCCTTTCATTGTCATCTAGTAATTTAACGATGTATTTCTGTGTTGGTTCTTCCTCAATATCTTCTACGTCAATACCGTAATCGGGTTCTGAAAAATAAACGTAAAAAAATTAAAATAGTACCTCATATATTTTCTTTTTTATATTTAGTAGGTAAAATGTCAAACCGTCTAAAATTTTATGTATCTAAGTATACATATATTGTGTTGTTTTACTGGAATCGAAAATAACATATCCACTACGATAAAGCCTACTAATTATTAAATGAGATGCAAGTTATGAGGATCATTCGTAACGGAAGCTATAAAGGAGTGAATAGGTAACCGAAATTGAATCCCATTTAAGTCTGTTCATTGAGTAGGTGTACGTACCAGGGTAGCCTTGCGGTGGCACAAACTCATAGAGAGATTCGTAGTCAGGTTGTGGTAGGATCGGTCCATGCATGCGTCCGCGCTGCCGCCGCTGCAGCGCTTCAAGCGCGCCTCGCAGTGAGGAGCCCCCGCGGTCGGCGCTCGCGCATGTCAGCGCGTACGCCGCCAACAGTAGCCATGTTAGGCCCATTGTAATCAATGGGACTTCTGGAAAATAAAATAGAATTATAAAAACAAAGCCTTCTTGATCATTGTCCAATGACTTTGAAAACTTGCGTTTGCAAGGAAACAGCTTTTCGAAAAAGTTCAGGTAGGTACTGAGATTCTTGTTTAGTGTAGTAGCAACGAGCAAAACTCTAATCACAAATATTAGTCAACCTAAGACGCAAATTAAACCAATTGGGTTACTTGTCTAATAAACTTTGTTTGCTTAAGTCTAGACGAGTAAGCAAACAAACGAAATGCTATGTGTAGGTGCCCCTAAATTCCTCTTATTACACCGGAATGCGACGCAATTCAATAAATGCGTTTTGCCCGCAATATTCTGGGCAGAACACGTCGGTCGGCGTTTGTTGGCGAATGCCATGCCATTATACATAATAAATATGGCTCGAATATTAAACGTTCGTTGAGGTCTGATGTAAGGCGGAGTAAATCCGGTTGCCCCGAGCAGCCATTGCTTTCGGCCGCCATAGGCCTATTAATTAATTAATTTGTTTATTTTATTAGATTCTAAGTATGTGTATTCGCCAAAAAATTGCTGCTTATTAATAATGAGCCGGCAAGTGCGTAATGGACCACGCAGACCTTAGGGTTCCATTCAGTTCCCGATCATCATTAAATTAAATTTGTTTTTGATAATATTGTTACGAAAAACATTTTTTTTGCGGTTGGTCAACTCAAAATCCAGTATCTTAAAAACTACAGAACACATCTTATTCAAACCAATTTTCGTTGTAAGTGTTTTGTCTACAGTTTAATTATTTTTAGAATTTTCCTTACCCCACTGTAGTTAGACACTTTTTATGATTTTGGAAGCGTGTAGCTCACCAAATATTCACCTAAATAAAAAGTCACTTAGAAACCTTCATGTTATTTTCAAAGACCTATTCAACGATATCCGACATGAAAGGGGTGCGCGATTTTTTATCCTTCATTTTCATGTATGGAGTGCCGCTCCTAATTTTTTTTTTCTAATTTTGCCACAGTCTATAGCGGTACATAGGTTCAGCGGTGCATCTACCTGCAAAATTTCGTAAATAAAGTGCTAATTGTCTGCGAGAAAAATGTCTGTGACATTCGGACGCACAGGACAAAATTTTAAGAAAAAAATTAATTACTGTGTGGGTAGAGCATTATACTCGTATTTAAAGATTTTATAGCCAGTTGATATAATACGAGTAGAAGGGACACATACAAAGAATACAGATTTCAAGGAAACGAACAAGAAGGTATATAACAAATCATAAGTAGACTTAAGTAGAGTCTTAAATAAAACCTATCTCATCTATCAGTGTATTCAATGCTAGTTCCCGCGAGACCGTCCGTCAGGCAAGTTTCTTTTTATACGAAAATCGGCCATTTGTACATAAGGTTCGCCACAAAGTTTACCCACCCCTATGAAGTATTCTCCAGACAATATCTACCCATTATGAAAATGGCTACAATTCCTTACCTAACATCTTATTTTTGCAGATAAAAAGGTGATAAAGTCCTTCAATAGACGATCCATACAAATCATAATTTCTTTGTATGGATCGTCTATCGAAGGGCCTGCCTGAGGATCTATAAAATTGGTCCTTTGTACAGTTGCCAACCCTACTATATAATAATTAAAGTACCTTACTATATTATCATTCCAATCATTATTATTTTAAAGAAAATGTAGGTGAATAACTAATATAATATTTTAGTTAGTAAAACCACGGGGTCTCATCAGGAACAAAGTAACATTTGTTAAAATAACTCATAATAGATAGCGTTATATGTATCGATTTGTTATTGAAGTTTGTGTAAAATTGAGAACATGAAAAAATACATCATGAAAAATATTTGTTCAAATTTTGAAAAATGTTTTAAGCACGGAAAAATGTATAGCACGAAGATAGCCCGCGCTAAATCGGTCACATTTCTTTGTATGAGATGAGGCATCTGTACACTTTTCTTTTTTTTTGGAAGCTTATAACAGAACAAAAAAATGCAAGCAGCAAAAAATATTCTAATAATACCTACATACTTTGGTACGGTTTTTTTTTTTCACTATCTAGGTACTAGATTTTTACAGTTAACAACCTAGAAAATACCATTATATAGGTATATTTAAAAAAAGTTGGCAACCCTATTCCTCTGAGAGAGGACTGCGTCACATTTCAATAAAATCTTCATGGAACGCTATAAATAAAGTTTTGTAAGCAGGACCTATAATATTGTCTCATATTTTATTCGCCGTCTCAACTTATATCTCCACCTCAGATCATAGAAACAAGGAGATATGCCATCATAGCAAATTAGTACGGGAACAAATGATGCCACTTTTAGTACATTTTTCGACACAATTACGCGCATAATTAAGCGGTCCTTGTGAATAAAAAGATCTCCCTCGCATTGAACATTCCGCACACCCTCAATATAGCACTGTTAATCGTCACTCAACACTAGCACTAAACTAAAACACTGTATTTATACCATCGATCGTGTTCGGTTCGTCGCCAGCGCGTACGTTTTTAATATGAGCAATTTGCTCAAGATCAGGCATCAAGCTCGATAGCGCCTTGGCACATCTCCTTGTTTCTATGATCTGAGATCTCCACCTACAGTGGTATGTTACCTACTGGAGAAAGATGGCGTTATAAAAATAACAATGAAAATCTTACGCTAATTTTTCCCCGTTAGCGGGCAAGAGGATTTTGATTTTAGCAGGCTATGTAGGTATGTATGATATCACCGCCAGAACTGCCAATTTGTTTGCGAACGTTCGATGGAGAATCTCACCGTGACATTCTCCCTTGAACGTTTGCAAACATATTGGCTGATCTCGTGGTGATATCACGTGGCGTGTCACTACAGAATAGTTAGGCTAGCCGTCTGATAGAAACAAGGGCAGGAGGGATGTAGATCATGCAGATCCGAAACAACTCTCCGTATCCGATAAAAAACCGATAGCTAAACTACTTAGCAACTTGGCGTCGATGTTCAAGACTTCAAATCTACAGGGTGGCAGGTTAGACAGTGGAAATATTTTAATGGGTCATTGTACTCATCATTATGAACATGGTCCCATAGTAAAAGTTTTTCATAATGATGAGTACAATGACCCCTTAAAATATTTCCACTGTTTAACCTGCCACCCTGTATAATAAAACTGAATTGTTCAAAGATAAGTCTAGGTATGTGACAAAAATATTCAGCTGACGTCCTAGCCAGTTATTCGAATTCTAAGGAACGTTGGGAATCTACTTATATTAAGGCCAGCGTAGTACCCAAGTCCCCGGCGAGCAGATATAAACGGTCATGAATATTTCATGGGGGACTTGATGTATTGCGTCTTACTGTCATACGCCTACTATTCTATTCATGATGTCACCGTCTTTAGGCAATATTGTATTAATAAAGTTGTATTGATATAATTCGATCTTTTGCGAGGTACCTACTTATATTGACTTAGGGGACGTCAATTAATCACATGATGTTTTTTTAGCAACTTTTTGACCCCCCCTCCCCCCTGGTGATACGTGGTGAGGTTTTTAATTAACCCCTCCCCCCTACCCAAGATCACGTGTATTTTTTTGGTACAAATTATCTTAATTTTTTTTCGGAATATTATCTTTAAATACATCAATTTTTTTTCGGTTTAGAAATCGCGCGTCCAACGAAAAACTAATACACGTGATATCTCACTACACTCCCCCCCCCCTCCCCCTTGTGATTTTTCGTGATTTTTTCCTAACCCCCTCCCCCCCCTTTCGAGCCTCACGTGACTAATGGACGGCCCCTTATCAATAATGTTGATGTTTGGGTTTCTACATGCGAGCCCTCTTCAATTGTAAAACTTCTTAAAGGCAAGGAGAGAATAGGTAGGTATATAGTAGCTGATTTTCACTACCTATATTTTTTATTTTATAAAATTAAATATTCGACACTTGATCAATTTAAGATTGTAAGTAATATGACTAGACTCTAGTCATATCTTTTTGACTAGACGAATAAACAACGGTCACAATTCCAGTCACAATTCCATGGTATGGACCGTGGTAAATATTAAGAAAACAAGAAACTCCTCATCGTAAAGCAAAGAAAATTACAACGAACAGAAAATAGCCAAAGTAAACAAAAACTAATGATGGAACAGAAAATAAGCTCAAATTATGTTAGGATAATTTTAATACGGCTTTGAGAGAGAGAGATTTTAGAATATTAATGATAATGGTAAGGAAAATAGTTTTATATTTCCTTTCTATTGTTCCATTAGGTATATTAATGACGAGCTGTTCCCCGCGGTTTCGTTTAAAAAACGATTGCCATTGAAATATAAAGAAGCCCACACGTTTTACAAAATGATATACCTACCTACCTATTGTGCTAGAAAACCTGAGCGTTCATTATTAATAATGTGTCGTCACAGTATCATCAATCACGATCGTATCACAATGACTAACTAGGTACATACTTAGTAGGTACCTACCTACATACAACGTTAATACCTCATGTTTTGAACAAAGAGATTAATATTCACTACGTTTTCAGCACTTTTCACAGCAGCACACATATTTTACCGATAAAATTAGTAACAGTATATTTTTAAAGGTCTTTTTGAACTCGAATATTAATAAATTAAATAAGTATAAAATATTTTGTTTACTTGATTAGGTAGCTGAATTCTTTTTTCATTCTGCTAGTAATAATATTTTCATAATAGAACGTGGCTTAATGTGCAAACTATCTTAATAAAGTACCTATCTAATGTTTGTAATCCACATCTATGCAAATAAAAACCAACTTTCATAGGCATAGGTATCTAAGGCAGAAACGTTTTGAAATAATAAATGGAAAAACAGGAATTTCTTGTCGGCTTTTATACGTAGACTGTCATATTCACGGAACCATGTTATTTCACGCCTATTGTGTGTTCCCGAGCCGGCGGAATAGACTCATCTCTAGCGAGGAAAAATATTATACATACTTACAAAGAAAACACCTCAGAAACGGTAGGTACCTGTAAAATAGAGTAATCTATAGACGATAGGTACTTACTTAATATCTTTGTAAATTATATAGGTAAGTATTGTAATGACCTCAGATCATAGAAACAAGGAGTTATGCCATCATATCAAATTAGTACGGGAACAACTGATGCCACTTTAAGTACATTTTTCGACACAAATACGCGCATAATTAAGCGCTCCTTGTGAATAAAAAGATCTCCCACGCATTAAACATTCCGCACACCCTCAATCTAACACTGTTAATCGTCACTCAACACTAGCACTAAACTAAAACACTGTATTTATACCATCGATCGTGTTCGGTTCGTTGAGCAATTTGCTCAAAATCAGGCATCAAGCTCGATAGCGCCTTGGCACATCTCCCTTGTTTCTATGATCTGAGGTCATGACCTATGTAAACAAGGAATTAGAATATTAGTTCATGCTATTCACAAAAAAAAAATTGTCTAGGTTCTTTTCGATTGTGCTCATAATTTTAGAGCATAGTAACTCTATCAAAAGGTTTCTTTACAAAAATGGTACATATGCTAACATTTAAGAGAAACACACTGTGTTTATTTGTTGAGGGACTCGTGGCTAAATAACGGCCGCGCTGATCGATCGATCAGCGAGGTTAAGCTGCGCTTGCCGCGGTCAGTCCTTGGATGGGTGACCGTTCTTTACACATCTAGACCCCTCCGTGCCTCGGAGAGCACGTTAAGCAGTCGGTTCCGGTTGTCATAGGAATATCTTTGACAATCGTTACGGGTAGTCAGAAGCCCTAAAGTCTGACAGCTGGTCTAGCATTCCAATACTGGTATTACCCATTAATTGGGTTGTGGAGGTCAGATGGCATTCGCTCCATGTAAAATATTGATATTCAGCCAAATCTAGTTAGACTAGAAGCTGACCCCAATATAATTTGGAAAAAGGCTAGGCAGATGACACTGTGTTTATTTGTAATATACCATTGTTATAAGGTAATAAAATATTCTTATCAGAAACTACTACAAAAACTGCGTAAAATGGCCAATTAGATTTGATCTCTTAGCCGTGAAATATGAAAATAAGTAAAGAATAAAAACCGGCCAAGTGCGAGTCGTACTCGCGCACCGAGGGTTCCGTATCATTTTTGGACGTATAAAATGAAAAAAACCGGACCGCATAAGTAAGTTTGTTTGTGAAGGAATTTTGATGATTTTGAAATAATTGTACTAGTTAGGAACATCGTTTTATTTTTGGTGCAATATTTGGGTCAATTTCTATCAGCTCTAATGATTTCAGATTTTTCGCTCCGCAACTTCGGAGTTAAGGGGGGGGGAATGGTATTTTTTCAGATATTTTTCATCATATGTCAAAAACTGTGAGACATAAAATAAAATGAAAATATATTTTGAAATGTGCAGATCAAGCCCTTTCATTTGATATACCACTTGACCTAGTAACCCCACTTTAAAATTTCGGACCCCCACTCCGGCCCCTTTTGTAATGAAAATAATAATATTTTTTGACTTTTTTTATTTGCAATAAAGTCGGGCGAGCATTTTTTATAACTGTTCCAAATTTCAAGTCGATAGCATTAGTAGTTGCTGAAATAAGCAGGTGTGACAGACAGACAGACAGACGAAGTCGCACCATAAGGGTTCCTTTTTTACCATTTTGGTACGGAACCCTAAAAACTGGTAATTCAGTCGGTAGCGGCCAAAAATTACTTAAATGTAAAGAAGCCTTACAAATGGAAAAAGAGATCCTTTGTAATCTTTTCAAGCTACGAAATACTGAAAACCTGTGAAAGTAACGACTAAAACACGAAAAGGAAATGTTTATATTTCATTCCTTTCTTTCCTTATTTCGTTAGGCTCCGTGTCTGTATTTAAATATCAAATTGTTTTCATGAACATGAACCGTTTTTCTTTTGTATTTTTAAGTCACGTCTTGTTTGTTTATCTTTTATTATCTTTTCAAGAATGTTATTGAAGGTGACAGTTACCGCGCATGGAAAAATATTTCGCTTTTTCTCGATTAAGTAAGGTTTATTTTTCTATTTTTTGTGTGATGTAAATAATGTAGGTATTGTCTACTCGTTTATGGAAGAAGCATGTTAAGTACGTATTACAAAAAATCTTTTTCATTTCTCATACTCGGAAAGTAGTGTTTGTTTGATCAGAGCAGCGGGTCGAAAACGATGCTTCCCTCCCTTGGGCGGGAAAGACTCATAGTAATTGCTTCCCTCCCTAGGGCGGGAATGAATTTTAAAAATAGAACTAAAATTGGTTATTTAGTCGGCTATAATTTTTTTTACATAATTAAGAAAAATATCGATTAAAAAAAAAATGCTGCGGTCTTGTGAGTGTATACGGCCAATGTGAATTAAAAAAAATACCTATTAAAGTGGGATGGCCCGCGGCGGTGACGCGGGCGGTGTGTTCCATATTTGAAATTTAAATTAAAAAAGACTATGTATAATTTGGCGGGATACTAACTCTGTACCGAAATTATTTGATTAAAAACTACCTACTATTTTTTACTTTCCTTATATTTGAAATGAAAAGTAGAGTGTTTAACACGGGTGAAAGTCATCAATTCCCACTCGGACTATAGCCGCCCTCGCTTCGCTCGTGCGTCTAAATACCTCGTATGGGAATTGATTTCTTTCCACCCTTGTATAACAATCTACTATTACCGTACATATAGAGAAAAGGTTTCTCTATACGCAGTTTTTTTTTTTTTTTGAGGATGGGAAATCATCAAATGACCCCTCCCGCTCTGGGCGGAGCGGAAGGGAGTGTCAGACTCTTACTGACTAAAACCCACCCGTGTTCCTTCCTTAGCCCTTTTGTCCGGGTCAGCGGTATCCCTTTCGGACAATCCCGCTTTCCCACTATACGAAGTAAGCTTTCGTTTGAGCTTTACAATGCTCTATCATGATCATTTTCATACAAAAAACGAATTTAGATACATTCTATCTAGCTAGACATTCCTATGGGTAAGTACTCTAATATGCACATGTTCTAAATCAAGACTATCGTCAAATCACGTTTTTATTAACGGAGATCGTGTTTATGAAAATCAACACTTCATCCGTCCTATCCTCAGATCATAGAAACAGGAGATATGCCATCATAGCAAATTAGTACGGGAACAACTGATGCCACTTTTAGTACATTTTTCGACACAATTACGCGCATAATTAAGCGCTCCTTGTGAATAAAAAGATCTCCCTCGCATTGAACATTCCGCACACCCTCAATATAGCACTGTTAATCGTCACTCAACACTAGCACTAAACTAAAACACTGTATTTATATCATCGATCGCGTTCGGTTCGTCGCCAGCGCGTACGTTTTTAATATGAGCAATTTGCTCAAGATCAGGCATCAAGCTCGATAGCGCCTTGGCACATCTCCTTGTTTCTATGATCTGAGGTCCTATCCGATATTTAGTAGCTTTAACATATTGAAATTTTCAGTTTTTTCTAAAAAACCTGTTTCTGTATTCAAAATATATGTAGGTACCTAATTAAACATGTACCTATTATCAGTCTGATATCACTCAATTGATAATGACTGTTAGATATGAGTAGATGACAATATAATTATAATGAATCACCAACATGAAATCTTAATTTTCTACTTTCATAAGAAAGTCAATACCTAACATGAATTTTTTTTTTTTTTTTTATTTTATTTTATTATCTCTTCTTTCTTACAATCTGTCTCTATTCAGTAGGACATTAAGTAATTTTTATGGCGTCTTAGATGTCTTGTTTGGAATGCGTCCTATGACACATCCAATTGCATATGTAGCATAAAGCTAAGTTTGTCCAATTAAATCTTGTGGAATGTTGTGTTTAAGTCTTCGGATTGCTTTTCTATTCATGAGGTTGTTTGCCAAAGTGTTCGGGTGGTGAGTTATTCTCTCTTTATATGTCTTGATATAACTTTTTATTTCTTCTTTGACAGTAAGTATTTTCAGATCATGGTGTAGGGCTTCATTTGGTACAAACCACGGGGCGTTTGTGATTGTTCTTAAAGTCTTGTTTTGAAATCGCTGGATGATCTCTATGTTAGAGTGTGATGCTGTTCCCCATAGCTGAATGCCATAGGTCCATATAGGCTTGATTATTGCTTTGTATAAGAGGATCTTGTTTTCCATGTGAAGTTGTGACTTTCGACCAATTATCCAGTAGAGCTTTCTTAGTGTCAGTCCAAGTTGCTTCCTTTTCGTGAAAATGTGTTTATTCCATGTAAGACGTCTGTCGAGATGTAAGCCAAGGTATTTGACGTGTTCAGCTTGAGGAATTTGAACTTTATTTAATTTTACTGGTGGGCAGGTGTCCTTTCTTTTAGTGAATGTAACATTTACTGACTTGGTCTCGTTGGCTTTAATCCTCCACTTCCTGAGCCACACGGCTATGTCGTCCAGACAGGTTTGGAGCATAGCTGATGCTATCTTATGGTCAGTATGTGACACCAGCACGGCTGTGTCATCGGCAAAGGTTCCCGTGGTTGCAATTCTTGATATTGGGAGGTCAGCAGTATGAAGCAAATATAAAATCGGTCCAAGCACACTGCCCTGTGGAACTCCAGCAGTAATAGGGCAAAGCTTTGATGATGCTTCACCACTCTGTACAAAGAAATGCCTATCCTTCAAGTACGACTTTAAGATCAGGAAGATGTTGCTTGGGAAGCTGGTTTTGATTTTATAGAGGAGGCCTTCATGCCAAACTCTATCAAACGCTTGAGAGATGTCAAGGAATGCAGCAGCACAATATTCTTTATCTTCAAATGTATTATAAATTTTATCAACGAGCCTGTGGACTTGGTCGATTGTGCCGTGTCTTTGTCGGAACCCAAATTGATGGTCAGGTATTAAATGTTTGTCTTGAATTATAGGCAGTAGTCGTAATAAAAGGAGCGATTCATAAACTTTTGAAGCTATTGGGAGTAGACTTATAGGTCTGTAAGAGGTCTGACCTAACATGAATAAATGTTGTTAAAACATAATCTCATACATTTTCACGCAACGTACTGAAATATTATCTGAAGATCATGCGTTTACTTTACGGCCGTAACAACATAAAGCCGCCTCTTTCATGTTCCATTCCCGAAGGACCAAATTTATTAGCGCTGTACAAAAATCCTGGCACAGAAGACCAAATTTTGTTATTACAAAAGGATGTTTAATACTTTTATTAATTTGACATTTAAGTGCCTATTTTTAAATCATCAGATAACTTTAAGATCCAAGGAATAATAAATTTCTTTGACAGTTTTTATACTTAAACAAAATCTGTCAAACATCAATTTTATTCCTGTGATAAAAAATACCTGACGATGGAAAAATCAGCCCTAAATCAATCATGTTGTTGATTGGTAATACCAATCCGTACTGGACACGTGGTGGACTACCTACGGGTTACGGCCAACTTCTTTTCCCAGATAGGAGGCCTTAGTCCCAGTATTGGGAACAACATTACGTATAGTACCTAACTATAGGCTGATTATGTTATAAGTACAGCGATTCCTCCTTTAAGATTATTTCAATCAATTTCAAGAATTGGATGCTTTTGAGTTGATTCGACGATGATACATCACCAGTATCAATATTGCAATTACATATTATTATTATCATTACATATAATAAGCAGGTATAGTATCCGGCAGGAAACATGATCACAGAATGTCACAGATTGCGCATGTACATTTTCCGTCCAATAGACAGTTGACAATACGTAATAGTAATCGCCTGCAGCCTCGGCGCAAATCAGCTAGTGCGCAGGTGACGATGACGTTTGTGACCAAGAAGGACTTATACCTATTTTAATCATTTTGAAGGCGGTTTTTACTTTTTTTTAAAGTTTTTCTATTTTGAGAGACATTACAAAACACACGCGATTACAGCAGTACCTAGTGTGAATTCATTACCACTAACTGAACCTTGACACTTTTATTTATATTTTGCTATTTTGCTACTATAAATTTCAACAATGCATAGAGATGCCATAGCAGCAATCGCGGTTGATTTGCTAGCATTTATTGAAGAGTTCCGTTGTCTGTCTCCGAAACTCATCATCAGATCTTTACGAAAAAATGGGACCATTTTGGCATCAAACATTTTTCGTAAAAAGAATTTCGCAAATCCGTGTATAAATGACGGAGTTATGCCCAAACATACAAAAAAAAAATATAACATCCTTTTTGAAGATGGTTAAAAGAATAAAGTACCTAATACCTACTTAGGTAGGTACCCAAAAAAACCACACGCAAACGAAGAGTAAAATAAATCGCAATTCGAACCAAAGATAACCAACCCTTTTCTAATCTGACAGGTAGATGTAGGTATTTAGGTCTCACAAAAACCCGATCCCAAACTTACGTATGAAATGAGTTTTATTTGTCGTTTCTATTTAAACTTTCTGTGACGAATTTTCCGGCCAATTGGTCCGAATAATACGGGATTAGGAATCCTTTAACCCTTTTTAATGGTTTGCTTTGCTCGCAAAAAGGTCGCATTGTTGTTTTTTTTGTAGTTACAGTATTGGATTATACTGGGTTTAAGGTTAAACGGGAAACATAATTGAAGAAACCCTATTCGGCATTCGATAGGTACTAGTTCAATTAACTACGGAACCTTGAAATTACGAAAAAAGATCAGCTGTTCCATACATTTTGTCGAGTAATATGGATATTTTTGTATGGACGAGGTGATATTATTCGTGATTTCAAGGTTGGTAACTATTCAGGGAGCCCTAGAAAGGACAACTCGAGCCGTAATTCAGTGCGGGTTGGTGGATGTGGTGTGGTGTTTAGGACATGCCGGTTTCTCCACAATGGACAAAATCCTTCACGTTTGTAGAGCAAGTACCCACTGGGCGCTTCAGCGGTTATTGCATACATAATGTAGGTATGTCAACACACCATAATATCATCATACATTGGAAGATGTGAATACTAAGAACCGCAAACTAGGTACTCAAACATGAATTCGCTGAAATGCACTCTGTTTTGTGTATTAGTGCTGACAGTCCCGTATTACACACGTTGCGTTGCAAGATAGTTATTGTTCCACTTAATAATAGTGTGGGTGTATCCCTATTAGCATAAGCCCGTCACAGACGTAGCTATAATATATATTAATATGAATCATAGCAAGGCATATTACGACATATTTTCTACATAAATTTTCGAGTGACCACACACGCAGCTATAATATATATTTCTGTGACGTCACCAAAAGATGTCAACATATATATCTCAGTATACATATTTTGGCATATTGATGTATATTTTGGTATATTAACATATATTTTGAGGATACGGGATGTTCCATTTCTTCACAGAACACCTTGAAATGTTTCGTGTCGTGGGTGCGTTTAGAAACACAAATTGAACATACACAAACAGCTAGACCAGTGCGGGAATCGAACCCGCGACACGTCGCGCAGCAGCCAATCTCTCAGACTCTCAGCCACTGCGACAACCGTGCGACCAAAGGTGATTTTATTATTTTATTAAAACGTGAGGCACATGCAATAGATGATAGTAGAATGCGCCCTACGTTTTTCATTTCATTAGAAACTATTTTATACTTTTTAGTCCGTTTTAAAAACGTGTTTTTTTAAAAACATTTTAATATTATTTTTGACACATAAAATATGTCGAATTTTCAATTCATTTAGGTATAACTAGTGGCACCACTTGTGATTACAAACGTCGCCTGCGCATTAGCTGGTTTTTCGGTCTCTTTGGCGGAATGAAGAAGACGGAGCGTGCCGAGGCTGCACGCGATTGGTTCGTCAGTCGATGCTCGTCGTTTATTGGACTATTTCTCTACTACGTATTGTCAACTGTCTATTGTGTATTGGGTTAAAAATGTACATGCGCGATCTGTGATCATCTTTCCTGCCGGATACTATACCTGGATTGATTTATTTATAGTGTTAGGTATTTCAACATTTGAACATCCTGTACAGAAAATAAGCTTTAAAATCGTGCGCCTGCAGACCGACTGAGGGCAAAATATATATTATATTATAGCTCCCGTGTGTGGTAGCTTGCTATACTATAATATACAGGGTAAAATTAAAACCAGTGCGGATATTTTAGGAGGTGAAAGTACTCATGAATATGATCAACTTTTATTATGGGACCGACACTGAAATATGAAAAAAATATCTGCTGTTCCATACATTTTGATCGTGTTGTAGTTTTTAGCATTTTTGTAGGGAACAGCTGATTTTTTTTTTTCATATTCAGTGTCGGTCCCATAATAAAAGTTGATCATATTTATGAGTACTTTCACCTCCTAAAATATCCGCACTGGTTTTAATTTGACCCTGTATAAAATTATGATAAAGAGCCTTTCACATAAGGAGTCCCTTCGACTCTATGTAGTTTGCTCTGAATGTCATTATGATACAAGATGCAACGTTTTTTTATTAACCGACTTCAAAAAAGGAGGTTCTGTATTCGTCCCGTATGTATGTATGTATGTATGTATGTATGTATGTATGTATGTATGTATGTATGTATGTATGTATGTATGAATGTATGTATGTATGTATGTATGTATGTATGTATGTATGTATGTATGTATGTATACTGATTCAATTTGGATGGGGTTTTCACTAACGTAATCTACATACTTTTAGTAAGTATATAATACATTATGTAATCATTCCTATGTACAAAGTTATAGGCATAAATGTACACACTCCGTAGAAGATTTACTGTTGAACGAATTCGTGAAAGTAATCTAACACGGGATAAAGAACTAAAAAGGGAAAAATAAAAAACTTTTTTAACAAAAAATAACCGACTTCAAAAATCCACTACAAAGAAAATAATAATTTTGGTTTCGGAAGTCGGTGGCAAAAAAAAGCAAACAAAAACCAAAGCCACCGACTTCCGAAACCAACATTATTATTTTCTTTGTAGTGGATTTTTGAAGTTGGTTATTTTTTGTTAAAAAAGTTTTTTTTAGTGTCCTAGTCCATAAATCTACAAAAAACATAAAACGTCAAGACCTAAACAGGAGTGACAGACAGCCAACATAGCATCAAAGGGACTTCTTACGTGAAACGCTGTATAGGTACACTCGACGTCATTGACGGTCGACCACTTTTCACCCTTATGTTCTTAGTAATAAGGGTGAAAAGTGGTCGACCGTCAATGACGTCGAGTGTACCTATGTAGTGTACTGAATTTGACACCTGTCAAATTGTTCTGAACAAGCAGCGCCACCCTGAAACGCAAAGATACACATGTATGTACTTATTTGTAAAGCGGGCGTGTTACTTGCGACTGACTGCGGCCCACTCCCCCTCACAGGAGGGGGGCCTGAAGATTATGTACCTAAACTTAGTAGACATTGGGTTAGAGTCTATATTAGCCTCCGATAGATGTCACCAACGCTCATAAGAGGCGTATTCAAAATTTCAAACAGATTCCACATTTCGACTGACGTGGGTAAAACGCGGTAGCTCAGATGGAAGAGCGACGCCTCGGCACAGCAGACATCGCGGGCTGAAGTCCCGACCGCGTCAATCGATTTTTGAAATCTCTTAAATATTTAATAACATTAGTGAAACATGAAAGCTAGAAAGATCAAAGTCACACACAAATAGTGACTTTGTCATATACAAATACAGTACAATATCAATCCTAATTAATTTAATTAGGTATCTCTTAATCTTTTATACAAACAGATCTCTATTCCCTTTAGTCTGGAGCGAGCCAAGTGAAATATTTTAGTCTACTACTTTAATTAAATAGAAGGTCGTACTTTATCTTTGTAATTTACCTCAGTTTATGTAATTAGTACTAAGATCGTCCTGTCTGGCATTGTAACTTTGTAAGTGACTAATTTGCCTATTTTTTTGTGGATTAAAAACGGTAGGATTCATAGGGCGATTGTGCACTACACGTTTCCAGCACGTTTTTATTTTTCATACGTTTTAAAAAGTGGTGCGGATCGTTCTGCAGGCCATTTGGCTAAAAATCCGTTTAAAACAAAATACGAATTTAAAACGTCTGTAGTGCACAAACACCCATAGGCGCAATAGTTATTATCGATGAAGATAGACAACATTTTTAGAAAAAACAGTAGGTACCTAACACGACTCTTTCACAATGAAGACGAATCTGATTTAACGACACCTCTTAGGCTTCAGAGACCCTTATAGGTATTACACTATTAAATATACAACATATTCAAAGATTTATGAGTCATGGGTATGTATGTATGTATGTATGTATCTTTATTTATCACGTTTCGGTATATGTATATCTCAGATCATAGAAACAAGGAGATATGCCATCTTAGCAAATTAGTACGGGAACAACTGTCGCCACTTTTAGTACATTTTTCAATACAATTACAAGCGCCCCTCGTGAATAAAATGATCTCCCACACATTAAAAATTCCGCACACCCTCAATCTAACACTGTTAATCGTCACTCAAAACTAGCACTAAACTAAAACACTGTATTTATATCATCGATCGTGTTCGGTTCGTCGCCAGCGTGTACATTTTATATACGGTCAATGTGACCGTATCAAAGCGTCAATTTTAGTAGCGCCTTGGCACATCTCCCTTGTTTCTATGATCTGAGATGTATATCTATATGAAAATGTAATATAGTCATAATATACGAGTCATATCGTAGTCAAAGATTTTTAAAACATACATATGCCTAGCATGACCACGATAGAAACGGGTTTTGTCTACATAGAAATAGACAAAGTGACAGATTGTAGAAACATTTCTACGTTTTATGAATGAAATCTGTCACTTTGTCTATTTCTATGTAGACAAAACCCGTTTCTATCGTGGTCATGCTAGGCCGGATGGTCCTATTATAATCGTAGATATTTGATAGTGTAATAGCCCACCTAGATACCTATTAAATGCACGTGCGAGTTACGCCCTATACAAAGTGGCAGGACCACTTTAAAATAAGCTGGTAGGGTGACAATTTGAAGCTAGGGTTTCGGTCTCGCCGCAGCTAGAGAAAAGCCAGCATATAAAGCAACGTGTATCAACTCAAATATTTGATCCTTCCCCCTTTTAATATGCCAGACAGCTTAAACTGTATGACTAGAATTTATAAATGATATATCCCTAGTAGGTATCCATTATAAGTGGGAAATCGTGTGTTGGTTTGTCCTTATTTTAGGCAGCAACGGAGCAACAGATCGCCATGATTTTTTTGCTTATGGGCCGGAGAGTGCCTTTGCTACTTTTTATACCGGTAGTAGGTACGATCCCGTGGGATATTTTCCGACCACTCGCGGGCGAAGCTGCGGGTAGGTACCTATATAAGCTGTTATATTTTTTTAAGTTCTAAATCTAAAAGGCTCCAAAATAGCCTTATGTGAATCGCTCACCTAGTAATATGATGGCATATCTTACAAAAAAAATGCTAAATTGTTCACTTTTAATTAAAACACTAGCCCTCTTTCATATAGACGCTTCTTTAACCACTGATTAAATATACAACTATCCTTGTCATTTGTATGAAAATGGATAGAGGTGACAATTGACATAAGAACTGTTTAATTTAATCATCGTCTGTAAGTAAGGGCTTTTTTATAGATGTGCTTTTATTTTACTAGGTGAGCGAATATCGTTTCGACAGTTAAAAAGACCAAAAATTATAAAAAGAGCTTTAAATTATTGCGTGCAGGTAATAATAATTATTCGTGGATTACATAAACATTATTTTTATGTTCCTGTACCATAAAACTGTTAGTAGTAAGGCTTCGATGCAAATTAAATATATAAATAAGGAACGTAAATATGTCAAATAAGTAGTCGGACAACTTGCTGCTCGTTTAAAATGCAAATGTAAACTATAAACAATATGGTTATGGTTTTCATTTTAGCCTGGCTTGTAAAGATATTATTATTATCCTGTAAACTTTATAAGTTAGATCCTATTTGCTTTGGTTATATTTTTTTATGGGTAAATGCATAAAATGCTTGCAGCGTGAGTACCTGAAGTACCTATTTGCTATTCAGCCACATCTTTTGCTTATTGAAATGCAAATTAATCCCAAATATGCAAAAGCTTCGGCCTAGAGATAGGTAGGTACGATGTGTCTACGAAATTTTCTATAACAAGGTTCCGTTCCGTTCAAGGTAGGTACGAAAAATAATAATTAATATTCAAGAAATTAACGCTGAAAAGTCAGATAAAAGTTAATTGTTAATTGTCATGTTTACGTTATCCAGAATACTGTCAGTAGGTATACCAACAATAATGTTATCTAAACATCTATTACTATGAGATCGTCAATAATCTTTCAAAATATTTTCATCTTTTGCAGCTGCAAACTGTAGAAACTTCGGGAAATATAAATAGCGTGACGCCATCGGGAAAGTGATAACGTTTGTGCAAATTGAAATAAATGAACATGAACGCTATTAGCAGCCATGATTAGCAGAAATAACTTTATCCGAATGAGTCAACCATATCCAACAGGGGATAATAATACGCCATTAATTAGAATGTCAATTATAATTGTCAGGTTTCATGATACATAGCAATTATTAAAGCATAATATTGTAACATCTGATTTAACAAACAATTACCCGGGCGCCACATTCCGACCTCACCTGATTAATTACCTTTTTTATTGCCCAATAAAACGAGCTAACGAAATGACCCGTCGCGGACACAACACAATCATAATGGCGTACACAAAGCATTTCAGAGAAATGGCTGAAAAACAAGCTGATACTTTGTTAGACACTTACCTTAGAACATTTATCGCGATTGTTCACAACAAAACACTGCTGAAAGTTGTGCAAAGCGTTCGTACACTCCGGGGCTAAGAAAACAACTGAGAGTCAGTGTTGGGCAACTTGCGCGATACTGGATGCGCAGCAGGAGGGTTGAGGGCTTCGGGAAGGAGCGATCGCGAACCGCCGGCTGCGGAACCTGACTTATGAATGATATAGCCTGCGAAAGGTATCTTGTGCTAGTCGGGGCGCGGCGGGGCCGCGCGGGGAAGGGTTACATAACGCGCCGATCGATACGGGGGCGGGCGCGAGCGTAGGGCGCGAGCACAACAGTTTTTCCTTTTTAACAGCGAACAAACATCGGCGGATAATAGTCTTTGTTTTATTGCGGCGTTTGTTACACCCATCACTTTTGCATGACACGCTTTGTTTGTTTCACCGCTTGCAATGTTAAGTTGCATTTTATGTAGGCGGAAAATTTATGGGGAAAGTTCTTTTGTAAAAAGCTCTCCTTAGGATACCATCTAAAATTATTATTTTAATATATAAATCTTCATAAAAAATGATAAAAACGTATTCTTATTTCAATCGCCGAAATATACTGAGTGTAAGTGATAGCGTAAAAAAAACTGAAACGGGTTCAGTACTTAATTCTGAACCCATGGTCTTTTAAAAAGACGACTTTATTTGGAGATTTTGCAGTTCTTCAAATCTCCATACAAAGTTGTAACACTGAGGGTTCAGAATAAGGTCCTGAACCCACGGTTTCAGTTTTGTTACGGTGTCACTTACACCCCGTATAATCCAAAAAACCGGCCAAGTGCGAGTCGTACTCGCGCACCGAGGGTTCCGTATATATTTGGACGTATAAAGTGAAAAAAAACCGGACCGCATAACTAAGTTTGTTTGTGAAGGAATTTTGATGATTTTGAAAAAACTGCACTAGTTAGGAACATCGTTTTATTTTTGGTGCAATATTTGGGTGAATTCCTATCAACTCTAGTTATTTCAGATTTTTCGCCCCGCAAACTTCGGAGATAAGGGGGGGTGAATGGTATTTTTTCAGACATTTTTCATCATATGTCGAAAACTGTGAGACGTAAAAACAAATAAAAATATATTTTGAAATGTGCGAATCAAGCCCTTTCATATGATATGTCACTTGACCTAGTAACCCCACTTTGAAATTTCGGACCCCCACTCCGGCCCCTTTTGCAATGAAAATAAAAACATTTTTTGACTTTTTTCATTTTCAATAGAGTTTGGCAAGCATTTTTTATAACTGTTCCAAATTTTAAGTCGATAGCATTAGTAGTTGCAGAAATAAGCAGGTGTGATAGACAGACAGACAGACAGACGAAGTCGCACCATAAGGGTTCCTTTTTTACCATTTTGGTACGGAACCCTAAAAAGGGAAATCGTAGTGGCATTGCCGTCATAAAGTATTTCATTTCATTACCCGTTGGAATACTTACAGATAGTAGGTAGTTAGGTACCAACCGTACTTCCGCTGCCAAAATCAAAATGTCCGTCTTTATGGACGGGGTCTAACAATAGGTGATAAGGCTTCCATTCTTTTGGCGAACCGTTTAACATGGGGTGCCCGGCAAACGAGCTATTTTATGCTTTTAAAATTGAATTTACTGGTACTTAGTCTTGTACACCTCAAATTGCTTCAAAATGCTTCAGTAAGTCCTCATAGGTAGGACTTACTGAAGCTTTTTGAAGCAATTTGAGGCATAAGGACTTATTATCACATAGACCGCCAACATTTTGTAACTCCTAGCTGACTGATGAGGGACCGACTCTGGAAGCCTCAAGATATTGACTGAAAAGACAATTACTGTAGTATTGGTCTGGCGTCATGATAAAAAACAATACGTTATTTTGTCCTTGGCCTTCATCCAGCATTATGATAATCGTCTATCCCTAAAACCAATATTTTTGTTTCTCGCGATCCGGATCGAAGGACCAAAAATCCAAAACAAATCGGTATCAATATATCATTATTTTCAATCATTCTGGTATGTGGAGAAAATGTTAATAACGTTTTCACCGCAAAAGCAATATTCTTTTCTGTTCGCAAAACGAGGTTCAACGTCTGACGTGACAGAGCTTTTAATATTTTTCATGGATTGCGTTATTGCGCCTAATGGGAGCACGTAATGGAACAATTAAATATGCTTGATTTATTATTTTTATTCGCCATGTGTTAGTTGGAATAATACTGTATATTCCATTTATCATAAATTCATTACATCAGACATAAAACGGTTACCTTCGTTATTTCACGATAAATAAACCTATGTACCTACTGGTATAAGCAATATACGGAATCTATTTACCGTTTTCATGTAGATTTAAACACAAAAATGCAGTTATTTTAATAATATAAGTAATTTTTTATCTAAAAGTTGAAGAGTTTGTTTGTATGTTGGTTTGTTTGAACGCGCTAATCTCTGGAACTACCAGTCGGATTCGATTTTTTTTTGTGTATGATAACCTGATTCATGAGGGATAGTATAGGCTATTTAACATCACGCTATGACCCTTAGGAGCCGAGCAAAAATAAAAAAAGTCAGAAGGAACGTCAAGCGGAAACGACGAAATAGCGCCGGCGGGTATATAATATAATCCGATTTCTTTAACAGCAGCTCAAATCGCAGGGCATGGCTACTATAGCTAGTGTTATAATAAATGGATATTTCTCCATTTATCTGATGTACGACTGACTAGTACAAGTTGCTTTAAAAATATGTTGGATACTGGTTGGATGGCTGGTTGCGCCCCGTTCCTTCATCCGCATTGAAATTTCTTGTCTTAGACTTCTTCTTTATCGCCACTCCTTACGACCAAGCGTTAGTGCGTCTTCTACATTGCCATCCATCACTGTAAATACTATAATATCGCAGTTATTTCAACGCAATATCAGCTGCTTAATTTATTTGAGCTTCACTGAATAAATAAGTTAATTATCTACAAGTTAATTTGGCAACATGATAAAGTCGTTGGTATTCGCAGGCTTAATTAGTATTTTACGCTGGAAAGGACACGGCAGACCCTCATAGAACGCTGGGCTTCAGATTGTGTATGTCGGTACAGATATGAAATTAGTTTGGTGTGATCGAGTATTTCAAGAGTATTTAAATTCATTTTTTATTTGTTTTTGTACGTAATTGGGTTGAAGAGAAATTATCGTATTTGTGACAGTGAGGTTAAGTATAGTGTGAATGATCCAATGAAGTACAGCGCGACTAATGAGTTCTCAATTCAAAGGTTTTAGTTGCTATCGATGTCGACAGCAACTAAAACCTTTGAATTGAGAACTCATTACATTAGATATTCTGTGCAGGCACGCGCCAGCCAGCATGCACCCGTTTTTGTTTTATTGGTTTTTTCAAAATGTCAACGCCATAATCATTTTATTTCTTATTTATTTAGATTTTTGATTTCAATTCTTAATCTCTAAGATAAATTAGGCAAAGAACAATTAAAATATATTGTTATTTTTGGTTAAGCTTTTATTACTGTACCATATCAAGCCCAAAACTGCCAATGTGCTTTTGGTTCGAGAGACACTCACCATAATCGTGTCAGTGAAATTGAATTAGATTTTTTTTTAATTCCCAAAGGACCTAAGTCCATTTAGGTACGGTTTTGGGTAGACCTTTTAAGATAATTGCACTGTGGCGTATAAGAAGGACATTTAGGTTCCTTAGGTAATTGCAGACCAGAATGATGTCCTGGCTACCATTTGCAGTCGGGCAGAAATAAATGGAATAAAATTAGGGACGTTTAACACGTCATTGAACGTCATGGCCCATTTTAGTAAATAGCGGTTAAGTTAGTTGTGGCATAGACATTGTTGAGTCCAGCTAAAAATAAATTAAACCCTTATTATTATAACCAAGTCTAACGTAATTTACTGTCTTAGAGCATTTTCGGCTTCTTGTTTGGCAGGTTTTTTCTTATTATTCATGATAAGATAAAGTCTGAAGTAGCGGAGACTCTTACGTTAATAAGTATTAATGACCTTTCCTTCTCCTGATTGTTATACAAGGTGACCCTTTGACCTCCATCGTCCTTAGGACCGAAAAACATCTTTAGTTTCAGAATTTTGCCGGAGCGTAGTTTCAAAGGCTTGTTGTATTAATTTAAATTTTATTGTTAGCTTAAAGTAAGATTAGACTAAAATTACAGTAGATAATCATTTGAGGCTTCAAAGCTGCTTTTATGGAGTACTTACCTAAGAAAGCAGGATCATGTTCCTGTAGGTACTTGAAACTGCAGTAAAACTTCTAATATTGTTTCTAAATGCCTTCTCAGACGCAATAAAGTTATGATTAAACGTTTGGGGAGAAATTGTAGACTATATTATAAGGCAACCCTCAATTTTCCAGGTTGGAAAAACTGCTTCTGATCATAACGGTTGGTTATTAATAAGTCGCCGAGTTGTGAATAATTTTTTTCTCTATATCATCATTTTGACTATAGATCTTTTTACACTGGATGCTAGCACAAAGAGGAAAAAGTTGCCAAGTTAAAAAAGAACTTGTTCTTGTATGATACGTGAGCGCAAGTCAACGGTCCCTACGTACCTCCAATCCCCTAAGTGATTTGTGTTTTTCGTTTTGGTGGCCTTCAGGCCACCCTAAACTATCGTTTAGTTTAATAAAAATAATTCTAAGTTGGCCAATTAAACATTAAAACTACACACAAAATTTCTTTTGTAGCGCGTTTGAATCTTTGTCATTTGTAGTTTCATCATTTGTAGATTGTACGTAGGGACCGTCGAAGTAATAAGAACTGGGCCCCAATTCTGCTATTTGAATAGTGTACGAATGGTGTCATAATGACACCATTACTATCAAAACCTAAGCGGTCATTGGCTTAGAGCAAGACTAACTCTTTCGTCATTGGTCAAAACGATGCCATTGAGACACTATTCTGACACGATTATAACAATTGCATTAGCAGACTTGGGGCCCTGATATACGAAGAGATTAGATTTTATTCAGGAAATGCGGAGCTGACAGTGTTCAACATGACTCTTCAACACGACGCGACGTCTTAGTTATGAAATAAACTGCTCTGAAGGGCAATTCTCCATAGTAAAATGTTCAAAATTAGCTTCCCAATCTACGGATCTAGTTTCAGTCATCAACGTCATAAATGGTATTCTTCTAACAAACAACGACAAACGTGAACTTGAATCACAATGAAATCGAAAATTGACTAAAAGTTGATGAAAACCAAAGCGGTATTCTGAACTGGTATATACTACTTATAAATAAATAACAAAAAAATATATTATCTTGCTTAAATATACGACAAAACTGATTAGCAGAATACCATTTTAAATTCAAAATCTAATCTCAGTTCAGTCAATTGTCAGTCATGTTGCTAAATTAATTATTACGATAGGAGAATAAAATTGGCCTTGTGAAGCATACTGAAGCTTTTTTTTTGTTTATTTTTTACTCAGACGTTGTGAAACTTTTCGAGGGTTTTGGACGCCTTAGCAGAAACGCTGAGAGGGTTACAAAAACGGTGACAGGTAAATATCCCTCATAATTCATTCCGGAAAATCCCTATAATGTGAAATTACGTAACGGAAATAATTCAACCCTTATTAGGTATAATATATGGGACCAAAATACTGTCGTCGGTATATTTTTGGTGTTCTGGTGTAATTACTTACTTTTTCTTAAACCTTAGATAGGTAGGTACTTACATAATATTTTCAGTACCTAGTTACTTTGTTTTAAGACTTACCTATTATCGTTTTGAAGGAGAGATAGCAGACAAATGCAAGTTTTTTGTTATCATGAGTACAACCATGTGTATAATTATCGGTCACTATATTAATAGTCACCGTATATGGCAGGTTAGACAGTAGAAACATTTTAAGGGGTCATTGTACTCATCATTATGAACAACTTTTACTATGGGCCCAAGCCTGAAATCGCGAAAAAAAATCAGCTGTTCCATCTAGTTCACAAAACTCAACAAAATATATGGAACAGTAGATTTTTTTTTTCGCGATTTAATTTCATTTTATATGATTCATTTTATTTGATCATATGATTAAATTTTAACCTGCCAGTCCTGCCACCCTGTATATTGCAGTGTTTATCTTTTTTTACGCTCCCGGATCTTTGTTATAATTCCTCTGAGCTTTATGCATGTAGCATTGTTTTCATTAATCAGCATTTGCGTCATCTGTCAGGTGCGACAGTTCCATATAAACTGTTTCATAATACTGTAGCTTTAGCGCGTGGGTTGTGGGAGAGTGGCATAATTCCTGTGATTTAACAAAGCTTCCCGTTACATGCGTCACGGGTAGGGCTGCCATCACCTAAATTGCTGACGCCGGACAAAAACTTTGAAAACCCCGGACATTTGGGTGAAATTGAGTATTTTTCCCGGACACCACCGAAATAATTTTTCCTTCCTACTATTGATATTGATTCCCCTGACACAAACTGTCCGGGTTTCCCCCGGACACTTTTTTGAAACCCCTACCGGACGCTCCCCGGACGCCCTCTAAACTAGGACAAATCCGGGGAACCCCGGACGGATGGCAGCCCTAGTCACGGGAAACCTAGGGTAATGCTTTGTTCACGGATCGGAGAAGTTATTTACGTACTACCATGGAGCTTAATTAGCTCCGTGCGTAGGTACTACCCACAGAAATCTAAAAACCTTATTATTTCGTTTTCTGTGAATAAGACAAACAGAAAAAAACCGGGCAAGAGCGTGTCCGGACCAAGCTCAGTCTAGGGTTCCGTGGTAAGAAGTATTTCAGTCTTTCAGCCTTGTATTTCATAATATTATTATGAGATACAAACTTATTTTTGCGGATATCAAACTCAAAACTGAAAATAGTGAATATTTCAAAAAGTTATTGACGTATCTTGTTCAAACCAATTTTAATCGAGAGTCTTTATTGGATGCCATAAGCTTGATTTTTTTCAGATTTTTTGATTACGCGGTTGGAAAATTACAGGGGGGGGGACACATTGTTAACGACTTTCGGAGCTCCTAGTTCACTTAATATGGACTTAAATAAAAAAGTCATTTAGAAAACTCTAAATTATTTTCAAAGACCTATCCAACGATGCCCCACACAAAGGGGTGCCCGCAAATGTTTTTTTTTCATCCCTCAGTTTAGTGTATGGGGGTCACGCCTAATTATTTTATTTGTCGTAATTTCACTACAGGCCGCTCACAGAAGACATCTAACTGCGATGTTTCATACAGTTTGGTTAAGAACTGTAGATTTGACGAGGTTGTGACAGACGGACAGATGGACAGACGGACAGACGGACAGACGGACAGACGGACGGGATGAAACTATAAGGGTTCCTAGTTTTACTACGGAACCCTAAAAAAATGCCCAAACTGCTTGATAATATAATTGTTATGTTTAATATATTTCCGCCGCATTCAAGGATTCATGTTGAATTTAGAAGGAGAACTAACACGCGAGTTTGTCGATCGAAGAATAGACAAAATGACAGATTGTAAAAATATTTCTACCAATTCCAGCACGGCGATGTTAAAAACGCAGAGAAGAAATTTTCTATTCTTTAGTCGACAAAAGTCTGCTACGCCAAGAACGGGGCGCTGCGTGCTCGGACAAAAGAATTAACGAGTTGGATATAGAAATAACTTTGTCTATTCTTTGGTAGAATAGATAGAATTGGTCATGGTACGCGTGCAGCAGTTTGATTGTAATACACGTGTCCCAAGTTTTATAGAAAACAATGCTCTATCTATGGTCAGGTTTCATCAGAGCTAAAAAAGGGTCTAAAGTCATAATCGAAAGCCATATATTCAAATTAACCTCAGAAACAGCACTGTTTGAATGTCCAAAAATTACAAAAGACCTCTTAAACCCTTCAAAAATAAAAAATTTAAACTCAAATTCTTTATCAGATAGTAAATAGCCACAAAAATCTATTTAGATTTTGTGGCAAACCCAAATTCATTGCACTCGAGTGTAACAATCTATAGTACCTAATCAAAGACTTTATATTAGGTAGATTCCAGGATTCTTACGTCATTTCCCAAACCTACGCCTTCTTACGAGACCCTCATATGTTTTTCATTCCCAAGGAGAACCTTTAGGTATAAAACGCTGATGTAATCACATTACCCAGTCCGGGGCCGTGTCTGATTACCATCGGACTTGCGTGGGAGGGTCACTTGTCACTTGTCACAAGTAGACTAAAAACGCTAGATATTCACTAGATGCATAAAGAGGACATCTTTTGGAAGGACTCTATAGATTGGTGGGTGGAGGTCGGGGCTTCAAATGTAGAGGATTTCTTTATTGAAACGCAATGTTGTCGAGTGAAAGCGTTGCGTTTGAAATAACTTTGCCTTGAGGAAAAACTTTTGTTGTTTTTTGGGGCAACCAAGAGATTTTGTAGGTGACATTTAGGAATCGTTTAGTACTAGAATGTTAAGTGAATATACTGCTAGACTACTACAAGCTCTTTATAGGCTGTATGACAAAGACCTGAGACCTATGGATAGGACATATGGATTAGGACCGAGAATTGATTACCACTCAAGCTAACCGAATGTTGGCAATATTTGAGCACTAAACTAATAACTAAACTTCAGGGTTCTTTACGATATTTACCTTCAGTCTAAAATTGAACGTTCTATTGATACATAAAATAAAATTCACAAAATAATTCATTTTACATTTGGAATCTCACAGTCGTTCATTCAAAAATAAAGTGCCTTCATGACGGACAGGCAGGCTCTTATCAGCTGCCATATCTGGCATCGGCATCGGGCGAATAAATCCCGGCTTCAATATCAACAGAGAACAGACCACAGAACAAATAGACATAAAAGATCGACTCCGAACAAGGAGCAGTCGCATGCACACATAGACGCTGGATAGCTTTAAGTAGGTATAGGTCCCAGCATCAGTTATGAGCACAGATCGCGCATGTACCCACATTTTCGGCCCAATAAACAATAGACAGTTGACAATACGTAATAGTCCAATTGACGAACAACAAACATTGGTTTCGTAGTTCAACGCATTACTAACAAATCACCCAGACAGGCAGGGTTGCTCAGCAAGAGTTTGCCGCAAAAGTTTCCATAAAGAGACAAAAGTCACTGAATAAAAGTACATTCTGTTATCTTAATTTACGTTTTTTTTAACTTTCTACAAGGGCTCCAAACTATGTGCTTAAGGGCCTTTGCATGGCCTAAGATGGCCCTGTGTCTATGTGAAGTGAGTCACCCCAGCAAAATGTTGTCTCCTTTGGAGATTTTGTTTAGCATAATCGGCCTATAATGTTCCCACTGCTGGGACACAGGCCTCCTCTGTGAGAGGGAGTGGGCCGTAGTCCACCACGCGGGCCCAGTGCGGGTTGGTGGACGTCACATGTCTTCGAATTTTTTGGTTCTAGGACATGTCGGTTTCCTCACGATGTTTTCCTTCACCGTTAAAGCAAGTGATAATTAATTTCTAATACGCACATGATTCGAAAAGTCAGCGGTGCGTGCCTCGGGATCGAACTCGAACCATTCGCCGTGGGAGGCACATGGTTAATCCACTAGGCTATCACTGCATTTTTTTTATTCAGATTTTAGATTCAGATTTATCAGATTTTGTTTATGCAGATAATATTATAGCCCCATCTCTGTGCGTTTTCGCTCGTTGAATAGAGCTGGCTCTCTGTATCTATTTACTTCGTGACTCGAGTCCGTACTGCTATTGTTGTGTGAATCAGCTTGCTTTTATCTGGCCAGTGTCGGCCATTGTTGCAAACGTGTGATTTGACGCGTCTTCGCTTGCGTTATATTGTAGACATATTGTTATCCGTGAAGCGTCTTTGTGCTGATAAATGTGTACCTATTACTATTCTGTTGCGCGATTCTTGTGATAGGTACGTATTTTTAAGGATTTTCGTTCTTCCCCTTAGCACGTTTTAACTTGATGATCTTTTTGATTTTAAGTCGTTTTCAGGCTAACTTTTCTACTTAGTTTCAAGTTGTCAGGCAAATTTTTGGACTTTATTTTATAAAAACTAGCAACAATATTAGAGAATTGAGCTATTCTGACTCAATGCTCGGCATAAATGTACCAGATCAAGTTCGTAACACTGATATTGGCAAAAATTTACGACGTCAGGTTTGGTAATCTGGCTAGTCATGGAGATGGCCGATGGAGTAAGGTTTGAACAAGTGATGGCCAAGGTCGGGTTGAAGGAACGCGGATTGAACAGACGACTTCGTCAAAGTAGTCAAAAACACCGTCGAGGGACGTACAAAATCGTGAAGACTGGCAGAAAAAAAGAGTACCAACAATGGGTGATTTTGGGCTGAGATGATAAGATTCCCCATAGTTGAAAACAGCCATGAAACATCCTTAATGAATTCTACCATACCAAAAACCCGAATGAAGCGCTTGGATTCCAATTTCCACCTTCATTGTGAGAGACGCCAAACAGTTGATATGTTCCCCGAATGTTACAATTTGGGTGTCTTCAGGTCGCAAGTGAATCGGTTTCTTCTAGGCAAGCGTTCATCATAGACCGCATCATCGCTTGATATCAGGCGAGATGGCGGTCAAAGGCAAGCCTATTATTAATTTAATAAAAAAATAAATAAAGAACAGCAATGTATTGAGGGATACCCCGTAAATTCTAGACTTATCGGTAAATCTGAGGACAGTAGGTATACCTAGGATGTTATGGTGGCGTCCTTTAGGAGCTACAGTGAAATACCTAGGTACAAGTTAGCAGCCAGTCTATGCTGTAGGTACCGACACGCCGCGCGATATCACCGTGAGAACTGCCAATTTATTTGCGAACGTTCGAGGGAGAATCTCACCGTGACATTCTCCCTCGAACGTTCGCAAACAAACCCATCCAACTGTATGACTATGTCCCATCCAACTGTATAACTAATGTCCCTAACAACCTAGTCACCTAGAATATTCAACACGACATTTCAAATTCCTAATAAAAGTAGAAGCTTTCTGCTTATACAGGGTGGCAGGTTAAACAGTGGAAATATTTTAAGGGGTCATTGTACTCATCATTATGAACAACTTTGACTATGGGACCAAACCTGAGATCGCGAAAAAAAAATCAGCTGTTCCATACATTTGTGTTCACTTATCTCAACAAAATGTATGGAACAGCTGATTTTTTTTTCGCGATTTCAGGGTTGGTCCCATAGTTAAAGTTGTTCATAATGATGAGTACAATGACCCCTTAAAATATTTCCACTGTTTAACCTGCCACCCTGTATAATGACATACACGAGACTTGAGGATCAATATTATCGACTTGTTAATATTCTACGACGTTGTACAGACGACAAGAAAATTCAAACAAAACAATTATAACTAAGTAATAAACATTAATATAAGAATATTTACCAAGTTCAGTAAAAGCGAGATTTTACTGTTTCATCTTCCCAATATCATCATCCATATCATCCGCCTAGCCTTTTCCCAAACTGGAATAAGTAAATTTGGTTGATGAATGATAAATGATAAATGATATTTATTTTGTAAATAGGTTAAAAATAACACTTTTACACGTCAAAACATTATTTTAAGCTAGATGAGTTCGGTGTTTCCTGTACCTTTGAGAAGAAACACCGAAACAAACTCAAAGGTTGATGTCTCTTTTACAGTCCAGACAATTAAGATAAATTGTGTAAGAACCATTTGTTGAAATGAGTTGAACCATGAGTTGAAATTTGACAAACAGCTAGGTAGCCTGGGACCTGGCAAAGTACATACGCTTTTCATCCATTTTCACGCAGTTGACAAGACAAGACAAGAGTCGCAGGCAACAGCTAGTGTTTAATTATGTTAATTTAAAGATAAACTATAGGTGCCATCTACTAAATAGTGTGCCGTTTCAATGTTCGTGTATGGAAACGTCACGAATTTCATGCCAAGATATAATAAACGTAATATTATAGTGTAATTTTAATTTAATTGTGGTTCGTGATTTGATAAAATTTCACTCCATGTTCATTTAGTTACTACATACCTACATACATAATATTACGCCTGTATTTTTTAAAGGTTAGGCAGAGGTGTATACTACACTCACATTTTGACAATAAAAGGGAGCGAACCCAGCGAGCCTATTGCCTTAATGGCAATAGGCTCGCCGGGTTTGCTCCCTTTTATTGGTACAAAGCCAAGCCCAGGTACAAAGCTAGACTGAAAAAATGTTACTATTATATTTTAATTAAAACTTACTATGTATAATTATAATGCCCCCCGAAATAGGCAGTGATCGGTCATGTAAATTAACTCGAGCCTCAACCGCCTGAAAATTAATAACCACCAAAAAGTTAACATTTGCATAATACAAATTTTCAATTCTGTAACTTGTTATTATTTAACAAAACACAAATATTTTTCTCGAATTAAAACTTCAATTGAAGTTTATCTAGAACTTACCCTAATTGGACCGGAGTCCAAAGGACGTCGGCAGTTTTAGGCTTGATATGGTACAGTAATAAAAGCTTAACCAAAAATAAAAATATATTTTAATTGTTCTTTGCCTAATTTATCTTAGAGATTAAGAATTGGAATCAAAAATCAAAATAAATAAGAAATAAAATGATTATGCCATTGACATTTTGAAAAAACTACTAAAACAAAAACGGGTGCATGCTGGCTGGCGCGTGCTTCCACAGAATATCATGGTGACAGCAACTAAAACCTTTGAATTGAGAACTTAGTTACTTAGTAACATTAGTCGGGCTGTACTTCACTGGATCATTCACACCATACATAACCTCACTGTCAGAAATAAGAATATTTCTCTTTAACCCAATTACGTACAAAAACAAATAAAAAAATAATTTAAACACTCTTGAAATACTCGATCACACCAAACTAATTTCATATCTGTACCGACTTACACAATCTGAGGCCCAGCGTTCTATGGGCGTCTGCCAGTGCCCTTTGAGCCCGGATAATAACACTGAGTTCGCCACCTATTAAATGGAAGATAATTAAGTTTTAACATAACTGGTGAAATATGTGTAGGTACCTACTGTAAAGATTTTTACTGTTGTTAAATTTTTATAGTTGACCGGTTACAATGTTAATTTGACAAGCAGATATTTTTATAAAAGTACAGGGTGTAAGGTTAACCGAAGAACGTATTCAAGGAGGATATCCAGTATTCGATGTAGTAACTAAGTAGTTCGATTAACTGAAAATGAAGCTAAAAATATTATCACTGATTTCAGCTACAGTTATTACCTTAATGAAAAGAAGAAAAAAGACTAGAATATCAAGGTAAGAGATACGGTAAAGGGCATTAAATAAAGCTCGCTCGTAACAGCGTTGTGTGCGATTGTACGCAAGATTCCTGTCGCAGGAATGCCGGCGCGTCTCAAACTAATGAAATTGTCTGCGAGAGACCCTGCCACCCTTCAGCTGATTGGCATTACAGGAACACCACACCGATCGAATAACGATTGAACATTGTAATTTAATAATTTATTAAGACAATTATAGCTCCGTCGACCACCTCCCTCCCCCTTATAGTTTTCACAAATGGAAAGACAGATTTTCCTAAGGAAGATTTTTGTATATAATTTATGAATGTGTTGTTTATATTAGTTGAGCTGTCAGGGTTTTTTTCAAGGAACTCAGAAAATGTTTGAAAATTTCGGAACCATTTTTGAAAATTCATCCCTAAAAGGGTGAAAAGAGATAGTTAAGTTTATTTGAAGAAAATAACGACAGTGTGTTTTTCGACTACCACGCGGACGGAGTCACGGGCACAGCTAGTTGAATTATGATCCACGTTGTTGATAGATATAATTTTCACTAATAAATTCCTTTGACAGAGGAAACCCTTTTATCCTGGATATCAGATAAAATATCCTGTTTCATAAAAAGTAATAAATTGCGCTATCGCAATTTATTACTTTTACCTATATATTTATTATTATATTATATTTTATATTACATTATTTTATTTATTTATTTATTTATTCTATTTTTGTAGACTTAACAGGTCAACCCAAAGCGTCTACAAACATGTTACATAATATACTTATATAGGTACTACTTACTACTACTAGAACTTAGATATTGCATGCGTACTTAACTATTTATTAGATGGGTATTTATACATAGGAACATAGATTATGATTATGCTAGACTAAGGTGAACTAATGCAGCTTAGGTGTTTGGTTTATGAGCGGCTAGTATGGCAGAACGTGAGATGAACATGTGCTGCAGATACGACTTTATTCAGTTTATCCGAGAACAGGTCCACATCTTGCGTTAGTATAAGGGAATTGAGGAGCGCGAGAGTACGTCGCGTAGTTGCGTTCCTCGTGGCGCGGGTGCGCGCACAAGGCTCGGCCAGCAGGGGCCGTCGACGACGCAGGCCGTACTCGCCGCCCGCACCCCGCGTCGCGTCCATAGGAACGTACAAGCTTATATCGGCTAGTGCCGAGGGATTGTCGATTTTATTAGCAAGCAAATGGTAAAAGTGAATAATTGCCTGCAGCTTTCTTCGTAGCTCCAACGTATCGAGACCGAGCGAGAGAGAGAGCGAGTTTATATTTTATAGCTATCTATGGGATGGCGGATTTGATCTTGTTCTGCATACCTTCCGCTCTCTGCATTTGATCGGTCACAACACTTAAAAAATATTGCATTACCTATTTATTTTTCTACAAAATAATTTGTGAGGGGCGCAAAATTTTAATATTGCCCTGGGCGCTCATGACCTTAGCTACGCACTGGGTAAGATAAACTACTTAAGGCGAAGGTAAATGGTAACGGCCAGTTTTAAATCTCTTATTTCGCCGTCAAATAATGCAGGTTAGTTGTGCAATTTTTTTATGTTAAACTAGAACATATATACATCAATCGTACCTGTGAATATTTAACTATTGTTGTAAAATACTTAATGAAATAAATTCATGAATTCGTGTCTACCCAAAACATAAAAACGTAATTACTTTCAAACCGCTTAAGATATTTTTATGATTTGTTTTGTGTGAAAAGACTATGTTACTACCTATATTACTTTTACTATATTACTTTTTTTTTATTTTATGTTTTAGATACTAAAAAGTAATAATACGTCTAATTCTGCACAGCGCGCTCCTTGATAGGCGAGTCGTATTGCTCGGTGGATGTATGTCGCGTTGCTTGAGCTCAGCGCAGAACACTCAAGCTATACCGCCCAAATCACTCAAGGCCGTTGGCGTATACCGGGGCCTTAACGTAAATAAATTAGTATCATGTAGATACTGAGCTGATACTGCAAACTTCAAAAATGCTTATGGAAATTATAAATGACTAAGCAAGCAATAAAACACAAATGTTAATTTTTCATACAATTTATTTTTTGCCCTTACAAAACATGAATATCAAAATGCATCGTTGCATTTTAGCTTCTATATTAAATAAGAATACCTATGTAGTTACGTACAATAAATTATTTTAAGTTTTAACGTTAGTAGGTACTTATAATATCAATGGTATAACAGATCTTTCGATTGATTCCTCGATATATTACTAAAAATACACGTAAACATATATTCCAAAACAATAAAAAAACACGAAAATACTCATTTTAAAACATTTACAATACTTTTAAAAAATGTATCAAAGGTTGCGTTGCTATTCTTTTGCCATAGCAACACACAAAATGTTGCTAGCACAAAAAATACAATAATTGTAAATTAGGCGAGGTCGTATCCATGAACAATCAGTTTCATTGAACATAATGCCAATACTAAATAAACTAATTAATTTGTTCCTATAAATAATTACCGCTTCGTAAACCCATAACAATGGCACTTTCTTGACTATTATAACAATATTATCACTTTCCATACATTTGTAAATTTCAATTACAAATATATTTAGACAAAAATCTATTACTAACTTTAAGTTAGGAGAAAATGTTCCAAGTTCTGTAGTAACTTATTTTTGAAACGAGCTAAGTCTTTACATAATAATTTGAGGAAAGTTTATATGACAATAGATTAGTCCATGTTCCTGTAAAGTATTGGACAAAAAACCACTCCGGTACTCAATATACCACAACGTTAACACCAGAAAATGTATGAGGCACCAAATGATTTGACCATTTTTCCATTAACTTTGAAGAACTTTCAGACAAAGTTACTAAAGACTAACGGAACATGGAGGTAGAGGGTCTACAACTCCTGGACAGGGTCCTCTGCATCGGCCAGCTTGATGAGGCCGATGAAGCTCTTCTCTGGCTGCATCAAGGAGTGCCTGTCTCCTCCCGTGTTCCTCACGGCTAGCCTGTCACCAGCTTTGAGGAAAAGCGCAGCGGCGGAGAAGCAAGAGTTCGGCTTGTCGATCTGTTCTGTTGAGTGGGTGGATTGGGCGCACTGGAGGAGTGTCTCCCGACCCTCGATTTCAGCGTTGGTGCGATGCAGCACCCAGGAGATTATGTCGTGGCTGTCCAGGTAGTAGATCTGGGGAAAAAAAAATCTGTTAATTTACAGTAGAACCACAAAGTAAATAGTTACAGAGGGTCGCCTCCATTCAACGAGCGAAAAGCACGTTTTTAGGGTTCCGTACCAAAATGGTAAAAAAGGGAACCCTTATGGTGCTACTTCGTCTGTCTGTCTGTCTGTCTGTCTGTCTGTCTGTCTGTCACACCTGCTTATTTCAGCAACTACTAATGCTATGGACTTGAAATTTGAAACAGTTATAAAGAATGCTTGCCCAACTTTATTGCAAATGATGAAAGTCAATAAATATTTTTATTTTCATTGCAAAAGGGGCCGGAGTGGGGTTCCGAAATTTTAAAGTGGGGTTACTAGGTCAAGTGGCATATCATATGAAAGGGCTTGATTTGCACATTTCAAAATATATTTTCACTTTATGTTATATCTCACAGTTTTCGACATATGATGAAAAATGTCTGAAAAAATACCATTCCCCCCCCCTTATCTCCGAAGTTTGCGAAGCGAAAAATCTGAAATAATTAGAGCTGATAGGAATTGACCCAAATATTGCACCAAAAATAAAACGATGTTCCTAGCTATTACAGTTTTTTCAAAATCATGAAAATTCCTTCACAAACAAACTTACTTATGCGGTCCGGTATTTTTCACTTTATATGTCCAAAAATGATACGGAACCCTCGGTGCGCGAGTACGACACGCACTTGGCCGGTTTTTTTTTTATACGACGATGATAGCAAACAGGCGTACAGAATGATGGTAAGCGGTTACCGTAGCCTATGAAAATAATCTTTTAAAATAATGATTCGCTGTACCAACTAACCTAACCTATTATAATATTATCTGTCGACCCTGGATTTGTTTAATGTCTTTGTTATTTTATTCAAATTAGAGGTTTAGAGGAATTAATATGTTTAAACAACCCATCATCACATGGCAGAATTGTGGTATGGCAAACTCCACAAATGCCATAACCAAGAAGTGAAGTGAACCCATCATCATCGAATGCATGAATAAAGCTCCCACGAGCCACGAGACGATACACTTATTTGTACCCAAATCCAGCGCACACAATAGCACTGTAGCATTGAGCCCCGCTACCAACTACTAAGGCATGAGCTACACTCCTATAGATCATGCAGACAGAAGAGAAGCAAACTAGTTGAAAGCAAGCCAAGCGGATGACGAACAGTCGGAACATATTACGGATATTACCTGTACGTAGACGAGATACACGCCAGTATGGTGCACATGCACGTGCCCGTTGCGAGTGAGGGTGGGGCGGGGGTGCGGCGACACCACCGTCCAGGGCGCCGGGTACCACACGTCGTGGGCCGCCCCGTGTGACACGCGGACTAGACCGTTACCTGCAAAAGATACATTTTAAATTTTTGGAACGAAGGTTTTTAACGCGGCTAATCGTCATCTAAGGAAGAGCGTTATGCGACTTTCTCTCATGGCCTCATAGCCCATGTTACGTAAAAAAACACGAATACGAATTGGGTACTCATTAGAGAATACAATCCCGAGCATGTTTTTCAATCCCGGGATTACGGGATTTTTGAAGCGTAATCCCGGGATCCCGGGCCTATCCCGGGATTAGACTATGTGGTTTCTAATTGGGCTCAAATTAAAAAAAAAACTTGAGTAATTAAAAAACTTTATAATGTCTTTGCACAACAGTCAACACAAATCACAATAATAATAAGAAAATAAAAAAGACAAAACAAAAAAATTATACTTTTGCAAGAAATTAAAAAGACAACATAAATATACTATTTAGTATTTCGAAAATATAATCGCAGAAATATCAAAGCATCCAATGTTTGACTTCCAAGCCTGCTTCGTAGTTTATTGCCAACATAAGCGGCAGCTGAAAACGCTCGCTCAGGTTCAACGCTGGTTGGAGGAATAGACAATAGATACTTGTATGCTGTTTCTAAGTGATATCCACGAACTCCTCCATTTTCGAACAGACTCATTTCACGTCTAATACTATTTGCCAACCCCAATTCATTTTGTACTTGTACATCAGGATCTGGGGATTTCATACTCTTGTTAATTTCCAGCTGTAACTTTTCCTTTAATGTCAATTGGGGTTGGGAGGTTTCTGGCCTTAGCTCATCATCTATTTGTGATCCTGACCTTTCTTCTTCTTCTGTGTCATCTCGACTATTAAGTCTTTTAACAATACTCTTTATTTGCTTCCTCACTATAGCCTGTGTCGGAACTGGAAATAAGTCATGCCATTCCAAATCCGATAACAACTGATTTTCATCATTCATTCGTGGATTTTGTAAATAATTCAATACACCAGTTAAATTATCACTTCGTCATTGCTTTATACGTTCCACTAAGGATGTTTTCATTTTTTTGGCAAGTGCTGAGTTTTTGCTAGACAGTTGTTTTATAAGAAATTTCAAAGCGGCATCAGCTGTGCATAAATTAGCATCTCGCCTACAGATTGCTTCTACTGTCAATTTAATTGGGGTCAGCACATCAACAATTTTATTTACCAATTCAAAATCAACATCTTCTAAACGAATTGGATGATTGAGATCTATAAGAGCTTTTTGAATGCATGCTTTTAAAAGATAAAATCGCTCCAGCATTGTTAAAAGACTATTCCATCTGGTTTTACAGTCCAAAAGAAGTGACAGCTCTTTTCCATGTTCAATTTTCACATATTTTTGAAGTACTGTTTCATTTTTTAATGGTGATCTTTTGAAATACACTACAACTTTGCGGATTTTCTTTATCAGCTCATTAATATTTTCATATTGTGTTAACTCTGGTACGTGTTCTGGCGCAAGATCATTTTGTGACATTACGATTAAACCTGATTCTGGACAGTCTAAGTCTTCTAAATCGTGTTCATCATCGCTGTCGTCCATATAATCAACAGTAACAGCTGGTTCATTCAGAGTATCATCTGAGGTAGGGCTATGTTGCAAATAATTATGTTTTTCATAAAGCACATCACAGACCGCCAAATTGATACCATGTGCGAGACACAGTTGATGTTCGGTGCAAACAAGCCGCCCCACCTTTATCATAACATTCGGTCCATCGGTTACAATAGCCACGATGTCAGTTTCCAGGGAAATATCAAATTCACTGAGACGCTCTTTCAATATACGAAGACAATTTTCAGCTGTCATACTTCCGTAAATAGGAACAAGTCCTAAGTTCCAAAATTTTTTATATGAATGAACGTTGACAGCCATGTATCGTTTATTGGAAGTTGAAGTCCACTCGTCGAAAGAAAGACTAAATCTTTCACCTGCACTTTTCAATTGTTTCAATTCTGCAATTACTTGCTTTTTGATTTTTTCACTGTAATTCATAACACGTTTTCGAACAGTGACGGCTGACTTTGGTAAATCCGGGTATTTTGCTAAGAGCAATTTTCTCAAATCATCTGAAGCTTTGAATACACTGAATGGAAATCCATCTAATGCAACCATTCTTGCCAAAACATCATCCAGGCTATCGTCGGCACTTTTAGTAAAATAATCATCTAACTTTCGCTTGGTTGGCGGCGGAGCTGTGTTCATATTTTCAGAATCTTGACTTGTTGAAGCTGATATGTTGTGTATGTGTAACCTTGATGTTATGTTTTGATAACAAATGTGTATGTAATCCCTTAGTCGATCCACCCAAAGTCTTGAGAATGGCTGGGCACCGCTTACATTTAGCACTATTCCCATCCTTCGCGACTAAAAAATAACTCCACACTGACGTCGCATCACTGTCTTTTTTATGTTTAACAAAGTCTGCCGCCATTTGAAATACTTAATTTCAGGTAATTTACTTTAAATTTAAATGACGAAACCTTCGTAACCCGTCACTGACAGAATAATAAATGAAAAAAATAAAATCTAATTAGCATATTTATACTTTCATACAGGGAATCCCCGACGGGAAAATACCCGCAACAATACTATGATATGAGATGATCGGGTGATTTCCCTGTTGGTTCGTTGGGGACTTGGGGAATCACCTTAAAAGTAGCATATTTAATACTTTCGTACAGGGAAACCCCGACGGGAAATACCCGCAAAAATATTATGATAATAAGAGATGATCGGGTGATTCCCCCGTTAGTTCATTCATTGGGGAATTACCTTAAGAGTATTGTATTGAAGTACTCAGAGTGGGGAAGTCCCTTCTAAGTTTACAACAAACATATTAAGACTGTACCTGTGTAGTGAATAGTACGTATCGTATGACGGCATTGACGGCGTATCTAAAAGTGTTTTTTGTCGTTATGTATTAAATGCTATTAAATAACCTAGGCAAGGTTATCGTCAAGGCGCAACGGACTACGGCATATAAACTAAACTTGTATGTGGCAATCCCGAAAATCCCGAGATTAGCCAAGTGCAGTCCCGGGATTTTCGGGGCCAGAAAACGGTCGGGATCCCGGGATCCCGAGATTCGGGATCCCGGGATTGTATTCTCTAGTACTCATACGAGTAAGTGCAGGAACGGCCCAACGATATCATTTTAAACACAATTTGTTGAGAGGAATTGCTAAGTTCGCGTCGTTCGCGTATATTAATACAATAAACATTCTGAACGTTGAATAATCCGCTAGGCAAATGACAATTGACAAATTGAGTCAGCAAATTGAAAGTGCGTTGAAACGTGAGGAGACCGATTCAATTCAAAGGGCTTAAAATCGCGCTTAAAGCAAACTTCAGTTGAAAGCTCCGTTAATATTTAAGCGAGTGAAATTACTATTGTCAGCGTAAACGTAACGTGAGAATGATCAGCCGTGACTTTAAAAATAATGATGCAATTTATATTGAGTTTGAAATTGTATCGTCAGTAAAAGATTTTATATCCGGATATAGTATACTGTACTGTACAGTACATAATAAGTATACTGCCCTGATAAGCCGAAAAGCGCTAACTCAATCAGAGTAAGTTTTGAGAAAAACGACTTTTTGTGAATGGATTTTTCCCACCTTCAAACGGGGGTTAAAACTAATATTTTTAAAACTGTTAAAACTTATATAAACGTATTTTTGACCCTAGATATAACTGACATACCTAAATTATCCATAAATGGCACCATTATACCTATTTTGTGAGATACCGCTATTTTGATTAAAAATAAAGGCTTCAAAAATTTTGATAGTGCTTTTAGTCTTATTCTGCTCATAGAAAGTTCCATACAAAATGATGTGTTTTTCATTTTTGATGAAAATACCGAATAAATTTGTAATAAAACTTCATTTAATATTTTTTTAACAACTTTATTAAATGTAGCAGCAAAGTACAAAAAAAAGTTAAAGCAATTTATTTGCTTTCTATGAAATAAAATTAATCAAAAGTTGGTAGTCCCCGCCAAAAAGACATTCTATTAGCAGCCGGCCTAGCATGACCACGATAGAAACGGGTTTTGTCTACATAGAAATAGACAAAGTGACAGATTGTAGAAACATTTCTACGTTTTATGAATGAAATCTGTCACTTTGTCTATTTCTATGTAGACAAAACCCGTTTCTATCGTGGTCATGCTAGGCCGGCAGGTATTAAACTGGAAAGAGATTTTAAAATATTGTTTTTTTTTGTTTGAGATATTCCTGCTGGTACTGTTTTTTTAGTTGGGGATGGAAGCTTGTCTAATTTTAAGAACTTTGTAGGTACCTACAATGCTAGCCGTAATGGGTTCATTATCGAAACCAGTTCTGTACCTAATGTCAAAACTGGCTCTGTTAACTTCCACTTCAACAATGTCACTAATGTAAGGTCGTGGTGACAACCCGGAAAGTTTGTATTGGGTCGTATAGTCTTGCCACTCATAAATGTCGGTATAAGGCTATTTGGCTTCATAAAAACGACATGCCGCCAAATCTCTTCGAAATTTAAGGAAAAATTGAGATATAAAAAAATTTCTTAGTGGTTTATTTTAATGTTTTAAATTAAATATCGCTATTTGGCTTATACTATTAGATGCGAAATTATTCTAGCTATTGAATGGTATAAAAAAAACTAAAAGGGCGTATCTCAGAGATAGCGCCTTTCGGCTTAGCAGGGCAGTATAGGTACTATAGAGTCCCGAAAAAAGGAATGGCAACAACAGGGCCACAGAATTTCCTATTGCTGTCTTACGATTCTGGAGCAGAAATTCTCATAGTACCTAGGTACCTATAATATTTTCCTTCCATCATGTAAAATAGGTACCTATTCCATTCCTAGAATTTATGTTATTTATGCCTGCAAGAAACGTCTCCTACGTATTATGAAAAAGAGGGCGTTGACCTACAAAGCAAAGAAAGACCTTTAACGACAAAAATGTTAAAACATTTTGCTAAAGCAGAATCATAAATTTTTGGCGAAGAAGCTTATAGAAGCCAATGAAAAGAACCATCTCCCACTACCGCTTTCAACTCTGCTTGATGAGATTCCAGTTATAGTCAGTAGTATAATAATAACTTATTTAAAACTTCATTTCAATAGCACTTGCGAGCTATGTAAACAAACTTTCTATAGAAATGCATCAAATCGACGGTCCCTATGTACAATCGTCTAAGTGGCAGATATGTGATTTGTGTTTTTTGTTTTCGTGGCCTTCAGGCTACCCTAAACTATCGTTTAGTTTAATAAAAATAATTCTAAGTTGGCCAATGGAACACAAAAATTATCTTGTAGAATATTATGCAGGTACGCGCGTTTGAATCTTTGAAGCGCTCTCCTGTAAAATTTTTCATTTGTAGTTAGGGGATTGTACCTACGTAGGGACCGTCGAAATGACAATTTACCTCACAGAGGAATTACAGATTTCCTCCGTGATTTACCTTATTGACATTGTTTACATAGTTCGCAAGTTCTATTGAAATGGACCTTACTTTATTAATAGATATCATTAAGTGACATCCAGTTATTCTAGCCTTAACGGACCTAACATAGGTCATATTAACTTACGTCATCGTCAGTCTTAAGTAAGCTTTATTCTATTCATAGTCTAGACACGTACGCAATATTATCTATTAATATGAAATTATATTCATTGAAACCTTTTTTATTAAACGTGTTTACGCATTCATATTCTGTATTCTGGCGAGATATTTTGTTATGATATCATTATTGTCGCATATTATGAAATATGGGACATAATTCATTTTTATCTGAATAATTTATCCGAGCTTAAAATTGAAATAACAGATTCGAAAAATGTGCTATCTATTTAAACATGCTCTCGGTATTTGCTTCATAATTATATGCAAGTACAACATTAATAATTTCGTACCGTGCTAATAATGTTGAAAAAGAATTTATAATTTAGATAATATTTTGTTGAATATCACATGCATTTTGAATATCATCTGTATTTTGAATTATGGTAATTATGATAAAAATAATTTGTGAATCTTTTTCGTTTATTAAATTATTTATAAGTAGGTAGATCTTATTTATTTAATGCTATAATATTGCTATTTATTATATTGCTATGCTATTTAATAATAAGAAGTCGGATTTAGTTATTTATAATGAATGATAGATAAGCCGACTATTTATCGAGAATGAAATTATGAACTAAAAGTCCAAATAGATAATAATATTTTATTATTGTACCCTCTTGTGTTGCCGATTTGAGCGTATTTGAACTACACGATTGCATTTTCCACGTGTGTTGTCTTTCAATATGTAAAGTTCAAAATGCAAAAGATTAAAATTTGATTATTACATATTTTATTATTTCAACTGATGTAGGCAGGACACAATAGCTCAACAGTTAGAGCAACGCCACGTTACGGTCGCGGGTTCAAATTCCGTCCGTATCAGCATTGTCTCTTACCTCTCCTACTAATATTATAAACGCGAAAGTTTGTTAGTTTGGATGTTTGTAACTCTTTCAAGCAAAAACTACAGAACGGATTTTGATGAAACTTTACAGTAATATAGAATAAGCATCAGAATAACACATAGGCTACCTTTTATGCAAAAAAACGCGGGCGAAGCCGCGGGAAAAAGCTAGTATTTAATAATAATGTGTGCAAAGTTCAAACTTATAATTTCACCACGTTATCTATGTACTAGGCAAGTAACACCTTGTTCTCATCTGGGGAGTAATGTATGCCTTCACTAAAAGTTCAGTAAAGCTACCTTTGTAATGTTCGTGTATTTCTGGGCTCAAGTGTGACGTGTTGCCGTGGAAGTGAGCTGCTATGAACGGCCTCCTTGTCCCGTCCTGAAAGGGTAACAGGAACAGATTAGTGAGAAATAATCCATAGTAGTCTCCGACTAAAATTTACTTGAATTTACAGACGGACAAACGGACAGGACTACGCACGTGACTAAAGAAGAAGGAAATGAGTAAATCTGGATTTTCTAAATTGTATGGATAACGAATTTAATTACATTTATCAATTGGCACCTAGTAGTGGTCGCATACCGCCCTATTGGGCCAGCTTATTAGTAATACGGTGAAATACGGTGGGCATGCGACCACAGCTGTGCCCTGGATATTAAAAACATTGATTCATCAAATTTTTCACAACAAGAAGAATTTCAGGCTATCAGACAGGAATGCTTTTCAGTTTGATTTTTGTCGTAGTAGTGTTTTAGTTTTTACTTACCTATCTTTTTTTAGTTGATATTATTATGTTGATAGCTGTACCCCTATCATGAGTTTTTTTGACGTATAGTTTCGTTAACGTAAGCATATTTTGAATTTAAAATACAGCTGTTCTGGAACATTTTGAGGAAATTTTATACAATTTGCACATTTTAAAAAATACAGAGAAATTAATTATGTATTTAATTTATGTAAATATTGTGTAACAAACGTGTATTTTCAATTCAAAATATGCTTACGTTAACGAAACTATACGTCAAAAAAACTCATGATAGGGGTACTGATATATAGATAATGACCACATTAGGAAAGTACCTCAAAATCACTGTTCCTGACAGTTCGAGTGACCGTATGCATGGCCATCTTGGCAGGAGCGTAGTCCAAGTTCGGAGAGAATTTCTTGGTCTTGCGTCTGAAACAATAATAGTAGTTGAAAAACTTTCAGGAGAGCTATAGCAATGAAGACAAGCTACAGGTAAGAGAAATAACTTCGGAGTTTATAAACTTAATCGACTTTACCTACGCAACTTCGCTGATCTTAGAATCGAAGTAATTTTTATTTTACTGAGATATTTTCTTTTTCCTATAGCGGAAGATATATGTATATCTACTTACAAGTTGTAAAAGTGTGGCTAAGTGATGTATGGAACAGGATATTTTATTACGAGTATTTTACACCCAACTTAATAAGTAAAACAAATTTTGGGAAAAAAAACGAATTAAGTTGAGAATACTGGAAATAAACGTTGGTTTACTAGGTAAAATCGAGTGTTACTACTTGCCCCTGCTACAACTAGGCCCCCGCTCCCCTACCTAATTGTCTTAGTAATTTACGTATTGATAAATGCTAAAGTTTTACGTCGTCATAAGAACTTCCATTTTGAAATCCTTAAGGCGGGTTTCCTGCGACGTGTTTGAGTGTTCATTAAACATCGAACATGTTTAATGAACAAAAAAGGGGCGTGGCCTACGCGTTTTGTTTGGCAAAAACACTCGACCACGTGACGGAAAACATGTTCGATGTTTAATGAACACGCAAACACGTCGCAGGAGACCCGCCTCTAATGTCTGTCGAACATAACTAAATAAATAAATATACCTAGGTACAATCAACCAAAACGCAAAAACATTACCAGTCAGCTTGCAAAATTTGGCAGCCTTCACCTTGTACAAAGAACATGAATATTCATACTTACTTGTTCAACTATGTCCCATCTTATTAATGTCCCTTTTCCAGCTCGGTCCCTACCTCAGATCATATAAACAAGGGAGATGTGCCAAGGCGCTATAATTGAGCTTGACGTTGACGCTTTAGTTTGATCACATTGATCAAAATGAAAACGTACACGCTGGCAACGAACCGAACGCGATCGATGATATAAATACAGTGTTTTAGTTTAGTGTTAGAGATGAGTGACGAATAACAATGTTAGATTGAGGGTGTGCGGAATATTTTATGTGTAGGAGATCTCAATATACACAAGGAGCGTTTATAATTGTGTCGCAAACTGTTCTAAAAGTGGCGACAGTGGTTCCCGTACTAATTTGCTATGATGGCATATTATCTCCTTTTTTATATGATGTGAGGTCCCTATGAAACGACAAACTGTGAACTATAACTTTGCCGCGGTTTCACCTGTTAGCGGTACGACTTAGCACCCTCATTAACCGGCCAAGCGTGAGCCGCGCCATCTTACCTCACCAACACGATCCTTTAATTAAAATCGAGCAACAACTAAAAAACTTGAAGTTTTAATTACTTTAAACTTTGTATACAGTTCTTCAGCTAGCTTTGCTTGTGCAAATGTTTACGTAAATCTACTTATAATATACTTTGATAGATATCCTACTAATTAATGTATAATAGGGATGTTGAATATATTTTTTTTATTGTGAATCTGTAAACTATTTGAAAAAAGATAATTAACACCAAAAAAACCGATGAAACATCTACAAAATTGGCAAAGTGCGACGGCATGCATGATAAGTGACGTAACACCACCTATGTCCGCTTCGCGCGACAAAGACGGAGCGATGATACTCCCTCCAAAAACTTTAAAAGCCTCTATGTTATCCATTTTGTGATAAATTATTATATTTTTTTTACTTTTTTGTTATTCCTATTCCTTCTTTGGAATAAAATAATTTATTTGTACTTTTTTAATAGTAGTCCACTAGTGTCATACCTATGTTTTTACGGTTTACCCCCAGTTTTTGAAAGCCTGTTTAATTTAATCTGTTGTCAAATCTTATGTCAAGTGATGGGATTGGACAATATTATTTCGGTAAACCAATAACGACAGCAGATTGACAAAATTATCAAATAGTATCTAAGTATTAGTTAATAGGTAAGTATATCCTATTAGTTTCCGATAGATGTCACCAACGCTCATAAGAGGCGTATTCAAAGACCGAAGCGAGCTCAGTTGGCAGAGCACTTGCCACGGTACGACAGAGGTCGAGTTCAAATCCCGCTCGCGTCAGTGGATTTTTGAAAATCTCTTGTAAGTATATATTTAATAACTTAAGAGAAGCCATGGTATGCCATGGCTTTGACATGTTTCAAATTCGCAAAAATATACCTACACTTATAAAGCAGGTAATTACTAATTAGTTGCTTTACCAGGCTTTCAGAAACTATGGTATTGACACGCTTTCGTGCTACTATTGAACAAGGAGCATGTGTGTCAGAACATTGCTAGTAATAAGCATGCTCATTTTATATCAAATGACTGTTGATTTTTGAGCATGCTCGAAATGAGCATGCTACTTAACAATTAAACTTACAGTATTTTGAAGCTCCCGAGCTTAACTAGCTTCTCTCAAAACTAATTAGGACTAATCTAGACAACACCCACAGCGCTTTACTTTAAAATAATTATACTAAATGATAATTATTCAGCTCAAGAACAATGCTTATGAGGACAGTGACTTGTGGTACTCTCGTCTTATGAGAGACGTAGTAACTTGTCACTCACACTCATCGACTAAAATTGAGCGGAGGAAATAGGGAAAAACAAATTTTCATTTGTATACTGGGACCTTTTTTGTTGGATGTAATCCGGTAAAATAGTCCCAACACTCGATCAATGTTCTATCGTATGGAATAGAATGTTTGTTTACTACTTCCTACTTCCCTTTCCTACTTTATTTATTAAAAACTGTGGGCTTCGCACGGGTGCTATAAACCTTCCTCTTGAATTGCTCTATCTATTAAAAAAAACCGAATCAAAATCCGCTGCATAGTTTTAAGGATCTAAGCATACATAGGGACAAACAGACAGCGGGAAGCGACTTTGTCTTATACTATGTAGTGAAGTGATGCGAAAATGTATTTGTTGGTTGTCTTTCTTTCACGCCGCAACGGAGCAACAAATCGACATGATTTTTTGCATAGAGTTAGTTTATGGGCCGAAAAGTGGCATTAGGTTACTTTTTATCTCGGAAAAATGCACGGTTCCTGTGGGATACAAACCCGTTATTTTACAATCACGACAGCGAAGCCTTCGACATTTCCTAATTATTTCAACCTTTTGTCTGTGCTGTGACATATACGCCTCAATTGTGTGGAATCCTATGAAAGTCTGCTAGCCTGCATCTAACTTTGACTATATCCAGAAGATATTTGTAAGTTCCAGCTGGTTTCACTCTAGATAAGTTTCGGTTAATTTATTTGGTAGATAAATTCATAAAAATGCTGTTCCATTTTGTAATTTAACTGGTACGGTACATAGTGCAGCTGTGAAATTGCCTCCAAATGTAGTAGGTAACTACTTATGCAACAGCAAAGTAGTTACATTTGAAATGAGAGTACATGAGGTTAGTTAAATAATTTCGTTTAGTTGTTTACTAAATGTAATTAATTAAAGTAAGTTCAATTAATTAAGAAATCATTTCTCTTGCATAAACTAGCAACAACTTCAAAGTTCTTTCCAAATAAAGGCAAGAGTATAAGGTTTCCACCTACCGTGGAAGCCGGTAATTGCCGTAAACTTGGCTACGCGGGCACGTGTCGCTTAAATTGCGTTCTACCAAGTTCACCTACAATGTTTGCAGTTATGTCGCTTTGAGTGGATCAGTTACTTTGTGTATTCACTCATGTGTATACAGTACCCGGCAGTAAACACACATTGAGAAAGATAATCGGCTAGCTTCGGCTTTGTATCCCATCGTATCCGTCGCTCATACCTATGTGACGTTTTGTCGCTGACTTGTTTATGAGATACCGGACAGAATTTACTGCCGTGGTTTACATAATATTGAGAAAAGTCCAAATAAAAGTATGTATATTTAAAGCATGCATTATTCCACTTTGTTCACCTAGGTAAACAAAGTGGAATACAAAGTGTCCTTTGTTCACCTGCGGAATTAAATCACCTAGGTAATTTCACCTGGGTGAAGTGGAATAAAAAGCGTTCTTTGGCTTTATTAAAAATAAATTGTGAATAATATTTTAACAGAACAAACAAATAGTCAACAAAAGCTGGTTTAAAATACCAACTTTTGTGTGTTTAATATGTCCTAATCAAGCGTGCCTATTCAGGCCACTGACTCCAATAGGTATAGGTATGTAACCCACCGATGTATCCGTAATTTCCGTACCTACCACACCGCACACGTATTATAGTTTCACACCTTCTAGAGTGGCAAATATTTGTGATGTGTCTGGAGTGCTCTCCACAGTAATTACGTTACCATCTGACACCTTGTTTGAAAGACAAATATGTCTAGTGGCTTATGGCATGGTTTCTCAAACATGGTTCGCAAACCCTTACGGGTTTGTCATTTGATGGTAGGGGTTCACGACAAGATTTACGTTATGGCGGCTGGTTGGCTGGCGAACGCATGAAGAAGCGCGCAACTGATAATGGGGTTTAACAGGGGTGCGTGGGGCCATAAGATTGAGAAACCATGGGTTATGGTATCTGTCATCGTCCATTGTTTATTCTTTATTTCGTTCGAAATCCTTATTTAGTAGAGGATGTTGAATTGGGTCAGCTGCTCTATAAAAGTATTGTTGGCATTCTTGTAAAGAAGGTTAAATTCAGCCGATTGGATGGACGGCTCAAATACTTGACACAGTTTTTCGAAGACTAGTGGTGATTTTTAGGACGTTTTTATTTGAGAATTTAGCAACTGTTGCATTGTTAGATGTCATATTGTTTGGGTATTTTGATATTTTAACGAAGCCTTCCTAACTTCTTTCTTGCCGATGTAGGTTAAAAAGACTTATATAAGGATAAGACCAGGAAAGTAACAACAGACTATAAAAGCAATAATTATACCTACGTTACCCAATTTACCATCACAGAAGTATTTCAAAAAAACACAAATAAGTCCATCGTTTCCATGATCCACCAGCACGCTTAGCATGACCACGATAGAAACGGGTTTCGTCTACAGAAGAATAGACAAAGTGACAGATTGTAATGTTTCTATTCTTCAGTAGACAAAACTCTGATAAGCCAAGCACGGGTCGCCGCGTGCTCGGGCAGAAGAGACGAGTTGGATAGAAAGAACTTTGTCTTTTCTTTGGTAGAAAAGACATAGAATTGGTCATGCTAAGCGTGCAAGACGGTGCGAAGATGGCGCAATAAAAATAGCAAACAAACATTATCCATGTAATAATCCATGAATATTTCTCATGATGAAACCCGAGAGCGTTGCGGTCGCATTCCTGATTGCTTCGCACCTCAGATCAGAGAAACAAGGAGATATGCCATCATAGCAAATTAGTACGGGAACGACTGATGCCACTTTTAGTACATTTTTCGACACAATTATGTGCTTAATTAAGCGCTCCTTGTGAATAAAAAGATCTCCCACGCATTGAACATTCCGCACACCCTCAATCTAACACTGTTAATCGTCACTCAACACTAGCACTAAACTAAAACACAAATGTATTTATACCATCGATCGTGTTCGGTTCGTCGCCAGCGCGTACGTTTTTAATATGAGCAATTTGCTCAAGATCAGGCATCAAGCTCGATAGCGCCTTGGCACATCTCCTTGTTTCTATGATCTGAGCTTCGCACCGACCCGCCGACCGTCACAGTTCTCTACATACTTCAGCTGTCTATACTGGAATTTGCGGTCAGCATAACGTTTAGGACTAGCTCTTCAAGTGGTTTCACGATCACGAAGATGGGTAAAGTTTCATATGTGAGAATGTGATATGACAAAATTCTAAGATGAATGAGATTGCATTGTATTTAGATTTGAGAAGAGCGTATGTCCCTATATGAGAGTCGGTTGTATTTAGATTTGAGAAGAGTGTATGTTCCTATATGAAGAGTTTACTCTAAAGTATCAGAAAAGGGAGGCCTCTCGGTCCCATGATACCGCTGCATGTCACATGATTGGTTGGATATTCAGTCAGTTTAACAATGGTTAAACTGTGATTCATCAGGACGTCATTAAAATCCTCGTCATCAAAGAACAAGTTATGTATGTAACTGTAGGTTATTTCGAAAATTCTAGCAGGAATGTTATAGGTACAATTCTAGGTCTTTGTTAATTGCTTCTATAGTTACCTGTCATCAGTCTTAGCCATAATCCTGGGTGCTGCATACTCATCGACGGAGTCAGCTGAAGAGTCAGGGAAGATGCTGCGCTTGTCCCGGGATCCTTCTTCGTCGGTTGGCTTTGTCGGATGTACTGGCGCTGGTTGCAGCTCTGAAAAGTTACAGACATTATCAAAAATACAGACAAGGATAACAAATGGTCAGATAAATAAGTACGAAAAGGACAAAAAACTTGAATACTTAGAAGAATAGAATTAACAATGGTGCGAAATGCGTCGCTCTCTCAATGTATTTATCACCTGGGACATTTCTTTAAAGTTCAGTTATGAAGTTTTAAGAGTATGGAAACCTTTTATCTTGTTAAAAACACGCCATTTTAGTGGTCACAATATTATTATGGGTTAGCTGGTTTTTTGTAGGCAGAAAATCACTACTTCATCCATTTTATCCATCCATTCTCATTTGAGTTTCATTGCTTAATGCCATTCGCTTTTCTAGGACTAAACTATAAACATTTATTGCACAGTATTCTTGTGGGAGCAACTCTCCTCTCGTCAAGGCGAGTGGTTTCTACTAGATTAAAGATGCTGTATCAGAATACTATCAGACCAGATCCAAGCGGTTTGTAACATAAACATTTTAATACGATGCACATAATTTGGCGATATTGCAGAAGGAAGTCATAAAGATTTGACTATCTGAATTTACAGTTTTGGTTGCATAATGACGTAGATTCTTATGAATTAATAATTATCATCATGATGTTTTTTCAAGAAAATTTAAGGATGGACTTGGTACACAGGGAAATTTTCTTTGACCCCAAGGTTAAAAAAATATCGTCTATAAAAGCCGATCTTCGTAACAATCTCGATCTTCAAGTCTATAAAATCGTAAAGTTTCTGGGAAACGAAGGCAAACTTATGAATTGTTTAACGGCTTTCTAAACTAATTCGAAGTGATCGCTTTAAAGAGTGAAAAGATTTAAGATGTTGAACTGAAGCGTAGTTTTAGTAAATTCGACAGTTTTTTTTTGTAGGACGTAAACGATGTGTGGGTTCGGTTAAAACGGTAATGAATTGAACCGAGTTGAAGGCATCGACGTCCAAAACTGTTGTACACAACATTATTGTGATCTTTTTGATGGCGGTTTCAACTTTTTTCAAGTTTTTTAGCTAATAAATTAATTAAGTCATGCAATCAAATTAGATTGGGAATTAGCACTTTTTGTTACAAAAGCCAGCATGTCTATTCTGTACTGAACAGCCGGTCGATTCTGTAAAAATCTCACCGTGAAAACTTAGGTGAAGTGAGTTTGTTTTTGCTAGGAATTGACACTATTGACAGCTCACTTCACCTAAGTTTTCACGGTGAGATGGTTACAGAATCGCACTGCTGGCCGACACGCCGCGTGATATCACCGCGAGGACTGCCAATTTGTTTGCGAACGTTCGAGGGAGAAAATCTGAAAAGGCAGCCCCCATAATGGCCATTTATATGTGGCCAATATACCAAGGCCATACCAATGGCCATTATACCAAGCACGCGGCGACCCGTGCTTGGTATATCAGAATTTCATCTACTGAAGAATGGAGACATTTCTTCTCATTGTATGCATAAAAAGGTAGAAATCTTTCTACAATCTGTCACTTTGTTTATTCTTCTGTAGACAAATCCCGTTTCTATCGTGGTCATGCTAGGCCGGCAGGACTGCAATAGGTAATATGTATTACTCACACCCCTTACCTAAGGGCGCAACCTATTTCCTGCTGGAAGAAGTTAGGTACCTATTGCCAGCAGTTTGGCAAAAACTTCCCCATCAGCTCGTTAAATGTCGTAGTTTTTTACAACATATTCTTACCAGGTAAGTCAGGGTCTTCTGGGTTCTCGTTTAGTCGTCGTTTGATCTCCCTGATGTTGGACAGCACCGACTTGTCTCCGAAGGTCATGTCGCTGTCCACGAAGTCCTCAGGTCGAAGGTGCATCATGTTCGTTGTGCCGATCTGGAAGGATGAAGATTTTTATGAGACTCTCTGTATTTGGTAACCCTAATTACAGTAAAAAGAATATTCGCAGATAGAAGCTCTTTTAATTAATAAATCAGGGACATATAATTCGTATAGACAAATGCTATAAATATATCAAATGGAATGTCACTGGCGCCACAGAAGGTCATTGAAAAAATCGTCTAATTCATAAAATTGCAGATTTCATGTTAATGTCCAAGCAAATGAATAACATTATCTCATTGATAAGGTTATTCTGAATGAGGATTTTAAATATAGATTATGTTAATAGATACCGGTAGGTGTTATAAATTAAAATCATTTAATAGCATTAATTTAATTACACGTTGCTTACTTACGTAATCAAAACAAAGTAAGGCCATTAAAGCCTTATAAAATAATTACTTAGAATAAAGAAAGCAATTTTCACAATGCTCCAAACAACAGTAACAATGACCCGAAACGTTCTGCTAAAACAAAGCTTTACTAAATCTTTCACAATAAATAAGAAAAAGGAAACAATAGAAAACTCTTAAAAGAAATTACAAAAAAAAAAAATTACAGAAGAATTTCAAAATTTTGTTTTAAGACTTCAGAGATTATTACCTACTAGCAGGTTTCACCTCCGTTGCTCGGCTCCTAAGGGTCGTAGCGTGATGTAAAATCTTGACAAAACTCAAATACGCGCCGTTTATAATGTAGTTTTATGTGTAGGAAACGGGTACCTATCCTTCTCACCACCCGTTTTTACCCGACTGCGAGACGCAAAGGAGGGTAATGTGTTTATCAGTCTATGTATGTATGTATGTATGTATGTATGTATGTTTGTTTCTATGTGGCGTTCTAGAGACCAAATGCGTAGGCCGATTTTGATAATTCTTACGTTAATCGATTTGTCTTAACCTTGCGAGTGTCACTAAAGACATAACAGTAATCAAAATTCACCACAGCGACAACCAGATGCCATATTGTCAAAATGAAAAAAAAAAAAGTTGATGAACTATGTCAAGTGGGGTGTCGTTGAATAGGTATTTTAAAATTATCTTTAGGTTCCTTTTATCATTTTTCATTTTAAATAATAGTTTAGGATATATAACGATTTAAAGTTGTTCAACAAAGCAATCATTCTCGCTAATTCTGACTTATCCTCAAAACCTATCATGTGGGGTATCAAAATGAAGGGCTCGAAAAGAAGATTACGAAAACATACATTAAAAACTAAAAAGTGAAAAATAAAAATAGTAAATTAAAAATTAAAAAAACCCGACTGCCAAAAAACAACTAAAAAGTTCAAAACAAGAGCACTTTTCAAGCAGTCTGATGCAGTTGGTGGCATAAAATCTAAGATTTAACACAAATAATTGCCACCAACTGCATCAGACTGCTTGAAAAGTGCTCTTGTTTTGAACTTTTTAGTTGTTTTTTGGCAGTCGGGTTTTTTTAATTTTTAATTTACTATTTTTTTAGATGTTCCATTCCTTTTTTTATGAGTCAGAGAATGGAACAGCCTGGCAGATAAGTGCTCGCGATGATAGCAGTCCAGTAAAAGAACAAACAGACGTTGTTTGACGTACATTTCGAATAATAAATATCAACTCTGAACGATTTGCCAAGATGTTAGCTCGAAAAAATATTGCAGCTGTTTATCCTGTTTTCAATAGTTTGTTAACTTTCTTTTGTATTTGGGAGGTAAATCCTACTAATATTATACATGTGAAAGTTTGTGACACGGAGGTTTGTGAGGATGTATGGATGTTTGTGTTACTCTTTCACGCAAAAACTACTGAACGGATTTTGATGAAATTTAGCACAGGGATAGATTATAGTCTGGAATAACACATAGGCTACTTTTTATCCCGAAAAACGCGGCAAAGCCGCGGGCGGAAGCTAGTCTATACATAAATAGATTGATCTACATTTACTAAAATTCTAACGAATGAAAACCGAGACCAAGACCAAAACTGAGTGTGCACACCAAGACTACGACCAGGTGTAGGTTCTGACGCGAGACCGAGACCAAAGACTGGGTTAGACACATCTTGATCTTGCATTTGGGCAACGCTACAATGGATTAACGTTGGTATAGTCCAACGTCAACTATAGTCAGAATTTTAATTCGATTCCAGATTTGACATTAGCTACTTAGACCAGGGCCGAAGCCTTCAAAAATGGTAAAAAATGAAAAAAAATTACAGTAGGATGAAACCCATTAGAAAAGGAGGAGAATATGATCAAAATGAAAGGAAAAATAAATTACGGTCGATCCGAGTTCGGGAAAGGGGGGGGGGTGAGTTTTTAAGGGTAAAAAATGGTTTTCCTTGATTTCCGGCAAAACTACAAGTCCTATGGAAAAAAGTTAAATGGCAAAGTTGTAGGTAATAAAAAGATCTACAACTTTTGTGTTTGCAATTTTTTCACATAACCTCAAAATTTAGGTGAAAAATTCAAAAAACCAAGTTTTTGGTTTTTTATTTATATCTTTTTCAAAAATGTTTTTTTTTTCTACGAAATTTGGTGAAAACTTACCTTATTATGTCCCAAATACACTGTAATTTATTTGATTTAAAATATTTATTTTTTCGCCTTATTTTAACTTAATATCAAAAAAGCACCTTAATTTTCAATCGAAAATTCTGACGTCAAAATATCAGCTTTTTTCAAAAAGTTTGGGAGTTTTTTGTTCGTTGAAATATCTACTTTCTGATGGTGTAAAAAAAAATATACATTACCATAGGAAATGTTCTCAGAAAATGCAAAAAATTGAAATAATCTCAAATTTGAAATTTTTTTTTAATCACTATGTAAATTTCATCAAAAAAATGTGATTGCTGCAATTTTTTTTAGTTAAAAAGTTTATTTATTTAATTCGAATTACATTCATGTCATAGAAAATCTCATACAATATAATTATACATGTAAATCGTACTATGATACTTAATTCTGATTACGTTATTCATTATATTTTTTTTCAAAAAATAAAGTAAATTTCTCACAATTCACTTAGAGTAATTCAGTCTGCACGTGTATTTTTACCCGACTGCGAGACGCAAAGGAGGGTAATGTGTTTATCAGTCTATGTATGTATGTATGTATGAATGTATGTTTGTTTCTATGTGGCGTTCTAGAGACCAAATGCGTAGGCCGATTTTGATAATTCTTACGTCAATCGATTCGTCTTAACCTTGCGAGTGTCACTAAAGACATAACAGTAATCAAAATTCACCACAGCGACAACCAGACGCCATATTGTCAAAATGAAAAAAAAAAAAGTTGATGAACTATGTCAAGTGGGGTGTCGTTGAATAGGTATTTTAAAATCATCTTTAGGTTCCTTTTATAATTTTTCATTTTAAATAATAGTTTAGGATATATAACGATTTAAAGTTGTTTAACAAAGCAATCATTCTCGCTAATTCTTACTTATTGATTTAAGTTTTTATTTCAAGTATTAACGATATACAAACAAAAAAGAAGATTACGAAAACATACATTAAAAACTAAAAAGTGAAAAATAAAAATGGTAAATTAAAAATTAAAAAAACCCGACTGCCAAAAAACAACTAAAAAGTTCAAAACAAGAGCACTTTTTAAGCAGTCTGATGCAGTTGGTGGCAATTATTTGTGTTAAATCTTAGATTTTATGCCACCAACTGCATCAGACTGCTTGAAAAGTGCTCTTGTTTTGAACTTTTTAGTTGTTTTTTGGCAGTCGGGTTTTTTTAATTTTTAATTTACTATTTTTAAAAAACGATGTTGTACACTGCTCTGTATCTCGAATACTGGCTAACGGTTTTTACAGCTGCTACGAAATAGCAGGTATGTAGTAAGGCCCAGACCCTCCTAGGTCCGTCCCCACTTCTCTATGAAATAACTTACAATGGGCTAAAATTTACCGAAGGTCACTCAGGTATATGAATTATCTTAAAACAGCAATAAATAGGCATCTAAAAATATTATTTAAAGAAGATTCTACAACTTTTTCAAAATATTGTAGATGTCTTATTTAATATTAACTTTATTAACTTATTTGTTTGTTAATTATAGAAGTATATTTCAATTTGCAATTTTTTCGTTTATAAATAAAACATGAAATCTTACGTTTTTTGAGTAATTAAAGTGTAAATTTTAATAAATACCTCAAAATTGTAGATAATTATTAAAAAAAAAAGAATTCGAATTTGAGTTTTTTTCAATTTTTTGGATTTTCTGAGAACATTTCCTATGGTAATGTATATTTTTTTTTACACCATCAGAAAGTAGATATTTCAACGAACAAAACGCTCCCAAACTTTTTGAAAAAAGCTGATATTTTGACGTCAGAATTTTCGATTGAAAATTAGGGTGCTTTTTTGATATTAAGTTAAAATAAGGCGAAAAAATAAATATTTTAAATCAAATAAATTACAGTGTATTTGGGACATAATAAGGTAAGTTTTCACCAAATTTCGTAGAAAAAAAAAAACATTTTTGAAAAAGATATAAATAAAAAAACCAAAAACTTGGTTTTTTGAATTTTTCACCTAAATTTTGAGGTTATGTGAAAAAATTGCAAACACAAAAGTTGTAGATCTTTTTATTACCTACAACTTTGCCATTTAACTTTTTTCCATAGGACTTGTAGTTTTGCCGGAAATCAAGGAAAACCATTTTTTACCCTTAAAAACTCACCCCCCCCCCTTTCCCGAACTCGGATCGACCGTAATTTATTTTTCCTTTCATTTTGATCATATTCCCCTCCTTTTCTAATGGGTTTCATCCTACTGTAATTTTTTTTGGTTTCAAAAATTATCGACCCTGGTCTAACTGTCATTTTGTGAAATAATGATACCACATATAATAGCGTAGTGATGAACACAAAAATCGATAAACTATCGATAAACAATTCTTTTATTTATTTCACACACAATTATAAAAGAAAAGTCTCAGATCGTTAATTAATCGTCAAAACTAAATGATCGGTTCAGAAATATTTAATTTCCTGATATACTTAGTTTACTAGAGTAAAATTATAAATGAGAAGAATCGATCCGGAAATATTCCATTTCCATAACGAATAATTTCGCAACGTCACTATTTAGTACTTTTCATAACGTTGCAACACTGAAATTGTCAAATCTGGAATCGAATTAAAATTCCGAGTATAAATAATATTTATGTTTCCCAATAAACCGTCACTGGAAGTCTTCAATCTCGATCTTGAGAGATCATAGCCATAATCCTCTCCGCAAAATATCACAATAAATACAAAGTGTTCTTCAAAAAGCACTTACAATAAGAGATAGTCGAAAGGACGTGTCAAGACGTCACCGTTGACGAGACGGGTGCGATGGACAGAGAAGTGCCACTCAGAATACTTGCGTCACTTCTGACGCCGTCAGACGTAGGTATTAAGACGATTACCGAGACACTATTTAGAATGGTCCAATTAAATTCAAGGCTTTTTTTACGCCGGGGGAGCGGGGTATTGTGACGGAGTCATCCTTCATTCATCATTTAGTGCTGGCAATCTTCCATTACCAGCCATTTCATCCACTCCAATCTTCCAGATTTGAACTTCAAATTTCAAAATTAGAACATCTCATATTTTTATGCATTTATTTCATTGTTTCGTCACTCTTTGTCTGGTCTCCGAAGACATCGGTCGTGGACCGCTGAACCGCTGTACTACCTATTATTATACCAATTTATAAAGTGCTCAATGCTATAAGTTAAAACGTCTTTTGTAACAGTTATTTTTATACCAGTTGTAATGGATGTTAACAGTTCTAAAGTGCAATTATAACAACTACGTCTCAATTACACATCTCCCAACCATCCCAGTGTTTTATTTATCAAGATTGTGTCCAGAGACTCCCTCACAAGCTAGCCGACGCTTGAGAGGATAGAGGGAGGGAGGCACTCTGCGACAAACTTACATGTACAAGAAACTAATAAATGAAAATAATTGTCCTTGTGTAAGCAATTTTAGAAAAAACATCGGAGTTAATTATGAGTCTGCATTTAACAGAGATAGAATAATTTATAAGATTCATGTCTCCAATCGAATAATAACAGAAACTTGCACAGACTTTAAAAGAGCTTGATTTTTTCATCTAAACGTTTTGTGTATGTTTTATTCATCGACACCCTCGCATAAATCCATAATAATATTTTGCCGATCCTCAATATTTTTAATAAAATTGACCTTATTTTTAGAGAATTGGATATTATGTTTAAAAGAAGCAGAAAAATAAGATGGCTAGAATTTAAATTGGATATTTAAGAGGCAATTAAGGCACTATAAAGTATATTTGCTTACAAAGCTACATACGGCCAGACTGGGCCATTCAAGGCCACTGGGCAAAAAGAAGTTCAGTACACCATTGCTGATGAAATCACTACCACAAAACAAAGTTAATTTTAATCTAACATAACCAGTGTGAGAAGAGGTTTCTATCAAACCACGGACAAGGAGCTAACTTAGAAAACAATAAAAATTGAATATTCATGAAACCAAAACTTATGTTCGCACCTACACGTGTACAAATTTAACGTGAAACAAAATTTTAATATTATGATGAGCTACATCATTATTAAATTTTAACACGTGTATTCCCAAAACACAAATAACTGAGGTAAAGGAAACGGTCAAAAGTGGTATAATATTCCGAAGAAATTCGAACACCCATGTGATATACCTTTTTAGAAAGCTTATATAATAAGCTACTCGATTTTATATAAAAATGATTTTTTTACGCCTGCGTTTTTGTAAAAAAGTGAAAAATGTTTCAGTAGAAAAAAAAACGCAGATTACCCTTATTTTTTCGTTTCTGTGCAATATAATTTTGTAATTTCACTTTTTTTTTGTTACTATTTTTTTATTTCTTTATTTTAGTTTTTATCGCTGTACCTACGCATCGACATGCGAATAAACGATTTTTCTTTCTTTCTTTCTTTCATAATTATTTAAAATGTAGCTGAAACCGCCGTTTCTATTCAATACTTTGAGTTTTTAATATAATTTTAGCTACACCTCCATCGAATTATGACAAAAAATATTGATTATAATGTTAATGAAATAACAAAACGTGTTTAAAAGGATCAAATCCGGTCAAATCCGAAAACTGACAAAATCTTACTGTCATTTCTGTCACTGTTACGTCATTTGGCACAGGGTTGCCAACCCACAAAATAATATTTGTAGTGATTTAAGCTCATTATTTTTTATTTTTCATTTCTCCATTAAAAAAAAAAGCAGACCTGTAAAATTATTTTGAAAGCACAAAATAATCAAAATAATTACGCTCTTTGAGCGTATATAGCTCAGATTGCTGTTCGTGATTAAGTACCAAGCCCCATATATTTATTGACCGTCTCCTTTCAAATCCCCTGGTTCATCTCCCTTGGTTTCAACTTTGCTATATTCTAGCCGGGACGAGTTTAAGTTTAAATGCGTATTGATTTTCATATTAACTCCTTGACAACGAAGCTTATGCTTCACGGCTTTTCCCTGAGATTATTTGGAAATTCCTGTGTACCTCTTGAATTAATCTCTACGTATTTGGTCATTAAGAAATTAATAATTAAGCCCCTAACATCTAAAGTTTTTGCATACCTACTGAAGCCTGAAGGTGAAATGTGCTGGAATTCCAACTTGTGAATTATAGGTACCATAATTACATATCTCCAGTGAATACATATTCTATTCTATTATAATTCATTAGATGCCGTATTTCTTTCAAAGTGTTGGGAATCGAATTTTCACCATAGGAAAAAGAAATGCTGAAGTAGGCTGGTAAGTATTAAAATTCAGCATTTGTTTGTGTGTGTTTAGATGTAAGTCTTATTTCAGTTTTAATTTTCGCCCACAAAATATGTACTAAAGGCAAAATAATGTCAAATACATTTTTGGAACTCGTGACATTTCCATGGTTTATGTTGACCCGTGTTAGCTACCATACATTTTGTATTTCGTTTGTTTTAACACCCAAATGTTCTAACCACTCCGTCGCTAAATATCATATTCTCAAAAGACCACATTTGTAAAACACCACATTCGCATAACACGATATTCGCAATACATCATAATCTCATAACATCATAATTATATTCTCAATATATCATAATCTTAAAAGATCACATTCGCAAAATACTTCTCAAATTAATTAGAAACACATTCGATTTTATTTTAATTTTCTTTGGAAAATTCCCGAAACGAAACAGATAGTGCAGCAACACAACTCAAACTCAACATATCTAATCTATGTACTGCATTCAAGCAACCTATGAAGAATTCCAATTACGAATATTCCAGCCTAGCTAAAAAACCTGCATGATCATTATCTCGAGTGTTTTCAGTGTAACGTGCCCGAAGGGTGACACGCTTGATTGCGCTGCCAATAAAATTCAGTCTACCTATGTCAGCCTGATGTGGTACCTCAGATCATAGAAACAAGGGAGTGTGCCAAGGCGCTGTTGAGCTTGACGCTTTAGTAGATATGGTCACATTGACCATAGTTAAAACGTTACACGCTGGCGACGAAGCGCACGCGATCGATGATATAAATACAGTGTTTTAGTTTAGTGCTAGTGCTGAGTGACGAATAACAGCATTAGATTGAGGATGTGCGGGATTTCTAATGTGTGGGAGATTTTTATATTCACAAGCAGTGTTTGTAATTGTATTACAAACTGTTCAGAAAGTGGTGACAGTGGTTGCCGTACTAATTTGCAATGATGGCATAATCTCCTTTTTTTCTATGATCTAAGTGTGGTAGGGAATTTGTAGTTATACATAAGTACAAGACATAATGGTGCAAAACACGCTTGTTATTTCCATACGGGAAAGATAAAAATCTTTACTAATAGTCATGTAGGTATAAAGGGTCGCGTCCATTTAAAGAGCCGAGTCGAGTCGCGTCGAATCGAATTAATTCACCTCCTATACCTACATTTACTATGAGAGCGCGCCGCGGTGCGCCGAATCGAATCTCCCGGGGCGCGCTATAGTGGACGCACTCTCATAGTAAATGTATACGAATTAATTCGATTCGACGCGACTCGACTCGGCTCTCTAATGGACGCGACCCTTAATAAAGCTGAAGAGTTTGTTTGTTCCTTTGAAAGCGCTAATCTCTGGAATTACCATTCGGATTTGAATAAAATATTTTTGCATCTGATAGTCCAATTCTTAAGGAAAGTTATAGGCTATTTAACATCACGCTACGACCCTCAGGAGCCGAGCAACGGAGGTAAAACCGCGGGGCATAGCTAGTAATCAAATATTATATGATAGATCAGTGTTCCGCAAAGCGTGTGCCGCGGCACACTGGTGTGCCGTTAACTATCAGATTACATTTTTCAAAAATGCATCTTTTCATTCAACATTCTTCAAAATGGTTCTGTGCGAGCGAGAGAGGAGACAAAATTCCGAGAGCGCCCAAATATAATAAGCTCAACATAGGTATTACGAGGCCTTTTAATTAAATAATGTTTTATTTAATATTACATGAGATGTTTATTTTATCATTTTAAAATGTAGGTATTTCGCTTATTTTATTACGAGGCTCTATAATTACTATTACTACAACCTCTTTAGTTAGTTTTCTGAAATTGTATTTTTGTTATAGAAAATACTATTTAATAACTCTAACCAACAGAACGTATAATTATTATAATAAGAATAATTTAATATTACGAAATGTGATCCTAAGATAAATATCACAAATAAAGCCTACGATAGGTACATCTCAGGTTTTTATAGGCAAAGGAACACAAAGTTTACGTATACTCTAATGGCAAAGTAAAATAGGCTTTCCTACTCACATTAGCACATCGTAAATAGGTAAGTTATGTTCGTTACGCAAGCATCACTTAAAAATTCCGTCAGATAAAACAATTTCACTCGAATTTAAAAGCATTTAGATCCTTTACAAAAAGGATCTCCATTTCCACAAAATCCTGAACATTTCAGTCCATTTTCCAGTTTCGGGGAAAATACCAAAATAACTTGTTGGTTTTCCTTTAGGTATCTATCTGGTTTGTTGTTCAGTGGTAAACTCTAGTCTCTGATCAATTACGGGGAAGTTAATTAATCAAATTACATCACTTATTTACCTGTGGTATTCTGTAAGGTGGAGATACTTTCCCATTATGTCTTCTATGGGCAGAAATGATAGAGAGTACCAGCATGTTTTCAAATATGGTTTACAGATACTCGAAAAGTTCAGGTTTTCGAAGGTATTAATCAATATCATCTCAATTCATGCAGTTCTGCTATCGTTACAGACAGGCATAGAAGCGGTCGGGTGTCGCATAATACTCGTTCTATCGAGGAAATATCAACTGAAGCGTAACGACGCCTGTCTACTAGTTTTACCTTGACCCCTGTCCTCTGCATCACCACTCAATATAATATCATTATTATTTACATAATTTTATGCTATTTTTATGATACCTCGATCGATCCATATTACCTACTTAAGTGGGCCCATTCATGGATATTACATTAATTTCAACTCCTTAATTGCTCGTCACAAAAAACGAGTTTAAGAAAAATACATTCGAAAACAAAGCTTGTTAATAAAATATAGTCCCTATATGTATGTATTAGGGTACGTACACTATTAATAATAGCTGAAATAAATTTTTAGATTTTTTTTTTCAACTGATTCAAAAAAAAATCGGGGCTCCACACTTTTCAACCTGGCCCTGCCTGGTGTAGCTTAAAGATAAAATACTCAGTCTTAGAATACTTACATGTTATAATTAATGTCTTAGGTTTTCGCGATTACTACACGATTACGAAACAAGTTTAAACGGATAAAATCGCGTATATCGCGGGTAATCGCGGAGGACTGTCGTCCTGCGACCACGAACGCTGCAAAGTGTTCGAAACGTCAGGAAAATAAAAATCTGTAATATACGCGATTTAATCCGTTTAAACTTGTTTTATTATAATACTTACATGTTGAGCTCTCTTATCGTAGTCGGGGTACCAGTCCCCGCTCTCGGCATCCTCGCCGGTGTCCAGAAGATCTTCGTCGTCTCCAAGACTTTCATCTTCAAGCACAGTAAGACCATGCAGCTTCTCTAAGGAGTCGTACGCACGATCTTTCCCGTCTTCTTTTCCTTCAACGATACTGCTGATGTCATCATCAGCGTAGATCTGGGGACAAAGATAAAATGAATTTAAAAAGACGGAAATAAATGTGGGTGTGTTTACAAATAGGTTTTTACTTTTTATGCACACGGTTCCTTCATGCGGCATTCGTTGCGTTGACGCACATTATTTTAATATTGACGCGCACTGCGATAGCCGCTGCGTTCAACGCAAAAATCAATGCGTAGTCATTTTGCTTTTCGTCAGTGGAAAGGCGAAAATGCTTAACCACCGAAACAAATATATTCGCTTTTTTTTTTCTTAAAAAAAAACCATAAAACTTATTTTCCAAAAATACTGTTTTTAGAGGTTTAGCACTTTCGCCTTTCAAAGTTTCCACTGACGATACGTAATCTACAAATAGTGCGCTTTGTGGATCAACTAGGTGTAACTTAGAGAAATAATATTGATAATAAACTGATGTTAGGCAAAAGTTATTTCATATAAAAGATCACCACAGTCTATTCTGTAGGCTATTAAATTTCGTCATAATACTTGACTCCACAACGCAAATAACAAAAGGGTCTTTTTTAATGGTAGGTACCATTAAAAAAGACCTAATCAAAATTTAGCAATAAATGTAACTGGACCCATATGATAGTCGTGTGTTGTAAGAGTAAAACAACTTGAACATCCCATTTCTCTCCATTAGACGTTACGAGTAGGTACGACGCACGAAGACTTGCAGTACCTACATGTTCCTGTTTTCTTTTACTCCCCTCGGAAATTGAACACTAGAAAACCGGGTAATTGTGTTTGATTCTATAGTCTACGAAGGACAATCTTCTATTTCTATACTATACATAAATAATCTATCTATTGTATCTATACGGCACATAAAACACAACCAATACAACCATGATGACTGACTGACAGACAACGGACGTCCTAAAACGGTGGACGGTAAACGGTGGAGATTTGAAATTTGGAGGAATCCTTGAGTAGAGGTCATGACGCCCCCTAAAATCGTATAAAAATGTGCATAATCGGCCTATAATGTTCCCACTGCTGGGACACAGGCCTCCTCTCTGTGAGAGGGAGTGGGCCGTAGTCCACCACGCGGGCCCAGTGCGGGTTGGCGGACGTAAAATGTGCAAAACACGGTAATTCACGGTATAGCACGTCGTCATTAATCAGTATGACCCCCCACCAAAGTCTTCGGCTGCGGTATGACCCTCCCCAAAGTCTTCGGCTGCGACAGCGCCTGTGAGTAGTCAAAGGTGGACTAAGGGGAGATTTTTTAATTTACATCCCTGAAGGGGTGTAAGAGGGTGGTAAGTTTGTACGAAGATAATAACGACGACGTTGGATGATTTTCCGACGTTCACGCGGACGGAATCACGGTCACAGCTAGTTTAGAATCAATCTGCTTGTAATATTATCGGACCCTTTTATTGATCGCTGAAGTTATTTAGTTTTTCGGACAGTCAGGAGTTACAGACCTATCGGTTGTCTGTCTACTTATAATTAATATGGTGCACCTCTTGAGAAAAGTGTTGACTCGGCTTGCTCAGAAAAGTGTTGAGTCAACACTTTTCTCAAGAGGTGCACCATATACGTCTATACGTTTACTACGTTTGGTGTCGGATTGCTGTAGGTATTTCTAATTTCTAGGTATTCAAATAAGGCACAATTATTGAGACATTATATTTTGCCTTATCGTCTATCTTGTTCACTTATCGGTAACGAAGCATTGGATGGCGGATGTCGATATGCGTACCTACCAATTTGATATAGATTTACTCATCTCAAAAGAACTTAGTTTTAAAATGTCGTTCTAAACTTCTTACACTTACGGGGTGTAAGTGACATCAGCGGTTCAGTATCATATTCTGAACTCTTCAGCATTAAAATTATTGTTCGGGCTTTAAAAAAAAATACGACTTTGTTTGGAGATTTTTTAACGAACTGCAAAATCTTCTAACAAAGTCGTAAAGGACTCTGGCGGTCGCCCATAGAACGCTGGGCTTCAGATTGTGTGAGTCGGTACAGATATGAAATTAGCTTGGTGTGATCGAGTAAGTATCTATTTCAAGAGTATTTAAATTCATTTTTTGTTTGTTTTTGTACGTAATTGGGCTAAAGAGAAATCTTCGTATTGTGACAGTGAGGTTAAGTATGGTGTGAATGATCCAATGAAGTACAGCCTGACTAATGAGTTCTCAATTCAAATGTTTTAGTTGCTGTCGACATGATTATTCTGTGGAGGCACGCGCCAGTCAGCATGCGACTTTCGCTGCTGGATTTAGGCGCCATTGTTGTTTGTTTTTGTTTTATTGGTTTTTTAAAAATTTCAGCGGCCTACTCATTTTATTTGTTATTTATTTCGGTTTTTGATTTCAATTCTTAATCTCTAAGATAAATTAGGTAAAGAACAATTAAAATATATTTTTATTTTTGGTTAAGCTTTTATTACTGTACCAGTTCAAGCCCAAAACTGCCAACGTTCTTTTTTTTAAAGAAAGGCAAAATTTTAACGCTGAGGGGTTCAAAATAAGGGACTGAACCCATGGTTTGAGTTTTCGTTACGCTGTCACTTACACTCAGTATACAGTATTAATATATTATCTAGTAATAATATACTAATATAGTGTGCTACAAGAATTCAATTATGCAAAACCCTGGTAGGTGATTATAGCAATTTGTCATCTCAAGTGAGCCACATCAACCACATGTTCCTACAATGCTCTATGTAATTGATGTGAAAGATATGTGACGCACCATAAGTAGATATGGACAGAAGGACCAGATTCATGAGATATATAGTTACTTGTGCAAATATAGATGAGAGGGGTTTGTGTAATTTGGTCACAGTGTATTTTTTTGAAAATTCCATACATAGGGTGTAAATTGGTCACATTTATCTGTGGAAAAAACTTATTACACTAATATTATAAATATGCGAAATTTTGTGAGTGTGTCTTTGTTATTCTTTTACGCTGGAACGGCTAGATGAATTTGGATAAAATTTGATGCGGGAGCATTGTCCCAGGCTACCTCATTCTCTTTGTGAAAGTAGATAAAAAACTTTTCATCTATTTTCACGCAGAAACATACGCGAGCTACAGCTAGTTAAATAAATAAACGAAGAAGTATTGCCATCAAGACGCTTTCCTTCTTTAAAATTTCAAATGTTACATACATTACTGTACTTACCTAGGCTTTGCATAGGAATCGCAATTCTTGGCATAGCAGCCAAGCACTCAGACCACAGACTCAGACGCTCGTCTTCGATTGTTTTCTAGTACAAAAATCCAAAGAAACAATCGAAGACGGGAGATTAAACCGGGCCTAAGTCAATTGAACAATCAGTTCGTCTATCCAGCTGTCATTTCTAATCGTAGATATGCTAATTAACACACAGGAAGGCCTAAACGCTAACAGAACAGTTACCTATTTGTCTAGGTCGAAGGAGCAGCAGCTGCCTAGTGCCTATCTTCCTACCATGCACATTTCACAAGCACTATATCATTAACCACTGACCACATTAATCAGCTTTTTGTTTGTAGTGAATCTTCTATATTTCGCTACTTGGTACAACGGGCTATCAATCATAATAAATGATTGTACGATCGTAATACGACGGCCCTTAAAATGTTCTTGGAGGGTATCTATATCAAACAGAATTGTTAAGTATCTTTTCTTGAAAGCTTTTTGTTATTCAGAATAATTTGCTTAGAGGGTTATTTTACAAAAAAAATCTGTGTTATAAATAATGTAGCTATAACAAACTTACTTGCTTGGATGGGCAATATTTAATTATTCTTTTAAGAACGTTCTTTTTTATATCTAAACAGAATATTGTGTATTTAAGCAGCTTGGAATTGGAGGAAAAATGACTGAAAATAGCACATACTCTATTTAACATAGGTACCTACGTAATTTTATAAGCCTAATCGATTAATTTGGCGGGGTCATATTTAAATGAGTGCATGTTGGCACTAATAACTAGTAAACGTAAAACAATTAAAACATTTGCCACATGTAGCATTGATTGAGAATGCCACACGCATGAATTAATTAACTAATCCTTTGAATCGCGAAACGTGAGCTGTACAGTATCGCATGTCTTCATTAGCAACCTTTGAACGATATATCTTTCTCATTCACACAATGCTCAGAAGCATACGAGTAAAAGTGACAAGGTATGTTAGCTGAAAGCTCGGCGTCGCATTAAACGCTTCGCTACAAAAATAAAACGGTTATCACAGTGTTTGATCGCAAGCCAGGCGAGCCTGAAGATTTTATGCGCGTGTTATTTTATCAGATACAATAATGTAAGTACAAAAAAACGCAAAACTACCCACCTATCCTATAACCAAATAAAATACTTATCACTATAAAAGCTGAAGATGTAGTTTAGCAGAAGGGAGTCAACCCACAATGTTGTCAAAAAATGTGTGAGCTAAATATGTATAGCAAAATCTCATCTCAAAGAAGTCGCGTCTTTCATTCAGCAAAAAAGACTCAGTCGTAGACAAATACAAAGCATTTTTTTATGAAATAAAAATTCTGAGTAGAACATCACTAGAGAATAAATGTCTGAACTTTGAATCCTTCAATAAAGGGTTACCTATATGTAGTTTGAGTCGTTTTTGCTTAGCTAGTTAGTCAGAAGCACGCGTACATAGACCGTAATATATAGAGGATAGGTACCTACATAATTATGTATAGTCCTTCCTTACAAGAATCGATACAGCGACGGATCAAAAGCTCAGACTAAACGTCAGAAGACAAGAAGTCTGGTAAACAGGAAACTCAAAGAAAGTAATAATTTTGAAGAAAACCACAAAACCTTAAGGAAAACTTATAAAATAAAATTATAATCTTGACACGTGTAAATGTTAGGGAGGTCGCCCACGGCGACTTTTTGCGGCGATACAATCGCAAAAAGACCGCGATACAGTCGCGATGCTGTCGCCGGTCGTATCGTATATACAACGTGAAATTTTAGTGGTTGTTTTCCCGCGGCACAACGATTTGCCCTAAGTAGTACTATCGAAACATAGGGTTAAATTTTAATAATTATTAGAAAAAAAAAAATTTTTTTTCAATAACCACATTTTTAAAACGGTCTAAAAGTGTAAAATAATTTCTAATGAAATGAAAAATGTAGGACGCATAATTGTAAGATGCGCCCCACGTTTTTTATTTCATTAGAAATTGTTTTATACTTTTTAGACCGTTTTAAAAACGTAGAATTTGAAAAAAAAAATTTTTTTTCTGGTAATTATTAAAATTTAACTCTATGTTTCGATAGTAGTACTGAGGGCAAATCGTTCTGCTGCGGGAAAACAACCACAAAAATTTCATGTTGTATACCTTCGCCCACGTAACCACGATTTTACATCGCTGCTATCGCGATACAGCATAGATACTTACGCTATGCAGCAATGATACAGTCGTGCGCTGTAGTGACTACCTGTGAACGCCTATGCACTAATGGATGTTCCCAATAACCAATCTACCGGTTATTTACCCTACTAGAGATAGATTTTTGATATTACTTCTATAAGCTCTCTCTTGTAGGGGAAAGTAGGGGAATGAAAGAAAAAGAAAAGAAAAAAAAAATAAAAGAAGAAAAAAAATCATCCAGGCTATGTATGCAACTACTGCAAAGTAAGTCACGAAGGCCTCGTCTTCGATAATATCACGGTTCAGACTGTTGTACGACAAGGCTGCCTCCTCTCACCTTTGCTGTTTTTGGTAGTTCTGGATGGAGATAAGGAGCATGTCAATCACAACAAGCGCCACGGCATAGAATTGGGACTCATGGGCGTCCTAGACGACCTAGACTATGCCGATGATCTCTGTCTTTTCAGCCACAAGCGCGTAGACATGCAAGCCAAACTGGATGAGCTCAGAAAAGAAGCAGCAAAAACAGGACTCAAAATTAATTGTACTTCTAAAACCAAAGAGATGAGACCTGGCGTGAACGACACTACACCTCTGAAGATAGGTGAAGAACTGATAGAGCGTGTACATCAATTCGTCTACCTAGGGAGTACGGTATCGGAGGTTGGTGATACTGAAGAAGACATCGCTTCCAGAATCTCCAAAGCCAAAGGAGCCTTTGCACAACTGCGCCCAATATGGCAGTCTCGGAAACTGACTAGAAGAGTCAAGCTTAAAATATTCCGATCAAATGTCAAGACCGTCCTGCTGTATGGGTGTGAGACGTGGAAAGTTACAAAAATCCTCACGCGCATGATCCAGGTTTTTGTCAACCGATGCCTTCGACAAATTCTCTCTAAAGTCGACCTGCTAGAGAAGTGCCATGAATCACCTATCGACAGCCAAATTAAGCGTCGCAAGTGGAACTGGATCGGTTACACACTGCGAAGGGCGTCCGACCACATACCTAAGAAAGCTCTGGATTGAAACCCGCAAGGCAAGAGGAAACGCGCCCGCCCTAAGCAGACTTGGCGAAGATCGGTACTGGCGGAGATCAAAGACATAGGGAAAACCTGGAGCGAAGTAAAACGCGTAGCTCAAGACAGACCTCTCTGGAAGCTCACCGTGGACGCCCTCTGCCCCACCTGGGGGTCATAGGACATTAAGTAAGTTTACATCGATGCATTCGCGCGTTAGTAGCGATGGGAATGAATACAATCGCATTTGCATCGATGCAGTCGCTCGTTGTAAATGCGACAAACGGCCAAAAGTAGCGATGCAGACTCGCGTTTGCGATACGTGCTACTGAATCGCTGCAAGAAATGGCCGTGAGTGACCTCCCTCAGATTACAACTGTTACAGGCGCGGTCCCAGCCGACGATTTTGGGGGGGGGTCATACCGCAGTTGAAGACTTTAGGTCATACCGATTAATCATTTGGTTATACCGATTAATGCCGACGTGATATACCGTGAATTACCGTGTTTGGCGCATTTTTGTACGATTTGGGGGGGGTCATGACCCCCGTGAACCCCCCCCCCCCCTGGGACCACGCCTGAACTGTTACTCATTACATACATTACATCATTATTACTGTATCTCCAATAATGTCCATTATAGTACCTACCTAATATACTTAATTTAATAAGGTAAGTAGGCAGGCAAGTTACGTAGGTACCTTAAGATTATTAAATACATACGGTACCTAATAAAATTACGTAATAGGTTTTTATTTAAAGATTTTATTTAAGAGAGGTTATTTAAAGATTATGCTGTTGTTTGCAAAAAAAATATAGGTTTCGAAATATCTTTGTTGTCAGTTGTAGGTATCAACTTATTAATAATATTTCTGAATCGATTCCCACGATAACCTTCCAGGCGCGGTCCCAGCCGACGATTTTGGGGGGGGGTCATACCGATTAATGCCGACGTGATATACCGTGAATTACCGTGTTTAGCGCATTTTTGTACGATTTTGAGAGGGGTCATGACCTCCGTGACCCCCCCCCTGGGACCGCGCCTGTAACCTACCCAACAATGTTCCAGTGGTTAGCGCTTCAGACGTCAACTTTCAATCTATCATTACATTGTCTTTAAGATAATGCTCTTCAAATAAAATTAGATAGGTACTGAATAATATTTGCGCAACAAATACTTAGGGAGACGAGACATCACTAGCCTCGACAGGGTTAGTCGCAAGTCATTTCATGGCGTACTTAACACGTCCCATTTATTTAGGCCGTGTACGTTAGCGACATACGCCAAACAAAATTAAATGTAGGTACCTACAGCTATAGTATACATATAAACGCTCGTTTACATTTCCACTCTCCCACAAGGGCAAAGTACAAATATTTGTAGCTCGCTGTAATTATGTTTTGCGATAATGATGTGGGAGCATTTTTGTATCTTTAGGTACCTAAGCTACCTATTTATAATTTGCGCATACCTACATGTTTTTTTCTTGATAAGTACCTATGTATAATTTGCGCATAGGTACCACGTACATGGTTTTATCTTTCACGAGTTTCACGTAATTAGTTTCATACTCGACGACTAAATAGGTAATTTACCACTTGGGGATGTCTTCGGATTAACCTATTAGAGTAATATTTGTATATTTAGCTACCTACTTACAGTTTGCGCATACCCACATCTTTTCTCTATCACATCACACTAATATTATAAATGCGAAAGTTTGTGCGTGCGTGTGTGTGTATGTTTGTTACTTCTTCACGCTGAAACGGCTGGACGGATTTGGATGAAATTTGGCACACAGATAGATTATAGTCTGGAATAACACATAAGCTACCTTTTATCCCGAAAAACGCGGGCGAAGCCGCGGGCGGAAGCTAGTTACGTAATAAAATCAGTTTAATATTCGAGGACTACTTGACCATGTGGGGCTGTCCTCGTGTAGAACATAAAGATATAATTCACCGACTGTCACAGTATTCTTTTCGAACTGCAAAAATTTTGCTTTCGCAATGAGGCTGAATCTAATTATTATTAAATACAAGCAAACCTGGTAGACCTTCAAATTAAACCTTCAAAGAAAAAACACAAACAAACCTTTAAATCGTTGTCTGTTAATACGTAATGGCTATTAAACATATTATATCCCCAAGCTGTACCTGACGTATCAATTGATGAACGTCACGCGACAACGAGTAGTTAAGACATTGATCGGAGATTCGACCATCCGTAACAATGGATCTACTCTCGATATAGATTTTATAATGCAGGCGTTTGTATCGCGTCACATCTTTCTAAGAAAGAACAGTCCGCGGAATAATATGAGTTGACCACAAGTACAGATACATAATTTATTACATACTTAACTATAGACCCACCCCTGCTTCGCATTCGTCAAAACGTTTTATACACAGGAATAAATCAGGAATAAATTCACAAGATGGCGGTGAAACCCGCATATTTATCCATTGTGTAGGTACTTAGTTTAGAAGAACTAAGCGACCAAACAGACAGACAAGGAAAGTGACTTTGTGGATGGATAAGAAATGACAAATGAAGACTATACAAAAACTGCCAAGAACAATGATGACGCGTAAACTAAGTCAAGAAAAAATATAAAATGCTAAAATAAAACACTCTGTAAACATTAACAAACAAACTTAATCAAATCCGCGTTTAAACCAAAGGAGTACAGTTCCACGAAGCCAATTAGATTATTACAATTTCCGATAAAGATATTTCCTTTACACTAGAAAGACCAGTTTTTAACCGACTTCCAAAAAGGAGGAGGTTCTGCATTCGGTTGGTTTTTTTTTTTTTTTTTTTTTGTTTTTTTTTTTAATGTATGTACACCGATTACTCTGTGATCTGTGAGCCGATTTACGTGATTTTTTTTTCATATAGTAGAAGAAGCTCGCGAGGTGGTCCCATATAAATTGTATTAACTTAGGTTGAACAGTGTTGTAACCAGCTTCAATAAACGGAATTTTTCGTGTATATCGATAACATCATGACGATAATAAAAAAGTCATATTATGGAGGTACACAAATTCCTGGACGCAATCGATCTCGATATTATACATGCATAACATCACGCTAGTATTTTCCGCAAGGTTAGGCAGAGGTGTATAGTACACACAGTTGTTTTTATGTTCAAGTCTTATTTGATAGAAAGTTAGGGAGAGCCTTTTGCTGAAAAAACATTGTTTTCGATTACTGAAACGTACTTATCCATAAATATCTTAGAAGTTAAGTACCTATTTAAATTCGTGAAAGCAATCGATCTCGGTAAAAGTAGGTACATACAAAATGTGTGTCAAAGGCAGTATATTATTAAAGTCACTCTATCCATGATTTTATGCTACTTTTATATACGTAAGGTATTATTATAAAAAAAAAAACATGACATGTTACACTACACTAAAAAGTTAAAAATAAAAAACAGGTTTTAAAAAAACCGACTTCCAAAAACTACACTAAAAACTATGAAATAAAAAGTTTAAACTTCCATAATTAAAAATCTAAATGTATATTGAAGTCGGCGGGGCCTAGCATGAAAATAAGCAAAATTGCAGATGAACAAGGAATAAAAGGAAATCTTAATTTCCACGTGCACACATTGCGCACACCCTTCCTGTTTAAAGACTGAGAGGCAAAAACCTGAAAAGGCCCCGCCGGCTTCAATATACATTTAGATTTTTAATTATGGAAGTTTAAACTTTTTATTTCATAGTTTTTAGTGTAGTTTTTGGAAGTCGGTTTTTTTAAAACCTGTTTTTTATTTTATCCAATTAAGAGGCAACTTGACAAGTATTAAGCGGAGTTTGTGAAGCTAATGCATACAGACAAGCTGTGATAGACATGTTATATTGATCGCCAATCGATGATGTTAATGCACGCGGAAACGTGTGGATACACAAGGTGAATGACCGGCAATTGTGGCGCCTCTTCAGAACTGTACGTAGGAAGGTATATGTCCCACAATAGTCGATCTATAATAGACTTCGGAGAAATTATCTCTAATATCTGTTCGTGACATTTCTGAACTGGCCGGTGTTTCGTTAGCGAACACGGTTCGTCGAGTTAACTTCCTTCTAAACTCCTCATTAGTGTTTTATGTCTCTTTTATTGTTAACGTAATTGTAATTGACGAGAAAGGAAAAAGCGGGCAAGAGCGTGTCAGACCACGCACAGTATAGGGTTCCATAGCAAGAAGCATTTCAGTCTACCGACCGCAAATATAATACTTTTGCGGTTGTCGAACTCAAAACTGAAAAAAGTGAATATTTCAAAAAGTTATTGACGTATTTTGTTCAAACCAATTTTAATCGAGAGTATTTATTAGATGCTATAAGCTTGATTTTTCCCAAATTTTTCGATAGCGCGGTTCGAAAATTTTCACTCAATATGCACTTAATTTAAAAAAGTTATTTAGAAACCTCTATGTTATTTTCAAAGACCTATCCAACGATACCCCACATGACGGGGTGCAGGAAAATATTTTTTTCATTTCTCATACTCGGAAAGTAGTGTTTGTTTGATCAGAGCAGCGGGTCGAAAACGATGCTTCCCTCCCTTGGGCGGGAAAGACTCATAGTAATTGCTTCCCTCCCTAGGGCGGGAATGAATTTTAAAAATAGAACTAAAATTGGTTATTTAGTCGGCTATAATTTTTTTTACATAATTAAGAAAAATATCGATTAAAAAAAAATGCTGCGGTCTTGTGAGTGTATACGGCCAATGTGAATTAAAAAAAATACCTATTAAAGTGGGATGGCCCGCGGCGGTGACGCGGGCGGTGTGTTCCATATTTGAAATTTAAATTAATAAAGACTATTGAATTTCACAAATTGTTCTAACTTCTCAATTAATTTTAAATAGGTACTACTCATGTTATTACTATCAATAAATATTTTATAAAAACTACTATTTTTTACTTTCCTTATATTTGAAATGAAAAGTAGAGTGTTTAACACGGGTGAAAGTCATCAATTCCCACTCGGACTATAGCCGCCCTCGCTTCGCTCGTGCGTCTAAATACCTCGTATGGGAATTGATTTCTTTCCACCCTTGTATAACAATCTACTATTTCCATCCTTCAATTTCATGTATGGGAGCCCCCCCTAATTATTTTATTTTCATCATTTTACTACAGGCCTTTATGGCGGCTTATAACAGACATCTACTTACGAAGTTTCATACAAATTGGTTATGAACTGTAGATTTGACGAGGGTGTGACAGACGGACAGATGGACAGACAGACGGACATGACGAAACTATAAGGGTTCCTAGTTTTACTACGGAACCCTAAAAAGGTCTCTCGGTCCTCGGAAAGGTCAGTGTCTGACTTATTAGCGTTACCAACGCACATGTTTAGATAGATGTTGCAGGAATTTGTAAGGTTAGGGTCAAATTAGTAGAATTACTAGTTTTTGGCATGTGACACGCCTTTTCAGAAACCGGCGGTATTAGAGTTGTTGTCTACTTGAAAACGTTATGTATGGCGATACAAAACTTAAAAATTCGGACAAATAGACTCGCGACCTGATGGTAATCGGAAATAAGTTTGTTATCGCAAGTATTTTTCATGAGATAAACTCCAATTAAACGATTTTCGGATTTTTTTCCTTTAGCCCTTTCCAACCGAGTTAAAGTGATCATGAGTTTCGACTTTACAAAATTTTAAGCAAATATGTTTATAAACGACTTTAGCGGACACAACCGGCGTCGATCTATTGCGAGTATCAAAATATATGACATAAAATGGCCGATCTTTTGATTGTGTTGACTTAGAAGATTGAATTTTTTACTCATCCAAGGGACCGTAGACTTTGGTATTTGATATTAATTTCAACTTCATACATCTACCCGTTCCTGAGAAAAAGTATGGTGACAGACGGACCACAAACTGATTATTTATATGGGTTCCTTTGTCTTCTTGAGGCACGGAACCTTAAATATTAATCAGACTGTCTCATTCGCAACTTCCAGACATTTTTAGATTTCCATTTCCAACTTTTATTCACTGTGCTCTGTCTGAATAAAGGTGTTATAAATTAGACAGTAATGAATCCAATGTCACGCATGATCAATGAGATGACGAATTAATTTAGAGGAATCTTGAAATACCTCAGATGAAAATGTAGTCTGCGAAGTGAATGATGACAGATTGGGTTCTTGTTTCCTCTTTGTTACGTGAAAGTAATTTTTAACCGACATCAAAAAGGACAAGCTAGGTAGGTTTTTTTGCATTCAACCTGATATCTTCGCCTTTTATGAACCGATTTTAATGGTTGTTTTTTCATTTGATAAAAAAAGCTCATCCGGTGGTCCCATTTAAATTTTATTAACTTTACTTGAGTTTTTTTTAACTAGCGTTAATGAAATAAACGGTATTTTTAGTTTACTTTGCTTATTTTGACGATATATTATATTTATATGTATATAGATTCGGTTAGTTCTAATGAATTCACGCTATTGCTGTAATCGCGTGTGTTTGTCACTTAAAATTGATTTTTGAGTTTCTAAGCAAAAGAATACTACTATAAAATATTTTTGGCAAAACTTTAAAATATAAAAGGATTGTGTCCCCAACGAATTCTCATGAATCTTTTTACTCACGGTACTTAAATTACCTTAAAAGTATCGTCTTATCTTCAGGCGCGGTCCCAGGGGGAGGGGGTCATGGGGGTCATGACTCCTCCCAAAATCGTACAAAAATGCGCCAAACACGGTATTTCACGGTATAGCACGTCGGCATTAATTGATATGACCCCCCCCAAAGTCTTCGGCTGCAGTATGACCCCCCCCCCCAAAATCGTCGGCTGCGACCGCGCCTGCTTATCTTCTCGTAAATTATAAGCTACAGCTAAATGTAAACGAGTAGGTTATTTGGCGGTCTAAAGCCGCGCAAAAATAAAAGGCCTTTCATTTTGAAGCTTTAAAAATAGTTACCCCTTGCATAAGAGCATTTTTACCGCCAAACGAGACCGACGTGTAATTACCCGCTTATTTTTATCACAAAGACGCAAAGTGAATAAAAGGCGTATGGATTTATGTGAGCAATCAATTTGCGTCTAAATTGGTCCTGACAGCCGCGGGCCGCCGCTGGGGACCACGTGATTTGGTGTTTAATTGTGTTGTCACGTTATGCAAGTGTTTGTTATTCTCCCGGTTATAGCGGGAATTAAATTACGAAACAAGTGTCGTAAAACATAGCCTAACCAACTAACAACAGCTTCGAACATGATCCACCCGTGATAGTGATTTTAGTGGAGGGTTAAGGAAAACAAAGAGTTGACGGAAAAGCAATGCACGAATAACATGAAAATAAATGATAACCTGTGCGTGTGCAAGGTTCTAAATTGAAATTGAATTCGGAAGCATGAAGTGGTGAAAGATTGCCAGTAAGTAGGTACCTACTAAGTTATGAAATGACTAGCTTCCGCCCGCAGCTTCGCCCGCATTTTTGGGATAAAAAGTAGCCTATGTGTAATGTTATTCTGATGTATAAGCTATATTACTGTAAAGTTTCATCGAAATCCGTTCAGTAGTTTTTGCGTGAAAGAGTAACAAACATCCATCCATACATCTATGCATCCTCACAAACTTTCACGTTTATAATATTAGTAGGATGATGAAGAAGGTCGAAGGATCACTTCGTCACAAGATGAGTAGGTATTAAAAAGAAGCTAAGTATAAAAAATAAAAATTTCCCGTGGCCGCCCCTAAATTTTGCAACGTCAGCGCACAAATTGCATGACGATGAATATTAAACGTTACGTTCTTTGTCAATCTCACTACGTAAAGAAATTTCGTAAATCTATTTTTCACTTCAGTAAGTAGCTCAAACATGTAGGTTTTGCTGCCTGAAATCAGTGAACAAAATGCGATTTTGCTCACTGAGTGAGACAAAGTAACTTTTTAATTTATTTTTTCAGAAAGCCGCGAACGTCTTATTCAGCCTTGGGTTAACCATACCATTCGAAACATTCACACTCTATCTCTTTCCCGCCATTAGAAAGAGAGAGAGACAAAGACCAGCCCTTTTGAAGTTCCGATTTTGAATTCGACCTCAAAGACAAAGGCTGTTTGTGCACTACACGTTTACAGCACATTTTTTCACGGACCGTTTTTTTTTTCATACATTTTAAAAAGTGGTGGGGATTGTTCCGCAGGCCTATTGGCTAAAAATCCGTAAAAAACCGAATACGAATTGAAAACGTCTGTAGTGCACAAACAGCCAAACACGTTCGGAATTTCGTACTAACTAAAGAAATGCAAAAAGATAATTAGGTACTATGTCTTTTAATATAATTTATTGATTTTTTTTAGTTATTGTTGTATTTAAACGAAAATAAGTATTTACTGCAAATAAAACTGATATATAAGCTGTAAATATTTATTTCTGGTTTCAATAATGTTACGTAATATATTTACAATAATAAAATATCATGGGTGTTATAAAATTTCCGAACACGCCTTATAATTTAAATAAAAGAGCGGGAATAAAGGTGGATCCACACATTGCGAGCATGCGCTCCGCACGGCGCGCAACGCATGCCTCGGCTTGAGGCGTGCGTGTTGACAAATTATACCAATATATGCTCGGGTCGAGCCATCGCGTGCGAAGCAAATGCTCGAGGCAAGTAGGCGCGCAGACTTGGCAAGGCATGCGCTCCGCACGGCGCACAACGCACAGCGCGTGTGCACCGCACACGCGCTATTCGCTGTGCGCCGTGAATTAATAATTATAAAAGCAGCAGCGGATACGCGCACGCGATGCAAAGGCGCCATCTTGACTGCTGCTGTGTGGGTTGGATCGGCCCGAGCATGCGCTGCGCGCTGTTTGGCCCGAGCAAACGCAGTTTCATTTTCGCAGTCGAGGCGTGCGTTGATATTGTACGCGGCGCACGCCTCGAACGTGCATGCGCGGCTACGCACACACCTAACGTAATGCTCGCACTGAGGCACTTTGATCTTGAAGCATTTGCCGACATACGTTGGCTCGCCCTCGCGCGTGCGGAGCGCATGCCTCGCCACGAATATACAGGTCCACACTTGGCGAGGCATGCGTTGTGCGCCGTGCGGAGCGCATGCCTCGCAATGTGTGGATCCACCTCATCATTTCGTGGCTGGCGTAAAGAGTTGATAAGTTAAAAAATATGTTCCATTTTATTGAATTTGGTACCTCTACCTACAATGTTCATTATTTTGATTCACAATAAATAGTTATCCTACTAATATTATAAATGCGAAAGTTTGTGAGGATGGATGTATGGATGTTTGTTACTCTTTCACGCAAAAACTACTGAACGAATTTTGATGAAACTTACAGTACCCAGGCGCGGTCCCAGGGAGGCGTTACGGGGGTCATGACCCCCCCCAAAATCGTACAAAAATGCGCCAAACACGGTAATTCACGGTATATCACGTCGGAATTAATCGGTATGACGCCGCCTAAAGTCTTCAGCTGCGGTATGACCCCCCCCCCCAAAATCATGGGCTGGGACCGCGCCTGACAGTACCTACCTAAATAACTTTAAATACATCAGAATAACGCATAGGCTACTTTTTAACTCAAAAACGCGGGCGAAGCCGCGGGCGGAAGCTAGTTTCAATCTATTTCTGTTTATTATTTTATCTCCTAAAGTGTTCTCGCTGCTGAAGTGAAAAGTTATGTGTTACACGAGAGCAAAGTTTTTTGCATCTCGTGTTGAATCCCTCGCCACCTCAGGATTTAAAATCAGCACTCGCAGCAAAAAACGACTTTGCTCTCTTGTTGCACAAATACCTAACTATTTCTGTTAACTTTTTCAGTCTCCGATCATTGCTAGGAATTAATATTATTGCCTGTCCCAAACCATGTATTTTCTACTTTTATATCTGCGTCTTTTTATAGCCATTGTGCAATAAATTCTAATAAACCTCTTTAATAAAACGTTTTTACATACCTTTTTCTTTTTAGCTAATTGCTTTCTGTTTAGTAAGAGAAAATGTTTTTAGTTTTAAAACTTCATGGCAGCAGCTTCAATTCAGTGGCGTGCCCAGAGAGCAAGCAATTTTTTTAGAAGCATTTTTTTTCATTTTAGACAGTACCTATTTATGTTCATTTTTCATGAATTTAAGTGATTTTTAATGTAGGTACGTATTGCTTTAATAACGACATTAACTCACTTAAACTCATGAAAAATTAACATAAATACCTACCCTTTACAACCAAAAAATGCGACGGGTTTGCCCTCTAGGCACGCCACTGTTTCAATCTCAGATCATAGAAACAAGGAGATATGCCATCATAGCAAATTAGTACGGGAACAACTGACGCCACTTTTAGTACATTTTTCGACACAATTAAACGCTCCTTGTGAATAAAAAGATCTCCCACGCATTAAACATTTCGCACACCCTCAATCTAACACTGTTAATCGTCACTCAACACTAGCACTAAACTAAAACACTGTATTTATACCATCAATCGTGTTTGGTTCGTCGCCAGCGCGTACGTTTTTAGTTTAAGCAATTTGCTCAAAATCAGGCATCAAGCTCGATAGCGCCTTGGCACATCTCCCTTGTTTCTATGATCTGAGGCTTCAATTCAGATGGCTCAGCGACGCGTATGTATTCACAAATTGATCCTATTCACTAGACGTATTCGCACGATTGATCTATAAAACATTTTCAAGTAGAATTTTTAAACACGAAGGTAAAATAAATGTTGCATAACGGATTATTCAGCTTACTTTAACGCTTATAAAAAATCGAAAATGAAATTAATACAAAAAGCTTTCTTCTACAAAATTACGAACTTTAATGTTAAAATATCAGTTAATAGGTAGGTATAATTTATCGCACAAAACTACATTTAAGAACATGATTAAGTAAAATAAGTACCTACCTAGTAACAATTCACTCAATAGAAAAAGAAACAAAAAATTTACCCCTAATTTATGCTTTATAAAACATTGATTGGTAAGAGATCCTATCACTAAATGATGTAAAAAATATACCAATACAAAAAAGCTTAGATTTTTTTTTTTTTGGGGCTTTTCTTTCTAGGTACATCAATGAAAACTGAAACATTTTAAAACGACAGACTGAAAGTCCAAATATAGGTCACCTGCACCATTGACCTGTATTAATGAACCATTCATTATGCAATAAAACAATAGCTCTGGTTATTCATGAATATTTTATTGTGACGTAGCATTTATTGCTCAATCAAACTTGACTATTGCGCTAAGTATATAATTAATTAATTTTAGTGTTGATTGTAAATAGGTAATTGTATTGATAAGTAATTAGTGACACACGCAATAATTTCTGTTCATGATATAGCTCACATTTTTAATTCAGCGTTTATACTTTAAAAAAAATAAACACAGGCATTTACTGCCACAGCTAAACTCATAACTTTTCATTTACAATTTGCCGCAGTCGAGTAAAATGAGAAAATATTTGACAGCGGTTTCCACGCAGATGGCAAGAGATGACATAACATTGCATTTCAAGGAAATTACTTTTTAACTTGTTTTGCTGGCAGGAAAGTATCTAAGCCTAGCTGTAAGGGCCTTTTTATTGTCATGCGTGTTTGCGCCCTCGTGCATGCCAGGCACGCATGTGTCAGAAAATTATATTGGTGGGTTACATTGTTATAGATATATGTTAGAGATTATTTGTGATTTATCAAGTATTTATGAATATGTGCAGGTAGGTATCCAACAAAAAGGGGATTTTATTATAAAATAACACAATTTAGGCAAGACTAGACTTTTATTTTTGTGACTCGAAAAACTAGTTGCTCATTCCAAAAGAAATTACCGATGGAGAAGAATGAGCAAGAAACTCCATGGTTTATTTTATACATATTGTTTTCATCATGATATACACAAATTAAATTTAGTCATAACCATTGTAAAACATGTAGGTAGAAAGACAAGAATATTCCTACATAATATAACTAGATCATTTAGACAATCATTTTCATTTAAATTAGCAATTATAAAATGAGGATACATAAAGCATAGCAATATAGCAACACAGATATAAAGATATTAAATTAACATAATTTTAGAGAATAATAACACTGTACTTAACTCAAGTGGCACCTCGTAGACACTACTTCACAAAAACGATGATTAGAATAAAAAGGGTCCTCAACTAGCCGATCACCTGGCTTTTATACCCTACCCACCATAATAATGGTGTCAAACATTGTGCCGCCCTTTTGAACCAATCATATATTTTTACCGAATAACATTTAATATTGATAAACTTAATGAAATCTAATTTGTTAGAACTGTTTTAAAACATTAAAGAATAATTAATGTATTTTTAAATCAATATATCTGTTATCTTTAAGTAAATTCGATAAAACATAACATCAACTGAGTTTGCTATATTTATCATTTGAAACATATAATGATATCAAAATAGGATATTAAAACTGAGAAATATTTAACTGCAATTATTGATCAATTAATACAATTAAACTTAATGACACAGTAAAATAAGTTTTTATATTTTATTTTGGCAAAATCACAATGTAGGTTTCGTTCGGAAATTAAATCTTTCTTCTAAAAATGCTTATATTTATAAAATAATTAATGAAATACAAGATTAAAATTCTCTGAATCCGATACATGCTTGTTGTGGGCCGCACGCTTAACAGATTATTTTGTATGTACCCGCGTGCGTGTGGCGCGCATGATAATAAAAACATGTATGGTACGATAGGTTGCGGGCAGCACGCATGCGTGACTGGCCCGCACGCGGGCGCAAAAACGCATGACAATTAAAAGGCCCTAAGTGCTGTTACCTCAATAAGGGCTTGTACACAAAACTGCGAATCGGCGCGATGCGAATTCGCAACGAAGAAAACTGCGATCCAATATAAATTGCTGCTTTGCGATTTCGTGCGGCGGTCGTCAACCGTACTGATTGTATTTTTAACTAGGAAGTGACTTGTGACATGGATAGTTAAAAGAGTGTTAAGTTACTATTATTATTAAAAAGATACATGATATAGAAAAAAAATCGTAACACCGCGATCGCAAGAATGCGCGATGCGAATCGATTCGGACGTCGCATCATGGTTTTGTGTACATACCTAAGCTCTAAATCAGGCTGCATTTAATAAAATAATGTTTTATTTTTTATATGGGCGTTTTTCCATTGAATCGCCAGGTTCCGCATTGATTAAAGCAACCAGTTCCAGATCTGAAATGGAATGTTTCTGGTCTGACAAGAAATGGCTCCAGGAAACATTTTTAGCAGTAAAACACGTTTAATGGATACTACAAGTAGGTACTACAACCCATTTTATGTTAACCCTTCACAATATGCAATGAACACAGATGCGAGCATTTTGCGAGTCAAGAGTCAAGACCACACGGCATTGAAGCTTTTAAAGATAAGATAAAAATGAAATTTATACGTACGGATTATTTCTCAATGGATTTCATTGTATGACAACGGAATCTTGAGCATGTTGTAAATAATTCGATAATCCCAAAATCTCATACAAGATCGATGTTTATCGTGTATGCCAGATTGCCAGGCAAGAGATCAGTGAGCAGATAAAATAGGCGAATTTTGTACGCAACATTGTTTTTTCGGGGCACACGGTCCGAGGTCTTCGACCTACCGACTTACAGAAACGCATACATTTTCAGGGATATATTTCTTTCCATTAAAGACGACCTGGTTTCTTATAAAGATAATCTAAACAGGTTTTATGGTGTCACCTATTTGCTGCGTCTAAATTTGCGACTAAATTAAGTGGGTAAGTGGATTGCTTTCCACTACCCCGGCTTCCCTGGCGACCCATAAATGCAAAATGGCTGTCAGGAATGTAAGAAAATGGCCGCTTAACTATTTTAATACTAGAGAAGTGGAGAAGTTTTGCGAAGTTGTTTGTTGGGCATGTTACGTGTTCAGAGCAAAGTTGAATTATGTAAGAAGTTGTGCATATATTTATTTAGGTAGGTAGACGAAAACTAAAGTCGTTGCTAACTAGAAAAGTTCGACTTTTTCTGCTGACACATTGCTACGATTTCTTTACAACCCAAAACAGAAAAAAATGTTCTATTGCTTATCTACGTAATATATTTCCGCTATAAACCATAAAGTCACGTTTTGGGTGGTCCAAGAACGTTTTACGAGCATTTCCGTACTTCAGACGATTGATACGCATCCTCCTCGATCCAATTTATGAAATGACTGACATGTTTTGGCTGGCGCGCCAAAAATATCCTTCAACGGATAAAATTTTCGATAAACAGAATTTGGGGAGTATTCTTATAAACTTACATATACTGTTCCGAAATGAATAATAATACTGCACAGTTATGGCAAGTTAATCGCGTAACTTAATGTGTAGTGCTATTCAATTTGGGTGGGATCTTGAAAGAGATCTATGTCAGTAGTAAGTGCATTTTGTTATCGACCCAGTTTAAGAACTTAACCTTGTACAGTAGCTTTTTAAGTTAAACTTTATGGTCTGATATGGACATGTATGTAAGTAACCCTGGCATGGCTAGTTGTTCTTTGGCACTCACACTGAGTTGCTACGTAAATTACAGTGTTTATTAATATGGTAAAAAGTAGGTAACACATGGTAAACAAAGATATAATGATTGGTAAACAAAACAAAGCTGTTGTTATGACTAACTCGAACAAAAAAATACACATGGCTGTGCGATCGATCAATGAACCTCGTTTCATTTGCGATGCGACATCTGAATAAAACAAATGACAAACGCAAATAGTCCGCGTACCTATTCTTAGACTGGCACTATGCTGTAGAAAATATTTTTCTGTATTTTCCAACAAAACCATCTAATTGTGAAGAAATTGGCAGTAGTGTGAAGTTTGTTTAGGTTAACCGGAGGAAAGTAAAAAGTTCTTTATAAAATAATAACTACAATAGTGCTACAAGATTTATATATGTAGTCGCAAGAATACCTAAAATAAGAGAAACTGCAGGTATCTCGTGCAATAATTATGTCCCTAGTCTAAAATGGAACACATACGCAAGTGTTTAACTATTTGTACTGTATGGCAAGCGAAATGGTTTCATTTCTTAGTGGTGCCGTCTGACCTTTCTAAGTCTGCACGAGTGCTCCCACACACTCTTCCCTAGTTCCCCTAGTGCCCTAGTTCCTAGTAGGTACTTGGAATATTGACTCGAATTGCAAAATAATTCCTGAACTGTTTCCCGATCAATCCACGTGTATAGTATATTTCAGTTTATTAGATTTATTACTGTTCTGAAGGTTGTCAGCATAATGTTCCGAAATGTCAGAAGGAAAAGTCACTTAGCAATCTTAAAACTTAATTATGCTCTGATTGTTTGACATTTTTACCCGAAGGTCTTCATGTAGATATAACGTAGATAATAGGTACTTAGCAAATTTTATTGTCATTCTTAGTACAATATATCTATCAGCACATTTTCAGCGCGGTCTATTTTTTGGTCTAAATGTCCGAAGTCTATTCCTGCACTGGTTATTCTAAGTGAATGACGCATGCACTAGAATTCTATGCATGCAAGTAACTATTTATGTAATGCCTTAGTTTTGCTACAAATTCCAAACGCAAAATAGTTGTATTGTTATGTAAACGATATAGAGGTGCTTCTGGTAAACTAAAGAAGTAATTTATGTATTTCTTATTTCAAAGTTATTTTCAGGAAGATGTACTATTTCGATGTTCAATCAATTGCAAAATGATATATTTTCTTGAAAAATAAACAGAATTATTACTTAGTACCAGGTAAAGATTCTGGGTTATGTGGTTTCCTCCTTATTGAATAATACAAAAATTTAAGCCATCACGAATAAAGAAAATGGTTACCGGCCAATGGACTAATAGGACCACTTATTTTTCAATTCAAACGTTTATTATTGGCTAGCTGGCAAGCGCAGAACCAGTCCTTTAGCTATGCGGAACCAGCTAACACTTGTGAAAACGATATAAAAATATACATAATAATAATATGATATTTAATATTACACGTCAATAAAAAGGTTCCATTAATTAACGTGACACATTAAATTTCCCCGCGGAGTATGCAAATTGTTTCTCTCGGGTATAATAAACGTCACGGGATCATTTTAGCGGTGTACTGTTCTATAATAATGTGTCTCGGTAGGAAATGGATCGGTGCCAGCGATTGTTTCGCTACTTCCCATCGTTTTAGTTTTGTTTTGATCGCATAGCTTTCGGCGAGGAGCGTCATTGCAGCGTGTTTTCATTGGAAACTAGTACATCTTGGCTAATACTGGTATGCAATGGCTGCACATGCATAACTACATTGTACGCCTGTCCCCACTTTAGACTAACGTTTAGTTCACTTAGGACCGTAAGATCAATCGTACCTAGTTTAAACCACGGAATAGTGTCTAATCTCTTATCTTTGATTGTTTCCTATTGTTTCATGTTCAGGAAACAATTGAAGACGGGAGATTAAACTCTCTTCCGTGGTTTAAGCTGCGATTGATCTTACGGCCCTTTGGGTATTAAAGTACATTTCCGACATCAGCGACAGTGATCAACCACAGCGGCAGCTGCTGTCACCGAATTCAAGCGACATTAGTGGTTATTAAATTTATAGGAGATTTCAAAAACAGCTGACGCAGGCGGGGCTGGAACCCGTGACCTCTACCGCATCGTGGCATCGCACTAACCAATTGAGCTACCTGAGCTAAGATAAGCAAGACATGGCTTTGATAAAATGTAATTACTAATTACATTTTATTGCGTCATAGCAAGGACTCACTAATTATTTAATTGTCTTCATGGAGTTATCCTTCATTGCATCACTATTAAATTATTTTTTCTGTGATATGAGTGGCGGACAACATAAAGAGCAGATAATCATACAAATTCTGGTCCAATTTTCCTACCCTATGTGTCAAGCAGGCCCTTACAGTTCGTCAATGTGTGTCGCAGTTTTGTGTGGAAATTAATGCATAATAATTATATCTTGTACATGCAAATAGGTACCATGAACATTATAAGAACCTCAGATCATAGAAACAAGGAGATATGCCATCATAGCAAATTAGTACGGGAACAACTGATGCCACTTTTAGTACATTTTTCGACACAATTACGCGCATAATTAAGCGCTCCTTGTGAATAAAAAGATATCCCACGCATTAAACATTCCGTACACCCTTAATCTAACACTGTTAATCGTCACTCAACACTAACACTAAACTAAAACACTGTATTTATACCATCGATCGTGTTCGGTTCGTCGCCAGCGCGTACGTTTTTAATATGAGCAATTTGCTCAGGTTCAGGCATCAAGCTCGATAGCGCCTTGGCACATCTCCCTTGTTTCTATGATCTGAGATAAGAACATTGTTAATACTAAAATCTTTCCTAAAAAAACAAATAAATATTCCCAAAAAGGAAATCTCTTGTACCTAATTCTCAACACTACATATGACAAACGCATTCAATTTATCAATCCAATCCTCATGTAAAGAAAATATCCACAATAATTCCAATAACACTGTACCTATCTACTCTCCACATAAAAATAAAATCAATAAAGTATGTGTATGTTTTCCATATACTATGTATTGACGCGCGAATCTCCCGTGCGCGTCAAGAGAAGATACCATCGTAAATTATTGACGCTTATTTCAGACGTTGAATTACTGTCAGTTTGTCTGTAAACAGATAATGGAAGATTTAAGCGTCAATGAAGCTTATCGGGCGAGCGTTCAGGGCCTGTTTTGCACGTCGTTTTCTATGAACAGGTTATAAACAGTCTAGATCGACAGATAATAGACTTTTATTGACTAGTTAGTATGATAGGATCTGTCGAGCTTTCAGATCAGATCATTTCAGATCCTAGAACTTAGTTAATCTCTTTCTAACGGATTTTAACCTTCAATTGAAAAACAAGCTGTGTTAGAATTTTGACGACTAAGTATGTCTGTCTATCCGCGTGGCATCGCAGCTCCCAAACGGATGGACCAATTTAAATGCGGTTTCTTTAAATTGAAAGGTAGTTTAATCGGGGTTAGGTAGATAAACATGCACGAACTATCTCTGCACATGTGGAAGGTTGGACGAACAGTTGGACTACACATTATAATAAAACAAGTTTAAACGGATTAAATCGCGTAGAAATATTAGGTACCTACTGATTTTTCCTGACGTTTCGAAAACTGTGCAGCGTTCGTGGTCGCAGGACGATGTCAGGAAAAATCAGTAATATACGCGATTTAATCCGTTTAAACTTGTTTTATTATAACAGTTGGACTGTTGGACGATCGTGTGGAGCCGGCATGAAATAAACAACATAAGTAGGTACGAGCATGAGAAATTTCCAACATTGCAGATATCCAATTTGCCCGTCACGTCGAGCACAGCTGACTGCTAACATCATTCTTTCCCCGCTTGTACATAAAACCCTTACATATTGTGTAGGTACCGTAAATGTTTCTATTTCAAGGTTTGTTGACGTCAAACGTAGAAATAGCCAAACATGTGAAATCTTACAAATATTATGGAATATACCTACCTACCTAGTAGGTGTATTTGTTAGTTAATCGGGTAGGTACCTACGCTTGGAAGGTTACCAGGATTATTACGTTGTTAACAGTTTCTAAGTAGGAAAATGTAATACTTTTTACAGCAAGAATGCCTAGTCCGTTTTTTTGAAGTGTCGTCGCCTTGCAGTGAAAACCTCGTAAAGCACAAATTCATTTTTCTTCTTATTTATTTGTTGCATCCCTTAATGCTCATAAAAAACACATATCGACGGGTTCCGGGCTAATTGTATTAAGCGACACTCTGAGCGATATAGACTTTTATACATATTTGGAATCAGCGAATTTTTCTGCGTCATTTGAGCTGGGTTTGGTGACGATCGGAGCACTTTTTTGTCGCTTAATACAACCTCATTTTTGGGCCAAATTTTGGACTGCAATGTATGAAGCGACACAAAATATTGACAAATTTAGGAACTGTGTACTTAAGCGGACTACCAAATACTAGGCAGTCGTTTAAACTTTTTTTCCTGGAGCAACAATTTACAGGCAACGTACGTTAAAGCATTTAGCCTGACTTTATAAATAAGTAGAAATGTCGCTTCATACAATTAGCCTCTTTGTTAAATTCTTATCCAGTGTCGCTTAATACAATTAGCTTTACCCTGTAAATATACAAGAATGTCGTTTAATACATTTAGCCTCTTTGTCAAATTTCATACCCAGTGTCGATCCATACATTTAGCTCTGTACATGAAATGTAAGATGTTGTCACTTCAACTATTTAGGATTTCAACAGTAAACATTTAAAGATTGGTTAAACCTATTTTTTTTTATTCAATATTTGATTTACAGTGTCGTTTCAGTTATAACAAAATTAAAGTTCTAGTACTTCAAACAGTTTATCTTAAACGGAATAAGAATAGTATACACATTAATATAATCAAATTTTCGTTTTAGTTGACGGTTGACGCAAATCATGAGCAAGTTCGTACGTGTTTTAGTTAGTGTCCGACCGAAAATTCGTTTTCGTTTTCGTTTTCGGCCATTTTCGGCCAAAAACCGGCCGAAGCTTCGGCCAAACCGAAAATCCGAAGTTTGTGAATTGTCGCGCGTCATTCGGCCTTCTTTGTAAAGCTCGGCAATATCAGGTGAAGTTCGGCTAGCTTCTGGGTGAATAGGGTCCGCTCGTGGTTTCACTCAGCTGATTTTAATTTAAAGTTGTGAAGCGAAGTTATGTAATACCTAATGTATGTTGAATTTTTCCATTACGCGCATAAATTAATTTTATTTATTTCACTAATTTATATGACTTTTGGGATGGCTCACTCAAGTACCAGCTTGAGGCGTTGGAGTCTATTAAGAAGCGTGCCAAAAAGCTCATCAGCGACTGTATAGTCAAAAGTCAAAGTCAAAGCATTTATTTCAATTAGACCACTTACAGGTGCTTTTGAATTGTCAAAGAGTCAGTCAGTTAGTAAACAAGATGAAGCTAGATGCTCGTTCCAAAACGTAGATTCCTATGGAGAAGAACGAACAAGAAACTCCATGGTTACTCTTTTAAATCAAAATGTTACAATTCCACGATTACATTGTTTTCAAGGCGTAGTTATTACAAAAATATGTAAGAACAATGTAAAAGATGTGCATAAAAATAAAATATAAATTTAGAAGGAATGAATAAAAGATACAACTCCAGATATTTGTCTTGGCAGTCTAGAGATGACCAGTCCCAACTGACAGCGCCCGTTCACGGAACTGACGCATGAATCAGCGCCATTTAACTCAACCATTTTAAAGGGAACCGATATACAGGGTGTCCTACGGCTATGTCATATAGAGGGAAAGTACTTTAAATATTTGAGATAGGAAGTTTTGCTTCAAGGAAACTTCACTTTATTTTTAAAATTAAGTAATACTGCATTCAAAGATTTTTAAAAAGTTGCTTGCTTCATCTGGGAATCGAACTGACCAAATGTGAAAAAATTAACCTGTATTTTTATGATGCCGATGGAAAGGGTTAATATAAGCACTAATTCCTTCTAAAAAACATAGTATGTTAAATCAAAATAACATGGTGAAATAACCTTCCTCAAAGTATGTAGATTACGTTAATGGAAACCTCATCCAAATCGAAACAGTAGTTTTTGAGAAAATCGCGCACATACAAACATACATACGGGACGAATACAGAACCTCATTTTTTGAAGTCGGTTAAAAACTCGAACGAAGCGCTTTGACTTCATTTTCATTGTGAAAAGTGCGAGGGTGTTCCCCGATAGCAGGGTGTCTTGAAGTCACGAACTCGCGAGTGAATCGGTTTCTTCTAGGCAAGTGTGCTCCATCGTAGACCGCATCATAGCTAATAACATCAGGCGAGATGGCGATCAAACGCAAGACTAGTAATTAAATAAATAACAGCTTTTTTGGCTTAAATATAAAAGTTTGATATACGCTGTCGCAGATTTTTATATAGAACTGTTTAAGGCCAAAGTTTTTGTCATACTCGTACATTGTTTTATCATCTATCAAACGGTTTAGGCATAGCACACGCGCACAACAGCTCTTTCAAACCGATATGTTTTCTTCCTTGGTAAAAACCATGAGAGCTCAGCTAATTCGGGGTGTAAGTGACAGCGAGCCTTACTTACTTGTACCTTATTCTGAACCCCTTGGTGTTAAAATTTTAAGGCGGTAAGGCGGTTATAAAAAAAATACCAGATTTTGCAGTTCATTAAAAAATCTCCCAAAGTCGTATTTTTAGGGTTCCGTACCAAAATGGTAAAAAAGGAACCCTTATGGTGCGACTTCGTCTGTCTGTCTGTCACACCTGTTTATTTCAGCAACTACTAATGCTATCGACTTGAAATTTGGAACAGTTATAAAAAATGCTTGTCCAACTATATTGCAAATGAAAAAAGTCAAAAAATATTTTTATTTTCATTGCAAAAGGGGCCGGAGTGGGGGTCCAAAATTTCAAAGTAGGGTTACTAGGTCAAGTGACATATTATATGAAAGGGCTTGATTTGCACATTTCAAAATATATTTTCATTTTATTTTATGTCTCATAGTTTTCGACATATGATGAAAAATGTCTGAAAAAATACCAATCCCCCCCCTCCCTTATCTCCGAAGTTTGCGGAGCGAAAAATCTGAAATAATTAGGGTTGATAGGAATTGACCCAAATATGGCACCAAAAATAAAACGATGCTCCTAACTAGTACAGTTTTTTCAAAATCATCATAATTCCTTCACAAACAAACTTAGTTATGCGGTCCGGTTTTTTTCACTTTATACGTCCAAAAATGATACGGAACCCTCGGTGCGCGAGTACGACTCGCACTTGGCCGGTTTTCTTTTTAATTCCACCGCAAAATTTTAACGCTGAGGGGTTCAAAATAAGGTACTGAACCCATGATTTTTAATTTCGTTACGCTGTCACTTACACCCCGTATAATTATTACAGATTTATACATTAAAAAAATCTTCCTCGGTAATCTGTCCTTCCATTGGTGAAAACCGTATGAAAATCCGTTCAGTAATTTTTGAGTTTACAGATAGACGTGGCGCGTGTTGCGTTTTTTAATACAAAACTGAACTGGGAGAAAACGGAGCGCGCTGCGCGACGAGACGATTTCTCCCAGTCAGCTCCTACCGAAAGCCGTGTTATGGAACTTTGTTCCAAAAAAATTACCTCATTTTTGTTTTCGGCCGAAAATGAGACTACAGCCGAAGCTTCGTTTTCGTTTTCGGCTGAAAATCCGTTTTCGGTCGGACACTAATTTATTAACAAGATAGGTAGGTACACCCTATGTATGTACCTTTTAATTTATCAATGTTTTAACCGCCAATTTCTGCAAACTTCATTATTCAAGTATGATTACAAACAATTTATTTAAAAAAAAACAGTCGCATAAACTAATTAGCCATACATTAATAAGTTTAAGATATGGTATTTAAATTAATTAGCTTAGGTTTGAAATATGACCAACTCTTTGATTAAAGCACTTAGCTTAGTGCCATTATTTGCATGCCTAGGCGGTTAAGTCATTTAGCTTGGAACAAGAAATAATAAACCTAGGCGGTTTAGTCATTTAGCCTGGAATAAGAAACAATAATCATAGGCGGTTAAGTCATTTAGCCTGGAACAAAAAAAAGTAAAAAATGGGTCATTTTGTATTAAGCGACATTTATCTTCGTTAAAAATAGGAATATTAGAAAAAAAAATAATCTGATTATGGGGAATATGTTATAAAAACAGTAATATCTTTCTTTTTAAAAAAATAATGCGATTTGCTAAAGTTATGATTTTTTTTCTAAAAATCTAAACTTTAAACTGCTCTGGTGTAAAGTTTCAAAAATGTCGGTTAATACAAATAGCCCGGAACCCGTCGATATATTAATAATTCATTAAATAATATTGAAATACTTATTAGAAAACAGAAGAACTTACATTTTTACACTTCATACATGTTTTTAACCGACTTAAAAAACGGAGGTTATTTTACCAGACGTTTACGTTTACGTTTATTGCCATCACGAGGTTTTCACTGCAGAGCGACGGTGTGCACATGGCTTTACATAAATGTGAAGTAGATTATTTACTACATAAAAAAACAGAATTATTTTCTGTTTTAAAACGCAATCCAAATAAATCACGAGGTAAGGAAAATATCACAATTCCAATAAGAAAATACACAAAAAGTTAAAACTTTGAATTTACTAAAACCTTTAAACATATCAACGCCTACGTATTCATGGAAACATACTTTCTTATATTATGTATTTACAAAATCTGTAAACATTATACGCACGCACATAAAAATATTTCAGCAACAGACAGTTCAATATTCAACTAATAAGTGGGAAAGCATGATGATGTAACAGCTATAAATAGAGTTAATTTAATGATCATAATAATAAGATTCCATAGTATCTGATTCTAATCCCATGAAATAAAGGAGTGAAATATGCACATTGCACATAGCTAACTTCCAAGCTTTTGTCCGCCTGTATGTCAATACAGGCGGACAAAAGCTTGGAAGTTACCTATCATAGATTCTATACTCGCATGACAACCGAAGCCGATGTGTTTATGCCTAGCGTTCATTACACTTTATAATATCTAATAAGATGCTACTCTCAGATCATAGAAACAAGGGAGATGTGCCAAGGCGCTATAGAGCTTGATGCCTGATCTTGAGCAAATTGCTCATATTAAAAACGTACGCGCTGGCGACGAACCGAACACGATCGATAGTATAAATACAGTGTTTTAGTTTAGTGCTAGTGTTGAGTGACGGTTAACAGTGTTAGATTGAGGGTGTGCGGAATGTTTAATGTGTGGGAGATCTTTTTATTCACAAGGAGCGCTTAATTATGCGCGTAATTGTGTCGCAAAATGTACTAAAAGTGGCATCAGTTGTTCCGGTACTAATTTGCTATGATGGCATATCTCCTTGTTTCTATGATCTGAGATGCTACTCAATAGCGTCTTCAGAACATTAGCTTTGAGTGGATTTATGTGCTTACGTCCACCGCCTGCGGATCGTGCTTCTTTACATCGACAGTTAAACATAAAGGCATTCTAACTAGGGTTGCCTACCCTACTATATCTTTAAGAGTATTATGAGTCCTACATTTTACATTACATTTTTACAGGTTCCTCGGAAATAGTATATTTGTTAAAAAAATAAATTGCCAACCCAAATTGTAAGATGTTCAAGGTGGGATGTGATTGTCCTTTATCTGTGTTTACTGTTCAAAAACACCTTATAGTATTTGAAAATCCATAAGTAATAAACTTCTATGCGTTTTATCTTATAGCTACAATAGAGCATCTTTGTCAACATACGGAGATTTTAAAGAACGTGTCTCTTTATTTCATATCTTATGTCACTTGTGTACACATACACAATGACCCCAGTCTACAGGTAAACTTAAATACGATATAACATGAATATCAGATAAGTTCTTTATTTATAGTTTTTTATTTAACAAGTTTTTTATTTGTTCAGGATTTGGATAGGTACCTACCTACTTTGCCAAACATGGAACTTTTATTTTCAAGCATCTTCTATCTGTATTGCGAAACATACAAAATAACTTGTTTCTGAATTAACGTCACTTTAATCTCTCCAGCTACATTTTTAGTGTCAGAAGACTGTCCATACCATCTAGTAACGAATTTGAAACGTATTTTTAGTTCATTCTCAAAAATGTTGCAAACGTCAAAAATATTGGAAACGCAAATGCCCAGTAGAATACTTTATCCCGAAAAACGCGGGCGAAGCCGCGGGCGGAAGCTACTAATTTATAGGCTTCAAGTCACCTACATCTAATCTACGTGAAAGTCGGAAAACAACACTGTCGTTACCTTCTTCATACTTTATCACCCCTTATCAGACCTTTAGGGACGAAAGGACACTGGCAGACGCTAGATAGAACGCTGGGCTTCAGATTGTGTATGTCGGTACAGATATGAAATTAGTTTGGTGTGATCGAGTATTTCAAGAGTATTTAAATTCATTTTTATTTGTTTTTGTACGAAATTGGGTTAAAGAGAAATCTTCGTATTTGTGACAGTGAGGTTAAGTATGGTGTGAATGATCCAATGAAGTACAGCCCGACTAATGAGTTCTCAATTCAAAGGTTTTATTTGCTGTCGACATGATATTCTGTGGAGGCATGCGTCAGCCAGCATGCACCCGTTTTTGTTTTAGTGGTTTTTTCAAAATGTCAACGGCATAATCATTTTATTTCTTATTTATTTCGATTTTTGATTCCAATTCTTAATCTTTAAGATAAATTAGGCTAAGAACAATTAAAATATATTTTTATTTTTGGTTAAGCTTTTATTACTGTACCATATCAAGCCCAAAACTGCCAACGTCCTTTCTAAAATTCCCTCCTTAGTGCACATTTAAGGAACTTTCCTCCAAATTTCAAATCTCTGGGTCCACCGGCTTACGCTGTGCATTGTCTATCAGTCATGGTACTATTTTATATGAATCTATACTAGTACCTACCTAGTATGTACCTACCTAACTTTCCATTCTTTCAAACCGATGAAAACCCCGCGCCCATCCAATGTCATAGACAAGCGGAACGGGCGCGGCTGGCGGGAAGTGTTGCCATTTTTAAAACTTATTATATATATATATTTTTTTCTTTTCTTGTTTTATTATACAGATTGTGTCTTTTGGCAAACATTTTTTATATTTACCTTGCTATTATTTATCTTTTATGCTCACTTCCTATAAAAACTTACTTTATCTTCAACTATGTGATAGTAACGTCGTTAACAGTTCGTGAAATCACTTGGTCTTAGCAGAATATCAGCGTCACTTCACTCCTTTGAAGTGGCACAATGCTGAGCTAAGCCCATTTTTGTTTCTCGCCTTTTCTCTTTGTGATTTTATTTTTTTGTACATGCTTGACTCTTACCTTGTTTTCCTTTTATTTTATCATTTTGTATTTGCATGTGCAAAGCTTAATATTATGTTAGTATTAAGTTAATATTGTACTCAAAAATGGCGAGAGCGAAATAAATTGATTTTCTTTCTTTCTTTCTTTCTTCTAGTATAATAAAGCTGAAGAGTTTGTTTGTTTGTAAAAACGCGCCAATCTCTGGAACTACCAGTCGGATTCGAAAAGTTCTTTTTGAGCTGAACAACGGGGTGAAACCGCAGGGAACAGCTAGTAAATCATATTATTAATAAGTAATGCGCTAAAAAGATTGAAATCGTTGGCGTGAAAGCGTTGGTGATAAGAAGATTACATCCTCTTTGACTTCAATAAAAGCTGCTTATAACGTTGAACATCCACTTAAATTCAACCTTCATGAATTCCCATATTCCTTTTATACCTTTACTAATTGCTCCCGTTTCTTTTAGTGAGGTGGGAAGTTGTATTGATACCACTGTCTGCGGAAGGCGGGGAGTTATTATATTGAGTCCCACTAGCTGAAACCACTCGTTGGCCTTCACGAGCATGAAAAGCGATTCTTTTGCGTGGACTCAAAGATGAATAAAAATATTAATTCTATAATTACAAAAGATCTTTTGAAATGATTTCAAACATTCCATTGTATAAGAATGTTTTTCATTTCATTAGAAACTTTAAAATGGAATGCTTTTGCATACAAAAAATTGATAAAAAATTAAATTTCGCAGGAATTCCATAGAGAGAAATATAGTTGAGCAAGTTTTTAAATTTTTAAACTCATTTGTATTTTTTACTAAGACTGGGGAGTCTGGAAAATGTATGAGATTTCATAATATAGTTACTTACATTTTTTGTCGCAGTAAATTAACCTTCACTGTTATATCCACTCCAGTTTAACATGACTTGTATTGTAGTACTATAGTTTAGTAAAACCTCAGATCATAGAAACAACAACAAACAACTTGTTTCTATGATCTGAGAGTAAAACAAAAGGCCTATTATTTTAACTTTGTTTGCATTCATAGTCAGCCAGAATCAATAGCTACTATAAATTTTCTAGGCAGATTGAATTCTCCTCCATGTTTATTCCACAACGTTTACCAACACCTAACCAAAGTTCCTTTAAGAGAATTTTCTTAGAAGGTAATCTTCCCAATATCGCTAATTCTAAGGTTCAGTATCACCTGAAAATACTTTTTAAGTGAAGTCAAACACTTCATTCGGTATACTTGTAAACATTGGCTCATAGGAGGGATAGGTAACATTTTTCAGGCGAGTATATTTTATCAAGGCTTATCCGTATTATGACAAACAGCTGACGGTTGATAAACAACTTTTTCTTCTTCTTCTTTCGTGTCAATGGTTAATTTTAGATAATTTTGGAATAAAATGTGGGCAAAGTCAGCCAAGATACTGTTTGTAGTAGGGATGCAATACCGATACCGATATGGATAGTGTTAAAAGGACTTAAAATTAAAATGATCGTGTAACGTGGGGGTCCTTACTAGGGTGATAAATAAAAAAATGTTACGAATTAATAAACGTGTATTGTTTAGCAACCCTAGCAAGTAAGCCGCCGGTGAAGCCGGGCGGGGTTCGAAGAACTAGGACGTTAGTTTCCCTCTTGTGCAGACGGTACTCTCCTGGTAGTCCACAGGAGGTAGGCGGCCGGCCGACGTGAAGCGTAGTCGACGCAGCGCGCGCAGCTCGCGGCAGCTTCGCGAGGTAGGTAGATGCAACAGCAGCTCAGGTGTCCAGCCACACCCGGCAGCAGCGCAGGATGAGTACGCGTCGTACTATATAGAGGCGTAGAAGTGGAACTGGAACTGGAACTGGAACTGGAACTGGAACTGGAACTGGAACTGGAACTGGAACTGGAACCCTGGAATCCACATTCACAGGCGTCTTAGGTAGTGCTCCAGACCGTCGACTGCATCAACCGGACCGCAACCAATGCGGAACTACCAAGGAGATAGCCCCAACATTAATTTGGTTAATTTGGTGATGCAGTCTCACGGTGTGGTTAAAAGAAGACAATAATAGGGCACAGCTAATGTGCAGACAAGCATTAACTAGCTATTAGAAAAATAAATTAATTAAGGTAGGTAGCAGAAAAAATATTTAAAATAAATTAGATTTGTATCAAGTACTATTGAAAAACTAATGCCACCTCCTTTTGCAAAAGCTAGAACAATTTACGTTATAAGAACAAAATAATTAAATTACATGACTAGGCAATATATTTAGAAATATTGCTTATCTATCTACCTATAATTGTGTGCATATAAAAAAAATGACAAGCTACTACTATTTAAATTTAATAAAAAAACAAAAAGGTTAACTGAAGTTAATTGATACATGACCCACCATCATGACGCACACATAAATTAACAATATTTTATTATTAATTTTGAATTGGTGAGATTCTAGAATAATTACGTTTAATATTTCTAGTACAATATTACACAGCTCAAAGTATGCTGGTTTAGGCACACCAACATTAAAACAAGACCTAGGTTTTGACACTAAAACAATATGCACGTTATTATTGGAAAAAAAACAAGATTAGCAAAGTGAATTTATACACAGCGTTACACAGCTAAATTACACAAAGATTACAATTGTTAGGCACATCTAAACAGCTTTTCAAGACTTACCGATTTTCGGGTTCACACAATAGAATTTACTTTGTTTTTATAGTTAAACAATTACTTTCACAACACGGTAATTTACTTAGTGTTTAGACTTGGTAACTAGGTAGGTCAAAGTACGTAGTCGCAGGCGCAGAGTACAGGTTGGAATGCACCTGGCAACTCCCAGAGGTTTTTATAACCTCCTGGGACGTTCACCTATTTTGAAGATTACCATATTAGGTGATCTTCGCGAAAGAACGGCGATTCGTTCCAGAAAAATCGAAAGACTAGCCGTCGTCATTGGCTGACACAATAACACTAAGTATGGAGGCGGAGCTTATGCACCTCGACCGGTCTGTTCCGGCGCAATTTGTTACTCGCGCGCGGGTAGGTTTATATTTGCGGCCGAAATATTATAGCATCACCTACATACATAGAAAAAATATTTCTTTGTTCCTACAGCTGATTAGTACGGAGATGTTTTTTGTATGTTTGTTGTTTTATTGGTAGGTATTTAATATTAATAAGTATACAACGTTACAGTACCCCCCTTTTTAGCGTAGGATTTTTCCTAAGGAAAATCCGCTGCTTTCACTCAAGCTTACACCTGACCAAGGCACTCACTCATTCATCATCAATCATAATGTAGACATCCATCACATTCATTCTTCTTTCATCAACAAGCTGACAACACAATTTAGTCTTGTGTGTCTGCCACCTTACAACCAGAGTATTTTATTTGTAGTACATAAAACACTCACTTAGATCAGATGTGACTGGTAAAATCATTGGCTGATATTAGAGTGAATACTAGCTACATATAACCATTTTAATTAGATAGAAATAGTTTAGAAAAGTTATGCTTTATTTGGTATTTTTGGCTTATTTTAGGAGTAACCGACCGCTCCTGCAAAGGCTTACTTTAAGAGTTGCAACCCGCTCTCTAGTATACCAATGGTGTAGGGCCATTGGTACAACATAACCGAAGGGATCAATGGTTTAGTCCCATGATCAATTATACAACCACCGGTGTAGGGCCGGTAGTTATATTTTACTGTTGGGGTAGACCAATCAGCAAAATAGAAGTTAATAACCAACGGTGTAGGGCCGTTAGCTATAGATAGTACTGTTGGGGTAGACCAGCAGTAGGAAGTAAAGAAGGAATGGTTGTATGTAGTAGTAGCAAGTAGGTACTTGTTTTAGTTAATAGTTTTTAGTTAGATTTTATTTAGAAATACTAGGTAGATTATATTTAAAAAAATGAATTTAATTTATTTTTAGTATTGTTTTTATTTAGTTTAGTTGTAGAATAGTTAATTACATTATTAAAAAAAAATTTAGTTTAGCTGTTTAGTTTAGGTGCCATTAGATTATACAATTTTAGTTTCAAGTTTTAATTTAGTTTGATTTAGTTTAGCTGCAATTTGATTGTAAAAACTTTTTAGTTATTTAAACAATTTAGTTAAAATTCTTAGTTTAGTTTAGAAATATTTAATTTAGATTAGCTTTAGTATAGGTAGTTTAAATATTATAATAATAGTTTTAATTCCAAAAAAAATATTTAGTTTAGTTTAGGTTCGACGTAGTTAGGTTGTAAAAACATTATTTAGTTATTTAGAAAATTTTATTTATTTTAGTTTATTTAGGTTGCTATTTGATTGTAAGAACTTATTTAACTAGGCAAGGATTTAAAAAAAATATTTTAAGATTTAGTCAAAATTTAAGTAGTCTATTTAATTTTTAGTCAATTTTTTATTTAATTTATTTAATTATTTAGTTTAAGATTTTTAAGAACAAAGGCATATTATTCGTATAAGCTGATTTATATATTAATCCCGCTAACTGAAAATATTTTAATATTTTAGTATTCATTTTAGCTTAGAAAAAAATGAAAAATTATAGATCACGACAAAAATAATGTTTAGTTAAACTATTCTCCTTGCCATTTAGTTGGTTGTAGCCTAGTCTAGATTATAAACTGTCGTTTATGCTAAGCCGATAGTAATGCAACCTAAGAGACGACAAAGTTAAAAACCGTCTGTGTGCCAGTAATTTAGGCCGGCACCCACACCCTTCAACCGTACACAGGTAGCTGCATACAGTAGAAATAGGTATGGTGGTAGTACTTCCCCGGGCGAGTCCTTTCACCTAAAACTCTACTACTGCTTTTAAAAGTAGAAGATGAACAAGAAAATTTTTGCTGCCCGAGAGTATGTCTTGAAAAGCTACACAATTTAAGATAATATGACAGGAGAATGTAAAATCTGCACAATGTTCAGTCTACCAACCGTGAAGTAAGAAAAAAAATTAAGTTAAAAAAAAATGTGAGGGTACAAGTAAAATTCACGGTTGATGGCCTGTGATTTCAAACGCACAACCGTTAAATCACCATCACCAAAAAAACCAAAGAAATGCGCAACAAGAAAGAAACCAATACGTCCTAGTTTACCTCTAGTATGGGCGCCACTGTAACGTGGGGGTCCTTACTAGGGTGATAAATAAAAAAATGTTACGAATTAATAAACGTGTATTGTTTAGCAACCCTAGCAAGTAAGCCGCCGGTGAAGCCGGGCGGGGTTCGAAGAACTAGGACGTTAGTTTCCCTCTTGTGCAGACGGTACTCTCCTGGTAGTCCACAGGAGGTAGGCGGCCGGCCGACGTGAAGCGTAGTCGACGCAGCGCGCGCAGCTCGCGGCAGCTTCGCGAGGTAGGTAGATGCAACAGCAGCTCAGGTGTCCAGCCACACCCGGCAGCAGCGCAGGATGAGTACGCGTCGTACTATATAGAGGCGTAGAAGTGGAACTGGAACTGGAACTGGAACTGGAACTGGAACTGGAACTGGAACTGGAACTGGAACTGGAACTGGAACTGGAACTGGAACCCTGGAATCCACATTCACAGGCGTCTTAGGTAGTGCTCCAGACCGTCGACTGCATCAACCGGACCGCAACCAATGCGGAACTACCAAGGAGATAGCCCCAACATTAATTTGGTTAATTTGGTGATGCAGTCTCACGGTGTGGTTAAAAGAAGACAATAATAGGGCACAGCTAATGTGCAGACAAGCATTAACTAGCTATTAGAAAAATAAATTAATTAAGGTAGGTAGCAGAAAAAATATTTAAAATAAATTAGATTTGTATCAAGTACTATTGAAAAACTAATGCCACCTCCTTTTGCAAAAGCTAGAACAATTTACGTTATAAGAACAAAATAATTAAATTACATGACTAGGCAATATATTTAGAAATATTGCTTATCTATCTACCTATAATTGTGTGCATATAAAAAAAATGACAAGCTACTACTATTTAAATTTAATAAAAAAACAAAAAGGTTAACTGAAGTTAATTGATACATGACCCACCATCATGACGCACACATAAATTAACAATATTTTATTATTAATTTTGAATTGGTGAGATTCTAGAATAATTACGTTTAATATTTCTAGTACAATATTACACAGCTCAAAGTATGCTGGTTTAGGCACACCAACATTAAAACAAGACCTAGGTTTTGACACTAAAACAATATGCACGTTATTATTGGAAAAAAAACAAGATTAGCAAAGTGAATTTATACACAGCGTTACACAGCTAAATTACACAAAGATTACAATTGTTAGGCACATCTAAACAGCTTTTCAAGACTTACCGATTTTCGGGTTCACACAATAGAATTTACTTTGTTTTTATAGTTAAACAATTACTTTCACAACACGGTAATTTACTTAGTGTTTAGACTTGGTAACTAGGTAGGTCAAAGTACGTAGTCGCAGGCGCAGAGTACAGGTTGGAATGCACCTGGCAACTCCCAGAGGTTTTTATAACCTCCTGGGACGTTCACCTATTTTGAAGATTACCATATTAGGTGATCTTCGCGAAAGAACGGCGATTCGTTCCAGAAAAATCGAAAGACTAGCCGTCGTCATTGGCTGACACAATAACACTAAGTATGGAGGCGGAGCTTATGCACCTCGACCGGTCTGTTCCGGCGCAATTTGTTACTCGCGCGCGGGTAGGTTTATATTTGCGGCCGAAATATTATAGCATCACCTACATACATAGAAAAAATATTTCTTTGTTCCTACAGCTGATTAGTACGGAGATGTTTTTTGTATGTTTGTTGTTTTATTGGTAGGTATTTAATATTAATAAGTATACAACGTTACAATCGTTATTAAAATTAACAAAGTGTTTTATTTAGGAAAGAAATCCTTCTCAAGATATGCGGGAAAAAGCGATTTCACAAGTCCGTTTGAATGAGACTTGCTGCAGAAAATGTCTCTGGGATGCGATATAAGTAATTTGAAAGTGTTTGAAAAAGGCGACGTTTTGCCGATACACAGATACGTACATTTGTACGTATCTGTGTATCGGAAAAACGTCGCCGATACCGGAATGTCGGAAATTTCAAAATATCGTCGATATATAGATATCCATATCGATATCGCGAGCTAGTTTTTAGGTATAATAAATACTAGGTGTTTCTCGCTTCACATGAGACGTGTATTCGTAGGTTACTAACGAGCCCACTTGAACGCGTTACATGGTTCACCGATTACGTACAGAGCTTTGATGTCGAGCAACTCGCATGTAACCGCAACTAGAGTAGTTAGCAACGTGAATAGTGAAGTAATAGTCAATTACTACTAAGTCACTACAAAGTAAATGGGCGAGATTGGAGCCAGTGGATAGAATGGAAGCTTTAATTTCAATACGGTCCTAAAACTCGCAACTTTTTGTTCCGATGAAGGATCGCTCGGGATTGCCGTAGCAAGAAAACGAGCTTTGAAATCCGCTTACATTGTTGAAACAGGGTTTATTTATTACCTACTAGCTGTTTCCCGCGACTTTGTCTGCGTGAAAATGGATGAAAAGTAGCCGATGTGTTACAGCAGATCTCAGGCTACGTCTTTGTCTTTCATCCAAATCCCTCCATCCGTTTCAGCGTGAAGAAGTAACAAATACACACATACCTACACCCATATTACAAACTTTGCATTTACATTATCAGTGTGTTGTATAAAGATTCCTATACAGGATAGCACACTTGAAAATGGAAGTGGTGAACGCTTATAGACACAAAAACCCAAGTGGGGTTTTGCCATACAGACAAGAGAGGCTATAATTTCAGCTAAATTATCCTTGTAAAAAAGCTCGGCCAGGGACGTCCGAGAAAGTAATAGAGGGTGTAGCCTATCGTACCTTCTTCCCCGTACAAGCTTGTTCACCAGAATTTCTTTTACAGATTTTCACGGCTAGGGTTTCTCAGACTACAGAAATACATGACGGAACCCTAATATTTTAGGACACAAGTAAGTATACGCATTTATAAAGAGTGACGTTGGTCGTATGACCAAACAGTAAGTAGTGTAACCACATACTGCATGATAGTGATGTGACACATTGTCTCGAGTATAATTTTTGGGGTAACCCATGACAGGTCAAAAGGCACACTATTGCCATAGTCTAGATATTAAATGTATATTATACAGTCGTACAACGCGACGGTTTTCACAAGTAAATCTTGCGGTGGTTTGCGGAGGAGCTTATGTCCCCAAATGCCACACATGCAGTTATAAGCACACAATCGATTCTACTATTCACCATAAAATAGGGATCTCATAGGTCGCAATTAATTATGAACTTGGAACATCATAGTACAAAGGTAAACGATTTATTAATCCCTACTTACTCTAATGAAGATTAGAATAATGTACCGCTGCCGTTGAAGTTTCACTAAATGGTTCTATTTTTAATTTTGACTAGGTATAAAAATCGGGATTATAAATAGATATCCATTAGTATTGAAACAGTTGGTGTTCGGGAGCAAACTTAAGAAGTTTCTAGTAATTGACTAAATTGTTTTATAACAGACTGAGATTATTATTTTAAATTAGCTCATAATAATTTTCAGCCAGTTTTGATGTACTTTTTTCTAATTTGTTTTTTTTTAGTTTTAGTTTAAAAAAACTTTGCCCTACACTACACTAGAGATTCATATGTGTGGTGGGTGCGTAGATTTTTTTTTAAAGAGCAATAATATGCGTTATTTACTCTAATAAGGTGATTTTAGGTGTGTTGTGCTTATGCAGAATGATTAATAAACACCTATTTAAATGATATATAAATGAATATATAAATGACGTTTGGAATTTGCCTTAAAGCCTTTGAAAACAATTTATACCTAGGCAGCCTTTAAGTACCTTATTCCTTATTTATTTCATGTAACAAATAATATATTTTACTAATGAATAAGCGGAAAATAGTCACAGTGATAGGACACAATAGGAATAGCACTTTTAACAGGAAATATTTATGTTTTAGTATATTATTCATTTCAAATAAAACATTTGACCACAAAACGGGTAATATTGTGATAAACAACGTGAATCATGTAAGACATGACTTGTACATAATATAAATATTTCTTCTGCACGTGTGTATGTCACTGAACTCCTCCTAAACGGCAAGACCGATTTTAAAGATTGTTTTTGTGTGTTTCAGTGGGTCCTTGGGTGGTTTAGATTCATAATATTGGACTTGGTAGGTGGCGCTTGGCGCTGGAAATTCTCGTTCGCTAGGAAATCTAGCTGAACCCTCTAATATCAGGCAAGTCAACGTCAGGCGCCCTCGCAGCCGATGATTTTGGGGGTCATACCGCACCCAAAGACTGGGGGGGGTCATACCGATTAATGCCGACATGCCATACCTTGAATTATCGTGTTTGGCGCAGTTTTGTATGATTTTTGAGGGGGTCATGACCCCCACGACCCCCCCCCCACGGACCGCGCCTAGCCAACGTACGGGCAGGACGATGTCTGTCGGGTCCGCTAGGCAATAGATTACGAAGAGACGTAAATTATATTCAGCAGGGGGCGTGGACCGCAGATTTAATATCAGCTACTAGGTATACTGAAGTGAGAAGTCACAGTTTCTCATTAAATTTCCAAAAATGTGACACAATAATATTGTGAAAACTTTCACGTCTCTTTAATTTCACAGTTATGAGCTCACAGATGAAAATTGCTTGCCCTAATTGGATTGCGCCACTGTATTCGACACTCATTACCTACTCGGTTTTTTGTTTTGTACGCTGTAGATATAGTGTTCTGTGTCGAGTAGTAGTAAAAAGTCGATGCTACGATTACGATATTACTAAATAAACACATTATGCTTCTTTTGGGCTTCGCCGCGATTAGATAAAAATTTTTACATAATATTATATTTAATTTTAGTTTTATCTTCTTGGCTAACTATATTAACTACAAAAGTAAAAAGCTTATTACACTGAATTCAGGAAATGAGTCAGGAAAGCAGAAAACCATCCTGACAGACTAATTATGTTTCTATCCGACCTAACTCTTGTCATATTTTTCTAAATCCTAATTAGGATTCCTGAATTCAGACTAATTCAGTGTAATATAAGCCAAGTGGTCTAATTGATATTAAAAATCCTTTGACTTTTTGACTTTGACCTAAGTATACCTATAGTAAGTAAGTACCTAGATAAATATCGTAAAATAGTTGACTTGTTTAAAAAGAGATCAAATGTTATCTCGACAGTTTAAATACAATAATTTGGGTAAATATTTTAAAAATACCGATATAACAAAAACAGGTTTTAAAAAAACCGACTTCCAAAAACTACACTAAAAACTATGAAATAAAAAGTTTAAACTTCCATAATTAAAAATCTAAATGTATATTGAAGCCGGCGGGGCCTTTTCAGGTTTTTGCCTCTCAGTCTTTAAACAGGAAGGGTGTGCGCAGTGTGTGCACGTGGAAATTAAGATTTCCTTTTATTCCTTGTTCATCTGCAATTTTGCTTATTTTCATGCTAGGCCCCGCCGACTTCAATATACATTTAGATTTTTAATTATGGAAGTTTAAACTTTTTATTTCATAGTTTTTAGTGTAGTTTTTGGAAGTCGGTTTTTTTAAAACCTGTTTTTTATTTTTAACTTTTTAGTGTAGTGCAACATGTTATGTTTTTTTTTATAATAATACCTTACGTATATAAAAGTACCATAAAATCATGGATGGAGCGACTTTAATAATATACTGCCTTTGATACACATTTTGTATATGTACTTTTACCGAGATCGATTGCTTTCACGAATTTAAATAGGTACTTACCTTCTAAGATATTTATGGATAAGTACGTTTCAGTAATCTAAAACAATGTTTTTTTAGCAATAGGCTCTTTCCCTAACTTTCTATCAAATAAGACTTGAACATAAAAAAAGCTGTGTGTACTATTACACCTCTGCCTAACCTTGCGGAAAATACTAGCGTGATGTTATGCATGTATAATATCGAGATCGATTGCGTCCAGGAATTCGTGTACCTACATAATAAGACTTTTTTATTATCGTCATGATGTCATCGATATACACGAAAAATTCCGTTTATTGAAGCTGGTTACAAAACTATTCAACCTAAGTTAATACAATTTATATGGGACCACCTCGCGAGCTTCTTCTACCATATGAAAAAAAAATCACGTAAATCGGCTCACAGATCACAGAGTAATCGGTGTACATACAATAAAAAAAAAAAAAAAAAAAAAAAAAAAAACCAACCGAATGCAGAACCTCCTCCTTTTTGGAAGTCGGTTAAAAATTATAAATTCACTCATAATGATGCAAAGATGTTAATGCTAATAGATTGTTAAATTATCAATCAATTATTAAAATGTTAAAAAAACCATTAGGTATAATAAGAACATTGAATTAGGGCATCGACACACAATAATGTTTACAATTACGAATTCTCAACATTCCTTTGTTACTTCTCCTAGGAATTACGCTCCATACAACCGCTAATCTTATCTTAACTAAGTAGGTAGTCATAACACTAATTTAAAACAGAGTTTTGGGAAACAGCATCATACCATAGAAGCACTCTAGGTATTTAGAGATTTTGGTGCGTAATATCGCAGTGCAGGAAATCCGAAAAATTTATCAGTCTGTAGTTGACCTAAGTAACCTAAGCAATTTCGAGTAGTACCGACACTTTTGAGTAGTACCGACACATCTGAGCAGTATCGACACTTTTCAGTATACCCTTTCGAGTAGTAGGTACCTTTGAGTATTAACATCCTACTAATAATAAAAATGCGAAAGTTTGTGCGTGTGTGTGTGTGTGTGTATGTTTGTTACTTCTTCACGCTGAAACGGCTGTACCGATTTGGATGAAATTTAGCACACAGATAAATTTTATAGTCTGGAATAACACATAGGCTACCTTTTATCCCGTAAAACGCGGGCGAAGCCGCGGGCGGAAGCTAGTTTATCGTAGAACTGACTTCCGCCCGCGGCTTCACCCGCGTTTTTCGGGATAAAAGGTAGCCTATGTGTTATTCTGATGTATAAGCTATATTGCTGTAAAGTTTCATCAAAATCCCTTCAGTAGATTTTTCCTGAAAGAGTAACAAACATCCATACATACATCCGTCCATCCTCACAAACTTTCGCATTTATAATATTAGTAGGATTAAGTAAGGATAAAAAAATCTACAGTATTAACTTTTGAGCAGAATCGATTGATAAATAATAATGTATTCATTATATAAATCGATCTTAATCATTTCTTCCTAGAGACCAGTGCCATCAGAAAGTCTGTTTGTCCAAGTTTCTTGTTTAACGACACAAGAAAATTAACAATTCAATTTATTGGTTTATCAATAGGTAGGTACTTTAGTTACGATACCTACCATATTCCTAAGTGCAGGTGCTCTTAACTGAGTAGGTATTATACTTATGTCGCAATTTGCGCGCATGAAACATGCAAAATTACGTTAACCCAGATTTGTGACTGAAATAGCCCAATATGCATTCGCGAGGGAACCAAATCCTATTTGGTGTTCAACACACGGACCGGCGCGTGTTGATTTGATAAAGGGAATTTGTTATTAAAGTTTAATTATAACACGATGTGTTCCAAGCATTTCCATGGGAATTGCGGATTGGTTTTCGTTCGATTTGCATTTATACAGGGTGGCAGGTTAAACAGTGGAAATATTTTAAGGGGTCATTGTACTCATCATTATGAACAACTTTTACTATGGGACCAACCCTGAAATCGCGAAAAAAAAATCAGCTGTTCCATACATTTTGTTGAGTAATGTGAACATAAATGTATGGAACAGCTGATTTTTTTTTCGAGATTTCAGTGTTGGTCCCATAGTAAAAGTTGTTCATAATGATGAGTACAATGACCCCTTAAAATATTTCCACTGTCTAACCTGCCACCCTGTATAAAACCTTTTTTGTAATAAGTGGAATGGGATCTTATGGGATTATGTCGATACTGGGGCCTTATTATGACATTGAAATTGTTCCGTTGTGAAGTGATGGAGCCTAATGGAGCTATCCGCCTTTTATGAAGCCATCTCTCGCATTGAAACAATGATGGTTCTAATAATAGGTTTTAATACGGTCCCTGGCTTAAATTACTTTGAAATAGAAAATAAATAGATCTTATTAAGTATCTAGGTACCTACTACCTAGCTGTTGCCCGGGATTTCGTTTGCGTGGAAATTACAAATCTATCCCACGGGAATCGTAATTTTTTCCGGGATATAAAGTAACCTTTATATGTTATTCCAGACTATAATCCTGAAAGACTTGCATTTTTTACAAGTCTTGCAAGAATTTTAGATAGGTATCTGTTTTAATAAGAATAAACGTAGATCCACTGTTTGATTCACACTTCATAATGTTATTCGAAAGTTTGTTTATTTAATTGTATTTTATCTTCCAGAACGAATTATTTATAACTTGTAGATAGGGTAAAAATGTAAATGGTTGTGCTATGCAAGTATTTTTTAAATGAACAGACTTTCCTATTAAAAGTGTAGGAAAATCAATTATTTTCCCTTTAAGCTTGGTAACATACCTACAAGATATCGTTCTATTGTCACCTATTGACCTATAAGTTATTTATACAGTCGTAAAGGCCAAAGCCAACTACAAGTAGGTACTAAGACGTTAAGCCAGTGACAAACTAAATTGGACTACGAAGTACGAACGACAATGTTACAAACTCCGAACATTTCTCGGTGAACACGGGAATATATTTTATTCATAAACAAAATACATCTTACGCTCTGTATTTTTCAAAAGTTGGTCAATATGTATGAAAAAGGAACAACAAAAAAACAAGTAGGTAGGTAAATACCTGCGCGTAAATAATGCGTCCCTCAGGGTAGCGTCCTTGGACCAACCCTCTTCCTTATCTATGTTAATGAGCTGTGTCAGTTATCTCTTCCAAATACAAAAATTATTACATATGCGGATGACACAGCTCTTATAACTTATGGTAAGGACTGGTCTGAGACTCGTGAGAGGGCAGAAACAGCTCTGAGGTTGGTTATGAAATGGTTGACCTCGAATCTGCTCACGCTCAATGTCGCGAAGACAAAGTTCATCCCCTTCACCCCGGGTATTCTTAGCCAACCTCCAACAACATTTGAGATCAGAACCCATATCTGTCCTTATACAGTGCCTGCCATCTCCTGTAACTGTGCTCAGTTGGAACGGGCTGACACCATTAAATATCTTGGAGTCATAGTGGACAATCTTCTCACGTGGAAAAATCAGGTTGACTCTATTGTGGTTCGTGTTAGGAAGCTGATATACTTGTTCAAAGAACTCGGAGCGACTGCCGATTTCTCATGCCTAAAAATGATTTATTTTGCTCTCGCCCAGTCAATTATCGGTTACTGCATAATAACCTGGGGGGGAACCCACAAGACAACCAAAAGCACAACAACCTACATACACACACACACCCCTACACCCACTCCCACACACACCCCCACACACGTCAACACATTTACTCTACTATACATTTCACATATTAATATAGTGTATCTCCTTGTAATATTAATTTACTTTGTCTAAAAATTTCCTGAAAGTCTGGAACAATTCCCTAGGTTATTAAATTGTTTAATGAGTTGGGCGTTGATAGCTGCGCCACAGTATTATACTATTGTAGCTGTCATCGTCACCGTTTTTATTATTATTATTATTTTACCTATATGAAATAATAAATAAAACATTGATCAGCTACATTTCAACAGCATTCATTGTATGGTGTCACTTTTCAAAAATAACGTTCTTAGAATCTTTTAACAACAATGTAGCTGAACAAAAACCTCTTCCAGATATATTTATAATACGTATCTAGCAGTGGCGAAGGGTCCCCACAATACGATTCCTACCGGCTTCCCTTTGAAAAATACCACCGACAGTATTACCTACTTTTATTAATTAATTTTTACCGTGGCCAGGTAAGCATTTATAGCTCCGGCTTACCTCTTAAAAAAACTGACCCTTTGCCACTGGTATCTAGCATACCTACTAAGTATGTAATATATTAATACATAAACATAATAATACAGACGCCTCCATCAATTGGGTTTCCCCCACGCATACAAAAACCGTAGCAAATCACTATAAAAGTAGTTAGTTACATATTATATTTCGTTTGGTTTATGACATAGTAGGTACCTACCTAGTACCTACTATTTCTAAGCAAATTACTTAAAGGCTGGCATCACCACACGTTAAAGTCACATTAAAAAGCATCAATAAATACAAAAGGACGATGTAAACAAATGGAAGCTAAACATAAAACATGGAGAAAACCATAACTTTCCTTTGTACCTATATTTTCTCATAAAACAAAGATAACGTCTAATAGCAACGGTAACGTGATACTGGCAACATTAGCGAACAATACTTGTTTGTGTCGAAGTTCTATTGTCTGATCTGGCAACTCTCGTCCACTTTGACCCCGTTGAGTCATCCTTCTTTATCTTTTGTTTGGTTTATAATTTGTCGCAAATAATTAAATCGCAAATAAATGACACCACAATATGATGTCAGTTATTTGCAATTTTTTTGCACACTACCTTGTAGGTATATTATGCTTGGCGCTCATAACTTAAAATGTCTCCAACCTAAGATTTTATATGTGTGCGTAGGTACTTGCGCAGTAATTCTTAAATGCTGTGACGGAACTCCTAAGTTAAAAAAAAACTCATACGTCAGATAATTTATTTAAAATAAGTTTATTTATCTATTAAAACAAAAATTGTCAGCTCATTTTTTTTTTTCGTTTGTATGGCATCTTTACCACATAGAGATGTGCCTCTTAAAATATTTCGAGTATGAAGGGTAGGACCCTATACAGGGTGTCCCACGGCTATGCCACATGGAGGGAAAGTAGTTTAAATATTTGAGATAGGAAGTTTTGCTTCATGGAGACTTCACTTTATTTTTAAAATTAAGTAAAACTGCATTCAAAGATTTTTAAAACGTTCCTTGCTTGCTAAAAAGTTGATTTTTAAATAGTGTTTTGTATAAAGGTGTTTGCTTTATTTTCCTAAAATAGCTGAAATAATCCTTCAGGGTATTTTAGCTACAACAGGATGTTCATTTTTTCACATTTGGTCGGTACGATTCCCAGATGAAGCAAGCAACTTTTTAAAAATCTTTAAATACAATATTATTTCATTTTAAAAATAAAGTGAAGTTTCGATGAAGCAAAACTTCCTAACTCAAATATTTAAAGTACTTTGCCTCCATGTGGCATAGCCGTGGGACAACCTATCCTACTATACCTACTTCCTTTGGGTTTATGTTATTTCTGTAACATCAAAATCCGTGTTAACGTAGCAGAGAGACAGACAAGACTTAAGTGTTGGTAGTTTCGCATTTCTAATATTGTTGTATGATTTGGTATCTTAATAAAGCTCCGAGAATTTCCAATTTTCATTTCTATATACAAAAATCTGCCTAGGTACTACTCAACTATCTAATAACTCAGTCAATAACCTAGATATCAATATTCACCAGTATTTGGTAGTTCGACATCTCCATTTTACGATTATCTCTCGGCGTGGGTGCCATATTGGATTCGAAATTCAAATCAAAATAGACTGGATGTCGACATCTATCATTCTTTTTCAATTTCTATGCATAACGGTATTGAGTTTATTCGAATTGAATTTTCTGGTTTTTCATATCTTATTTTGTTAGTAACAGGTACCTATAGATCCATTTGATCTATACAAATAAATAAAATTTAAGTGTCTGTTTGTTATATCAAACTGTCAGCTGTTTACTAAATGCATATGAAAGTAATACGGTAGGTACCTACTTAAACAAAAATCTATTTTTTTTAATTTTTGTCTGTCTGTTCGTTAGTTCCGGCTAATCTCCGAAACGGCTGGACCGATTTTCACGGGACTTTCACTAGCAGATAGCTGCTCAGTCGCAGGCACAGCTAAAAAAATAAATATAAGAATCTAGATTTTAAAAACAACATACTTTTTCACCTAGAAATAAATAAATATTGAACATTCGGATAAACAAAACATGTAGATGACTATAAAATACAGTTTATATCTCGATAAAGAAGTGGATTTGTATTTCTATCCCTTCGCAATCGAGTTAATATTTCTCGGATTGTAAATAATGTTGGTATCGATACTTTCATCGGATTACATCGGATCGAGACGTATTGACACCTCTTTCACGGAGAAGTCTATCGGTATAGCGGTTCCGTAATGCCTTCATCAATAACTGATCCCAAACGAATTTATTCGAAACCTCAATATAATCCGCGGCTTACCATCGAACAAATATCAAGATAGCAGCTTAAGATAAATATTTATGGCTAGGTATACATATAGATTTTATAGGAATTGTAGTCAGTAATTAATTGATAAGGAAATTAATTTTAATAAGTAATATTTTTATTTTATTTTCACTACAATTATTTTTGCAGCACGTGAAAAGCAATCAACAATAAAATTTAATCTCCTTAGTTTGCAACGCAAAAGTCTTTTGGTATCATTATTGTCATAGTTTGGCACTGTTGAAGATTTTAATTACAAATTATTTAATTTTTAAGACAAAAATAAGACTAATTAGCACGTTACAATGCTGTTACAGTGCTAAATCAAAACTCAAAGAGAGAGATTTGTGCCTAAATTGGGCTTTATAAGACAGTACAAAACCATTTCAAGACTAATGTAAGACCTGAATAAGCTTTAAACGATCAAGAAAGTAACTCGCGATGAAGCAGTATTCGCTACCAATGTTTTCAAAACAAATGACGCACTACTTACATACTTGTTCGCATGGAGAGGACATTCGATACCTTTGGGTTCAAAGGGCGTAAAGACCATTTTGGCAAAAATGAAATTTGGGCCTAAAGGTATCGATTATATGGCTCAAATCTCATTTTGGTCGAAATGGTCTTTACTTACTTTAATCTCAGTTCAGTCAACTGTCGGTCATAGAGCTAATTTAATTATGAAAATAATATTGTCCTTCTGATATCTGCCTGCAAGTAATCTTCTAAACCGTAAGAATTTCTTACTCCGTTATTCGAAAAAAATCTTATACCTACCTACTTGTCCAGATTTTCTGAGATTTTTTTCTAGGAAATAACCCATACATTATGTCACAACCAGCTTGCTCTGCCAGCAATTAATGGCACACATTAAAGTCACCACTAATAACATCTAATGTGCCGTCATCATTTCCTAGAAACTGTTCCTAAATGGTTTAATTTCCACTGATTAGTGGAGTGCATTCAGCAATTATGACAAACGCTTCATGATCTCAATACTATTTTTAGTGCGAAGTGCAATAGGAACTAATTGAACCACAGTATCTACTATTAAAATAATTAATAGGTCAAAGTTGACTTCTGATTTAGCACAATAATTCCTGTGTAAATGTTGATAAGGAATGCAAGAATGTAAATAAAATTAATGAGTGTTTATCGTCTCATTTTATTGATGTTGAATGTGGGAAAACCAAGCAAAATGGAGTGTCACTCAAACTGACCTTTGCCACAAAATGGGGAATAATAAATTAGTAACAACAAACCGAACAATAACTGAAGCCAGATTATTGTCATATTATAATATGAACTTTTCATGGCATAACGGCTGAACTATGCAATGGCATGATTCCATAAACATGGTGCTTAGACAGTTTCAACGAGCCAAAACAAGCTATTTTTATCATGGATCACCTCTGATCCCAAATTTTATCGTAAATCTCAATAAGCAACCTTAGTGCGCAATGTATGCGTTTAGCTTCAGACATCTATGAACTTTTAACAACGAAGCCAACACGTAGAGGCCCTTTATGACACCTTTTAATAAAATTAAATGGTGACATAGCTGGTGATTATCCCTGTATGTACTATACACCCAAGGATAACCACCAGCTTATGCAGGACTATTGCAATACATGTGGAATAAAAAACAGGTTTTAAAAAAACCGACTTCCAAAAACTACACTAAAAACTATGAAATAAAAAGTTTAAACTTCCATAATTAAAAATCTAAATGTATATTGAAGCCGACGGGGCCTTTTCAGGTTTTTGCCTCTCAGTCTTTAAACAGGAAGGGTGTGCGCAGTGTGTGCACGTGGAAATTAAGATTTCCTTTATTCCTTGTTCATCTGCAATTTTGCTTATTTTCATGCTAGGCCCCGCCGACTTCAATATACATTTAGATTTTTAATTATGGAAGTTTAAACTTTTTATTTCATAGTTTTTAGTGTAGTTTTTGGAAGTCGGTTTTTTTAAAACCTGTTTTTTATTTTTAACTTTTTAGTGTAGTGTAACATGTCATGTTTTTTTTTATAATAATACCTTACGTATATAAAATCATGGATAGAGCGACTTTAATAATATACTGCCTTTGACATACATTTTGTATGTACTTTTACCGAGATCGATTGCTTTCACGAATTTAAATAGGTACTTACCTTCTAAGATATTTATGGATAAGTACGTTTCAGTAATCGAAAACAATGTTTTTTCAGTAATAGGCTCTTTCCCTAACTTTCTATCAAATAAGACTTGAACATTAAAAAACCTGTGTGTACTATACACCTCTGCCTAACCTTGCGGAAAATACTAGCGTGATGTTATGCATGTATAATATCGAGATCGATTGCGTCCAGGAATTCGTGTACCTACATAATATGACTTTTTTATTATCGTCATGATGTCATCGATATACACGAAAAATTCCGTTTATTGAAGCTGGTTACAAAACTATTCAGTTAATACAATTTTATATGGGACCATCTCGCGAGCTTCTTCTACCATATGAAAAAAAAATCACGTAAATCGGCTCACAGATCACAGAGCAATCGGTGTACATACATTAAAAAAAAAAAAAAAAAAAAAAACAAAAAAACCAACCGAATGCAGAACCTCCTCCTTTTTGGAAGTCGGTTAAAAAAGAAATAACTTTGGCTATTGTGATGAGATCGTAGATACTTATATTATTATTAATATGCTTCGTCATCAGTAATAAATATCTATCTATTTTGCACTTGACACGTGTACTAAGCAGACACTACAATGCCTATTTAGACTTATTCTGATAATATATTTTACGACTTACCTACTCATCGATAGCCGGTCTCTATCAATTAACAAAGGTCACATTCATTCATTCTCATTCATTCAATATACCTATTGACTGTTCACGTATACCAAGAAAATATGACATAACATCCTCCCCAAATCTCAACCTCTTAAAAATAAAATCTAGATCACCTACTCGTAGAAGTACCTACGAGTAGGTGATCTAGATTTTATTTTATAATAGAAAATATAAAATATCCGCACTGGTTTTAATTTTACCCTGTATATACAGGGTAAAAAGGGTAAAAAACCAGTGCGGATATTATAGGACGTGAAAGTACTCATGAATATGATCAACTTTTATTATGGGACCGATACTGAAATATGAAAAAAAATCAACTGTTCCATACATTTTGATCGTGTTGTTGTGCATTTTTGTACGGAACAGCTGATTTTTTTTTCATATTTCAGTTCAAGTACAGGTTATAATGACAAAAAATGTGTATTGTGTTGGTGGCAGACTGTTTGAACACTTACTTTAAATGTAGCCTAAGAAAATATTTTTCATAAAGTCTTTAAATTCATTAATTTCTAGTCATAACTGTACAGTTAGGACATGATAACATGTCAGAAACAAGAAATAATGAATTTTAAAAATGTTGGTTTTTAGTCGAATTTACTCCTTCTGCATAAACCGCGTATTTCCTTCAGATAAAAGTATGTGTTATACCATTATTAAAATCTGTATTAAACGCGCATATTTTTTTAATAGTTGGCCGTTTAGGCTTTCATACATTTTTTTTCACCAAGTGCGCTTAAACTTTAACTTAAAGAAAAAAAATACCATATTTCATGATTAAAATATAAGTTCAGGTTTTTTTTTACAAAACATTACAATAGCTGCTCGTATAGTCTATGTAGAATGTTATAACACCAAAAAACCTATGGATTTCATTTATTTGTAGTTGTGGTATACAGAAATTCACAGTAGTATGAAAAAAATCGACACTTTTAAAAAAAAAATCCGTAATTTGGGTAGGTACCACCTGGAAAATATATTTTTTATTTTATATTTGGACTCCCCAATAGCCCTACTATGAGGTGTTTCAAGATTATCCATTATTTCTGGGACATCCTGTATAATACGTCATTGTTTAATATAGTATAATGTACGGTCCTGCTAAAGGGATCCTTTAGCAGGTACACTATCATTCAATTTGGCAGTGGCGAAGGGTCAATTTTTGTAAGAGGTAAGCCGAACAAAAAATACTTACAATTCTACGAGCTATTTTAAATATTCTACGATTGCTACATTGACTTAAAGTTGATTTTATCCATGACAATAATGCAGGTCATGGCAAGAAGTCAATTCAGTCTCCAAGGGAGAAAGCAGCAATTTAAAAGCGTACGGTATGGTATTATTGGACGTATAATTTTTTCACTTCGAAATATGAATTTTTCTTCATCTTGATATTGTCTTGGAGTTTACGCAGTTTTAGGATATCAAACTGATGACTTTTGTTGCGTTATTTATTTTTTATTTGGTAATAGGCTTGCGTTTGACCGCCATCTTGCCGCGATGATGCGGTCTACGATGGAGCACCCTTGCCTAGAAGAAACCGATTCACTCGTGACTTGAAGAAACCCAGATTGTAACTGTCGGGGAACACCCACTCCGGCAACGCATTCCACTGTTTCCGAAAATGAAAATGCGCACGATTTTCATTTAATATGCACCGCCCTTATTACAGCCTTCATTGCAATAGCCTGGGATGTTTTACAACTAACAAAAAGTTGTCGGTATCTATTGTTTATTGTAGGTATAATCTTTTTTTGACGTTATACACTAATAATAACATGAGATTGGTCTAAAAAAAATATTTTAGGCTAATAAATGTTTTCTTTCAATATCTATTTCTTAAGAACAGACTGTAGACAAGGAAAAATAATGACTAATTTGACCTTTCTTTATTTTTACGGAACATTATTATCGTGTATTCCCTATACTACATGTAACATTGAGCCTCGTTAGGTGAAACTTGTGACAGAACCACGTGGGCGTAGGTCAGCGGCCACTTTAATTGTTAAACCCTGTTAGCCCCATCGCCCATGATACAACTGGGCGTAATGCCCACTGGAATAGCAATCAAGCCTCGTCAGAGTTGGCAGTGTCGTCATTATTTCATTAACTTCTAATTGTTATGTAGATAACAAGTAGGTACGTACCCTTTGTTTTTCCAGATCGAATCAAATACCTACAACTGATTTTATTTTAGGTATTTCGTTTCAGGATAGTGTTGCCCGAATGCAAGACCGCGACGAGTCTAACCCAGTCTTTGATCATGGTCGTGGTCTCGGTCTTGGTCTTAAATGTGATCTTGGTCTTAGATGAGGTGATCTTGATCTTGCGAAAATGACTGATGCGAGACCGATTTTGGCAACACTATTTCAGGGATGAAAAAAACAATCTTGTGACGCAAGTCACACCGAGGCACAAGAATACATTTGAAATCCTATTGCATACAAAAGATCCTAAAGATATAACTACAAATAATATGTAAGTAAGTACCTATGTCATGTCTTCCACGTTGTTTTATTTATAAGTATACTTAGAATAGTCGCAGACAATGATTCCATACAAATTCAACGCAACTCCTAATCTATTCAGCTTGGACCGCATCATTAATATTGCAACTAGGTAAACAGCTAATAGCTCATATCCTTCCGACTGGGTTTCTCCGAATTTGGTCGTCCCAGTCCGGTCTGACCGGTTTACAGATCAGGTTTCTGAACAATACCATAAATTGGGCGATTATTTTTATGCAGCTACTGGCTGGAAAGTCGAGCGCGGCAAAAATACCTAAATTGTACATTAGTCCCGCCATTTTTTAAGCAGGATGAATTTAGAATAGACTAATAGGTTTCGCCCGTAGCTTTGCCCGAGTTTTTCGGGATAAAAGGTAGCCTATGTGTTATACTGATGCATACGCTATATATGTAACTGTAAAGTATCATCAAAATGGGTTCAGTAGGTAGTTTTTGCGCGAAAGAGTAACAAACATCCATACCTATATCCTCAAAAGTTCGCGATTATTAGGAGTAGAATTAAAATAAAATGACTTCAATGATTTGGCACACTTTATGATCTATTATTGGCCATTTTCATTAATGTTTTTATCCGTCGTTTTGCTTGTAGGTGCTGGTACTTAGATGGAATTCTGAGATTCTTCTTTAAGGCCCCGGTATACGCCAACGGCCTTGAGTGATTTGGGCGGTATAGCTTGAGTGCTCTGCGCTGAGCTCAAGCAACGCGACAAACATCCACCGAGCAATACGACTCGCCTATCAAGGAGCGCGCTGTGCAGAATTAGACGTATTATTACTTTTTAGTATCTAAAACATAAAATAAAAAAAAAGTAACAGGTATTATTATAGGTAGTAACATAGTCTTTTCACACAAAACAAATCATGAAAATATCTTAAGCGGTTTGAAAGTAATTACGTTTTTATGTTTTGGGTAGACACGAATTCATGAATTTATTTCATTAAGTATTTTACAACAATAGTTAAATATTCACAGGTACGATTGATGTATATATGTTCTAGTTTAACATAAAAAAATTGCACAACTAACCTGCATTATTTGACGGCGAAATAAGAGATTTAAAACTGGCCGTTACCATTTACCTTCGCCTTAAAGCTTATATGTCGTGATTCGATCACTAGTAAGGGAAAGAGCCAATGGGTAGATTGAAAACGGCCGTTAGTGGTCAAAAACACATCTATCAATCTTCTGTAACCAATGGAGCGATAGGCATCACACGTTTTCAAAGTGGGTCACTGTGTTAAGGACTTATAGAGTTTTTTCACAAGACATTCCCTATCGTAATACTGATGCTAGAGGTATCGATTCGGAAGATAAAGTTACTGCAATAAAAAATAAAAGCCCTTGGACTACATCGATATTAAACGCATATGATTTCACAAACAAAATATAAATAGAACTAGTTTTCTATGTCAAAATCGTAAACCTGTGTTGAAATAGGACAACGTTACAGTCATATTTTTAGAGCGTGTATTTACCTATGGCTAGAGAGGTAACACACCTAGAGAGGTGGCACACTAGCACAGTGGGATATCTCGCTACAATCTTGAGCAGCCCAACTGGGGAACCTCTACGTTACAGAATACCTACCACAGCGAAATAACGCTGCTCTTTGGTAGTGTTGTGTTCCGGTAGTGAGTAGTCGCCAAAGCTCCTAAGGATGCGCTGTGTTGACAGCGGAGGACCTGAGGCCCTAGTCAAGTTGCTTTTCTGTTAGCGTTCACGCCAAACGACAAGCACAAAATGTATGGCAATGACATAACCTGCGGAAAAGTCACGTGACTCAGAAATGTCATTTCCATACATTTTATCCGTAGCGTTTGGCGTTAACGCTAACAGAAAAGTAACTTGGCTAGGGGGGCTGCTTGTTCCTTAAGCCGTCGGCACAGCGAATCCTCACAATGCGCATTACAGTTATAAAGTTATTACATTTATAATAGCAAAAAATTATAAACGTACATTATGAGGAGTTCTTCTTTAACATAAAAAAAATCAAAAAGATATATGAATGCGGAGTATAATTAAAACAGGGCTAAAGCGCATGCCTAACTGAGGCGCGTACGCAACCGATAAGCATTCGGCAAGTTTGGGGTACTCTATTAAAAAAGTGTATAATGCTACTGCGTTACTATTGCTGTCATTTAGTAAGCCAAACACTAAAGAATGTTGACATTTAATATCATACGTATTAAAGAACATCGGATTATCGATTATTGTCCGCCTAAATCACCTTTGCATCGACTGGAATCGACTACCATCGACTGTTTGCCACCATTGTCGTATAAAAAAAGTATAACAAATATAACCTAGTCTGGCTGATAAAATGACAATTTCTTAGGAACAAAAGAAAATGAAGAACATACAATTTGAATTCTGTATTACTCAAAATGTTTGTAACCTTCACATATTTGTGTTAGCTCAAGGTTTATCGTATAAACTGGAATTTATTTCCTAAACCCTGGCAGTAAACGTTAACGCCAAATATTATTGCTGAAATGTGCTGAATAATTATATTATTTACTGACTATTCAAAAACATATTTTACGAGGATATTCACTGCTTTTGTCGTCGATATGACAGTTTCGTTGTCATAATAATAACAAAAACATATTGTGATTATAATTTTAAAATTATCGTGGTTTTCAAATTCGGTGCGTAGGCGCATCCACATAAAGTCCACGGTAATCCGAATCTGGTCAGTTTTACGATTGTTCGTACAACGTAAAAAGACATCTTGATTATTTACTTACATGCCGTTTTTACGATGAGAAACAGAATTTATTTTGCCAACATTCCTGCCTCCTGAAGTCAGCTTTCACCCTGTATAAGCAATCCAGCTTTCAGGAAATATATCCCCTGAGCAAAGTCTTAAAAATAACAGCAATGCATTAACTGAAGCTTCAGTTAATTTAAGATACTTTTTGAACATGAATCAGATGTCTAATACTTACCAGGTTTCAGGATCATTATTAGGATTTAGGATCATTATTTTTACCAACCGTAAGAACTGCACGCGTAGCATGACCACGATATAAACGGACTTTGTCGACGGAAGAGTAGACAAAATGACAAGTTGTAGAAAGATTTATACCGTTTTATGCATACAATGAAGAGAAGAAATGTTTCTATTTTTCAGTAGACAAAATTCTGATAAGCCAAGGACGGATCGCCGCGTGCTCGGGCAGAAGAAATAACGCGTTGGATAGAAAGAACTTGTGTAGTTCTTTGGTAAAAAAAATGTTAAAACGATCATAATAAAGTTGTGTTAAATAGTTTCGGAAGAAAATGCCTTTTTTTTAAATTGTTTTGATCCGCCAATGTGCGAGCTTTTTGAACGAAATGAAAAAACAATCATTAAAAAAATAAGCCGAATTGAGAACCTTTTCCTTTTTGACCTTGGTTAAAAAGAATGTGAAGGCAATTTCATGCCAACGCCAGCGCTCTTAGAGAGGATCAAAGGATCTATGCTAAGCTGCGCACACTACTCTTGTTAGGGAAGATTACGAGAGTGTAACGCTCGATATAAAGTAATATTTATAAACGTTCACAGATAGACGTAAACATGGACTCATAGTCACCGTCATTATTACACGCGTCTTTTTGAAATTCATTTCTTTTTAAAAGTGCTTCACTCTTTTTGCCTTCGATCATGCCCTTTATAAGTTGTCCTGATTCTGCAATTTTAAAATACCTACTCTGATAAGTTGTCATTGTGAGAAGTGGACATTTTGAACTTTTACCACCTAGTCTTTGCAACCTTCGCGTTTTATTTTCGTAGGTACCTACTATGTTTAATTTTTTTTACAAGCTTTCATTTAAAGATAACGAAGCCGTGAATTTCTTTACAATTCGCTGTCAAAAGGTGAAAGTAGCTAAAACTATAAAATATATTTTATCTCATTTTGTAGCAGTCAGCCACACATTACCTGGAAAGTGGCGAGTCTTTTTGGATGGATGGATTTAAAGATAAGTTTATCTTAAACGGATCGCAGTGTTTTTTTTACCAGTAAAAATTCTATATTTTCTTCGTTTGTTTATTTGAATACATATTCTAATTATTATACTAATGTAGGTATAATAATTAGAATAAGAAGTTACTACCTATAACATAATAATTATGTCATAGTAACTTCTTATTTTATCATTACGCGTGTCACAATCACAACTTCATAAGTAATGACTAGTATGATAGATAAGTATGACAAGAAAATACATAATGTATTACGATTTAAGACTTTCTCCTCACGTGAAAAGTTACATAATATCAAAACGCCTGCCAATACCCACTGGCCGGTGTTTAGAAACGAAACACACTTCTTTCCTTATTTTCAGCTACAAAATAGTGTTGTTGTAAATATTATTAGCATCTATTTCGTCCAAAATACGAACGAATAAAATCTAATTCGAGGAACTAGCGATAAATCTCTCGTGGCATGCCATTTTACTTTGTAGCTCAATATTATGCTTCAGAATGTCGTCAACGATCGACCTGGGTCCACGGTACGGTCTGTGAAAAATTGGCGCCAATCCAACCTGTATGTTTGTAAACTTTCATCTTATACGCTTCTATATTTATTCGGTGAATTTTATGTACGGCTTCAGACTGCCTCGCCAATCGCTTTCAGTTACAAAATATGCCAAGCCAACTGCTTGGTTGGAATAAGCGATAATTATGCTAGTAGGCCCTTAGCATGAATTTATACTTTAATTACTTTAGAAGTTTGTCACATGGATCAATTTGTATAAAGGTATGTCGTAGGATAATCGGACAAATCGAATCTTTGCCAAAATCATTCGACTATTGCAAAGGACCGTGGAATGTAAGAAAGCATCTACTTAAAGGGGGAAAGCGATGGTCAACGGAGCCACAAGCGGGGCTCCTATCTCTGTCTGCAAGGTTTACAGTAAATTAACAAGAAGGGGATGATCCCATCCTCTTCGAACCCAACCAATCCATGTCGGAGTGCTCCAAGTTCTAACCAGGATTTTTACAATGATCCTGATAATAGCTCGCATGATTACGAAAATCTTCCTTAGATTCCATATCGGGTCCTTTGCAATTGTTTTAGAATTTTCTAGGTTTTTTCGCTAAGATTTGTCCGACTATCTTACGACATATATTATACGGTTTACAGCAGTATTGTCGTGTCTAAAGTGTGATCCCTCTTTATCTGATGTAATTCACAGGCCTTACTCGTAAACGTTTTATGAGTTTTCCTTTTCATATAACTGCTCGTAACTCTCTGCAAATTCCTGTCTTAAATTGTCTTCCATTCCAACTGTACCTATTATACTTGTATTGTTCTCTAGTTATAATCTGATGTTGATCATTACTATTTTTAAGTTTTATTACATTTCACTCACGTTTGAATTTGAATACTTTATTATTAATTTTTATAATGTCGGTATTGAATGTAAGAGAGAAAGATTTTCAATAAAATGGATCAGGCAACTGAGACCGCAGTCCCAGTTTCAAAACGATCTCAGTCGTTGGAAACTCTAAATTACCATCTAGACATTTAAAAATTCATCCAAGTATTTAGTAAAATTAATGTATCCCTATAAACAACGTGTCGTAAACCTTCCATTATTATTATAATTTTCTTAATCCCTTTAGTACCATTATGAATACATAATACACTTAAGATTACTACCATTACTTATGTTATGGACACTAATAACCAATTACACTTCAAAAGGAACATGCTAACCAACCAGTGTGATTCCAATTTTTCCATTATTTTTATCGTACCAATATCATTTACATAATACACTTCAGCTTTGTACAAAAATGGCGATACTAATTTATTCATAGATTGATTTATAATATCGATGTAGTGGTCAACTGTAATGGCCAATTTTATACATGTATGTATGTTTTTTTTTTCGCTCTTGTTTGAATTGTACTGCCCGTATGATAACCAATGAAGAATAACATCAAAATTGTTATATTTATGAGGAGGTATACCATGATACTATTGTATGTTATATTATAAGTATAATATCCTGAGGGACCACTTGTATTAAAGGTCCTAAATCAACAGTTTTAGCCTTTGTCACTGGTCAACCAATAGGTACGTCTCGTTAAGCTTCTTACGGACGATTGATACCACTGCCATTTACAAATTCTTTGTATGTTTTAGCAGTTATAGTGCTCCCTTCATTTTAACGTTTACTTGCTTGGAACTAGCAGTTTGTTTATTATCAAATGTATGACTTATAGGTACTTGAATTCGTAATTTAGTGAATCCCTGCAATCTGTAGTATGTTATGTCCGATCAACCCTCTTTGCCATTTTAAATTGACCTGCGGTAGATTGCAATTTGAATGTAAAATTTCACACTACATAATAATTGAGGCTCTTCATTACCGTAATCGACATATTTAAGATGATCGATTACCAGCCTCTTCAATTCCTCACATAACATCAAATTCTAAAACAAATATTTCACAATCCACGTAAGGTAGCTCTTAGAATCTAATAATATTTTTAATATCTCGTTAATAGCTCGAGCGGTGTGCGGCGGACCATTAAAAGTTAAACACCCATACATTTTTATGTTCTGTTTAATTTCTCACGGTGTCGAGTGCTTTGTTGCTATTTATATTGACGATCTCATTAGCTTTAATTTTATTTACGTCTGATCTTGAGTAATTAATGGGAATTTCGGTAGCTGGGAAATATTTTATTTTTGTATTAGGTAGGTACGGAGAGATCTATCAAGGATTTATCTTGTGAATCACAGGTAAGAATATGTATAGCCCTATTCAAATCTTGGGATTCTTTCCTAAACAGAACCTATTATGATTTGACCTGCAGTGCGATTCTGTAATCATCTCGCCGTGAAAACTTAGGTAAAGTGAGCGTGGAGTGAGCTGTCAATAGTGTCAATTCCTAGCAAAACAAACTCACTTCACCTAAGTTTTCACGGTGAGATATTTACAGAATCGACCGGCTGTAAGGCACTCCTACATACTCCTTTTTATTTAGTACGAGGAGCACCTAAAAGTTTTTGCCTGTGAATAGAAACAAAGTCCGATACTTTGTCTTCGTAACCGTGCTAATGATGTTGGTACCTATGTTTCTCATTTATATAGCGTGTTAGTGTTCAAGAAAGGCTCATGAGACATACGGCTTCTACTTGATACATACCTACTTCAGTTTATGATGGTTTCTGTAGTCTGTGTTTGAAATTTATTGTCTAACTTTCGTTTTCTCCGAGGAACTACAGACGATAAATATGTAGTTGTTCTAACAACAATAAGTTTAAACTAGTTAGTGGCACTTTGAATAGTAGCCAACTAAACCTCGAGGCATCTTTTGAACAGCTAAAACATTAACCCTATTACTTTTAGACGCCTCTTAACTTTAACCACTGATTAAATATACAACTATCCCTTTATATGAGAGTAAGGGGGTAAGACGATTGTAGAATCGTAATGGTTTACTTGTCTTACACGGTAACACCCTTACCACAAAAAAAAAACACGTGTTAAACGCGAATGCTAGCAAAAATAATACACACTTGTTTTAGACAAGCTAGTGCTAAAACAAGTGCAGATTATTTTTGGTAGCATTCGTGTTGAACACGTGTTTATCTTTTTGTGGTACGGCCCTAATAGTTTAAACTGCGGTTTATCTCTTTACCAAGTAATATTTACTCAATGAAATTTATTAATTTCGATCTTAAGCGGTTCTATAGTCTCATAATCATAATACAAAAGTTGAAAAAATCTAAAAAAAATCCTTCCAAGTGCAACATTCTTTTCCTAAGTTCCAAGAAGATCTTACGGAAAGAATGAAGAAGGTAATGAAAAGATTTAATCGTCCAATTAATGCGACTATTATGGTCTATGCTACAAAATGATGTGTTGCGCAAGATCGGCGCCCGCGCCGCCCGGCACGTTTTTGTTTACATTCGTAACTGGTTGTAGTGTTAACAAAACCAGTTTTGAGCTCTCTAGACCCACGCCAAAGTCCTCCCAATATCCTTCATACATTTTGCGACAAAAACTAACTTATGACGGTAAAATCTATTTCATCATTTTCATCGGTTCGCGAAATAGGTGTGCGTATTGAGGATACAAACCGTTTGAAAGTCGTCGTATTGAGGATACAAACCGTTTGAAAGTCGTCTATTAAATTGCTGCCATGCCAAACTATCGTATCATCGCTCAGTCAATTGACTATAATAGGTTGGAGTGTTTATATTGTAGACCTTGGCCACTAACTACCGAGCTTCTGAGGCACCGAGCAACGAGTGGAGTAGCGAGTTATCCACAACATCATAATATTACGTTAATTACATAAGACATTCTCGACACGTTTCGAGCCTTCTTTACCTGGAATCTGATTATCTATTCGATAAAATGCTGTTGTTTACCGGTTTCTAATGTAAATAAAGTCGGGAATAGTCCTGTTTTGGGTTTGCCCAAGGGCCAAATGGAATTGGTTTGATTCTTTGTATTATTTTTACCTGACAACGCTATGTTGTTGTTAGGATTAAATAAACATCCGTTCCAAACGAAATGCGTACCTACCTATCAATAAGTAAAACCGAAATAAAAATGTGCATACATTTACTATTTTAACATAAACCGTGTTTATTTTTTGTTTTGTCGTCTTCGCGTTATTTTAGTTCAAAGTCGTTGTAATGTTGACACCGGGTTTTGTAATCAGACATAATCGGCGAGTAAACAATCTTAATGTCTAGTGATATGGACTCACCGTGTCCTGCAAGTCCTTGAACTCGTCGAACAGTTTATTTTTCTCGATCTTCTGGCTTAGAGACTTGACGTTTGCGGAAATGGCGATCATGTTGACCGACAGCTCATCCACCTCATGGCGCAGCTGCCGGATCTGCACCTCCCGCACTATCGTGAACACCAGCAGCCACGCCACCAGCGCACCGACCACCACGGCCAGCGTGATCAACCACGTCTGCCATCGCCTATCCGTCTTCTCAACCATTGCACCCCTAAATTGTCTCTCAAAATCACCGCTCATCAAATTCTTTGATATGTCCTGAGACTCCTTCATGTTCGTCTGAGTGTACATCGAGTTAGCTTCGGGTATAAGTGCGTGATTCTCAGCCATCACAGCCCTGACACTGCACTCGCGAACCGTCACCCGTCACTCGATTCCTAAGTTGCAAACTACACGAGCAATTAGCCTTTATCGGGCCATTATCGGGGTTCGTGGAAGGCCGGGTCAAGAGCTACCCGTGAAAGAGACAAAGTCGGTGCACGTGCCGAGTAGTTCGGGGGAGGGTAACGCGCGTGAACAACGAGACGGATCAGGAGCGAGTGCGGAGCGACAGCTATGTAGATAGGTGCGCGCGCGGCGGACGACTGGACGCGGACGCAGAAACACGGCTACCGGCCGCCCGCGCATCGCTCGGACCGACCCACCTCGCAGGTTATGGATCCAGAAGTTCAACTCCACACAAATGTCAAGGACACGTTCAAGCACACATAAACGCCAAAGCAAACAAAAACATCAATATTCCATACAATCTGCGACAGCAACGGTTCGAGACTTTTTGTTACCTGCTATTTATGTATGAGTTCTTTATTGCATGACGCAAAGACATGACCTTCGGTCTATAGTTCTACACATTGGGGGACCGGGATGATCCCGCATATCGGTGAACACGACGCATGCATTATAAATAATAACCTTCAGTGACCGCTCGAGAAAGATAAAAATTTAACACCATTACGGAAATGAGGTAACCCGTTTTAAGACCGACAAACAAAAAAGACTCGCGATTAAAACATACGAATGCAGAAAAATATAATATTCTCAGTAATAAAGATCTAAGAATATTCTAAAAAATCATTTAAGAAAAAAAAATATATGACGTTTGTAAACTCAGCCATTCGCGCAAGATAACAAACTTTTACGACAGCTCTAAAACAGAATTACATCAGTAAAACATAGTCCTATCATCTTTTATAACTAGAAATGTAATGTAGGTACCTAACTAAGAAATAACCACCAGAGACCATTAAGCGAATCAAACAAAGATTTCTTCACCATTCCAAACAAATATATGAGTAGACCAGACTTGCCGACGCACGCAGAATTCTAGTTAATTACAGATCTATCATATATACAGAAATATAAACATAATGTTTATTCAATGGATGTCTACGTCATAGTGAGTGCGGTTACTCGCTGCTGATAAGAGCAGTAAACAATATTAATTAACTTATTCCAAACCAAACTGAATGAATATAAAAGAAGTTATATATAACCTGATACATATGTATACATATAATTATGACCTAACTAGGTACTAAGGAGGAAAGCAAATGTACTAAGTAATAAAACTGAAACAAAACCACCTATTGTGGTTTTTACACACTAAGTAGCTGGAAAATTTTAAGAAACGCACGTGTAGCCATAATTTAATATTCGGTAAAGCTAGATTTTTTTATGCTATAGGTACATAAATATGTATATTCTTGTTCAGCATAGTCCCCGAGAATATTCCCGTAATATTATGAATTATGATTAAGGCATTCGATACTGTGTCGATTCATATTTTATTAGGGAACTTGACGATACAAGAACAAAGAGCTGTAGCCATAGTAGTTATAGAGATTTACTGTAGAGTTACCTATTTCTCAGGCAGTAACAATGTATAAAAGTACGAGTTTCGCAGTATCTCTACAGAATGTCCCGTTTGGAGTACCTCAAGGCAGTATTATGGGTCCCAAGTCTTTTCAAAATAAAACTTCCTATATACAATATAATGAATATAAAATTATAACACACTTAACACTGATTAGTTGAAGAGTTGTGAATTGAAACAGCTCAAGTCTTATTTATCGGGTAATGGAATGGCTGAATTTTAATCCTCTTACACAAAATTATTTAAGAAATTACTGTAGCTGTTTTAATGTTATTAAAATTAATCATAAAATATCACACACTGTGAAAGCATATTGCTGCTAGAACCTGGAGACTTAAAACTAATTCCTTAGCACCGCCTGAAGACATAAATAACTTCACTGTCAAGAAATTTATTATCTGAACACCATAACATACACAGCATGCACTTTTGCGCAGCTCAGGTTGCAACATCGATATACTAGTCTCATTTAGGTAATGAGACTAAGTATATCGATGTTACAACCTGGTCAGGTCAAGTCATTTAAGGAGGTTCGTCTCACTGGGAGACTGGGACCTTGACCACCTGTGGTTAATTGGACTTTGTTCCTGATGATGCTTGTCTATTTTTTATATTAAAAAAATGATTTATTGTGGAATTATTTTATACTAAAGTGTTTTTGTTAGTTTGTAGGTACTTCTTTCGGATCTTTCACGTTCACGCAGCGACGACGCAACACAACCGTGTAACGAAGCAACAGATCGCCAATGACATATAAGGTATATACATATAGACGCGTCATACACCAACATCACTGTACTAAAAAAACCGGCCAAGTGCGAGTCGTACTCGCGCACCGAGGGTCCCGTATCATTTTTGGACGTATAAAGTGAAAAAAACCGGACCGCATAACTAAGTTTGTTTGTGAAGGAATTTTCATGATTTTGAAAAAACTGTAGTAGTTAGGAACATCGTTTTATTTTTGGTGCAATATTTGGATCAATTCCTATAAACTCTAATTATTTCAGATTTTTCGCTCCGCAAACTTCGGAGATAAGGGGGGAATGGTATTTTTTCAGACATTTTTCATCATATGTCGAAAACTGTGAAACCTATAATTAAATAAAAATATATTTTGAAATATGCAGATCAAGCCCTTTCATATGATATGTCACATGACCTAGTAACCCCACTTTGAAATTTTGGACCCCCACTCCGGCCCCTTTTGCAATGAAAATAAAAATATTTTTTGACTTTTTTCATTTGCAATAAAGTTGGACAAACATTTTTTATAACTGTTCCAAATTTCAAGTCGATAGCATTAGAAGTTGCTGAAATAAGCAGGTGTGACAGACAGACAGACAGACGAAGTCGCACCATAAGGGTTCCTTTTTTACCATTTTGGTACGGAACCCTAAAAAGGGAAAGAAAACGAATGCCTTGCTTAGCATACCTCTTGTTTAGTAGGGTTTTTTTTCGCAAAATTTTGTAAGAAATGACGTTCAGCCACGAAACTGGTTGTTGCATGATTAAATGAATGGTGGGCAATTACCTTACTTTTTTGTTGCCATTTTAGATCGCGGGTAACGTATCTATGGTTTATATTATTATCATTGCAGATCGCCATTACTTTTTACATAGAGAGGTCGGAGAGTGACATAGGCTTTTTATCCCGGTAGTAGGTGGTCCTCTACCTTCGCGGCGGGCGAAACCGCAGGCAGCAGCTAGTATGTATAAAATGAATATAGGCATAGGCTACTTTTTATCCCAAAAACGCGGGCGAACCCGCGGGTGGAAACTAGTCATTAATAAAGCTAAAGTTTTAATAGTGTAGATCTCCTTGCGGCTGGACCGGGAACATACCACTGACTGATACCAAATTACCAACCATCAGGGACCATCAATGTCGTAAGTAGTTAAGGTAATGAGCGCCCAGCGCAGGATTTGAATTTGACAGCCCCTAAAACTTATTTTACCTACTAATAAGTTAGCATAGGTACATTCGTGTTTTAATTTTGGTCAAGTCCTTATGTGCCCGTGTCCCAGCGGCCCGTAGGCTGCAGGTCTACGAGTGCGCCCCTGGCAGGTCCCTGCGACCAGCCCCTAGCTACGACGAGTGCCGTCAAACTAGACGGTTAATCATTCATTATTCACCAAAGAGGTAAGTATAAACTTTAGAGTACCAAAAACGATACGAAATGAACCGCAAAAACACCCATAATATATAACTAGGTCAATTACTAAGAACTGTAGCTCATCTTCAGCGGACAATAGTGTCCATGTTTCATGATATAAATCACGAGTAAAGTTCACGACGAACATCCTTATAATTAATTTATTGACGTCAGCCGATGCCTGTGTGTGCATAGAAGCAGTAGATACTTTGGTACCATCACCAACAAAAACAAACTTGCGCCTTTTTAGAGTTCCGTAAATCCGTAGTCAAACTAGGAACCCTTTGTAGTTTCGTCGTATCCATCGGACAGTCGCTCCGTCAGCAGAATTTCGTAGTTTAGCATGTAACCAGCAAGCAGGCGTATAATGACGAACGCGTCTATAAAGCTACGCCTCCTTGTCTGTGGACAGTAATAGGCCTAGGTGTATGTACAACAAAGCGGTAGTTATTTAAGTATTTAATAAAACCTGACATAAGGTCAATAAAAAGACTACCAGAGATCAAACGAAACCCATCTTATTCATAAATGGCTATGTTACGTCGGTTGGTGCGAAATTTATGTTCGTGGCGAGAACATAAATAAAAATATAGTGAAAAATATTATATACACTTTTATTTGATACGGTCAAGACATTCTTCTTCTTCTAAAACCTCACTCATGCTGCCAGCCATGTATAAAATACATAAAAAATGTAGCCAGCACAAAAAGGTAAAATAAAAATTATGTTCGGATACGAACATACTGGGAGCGCCTCTGGCCCTTTGAACATAACAGTTGAACCAAACAATCATAAAAATTTAAACATAAACTTTTAAACTTTACGGTGCTCACTGTGAACTCTACCCTCCCTGCAAGCCAAAATAGCATGATATTTAATACATACTATTAACTATAATAATCAATAGCTCAGATATTATTACAGATGACGCAAACATTCCGAACAGAGATCGGTCCATTTGATTTCTAGCACGGATGCGCGTTCGCAACGCGCAGAGCTTCTTATATCAATTGTGTAATAGAGACGCGCCCGCATACTAACCTCATATAATTGATATTATTTATCAATGACTATGAGAATAAGCTGGCAAAACTGTGTATTGGGTTGCCAAGAGTTGCATGCATAAAAAAACGTTGAATATGCAACCTACATAAATCATTCTTGAATCACTATCACTTGTTCACTAAATGAGGACATATTTATAGTACATATTTTGTGTTACCGGCCAAACCCGATTTCAGACCAAACGAGTTTACCTATCCTAGGACAAATTAGTTTGTCCTACAAGCTTTGAGGTTGACTAGTTTGGCCTGGGCGGAACTGATAATAATTAATCATTTTCACCTACGCGTGGTAAATGTAGTAATTTTATACTATGTTATAGAACCGACTTAGCCAACCCTGACTCCTCGTGATACTGGCCTGAGTGGCCTGCCGTACGAGGAGTGTTTATAAAAACCGGAAGTGCTTAAGGAGAGCAACTTCCCGCCCGCCGTAACAAAGCATAGGTACCATAATATGGGCCGTAGTGGCTGAGACTGGTTGCCAAAGCTGCGGAGGCGAGTATGGATGCATGCGTTCTCTAACGCAAAGGCGATGAGGCTGCTCTTTCCGCAGCGCCGGAGAAGTTTAAATTTCAAAGTTAGGGCACCCTGACTCGGTTCGTTTCATCGGCCTAGGCCAAACTAGTTTAGCCTAAAGTTTGTAGGAAAATCTAGTTTTTCCTAGGATAAACTGCTATAATTATCCTGCTGACACGCGTAGGATAAACCGGTTTGGGCTAGGACAAACTAGTTTGGCCTAAAATCGGGTTTGGCCGCTAACATATACCTACTTACATTAAATTATTATTTTATATCAAATATTGTGTTATACCTACATAAGTTCTGAAAAGTGTAGTTCTATCTTCATAAATTCAATGAATAATTTTGTTACTAGTGCAAAAATTGTTTCAGGAAAATTGAATTTTCCACATCACCCAATACTCATTTAGTCATTTTATAGAGTAAACAGCTTCACCGTTCAACAGTACGTTCAATAATATTATGCACCGCCCTACCCAGGTTATAACCTAGATTTCGACAAAATACAGTTCAATTGCACTTTGTAAAGGCTAATCGTTAACCGTCTTACTACAAAAAAGATAAACATCTCTTGAACAAGAATGATACCAAAATTAATACACACCTTGACAAGTTAGTGCTGAAGCAAGTGTGTATTATTTTTAGTGTCATTCTTGTTCAACAGATTATAATCTGTTGAAGACTCTAAAAGTCTCGCGAAAAGGGGACTTCCAAATAGTTGACCATATTTTTTTTATTCTAGTGCTCATAAAAACATACGTCTGACAGAATCTGTGTATTTCCTCCGTGGACAGAATCGTGTAACAGCTATATTTTTAACGTTCTATTTTCAAATGTGCCAAAAACGTATCGTGATTCGTGATGCATGACAGGAGGCCTCACGATGCTAACTTTCTTTGCCGCAGTTTTGTTTTTTTTATTTGATTATTTTTTTATGCAAACATCATTCAGAAGTTTCAGAATAGTGAATAATTATGTACACTATAATAACACAGTCTATAAACTTTATGTGAGAGATGGCATAATTCATTTTACTTTAATTGTGTCAGAAAGCTATAATGTTAAGATAGTTTTCCTATTTACGTTTATCTAAAGTAAAAATAAATACCTACCTAAGTACCTACATAGTACATATGGTAAACTGTGAACAAATCTCAGGAACAAATACCTATTTGTCTACGAAATGTTAGGTACAAAATAATTATGCGGTAGGAAAAGGAATAAAACCCATAATAAGTATTAATATTATTATGCCTACTGTTTTTACCCGACTGTTAACGCACGATTTACTTAATAACAACTGAACGGGCCCTTTTAAACAAGTCTAACAATTTTACGCATTTATGATTCACAAAAAAATATAAATTGCTTTCGGCCCAACGTGAAAGTACCAGAAAAAGATTAATTCGCTACACAAACAATGACTTTGGGGACAATGGTAACTACAGGTTACACTCGAATGCTCATTTTAATTTACTAACTTTAATAACGTAGGTAGCTGTATAGGGTTATACAGGTGGGAAGAGAGTTTTTCGTTACTGGTTGGATTTTTATGGTTACAAGGGACCCTTATAAGTAGTTTCGACATGTCCGTCTGTCCGTCTGTCACACCCTCGTAAAATCTACAGTTCTCCACCAATTTGTATAAAACTTCGCTGATAGATGACGTCTCCTGTGAACTTTGTAGTAAAATTACGAAAAGAAATATTATGTAAGCACTCTATGAAACTGAAGGCACAGTAAAAATATGTACTATTTTTACTGTGCTGAAGGCTGAAATAAATAGGTAGGTATTCGCGCACCCCTTCAAGAGGGGTATCGTTGGGTTTTTGATAAGATAAATTTTCAAGTGATTTTCTTATTTAGGTGAGTATTTAGTGAAATATGAGCTCCGAAAGTCTTTAACAATATGTTGGAACCCCTTCTAACTTACTTTCCAACTATCAAAAAATCTAAAAAAAAATTCAAGCTTGTAGTCAGTCACTTCATAAACACTTTTTGTTTGTTTTGTACAAACTATTGTCGGCTGCACGACTACTGAACCCACATTACATTAATAGACATTTTGATTTTATACGAGTACATTCACAAGCTAGCACCAAGGCGGCTGCATACAGTCTAGATTCCACACTGCTAATAGATTCACGTACCTAATACAAACAAAAAGAAACGCAACTAATCTCTATTTGTAGACTAGGTATTCTAGTCTAGAGCAGGTATTTTGCATTCAGATCCAAATAGGATGTACCTACCTAGGATTAGAACTCGTTTTGTACTTGCCTTTAACGTTATCACGATCTTGTTATGTAAGGAAATAAGGTAGGGTCCATTTCATGTCAGCATGGCCATCAATGTCAGTATGGTCAACTGTCAAAAGTTGATGAATTTGTATAGAAAGTTTGTTTACATTGTTTACAAGTTCTATTGAAATGGACCATACGTTCAGTAGTTCTTATAGTAAGTAAATACCTTTAGGTTTTTTAATAGCTACACCAGCCGGCTTTGCATGACAATTCTATCTCTACTCTACAAAAGAATAGACAAAGTTCTTTCTATCCAAATCGTTATCTCTTCTGCCCGAGCACGCGGCGACCCGTGCTTGACTTATCGGAATTTTGTCTACTGAATGTACTGTATGTACTAATGCATAAAACGGTAGAAATCTTTCTACAATCTGTCACTTTGTCTATTCTTCTGTAGCAAAAGCATAGCATAATCGGCCTATAATGTTCCCACTGCTGGGACACAGGCCTCCTCTGTGAGAGGGAGTGGGCCGTAGTCCACCACGCGGGCCCAGTGCGGGTTGGTGGACGTCACATGTCTTCGAATTTTTGGTTCTAGGACATGCCGGTTTCCTCACGATGATTTCCTTCACCGTTAAAGCAAGTGATAATTAATTTCTAATACGCACATGACTTCGAAAAGTCAGCGGTGCGTGCCTCGGAATCGAACTCGAACCATTCGCCGTGGGAGGCACATGGTTAAACCACTAGGCTATCACTGCTTTTTTTTCTTCTGTAGACAAAACCCATTTCTATCGTGGTCATGCTAGGCCGGCTGTAGTCCCTGTAGAGATACTCTGTAAATCTCCCATGTCGAATCTTAAGCCTGCAATACATGTTGGCCGAGCGTTGTCGAGTGAAGGCCAATACCAACATGTAGACGGTATATTTGCGTTGTCTTGCTATCGCTCGGTGTCGCTTGCCTAGTTGGTTGTGTATAGACAAGCGCCAACGTGTATAGATCTCATTTGACGTAGCTTGCCACAACTTGCAGTCACTCGCCATCACTTGCCTCACTTCGGAGCGGTGTCGGTTTTTCTGCACAAATCAAAGGCGCTCGCACGCGCTCGGACAATAGTGTTCACATGTTTGTCCGCGCGCTATTATGCGGTTGACGTCAAACTTGCCGAACGTCTAGATAGTAGCGCTTGCCTTGTGTCAATTTGTCTAGGCTCGCGTTGGTCTAAGTTCGGCCAACATATATTGCAGGCTTTAGGTGAAGTGTAGTGAGTGGTGCAGACGGTGCAGTCCCGAGTACCCACTACCCACCCACGACGGTTTGCCTTTAGTTTCATGTGGGCCATGATAGTTTTTGGGTTGATAGAAGTTTGATGTGTTCTCTTGTCTTATATTAACAACAAACTATTGCCATCGCGAATTCGTCCCGAACACCGATTAACTTTAATGCTCTTTGAGGCGACATGTTTATAAGAATAAAACAATCTAGTTATAAAAAATACATTCAAATTCAGATGAAAGTATTTTAAGAATTATGGAACTGTTAATAATTTATTAACATAAACTATGACTTGAATTATTACCTCACACTGTATAAAAATTTCAAAACATCTGTTCATGTACAGAAATATTTGCACATAATAGCTTCTACGTGTAATTATCTAATTACACATCATTTTTATTAGATAATACACGTAGAAACTGTAATAATGTTACATCTTACAGAAAGTTACTAAATCATGTAGGTAGGTAGCTCAGATCATAGAAACAAGGAGATGTGCCAAGACGCTATCGAGCTTGATGCCTGATCTTGAGCAAATTGCTCATATTAAAAACGTACGCGCTGGCGACGAACCGAACACGATCGATGGTATAAATACAGTGTTTTAGTTTAGTGCTAGTGTTGAGTGACAATTAACAGTATTAGATTGAGGGTGTGCGGAATGTTTAATGCGTGGGATATCTTTTTATTCACAAGGAGCGCTTAATTATGCGCGTAATTGTGTCGAAAAATATACTAAAAGTGGCATCAGATGTTCCGGTACTAATTTGCTATGATGGCATATCTCCTTGTTTCTGTGATCTGAGGTAGGTAGATACCTACAGGAACTGACAGAGTCGCCTAGATGAATACAAAAATGTGAAAATAATTATAATCTATCAATTAAGTTATACGTAGGTAAACTTATCTAGAGGTGATGAAACCCTGTGTCCGTTGGTCCGTATAACACTAATTAAATCCGTCGTATCACACTTGACAGATATTTTAATATTGAGAATTCCACCTTCACGTAGGTACCTAGGTACCCTATCTATAAAAAGGAATACACGTAATCTACTTCTACTAATATAAAAGCTGAAGAGTTTGTTTGTTTGTTTGTTTGTACGCGCTAATCTCTGGAACTACCAGTCGGATTCGAAAAAATCTTTTTGTATTTATGGTAGTCAGATTCATGAGGAATAGTCGGTATAGGCTATTTAATATATGACCTTTAGGAGCCGAGCAAAAAGAAAAATACGCGAAAACGAAGTAATAGCGCGAGCGGGTAAATAATCCGAATTCTTTTAAATTAAATGACAAGTGAAGCCGCGAGGCTCAGTAAATAAATACGCACACTCTTACGTAATATGAACTTCAAAGTGTTATGTTACTGTCTACAATCTGGAGTACTTGCGTGCTAATGTACAACCACACTTGAAGCATCGAAATCAAAGGAGCGTAGTATTGCGCCTGATATAATCGCAACTGCAGAGACTACCGTCAGCGCCTTATTGCAACACCTGGCTAGTTGTTGCAATAAGGCGTGGGCGCGCGCGACAGTAGTTCGTCGGTCTAGATATAGATAAATAAGGTTGAAAATGCTTTGATGTTTAGTTGAATCTCAAGTTTGCAAATATGGACGTTATTTCGCAGTTTTAATTTTAAAAATAACTGACACCATTCAGTTTAATTTCGTTTGTCTTTCCTTCCTTTTTTATGAGTATTTTGAGAAGAAGAGGATTTTTCGTGTCCTTTCGTGGAACATCAAGTTACTACTCTACTCCAGCAAAAAATACACAGAGGGTCAGTTCAAGCGTGAAAAGTTTGCAAAAACAAATGACTTAAAAAACATAATAAATTACTGTCTCCAATCTAAGCCTTCGGGGTTGCAAAACTATTGGATATAATAATTACATGTTAAAATGATTAATTACCAAAGCGTCATTATATAAAGTAAGCAGGATAACTGAGTTACCATTGCGTAGCGCCTACATAATATATGATTACATTGATTACCGCACAATGAGTTGCTAAATAATGATAATGATATTAAAGGCAGGCACGTATATCATACTTCTTCTAACACGAAACTACAATATTAAACACACGTTTCGTACTCACATTATAGATTTCATACGACATATTGTCCAATAGTTGTATAAACTTCCAGTAACACTACTCATTTACTTTCATAAAGCGAGTCGGTCCCTTGAAGAAAATTTATAGCAAAATGTTTAAAATCAACTTTGCTCTGTTACTAAATACTGTTAATAGTAGGCAGTCACAAGTGCCATCACACAATGCCGCTAATAGATAATAAAATATATATTAAGTATTCAGAAGGCGTAGCTAATTAATTTTTTTTGACATTTTTATTGCACCTTACTGGATAGTGATAGCTATAGAAAATATGAAAAGGCACAGTACCCGATTCACTGATAGCAATAAAAAAGCGACGATTATTATGGAGAGGACTTCAATTTATAAGAATAATTGATTCACTTACTGGAAAATTACTCGTAAGAACATCTCAAAAACCTTTATAAATAGTACCTATTATGATGGATAAAGTGGAGTCTTTCCTAACAGAGCGAAGATAATCCAATTCCTAAGTGCGTAGATATAGGTACACATAGGTATACATAGGTACCTACATATGAAGTTACTAGCTGTTGCCCGCGACTTCTTCTGCGTGAAATAAAGCCTGTGTGCTTTTCCAGGTCCTAGGCTACCTGTTTGTTAAAAATCATCCAAATCTGTCCAGCCGTTTCAGCGTGAAGGAGTAACAAACATACATACATCCCCACACACAAACTTTCGCATTTATAATATTAATAGCACTATAGCTTCCGCTCGCAGCTTCGCACGCATTTCTCGGGATAAAAGGTAGTCTATGTGTTATTATGATGAAGGTATAAGCCTTACTGTTAAGTTTCATCAAAATCCGCTCAGTAGATTTTGCGTGAAAGAGTAGGTAACAAACATACATCCTCACACACTTTCGCATTTGTAATACATATTAGTAGGACATACATGAGAAGTAGGTTGCACCTAAGTAGGTACAATAAGAAAATATTAAGTAGGCATAGGCTAACTAGGTATCTGAATATTATAATTTTACAGAATTATAAAATGTTCACGTAACATTATCAATAAATAATAGACAATAACATATTGTTATTGATGGGAGCTTAGGAATGTGGTGAATTAGCAATCAATAGAAACATGAGAATTCGTATCGACACATTCAATATCCTACCTCAATATTTTATTGCGTTCCACAATACGTAAAGTCGGCGATAGGTACACGGGTAGAGTTAACGATATAGTACCTACCTCAGATCATAGAAACAAGGAGATATGCCATCATAGCAAATTAGTACGGGAACAACTGTCGCCACTTTTAGTACATTTTTCAACACAATTACAAGCGCCCCTCGTGAATATAAAGATCTCCCACACATTAAAAATTCCGCACACCCTCAATCTAACACTGTTAATCGTCACTCAACACTAGCACTAAACTAAAACACTGTATTTATATCATCGATCGTGTTCGGTTCGTCGCCAGCGTGTACATTTTATATACGGTCAATGTGACCGTATCAAAGCGTCAATTTTACTAGCGCCTTGGCACATCTCCCTTGTTTCTATGATCTGCTGTACCTACTAACTATGCTACCAGCAGCTATACCAATTTGTTAGAGTACCTAGAGTACTAGGAAGAGCAAAGTAGCTAGAACCAGGGGAAGTCACACTAAGAATTGCCTGCTTGTCCGACCCCAGCGTCAGCCCCGGATCTAGGGGGGGGGCTAGCCGGGGCCCGTGCCCCGGGCGGCAAATTCAGAGGGCGAAAATGCTTGCCTAAGTGTAATAATCGCAAATAGCAGCGCTAGACCACCTAGACCGGTCGTTATGGCGTTCTTTGGGGGAGGCCTATGTCCATCAGCATCATTAGGCGTGTTATGGCTGATGATAATGGTAAAGGCACGTAAAGGTAAAAACATTGTTGTCGGGCGGGGGCATTTTTCAGTTTTTGCCCCGCTTTGAAATAATTCAAGATCCGGGGCTGCCCAGCGTCCATCTACGTCTCTACTCGACCTCTATGTACACATTGTACAGTACGGTATAAAATAGAGTGAAACATCTCCTAAAACCCCACAGGTATCTCTTTTCAAGATCCTGATGTAGGTATTCGTTCGTCCATATTCTCTTTTCTATTTAATTCTTCTTTGAGGTTAAATATGGCATTTCTTACAATAATATTTCGACGTAAAACGTTCGTGTCGTAACTTCGAGGAAACACTGATTATTATCATACTAACAAAATATAGACGGTTACTCTATAACAACTGGTACTGGGAACTGGGAACTACCTGACTCCTCTTACTCTACCCCAAGTGGCGTGCCTAGAGAACAAGCCCTACGCATTTTTTCGTTTTAGAGAGTAGGTATAGGTACCTATTACCTATTTTACTTTTTCCTGAGATGTGATTTTTAATGTACTGCTTTAATAACGACCTCAGATCATAGAATATGATCTGAGATAACGACAATACCTCACTTAAATTCATGAAAAATTAACATAAAATACCTACCCAGCCATAATAAATACGTCGGGCTTGGGCTCTCTAGGTACCTACGCCATCGCCACTGCTCAAGTTAATAAAACCAAGGCTCTGTTAGTCACAGCAAGAGGAAAGAGGACGATGATTTCGTCACATAGGTCCTGTACATTATCTTTTTTGGGAAATTAGGTATAATTTCTATCCCTCTATTTATTTCCGTCATTGATGACACGATTGGTCCAACTACAACAAAAGAAAATGGCGTTAGTTATGGGCCTGCTGTACGCTGTTGCAGTGAAATACGACGACTGCGTTTTCGCATAAATTAGAATTTTTTTTTCTAAAAGTTTGAAAAAAAACTACTGGAAGAACTAATAACCATCGACTAGAACGAATCATTAGACTGCGTTTCCACCAGAGCCTATCTAGCCTCGGTAAATGAAGCGATTCTATTGGTTCTTAAAAAACACATCCCTTGCTACGCATCCTCGCACATCTCTGGTGGAAACGCAGCCTAAAAGAGAATAAAATCTGAAAATGAAAGGATATTATAAAATTTTTATTTCACCCGCCAACGCCATAATAGTCATTTTGAACCTCAATTCTCACAATGGCCGCCTTTGTTGGCCACTTATCTTGATTGCAGAATCCATTAACCACAGTTCCCGAGGAATGATCACTCAAACTCCAACGTAATTTAATTTTCAAAAACATCTCACAAAGTTTCAGTGGGTAGGTAGGTAGGTACTCATTCAGTTAACTTCAGATTTTTTTATCCTTGATTAAATTCAAATGTTAAAGTTTGCTTTGTTTTTCTGAATTACAGGGCGTACCTACCGTACCTACCTACCTAGGTACATACTACATGAACTAAGGAAAAAAAATCAAATTTAGGCTGGCCTCATACCTACATCCGGAATGCCCTTTCTGAATTCAGAGACTGAATGAATGAAAAATTCATGATTTAATTGTCTATGATTCCAGCCGGAATCATTCACAGAGAGATTTTTTCCGGCCTCTATTAAAAAATTGTTTGCAATTCTGGCCATTATGGTTACCTATTCCGTCTCTTATTCAGAAAGGGTAGGGACGTAAATGTTGACGACAAGTTCCTTAGGTAGGTATACCTATTAGGTGCCAAAAACAAATAGATGATCGCAAAAATGGAGAGTAGGTAACAATTATATTTTAGTTACAGCCTTGATCTGAATTGCAACAGCCTTGAACTATATCCTAAAGCGTTCATGAGAAGCTCAACGTGATATCATCGCGTCAAGGGTCGGATGACATGTGGCGCGATGGTCATGCGTGTCGTTGTTTTCACTAGGTACCTACTACAATGTTTATTAAACTGTTGTTTCAATTCTTCGAAACAATGAAACGGTAGGTACTAGGTAGGACCTACTTATTTTTTTAAAGTGAAAAATATTCAGAAAGAAAATTATAAAATAGCTAGATTTAACAAAATTGCTTATATAAGCACCTGGACTGTGTTGTGCAGGTGCTCTTGTTTTTGAAATACAGAATATTATAGGTACCAGGCGGAAAACCGCCTGCTACTAAAAAAACTTGTAATCGGGCCTGATTACATCTGATATTTTAAGACTAAGGATAAGGAGCTGAAACAGAAGGGAACAGAAACGCAAAACGTAGGCAAAAATAATTTATTCGATCAGTCACAATTAGGGCAGAGTTTCGTCTTACAGTTAGAGCAGTACAAAAGTGAACCTTAAAGTGAGCTCGCATCGCTATTTATAATTTCATCCCCACTTAGTTCAGGCGATGTGACGTCACAGCTCGTCATCGGCGCGTAGTGTTGCCAGTGGCGCGCTTATCTTGGTGTTGCTCTGCTGGCCTGGCTGGCCTAGCTGGCATGGCTAGCTTGGCTGCCACGCTTGGCTTGGCTGGCATGGCTGGCGTGGCTGGCTCACTGGCTCAGCAGAGGCCAGGCGTTACACTCGGCCATCCTGAAACAATAGCTCCCGCAATGGGAACACATAATATGTGTGATTAAACTGCTCATCAGACCAACTGGCACTGGTAAATATAGGAGCTATACTTCTATAAGGTTGCAGAGAGTTAGCGCAAACAAGTCCTATAAAGTTTGTATAACCTCTTAGGCCCTTAATGCTCCTGGTCTTGTATCTGTCATTGCCAACGACTGCAGTTACATGTAAGGGCTGGAATATATATATTGTGACTTTATATAGTAGGAGCCTGTCTCCAAAGAACCAAATTATTTCCCTTTTTGTAAGCCTGACAGTTTTAAATCATTTGTCAAAGTTATGTTAAAAAATCCATTACGAAAATAGTAATATAGAAGAAACATTAGATTCAAAGTTCTTAGGACTGCATAATGACAACAAAATTAATTCGAAATCACGTATTGACCATTTGTGTTAAAGAAACTAGGCAAGTTCTCATATGCACTATATACAAATTCAAGAAAAGTTGCAAATAACTCCGCAATATTAACAGCATAATGGCTACGTAAGCTCTACCATCAGATACGGTGTAATATTCTGAGGTAATAGTACCTACAGAAAAAGAACGTATATTCATTGCTCAAAATCGCTGTCTAGTCTATGACTAATCTACATCCAACTTGATTAAACCGACTCCTGTAAAGTATTTTTTTTTTTAAGCATGAAGATATTATGCAGAGAGAGCCTGCAGAGCCTTTACTACCTATATACCAGATACCTACATGAATGCGCAGTATTTGTCAAGTCTATTATTTGAATATTCTACCTATAGTTCTTAGCAAAACATTGCTTCTATTAAAGTATCTTTCGCACATAATTTATTAATATATCCCAAAAATAAAAATATTCAAAAAGAAACTTCATGACAATATGTTAGTGTATGAATGCTACTGCTATATTTTCTTAACTGACAAATCACTTGCACAATTAACCTTAGCCGTAGTGTGTTCATTAATGCATACGTAGGTCTACCTGTTGGTGGATACTTAATTGAATAGAGTCTTATTAAAATGCATGCAATTTTTATGATATACCGTACTTAATTTTATTTATCTGACATTTTAATTATTATCTTATTTCGACATAAATTATCTCCCTATATTTAATTTTTGATTGATGACAGTGTCATTATGTAACTTCTTCAATTCTAATATATACCTATTGATTTTAATAATTTATTAGTTTTATTGTGTGCCTAAACGGCGGGACATAGCTGTTCACATTATTTTAAGAGCATCTGTACTCTGTACCTACCTATGATCTATAGTAATCTATATAATATTATAAAGAGGAATGTTTTTTTTTTTAGTTTGTACCAAATAGGCTCTAAAACTACTAGACCGATTTTGAAAATTCTTTCACCAGTAGAAAGCCACATTATCACTAAGTAACATAGGCTACTTTTTATCCCGAAAAATGCACAGTTCCTGTGGGTCACACGGACGAAGTCGCGGGCAAAGTGCTAGTCCACAATAAAGAATATGAATTTGAATATGTTCTTCTTAGCACCAGCTTTTTTTTTTGATACACATGCCTTAACGCCCTTTTTTTTTTGCACGCTTAGTGTGATTTGGCTCGGTAACCTGCCCCGGAATAGATACGTCGCACACCGATCTATCACTACGAGCAAACCTCAAATCATACGGTTTAGAGCTAGATGTGTCATTTTGGGGAACCAAAGGTCACTTTTTGCATTTCACAAACCTACATGCCCTATCTCGTCATGATGCATCTGAACAATTTTCCATCTAGCTGCTACAGAAACTACCTACTAGGCGATTTCCATTACCAGTTTCGCGTTATAACCTTTCATCTATCAATGCATAATGATTTACTAAGTCTGATTTCGTTAAGCCGCCTTTTAATCGATCAGATAAGTTTTTCAATTTTTCATCCTGACACCGCGTATAAAACCAATGGCAACAAACAAACAAACTTTATGGCAACTTATATTTATCGCATCGATTGAGTTTGTACTCAGGGCATTCACATGTTTCATGTGCTCACTGGGTCTGTATTCAACACTAATAACGATATCCTGAATTTGTAGCCACCATCTCGCAATACGCGGAATTATACCTATTGCGTTTTGCAAGGGTTGCACGGACTTTTGTACAATTGGTAACAATTTTTACGTGTTTATCTACCACCTACGCGCGAAATTTTCGTTAAGATTTGACTACCGCGAGTGTTTCGAGTTCATAACTGTCATAGATAGACACCTTCTTCCCTAGATGTCACTCTGCTAAAATATATAACGGGTCCTAATGTCGTAAGTCGCAATGAACCATCAGCCGGTTGCTGAAGTAATATGCCTGCTTTATCTAACTTGCAGTCACTTGCATGAATGTATATAATTTCAATTTGCAATGCGAGGCAAATGCTAATTGGCTTTGAACACAAACACAAACTTAATTTGACATAATTATCCTAATGGCTATTGTCCCAACCCAGGATGCGTTTTTCTTGGCAAAGTCAGATAACGGGCGGGCAATCATTGCAAAATATATGTATTTGCGAAATTAGCTACCTACAAAGTCCTATAAGTTGGCGCACCTAGTGAACTTTTTTTTTTTGTCACAGGAAACCATGACACTGCCGTCAATTTTTACTATATGTTGCGCCATTATAACTTTTGTGCTTTAAATAAGTCCGTTAAGTCACTATCTTTGCAAAAACGAGCACTTTTTTTTTCATATTTAGTTTTCAAGTTTTCCGATTTAAACTTTTGCAACACTGATTCCAACATTTTTAATAAAGATAAATAATGACAACCGAGGGTACTAACAAATCACCCAAAAATGCTAATATTTCCTTCGGAGCATTTGCAGGTTGTGTAGGTATTACGAACAGATTCAACTATTTTGTTAAACTAACGCTGAAAAACCGATAGTGCATTAATTACTAAGCCAAATGGAACGCAAAAGAATTCTTAATAACCTTGTGATGTAGGCGACTATAAACGTGTCTTTAGAAGAAATCATTTGGTGGTGATAATTCTGATCCGTATCAAGACTTTTTTTGTATGTGTATTCTATAGGTATATTAGGCAACGGGTACCTATCTATCTGATAGATATTGCGTTATGGGCGCGATTAATCAACGACAACCTACCGTCGTTTTTTTTTTTTTTTTTTTTGACTAAGTTAACTAAATAGATTCTGATTCTTTAATTATTCCGGCATCTAATAATTCGGCAACTTTAGACCTTATGATTTCCTGTTCTCTGTGCGATAACCTGTAAGGTTGACGATATACCAGCTGCTGAATAGATAGTAAGTTTCATTTTCATCTACAGTCGATTTGTTTAACCAAGAATGTGAGTGCTACTAGCGAAACTATATTCTGTATACCGCAATAATAAATGAATTCAATCATCACGCTCGATTTTGTTTAATTTCTCTAACTGAATTTTGGCTAAAAGCACAAAGTTCACAGCTAAGGCAGAGGCAGGCATTTAAACGCAATACATGAATTAGATAAATCACAAAAGAAAATCAGGCAGACAAGGTAAGTGGCAATTGGCAATTGGTAATTGGCATGACTTGGGTACACACCTGGCTAGTTGATGTTGATAAGTCGCAGATTTCGGCTCGTGCCCGCTTCTTGCTTCTTCTTCTTGCCCGCTTCTTGCTTCTTCTTGCCCGCTTCCCAACCGACGTCCATAGTTCCTGTATTGATGACCTTGATGTGGCCCTCGCTGCAACAGGGCCGTGTAGCAGGTGACAAGGTTTCTTCATTGAGTTCGCGTATCGCCCTATCGACTTCCTCGTACGTTCTTCTTGTTGATTGCGCCATATCTAACTTTAGTAGGGCGATTACGCTTCATATCCCACTTCTGAGTGAAACAGAAGGGAACAGAAACGCAAAACGTAGGCAAAAATAATTTATTCGATCAGTCACAATTAGGGCAGAGTTTCGTCTTACAGTTAGAGCAGTACAAAAGTGAACCTTAAAGTGAGCTCGCATCGCTATTTATAATTTCATCCCCACTTAGTTCAGGCGATGTGACGTCACAGCTCGTCATCGGCGCGTAGTGTTGCCAGTGGCGCGCTTATCTTGGTGTTGCTCTGCTGGCCTGGCTGGCCTAGCTGGCATGGCTAGCTTGGCTGCCACGCTTGGCTTGGCTGGCATGGCTGGCGTGGCTGGCTCACTGGCTCAGCAGAGGCCAGGCGTTACAGAGCAATCAATTCTAATCCGTGAGGTCAGTATCTCTACCGAAGGTGACAGTCGCCTGGGCTGGCTGCAACTAATTAGCCACAGGCTTTGAAAAGTAAAGTTCATTTTCTTTTAATATCTTTTTTGCCATACCTAAATGGCATTTCCATACATTTCTAGCACAATGAGCACTATTATAGTGCTCATGATACGAGTGCTGGTTGTTGAACTATGTGTGCCTATAATCTGGCATTTTGTCTATAGACGGTAGAAAACTTTCCATAGAAAGATTTCTACCGTTTCATGCATACAATGAAGAGAAGAAATGTTTCTATTTTTCAGTAGGTACCTAGACAAAACTCTGAAAAAGTAAGCATACGGGTCGCCGCGTGCTCGGGCAGAAGAGATGACGAGTTGGATAGAAAGAACTTTGTCTATTCTGTGGTAGAATAGAGATAGAATTGGTCATGCCAGGCGTGCAGTGCAGATATATTTGGCCAAAGTATTTGGCATAAATCCTCAATGACTTTTTAAAGGAGGAGGTTAGGTATGCATTCGGTTGGTTTTTTTTTTATTTGTTACTCAAATGACAACATCTCTACAGGCTATAAGAAAATAAACACTACAGCTGTACCTAATATTTTCTCGTAGCCTCTTTCCAGACAGCACGGCACCGCAAAGTTTATCATTCATTGGAAACCTATATTGATTCTTATATCGGTCGGCTTACGCTAAACGATTGTTTGGAAAATAATCGTTTCTTCAGAAAGATACGCGAAGTAATTAACACTTCAGTGCACACACGCTTTGTTACTTCCTTTTGTTATCATAGAGTTAAGATTGGCACATAGGAATTTTCTTTGAACAGACAAAGGCTGAATGAAATGGGTCCTTTGCGTGCGTGACTCAGTGGAGGATCGAGTTACGGTTTCCTAGGTAATGGTAACGGCCAGCACGTGGTCGAACGCTCCTGAAAAATGGCAATAAGTGTGGAATATTGCATTGTACATAATCGGTTCGTATAACAGCCGTTAGCTGAACAAAGTAAGACATTTTACACAAAACAAGTGTTTGGTTTCAGAGTTATGTAGCCTGTAATGGTTTTAATGTTTTTAGGATCTCTGATCTACGGTTGACAAGTAGGTACTCAGGTAAACTATTTGTCCCTTTTTGTTTCATGCATAACTACCTATCTCACTTTATTTCTGTTTGTTTTTCGTGTTTTTCTTTTTCTAATTAAAAAAAATGTCGCTAAATAATTTTGTTCTTAATTGTTCCGGGTAAAAAACTGAAATCCCGTATTTTTTTTGCCCATTTAAGCATTTGTCCCTTATGGGCTGAAAAAAAATCTGGTAGCCCTAGTAGAAACTATCCATAAACAAAGTCTTTGGTAGATATAATACTGAAGGACCAAGAGTTATTTAATTAAATAAAGTAGGTCTAGCATTCAATGATTTAATAAAAAGTTAAAGAGTTTAAGATGCCAATTCCAGTCCGAGCTAAGAAACAAACAGTCCAGTTTTTTTTTGTCTTCGACAAATTATTATTATTACTGCTGCAATTTCATTCAAACTGGATAAGTTTAGAACTATTATTGGAAGATTGAAATAATAAATTCCTAAGTCACATTTATCAATAAAAGTAGGTAAGTATTACTTCTCTGATTTACTTAGACGTAAGTAGACGTTTTTTTTTATTTTTGATAGACAGCAATCCGGAAACAACAGAAAATACTGCCGCTTTCTTTCAATCACAAAAAGCTCATTACCATTCCTTTTCCGTAGTTCGGTAAAAAATACACGATTAGTGTATTCCGCTAGTCTACCCAGTACCAAAAACGTTTTACCTAAGTACTCCTATTCTAGAGTAGGTAAACATACCTAATTACATTGTTGACTCTAAAATAAACACTACCAATTCACAAATACTGCAAGGCACGTACGGTACCTACATCAATTAACTAATACCTACTAGCGCAACACTCTATGCCCTCGATAGGTATAATCTTAAAAAATCTTACTCAAATTACGCTACAAGGTGGAATACAAATGCCCATTAATATAGTAAACAATGTCTCGATATCAACGGCTCCTATTTCATAGATCAATCAATATTTCCAATAATATCGATAAACATGCAAAAATGGCTGACTCTCTTTTACATAATAGGTGCCTATTCAACTTGTGTACTTCGGGCGCGGAAATGTTCTAATTTTCTCACTATGTAATTTCTACGTAATAATTTTAATACAATAATATTATGAAATGTATTGTTTGATTTGATTACTATAGTCAGCATCCATAGTTAGCTAGAATATACCACGTCAGCACTATTAGGTAAATATTTTCAAATAGAAACTGCGTCTATACAACTAAGTAAAGGTCATGATAAAATTGCAACACTTTATTTATTTGTCATATCAATGATAAATATTGAGGTAGATCAAAACAAACGAAATCTATGTTAAATAATAAACAAAATAAACATCGAACGTCCAACACTGAGGACTGAGGAGGAATCGGCAGAAGCAATGTTTAATCCATTCACGTTAATTAAATAAATAATTAAGGTCCATGATTTAATGTACAAAGCTTTATAAAGCCGTTCATAATGAACTATTTTCACTGGAGATTATCCTATGCTTTCGGAACAGTCGATTAGTAAAAGGCCTCTCATTACTTGGCGCCAAAACAAACCTCGTTTTCAATTTACAAGTCTGCTCACCTCGATTTCGCGACATCATTTTTGAACTACTTAGAGTATTTTTTTTCAACTTTGGTTCTCGAACAGGCTTTCACCGAAGCAAGGGAGATGACGGTGAACCTAACGGTCCGACCTACTTACACAAGGACCACAGTTAAAAAGAATTTACACGATGTAAATGAGCTACGAATTAATTTACCGTTGCTTCTTGCATGTATTTCACCATCATTCTTTACATACCTATGTATTGTACCATCATTCTTTAGATATGTCTAACCACAGAACACTATAATATTAGGTATTATATTCCGTGTATCTAACGAGTGCTAATAGTGATGGATCAAAACTATGCTATAAACTGTGTATTACGGAAAATCTGGAATAATTGGATGACGTTTTCAAATAATTTTCCTGTTTTCTCTATACCTAAAGCCAATATAATCATTACCTATGAATATTAACCATAATTATTATTTTACCAATGTATTGAAAACAAAGCGGATCGATCAGTTTACCATAAACATATTTGAAAAATGTGGTGTATTTTACGCACTGGCACAGACATTTTATACACCCTGTCACGTACAGTCGCTTTTGTTACGACAGCTTCACTCAAAGCGAGGTCCACGTGTGGTGTGGCTGTTTTATGTAACGTAAAATAAACACATTAAAAATAGCAGAAATATATTTTTCATTTCTCATACTCGGAAAGTAGTGTTTGTTTGATCAGAGCAGCGGGTCGAAAACGATGCTTCCCTCCCTTGGGCGGGAGAGACTCATAGTAATTGCTTCCCTCCCTAGGGCGGGAATGAATTTTAAAAATAGAACTAAAATTGGTTATTTAGTCGGCTATAATTTTTTTTACATAAATTAAGAAAACTATCGATTAAAAAAAAAATGCTGCGGTCTTGTGAGTGTATACAGCCAATGTGAATTAAAAAAAATACCTATTAAAGTGGGATGGCCCGCGGCGGTGATGCGGGCGGTGTGTTCCATATTTGAAATTTAAATTAAAAAAGACTATTTATGTATAATTTGGCGGGATACTAACTCTGTACCGAAATTATTTGATTAAAAACTACTATTTTTTACTTTCCTTATATTTGAAATGAAAAGTAGAGTGTTTAACACGGGTGAAAGTCATCAATTCCCACTCGGACTATAGCCGCCCTCGCTTCGCTCGTGCGTCTAAATACCTCGTATGGGAATTGATTTCTTTCCACCCTTGTATAACAATCTACTATTTCAACAGGTGAAAATTATATTTCAAATTACTTACTATTTTTCAACACCAGATTAAAGTCATGATGAATAAGTATCTATTAATTAGTCTTCTCATAATGTCACCAACGCCCATAAGAAGCGATTTAAAATTCCAATTGATACGAGTGTGACAAGGTAGCTTAGTGGTTAGAGCAACGCCACGGTACGGCAGAGGTCGCGGGTTCAAGTCGTCTCACCCGTGTCATTTGTTTTTAAATTATAAAACAATAAGTACATTTTATAACATTAAGTATTATAGATTCCTTGTACCTACATATAATCGAGTAACATGGGCAGATATGTATAATACAGGTACTTCTACCTACACTGCGATGGGTCATGGGACAAAATATTGTTTACAGACGCGGGCAGGAAATGCCAGCACTAATGCTTCGACGACGACTTTCGGCAGTCCCAACACAAACCAAGACACCTGTGTGTCTCTTCTCGTGAAGGATCAGAGATAAGCTACCAATTATCAGACTTGTATTCTGATACCGTACAATATGGATTAGTTCATTATAGTTCCTTCGATTAGATCATTGTACAATTATTCTGTAAGGTTATTTTGTGAGATTAAAATCGGCCTCGAGACTCCTGTGAGTATTTTTCGCTATTTCATAATATTCGTAGTTTCGGATTTGGCTATCCACGTACACTTAGAAAATTCACCCTGTATATTGAGCATTGGTGGCTTGGAAAGGCCCAAATGGAAAAAGAAGAAGAGGCAGACCAGTGAAACGTTGGCAAGACGAAATAGCTGAAATAGCAGGGGAATCATGGCTGTAAAAAGCTAAACACAGAAAGAGCTGGAAATTATTGAAGGAGGCCTATACCCGTAGAGGGCAAGGACCCCTCTACGGGTATAGGCCTCCTTCAATAATTAATGTAAATTAGAATTACTCATTAGAATTTAAGTAATATTATTTTGTAATTAAGGAATAATAAAGGCTTTTTTTTAAAGGCATAGATCGTGGGTCCTTGTGCAATTTGTATCCTGCTCTAAAAAAGGTGAAGGAAAACATCGTGAGGAAACCGGCCCGCCCTAGAACCAACAATTCAAACTTCGAAGACATATTGACATCCACCAACCAACGTTGCATTCGTTACGGCCTACCTCTCGCACAGAGAAGAGCTCTGTGTCCCAGCAGTGGGAGCATTATAGGCTGATTATGTGATAGGATTATCAAAAGCGATAGAAAAAAAAATCGGCCAAGTGCGAGTAGGACCTGCGCCCTGAGGGTTCCGTACAAAATATAAGTTTGTAATCTCAAAAAAACATTAAATGTGATACCTATAACTACAATTAAGTCTGTAATCGCATTTTTTTTTGTGATATACTTAACTACTAATTAACGGTTTTCGGGTTTCTTCCTTTACTTGTGCTGTGAGACCTTGCCTTTTGCCAAATTTCGTGATTCTGTGTCAACGGGAAGTAGGTACGGGTTATAGGTTTTTATTTATTTGCGAGTCTCAAAATGTGCTGCATAAGTGGCCGTATTTTTTTATTGCGTTGACTTAGAAGCTTGATTTTTAGGGTTCCATACCAAAATGGTAAAAAAGGAACCCTTATGGTGCGACTTCGTCTGTCTGTCTGTCTGTCTGTCTGTCACACCTGCTTATTTCAGTAACTACTTATGCTATAGACTTGTTTGGAACAGTTATAAAGAATGCTTGTTCACCTTTATTTCAAATGAAAAAAGTCCAAAAATATTTTTATTTTTATTGCAAAAGGGGCCGGAGTGGGGGTCCGAAATTTCAAAGTAGGGTTACTAGGTCAAATGACATATCATATGAAAGGGCTTGATCTGCACATTTCAAAATATATTTTTATCTCCGAAGTTTGCGGAGCGAAAAATCTGAAATAATTAAGAGCTGATAGGAATTGACCCAAATATTGCACCAAAAATAAAACGATGTTCCTAGCTAGTACAGTTTTTTCAAAATCATGAAAATTCCTTCACAAACAAACTTACTTATGCGGTCCGGTATTTTTTACTTTATACGTCCAAAAATGATACGGAACCCTCGGTGAGCGAGTACGACTCGCACTTGGCTAGTTTTTTTTCTTTTGAGTTACAGGTACGGAACCCTAAAAACCAACTGAGTGTATTGTACAACACTTCTAGTTTACTGTTACATCACAGGTATGACTGTGCTACTATTTGGGTCAAGTACGTAGGCGCCTAGGCACATATTTATACTGTAATTTGAGTAACAAGAGCGGTTTGCTAACTCTTGATAAAATTTACAACTTGACAGATAATAAGATAATGCTTTATCTCAGGGAATTGCGACTATATTTATATGAGCAATCTGCGTTGACATAACCGAGATGAGGGAAACTCAGCTTATCACTTCTGTACGGTCGCCGATCCCAATAACCGATGTATCGGCGAGATAGATTTTTGACATTAGGTACTTCTATAGAACTTATGTAAAAATAATTCTCTAGTAGGGAAAAGAGCCGATAGATTGGTTTGTGGGAACGGCCATAAGTTAATAAGTTAATTGCCACTGTTACTTCTACATCTAAGTATAAATAATTATAAAAAAAAACCGGGCAAGAGCGTGTCGAACCACGCACAGTCTAGGGTTCTTTCAGTCTTCTAACTGTAAACATAAGTTTAAATTTCCTAATATTATAATGAAATACAAACTTATTTTTGCGGTCAAAACTGAAAATAGTGAATATTTCAAAAACTTACTAACGTATCCTGTTCAAACCAATTTTAATCGAGAGTATTTATAGATTCCATAAGCTTGAAATAAAAAAATCATTTAGTAACTTCCATGTTATTTTCAAGGACCTATCCAACGATACCCCACATGAAGGGCTGCGTGAAAATATTTTTCTTCATCCCTCAGTTTCATGTATCCCTCCCCCTAATAATTTTATTCTTGTTCAAACCAATTTGAATCTTAATTATTTATTAGATGCTATTAGCTTGATTTTTTTCAGATTTTTTTATAACGCGGTTGGAAAATTACAGGGGGGGGGGGGGACACATTGTAAACGACTTTCGGAGCTCCTAGTTCGCTAAATATTCACTTACATAAAAAATTCATTTAGAAACTTCCATGTTATTTTCAAGGACCTATCCAACGATACCCCACATGAAGGGCTGCGTGAAAATATTTATCTTCATCCCTTAGTTTCATGTATCCCTCCCCCTAATAATTTTATTCTTGTTCAAACCAATTTTAATCTTAATTATTTATTAGATGCTATTAGCTTGATTTTTTTTCAGACTTTTTTATAACGCGGTTGGAAAATTACAGGGGGGGGGGACAAATTGTTAACGACTTTCGAAGCTTCTAGTTCACTAAATATGCACTTAAATAAAGAAGTAATTTAGAAACCTTGATCTTATTTTCAAAGACCTATCCAACGATACCCCACATGAAGGGGTGCGAGATAATATTTTTTTACAGCCTTCTAATTATTTTATTTTTTACAATAATTTCGCTACAGGTTTTTATAGCGGCTTACTGAAGACAACTACCTGTGAAGTTTCATACATATTGGTTAACTGTAGATTTTACGAGGGAGTGACAGACGGACAGACAGACAGACAGACAGACAGACGGACATGACGAAACTATAAATAAGGGTTCCTAGTTTTACTACGGAACCCTAAAAATAAGGTTAATAAAACCTAAAAAATTGAGTCAACTATACGGCGACATGCGAGCACGGACCACGGCCATACCCTGGATATCAGAATTTCGCCCAATCAGTAGATTGCACCCGAAGCGGTCTACGGTCCTTTAGAGGTGTAAAAAAATCGTCTTATATGCATCGAAACAATGCCAACATTAGCCTTACAATAACCAACCTTTTGACATTTGTACCATCCCACGCAATGAGCCTATATGACTAAGATACCGTTTACTTTCCAGAAAATTTTCTCGATCAGCACTTTCGTTCATTCAACTTTTTTCTCGTTGACTCACACGGGCTACTGTGCAAATTTGTAGATGCCGCTATTTCGTAATGAGTAACATTGTTTGTTTGTCATTATACCGTATGAATCTAGCTGAAGGAATTTGCTGAAGCGCCGTTTCCTTTGGCGTTAGGTACGCAGCGGATGTCACATAGGCCGAGTGAAGAATCGTGAAAATCGTATGCAGGGCATAGACAATGAATAAAGTATGAGACCGCCTTTTTGGGTTATAGATAATGAAAAAAATATGCCAAAATGGGGCAAACAAGCTGTAATATTTAAATTAAAACATAGGTACTACCTACATATTATACAGCCGAACATAGAACCTCCTTTTTTCAAGTCGGTTAAAAAGATTGCCTCGTTGGTCTAGGTGGTCCTTGGTTCGATCCCTAGGTCAGAATCCAGAATTCTGGCTGTACTGAAAAAATCCTAATGGTTTGGAAAATCCAGGACTTTGCTATTGGATTTACAGATTTGTCTCGGAGATTTTGAGTCTGACAATTTTGAGTCTGGATTTGTGCCTGGTTAGTGGCACTGGCAATAGGTACTCTAAGGGCAATAAACTCGCCCCTATTACCTACCTACATAGAATTTAAACATAAGTATAACTGGCGAACCTTACAAATAATATCTACACCTCTGCCTAAGCCTTCGGGGACTACAACAGGCGTCATGTTACCTATGTTTTTAATGGTATTATTTTTTTTTACCTAAAATAAGATAATAAAAATCTTCAAATTGAATGAATGGCTCTTTTCCTAACTAGGTATGTACGACCAGATAAATATTCACCTAACATTTTAATTTAGCACCAACGTGGGACAAAACTGAAAGTTCCATTTTTAAACGGCTTTCCACGAGCGCACATTTAGGACAATAAAAAAAAAAAGTGTGCAAACGCAGGACACTATACTGCAAAGTAACGAATCTCCTAAAGACCTAAACTGATAGAAATCTTTATCGGTAGATATGTACCTACTTAAACTGCAAGGAGAACTGGTTTAAAGTTTAAATTAAACAGCACTTTCTAAAGTCTTGACCGATAACGTTAAATATTTTAGGATCAAACGAAACTACCAGTGCGTGATTGATCTAAGTAGGTCGTCTATCTCTATGAGAATGTCTTGTCCACCGCCGTAATCGGAATGTGGGGCAATGACAAACAGACATCGGAACTATACCTAATAGCTGCTAGCCAGGAAACAAGTTACCTATACCTATCTATATGCTGCCGAATTCTTAAAACATGCTTGGTAGACCCAACCACGGTATTGGTGGTACTAACTTCAAGCCGTTCGTGGTGTGAGTAGGTACTGGTAACTGGGGGGTGATTCTCGTGGGTGATATATTGATATCGAATTCGATATATATCGCAACAAATGTCAAAATGGTAGGGGTTTGACAGTTGTTGCAATATAATATATCGAATTCGATATCAATATCGAACCCGCGAGAATCACCCCCCTGAACTGTTCTCTGCCTCACGTCATGGAAAGACTTTTGGCCGCAGGACGCTTCCGCGGACAAATGCCACACGACAGCACAAAGTCATTTATACCTTGTACAAAGTGAAGTGCCTGAGACCTACCTACTAAGCACTAACATAGTCCCTCCTAAGCCACGATTTACTAACACAATATTTTGATATTATGGTTATGTTATATGGGTCTTTGTAACCGGAAATAAATGATATCGTCAGTGGAAAGGCCAAAGTGGTTAGCCGCCAAAAAAAAGAGATTTGATTAACGTTCGAACTCGTTTTCCAAAAGTACCATTTTGGCGGCTTAGCATTTTCGCCTTTCCACTGACGATATATTATTATGTAGGTATTAAATAAAACTTGGTCCTGGTCATTTTTCGCCCTGTGCCACCCCTAGTTACGGCCCTGCTTGGGTCAAATTGCAGCATTGAGAAGAAAGTTACAATCATGACATCTTCTGTTACCTACTTACCGTTAGTTAACTGTCTGTGTTCGGTAACCGAAAGTAGGTAATTATCATGATGGCTCATATTCGTTTCTCATCATAGCTACCGTTACGGTACCTACCTACCTACTTCTACGTAATATTTGTTAGAATTTTAGTTGTGTCTGATTCAGTTTTAAGTTTCTCGTCTCTACTCAGACCTACCTACCTCAGACCCCGACTGCGATGAAAATTTTTTATTTAAACAAATACTAACACCAACACAACTTGGTATTCATTTTTTTTATTATTTTAGTTCAATACATGGCAGACGCGTTTTTTATTTTGTTGTGTTTTACTTAGGTACCTACCTAGTTTTCTTCATCATGCTAATAGCGAAGTCAAAGTCCAAATAGACCCCTATTAAATTACTAGATTTTTGTCAAAATTCTAGAATACATACGTTTAAGAACAAGTTAGGTATGTTACCAATGTTACCATCATGTTAGGTCATTAGGTAATCACAGCAGCTATCACATTTCCGAGATTTTTTTGTTGTCATTACCGAAAACAAAAGAGGTCAGTGTTACGTAAAGCCTGGCTGTTTCTTCATTGCAGAGACTTCCAACCTTTTTTGCGTTGAGCCTTCCCGGATTATAAAATAGTATATTATGCAATTAGTGAATAAAAGACGGATTTAAAGCGAGGGCCATAGATGAATCACGAGCTAGTGAAGGATTCTAACGATTGAATCACGACCGTAGGGAGTGATTCATGATGATTGAATCACGAGCGTAGCGAGTGATTCAAGTGTTAGAATCCTGAGCGACGCGAGCGATTCATGGCCCTCGATATAAATCCGTTTTATTCAAGAGTTGCATACTATACTTTATACCATGACTACGAGAAAAAGAAAGATTTAAGTGAAAATATACATATAATGAAGAAAAACTAAAGTTAAATTGGCTTTGATGTAAACCAGGCGTGATTTTTTGGGTAGCAAGCTTTCCACCTTTCCACTATATCGGCCGCCCTCTCTTTCACAAACTCAGGTGTTAACACATCTTCATCACTAGAATGCATTTTTAATCGATAAGAACAACACTAAACAAACACAAAATTAAAGATTAAAGTAACACTAAACTTTGTGTTCGTACAACTTACAGTATTCAAAATAGCGCCAATTTACTAAGGACAGCAAAGAACACAAAACAGTTTTTATTCTAATGCTAAACTCCTTGTCGAAAATGTCGACCAATCAAATTGAATTTAGAACACATCAATATAGGTCGAATACACAGATTACACTTACACTAGATACGGCAAGCCACGACCAAGCGTGCCCTGCATGTTCGACTGTTCGTACTAAAAAAAGTTTGTTAGCTCAGTGACGCTTAGTGATTGAAACAATTCTGTTTACTCTGAGCACATCACTAAATGGGCTGGGGTGAAGTTATCGTAGGTATAAAAAAGATGACACGTTCGGTTTTCATACAATCTAATAACGTGCCGCATCTAGCATAGGTTCTTTAAATCTGTGGTCAAATACATTGGTGTGTTCCATTTTCAAACATCAAAACAGTGAGTAAAAGTGCTTTTTATTCACTGTTTTCAGTGAATAAAATAAGCTTTTTAGAGGGGGAATGGTATAAAATATATTTAGGTACAATTTTTTTACTTTTTTTCATTGTTATAATAAAAACACATACAATTACCTCTATGCATAATCAAGTAAATTTAAACTTTCGTGTTCACTCTAAGAATAATTCTGTGCCTCCTGTGATAAGTGATACAAGTCAAAAAACGTCATTTTACAGGACAGCAAAAACAAGTTTAAAAAAATCTAGTTCGTTAATTAAGTGGGCTATGTTATATATCAGTGCACTCTTTTGTAGAACAAAACATTTTCTTTCTCTATATAATTTAGAGTTTTTGATAGATATTTAATTTTGGAAGTAATTCATGAAAAACCTGCGACTTGTAACTTTTACTTAGTTTTTTAGAATAATAATTCTAGCAAAATGTAGCAAAAGAATTTGTTCAAAGGGATATTACTCTAGTCACATCAAAATTCACGATAAATATACTGAAAAATAAAATGTGAAGTTAAATACAATAGCATTTAAATCACGAAGCACGAAAAATAGTGTGTTAAGTGACCGGTTTTGGGGTTACAACTTGACAAATATCGATTGTCACGAATTTTTTGCCAAAATCCCTATAGTTGTATCACTTTGCACAAAATTATCTCCGAAACTATAGCAGATAGAAGAACGTGAGTTAGACCAAAAAACACGTTTTTTTTTTTTGATAATGCTCATGTGAAAATCACAAAAAGGGTACAACTCGAGTTATATCACTTAGCACAGGAGGCACAGAATTTATTGAATAGAAAGAAAGCATAAACTTTCGATATAAGTCTTGAAATGTTTTTTTCTTAAGCATATCCGAACTATTCCGAACATATTGCCGAAGCCCTGCTTTGTTGGAATAATTACTATAGGCAGAGTGCAGTTGATGCGTGAGTCAAGTCATACAGCCCTCCCCGTGACTCACGCAAGCTCTAATTTCTTCAACAAACATACATTACACTCATTAATTATTCTAGGTAATTACCTATAACGAGTGTGATCAAGACATCGTTGTAGATAATAAGCTGACGCTTCACCTTGGTTTACTAACGAGTGCAACGCTTTGGTTCTTAATTATTTGAGATGATTATCTTTGTCAGATTAAAACCCACCCACAGTCCCTATATCCACAGGGGCCTAAGTGGCGTAAAACACAAAAACACAAATTAAAATGGCTCATAAATGGCTTTTTAATGTTCTTAAGTTACCACTAGTGAGTGGTTCGAGTGGTAAACCGGCTGTGGCTACGATTGACATAAATTTAATATGAGTATTACTCTTTCTAACTTGAGGGGCTCGTGGCTAAATGACGGCCGCGCTGATCGATCGATCTGCGAGGTTAAGCTGCGCTTGCCGCGGTCAGTCCTTGGATGTGACCGTTCTTTACACATCGAGACCCCTCCGTGCCTCGGAGAGCACGTTAAGCAGTCGGTCCCGGTTGTCATAGGAATATCTTTGACAATCGTCACGGGTAGTCAGAAGCCCTAAAAGTCTGACAGCTGGTCTAACATTCGAATACCGGTATACCCATTAATTGGGTTGTGGAGGTCAGATGGCAGTCGCTCCACGTAAAATATTGATATTCAGCCAAAACTAGTTAGACTGGATGCCGACCCCAATATAATTTGGGAAAAGGCTAGGCAGATGACTCTTTCTAACTCATAGGATGTTCCGTAAGACAAAAGGGGATATTTATATTGTAGTGTTTATCTTTTTTAACACTCCGTCTATGTTAATTATTCCTCAAAGTGCAGGAGTATTGGTAGGTACTTATCTACTTTTATCATAAATTACAAAACTCCTTCAGCATTTCTTCAGTGCAAACTTCCACTCCAATCTTATGAATACGAGTGATAGACAAGTGATTGATAATGATAACCATGGAAGACTCTTGAAGACTTGAACACATTTGGCTCTTGAAGACTTGAACCCCTGAATCAATATCAACGACCCTTTGAAGCGTGATTGGTAGGTGATTTAAAATTCAACTGATGCAAGCGTGATCAAATACCTATCAACGAGTGGAAAAAACAGGCTCTTCAAAATCTATTCTGATAGTGAATAATATAATAATTTTGACATTTTCTCTGAATCTATCGGTCACTTCCGAAATAGTGTAAAATGTATGGTGGGAGGTCGCAATTAGCAGAGGCGAGGGTTGAGGGGGGGGGGGCGGTGCGGAGTGGTGGCGGGATCGCAAGTGGTTTCGTTTCGAACTGCTGTGTCATGCCTATTCGTTCATTCACAGTATTTAAATATTTTGGAGGCGCGAATGGGTGTGGCATCAGTATGGCGGAACTGTTTGCGATTCTGTTGCTGCTATGTTGGGCCGGCTTCCTCTCGCCCGTTGTCGTTGGTGGTCTGAACGTTGCGACTCCTTGCCATTATGGTATTTTGGCACAAGGTGCAAACATTACAAATAATGACTATCTAGCTGTGTCTTCTGTTATCTTTTTGTTTTATATTGCATGTAGTGTTTGCTTTTTATTAGTTAAGCAATTAACATAATACCTACTATATAATATATATGCATGCTCCATAGTACATAAGTATTATTGTCTTAACTGTAAGCGAACCTGAATAAATAAATAATCGCACATCTAATATACCTACCTACCTTACCTATTTGACCTCCATGTGAACCCTCTACCCTCAGATTATAAAACAAAAGGTTTTATAATCTGAGCCTCTACCCAATAAATCTAGTGAAATCTGAGTCTATTCTCGCCATAGCTGTAAAAACATGGCTGGTATGCTGGTATGAACATAAGTTTGTGAAATCTTATGGTGTGGAGTTTGGCTCGTGCACAAATAGAACTGGCCTGCAGGGCTGAAACTAACACGTTTTACTAATTATTATAGATTAATTATGAGACTCATTGTTTATAATAAAATCAGCCTAAGACAATCCAAAATTAACCATATCGCACTTTTAAAGGTAAAACTGATTATCTAACATGTAGTTTCATGTCAGATAATCGGTTTTAGATAGGTACCTATTGCTGTGCGCCTACTCTGCTTTCCATTTTAAACCCTTACTTAGGATCATATGACAAACATTTGTACTTTTAGTTCACAGCCACAGTCGTGTCCTCGAGACGCGATACGGTCGTTCCTCGTTCTTGCCTAAAACCTTCTAGCCACGAACCAAAGAAAATAGGTACAAGTCTTTGCCATGAATTGTGGTCAAAAGGACACAGGCTGGACCAGGTCACAGTCTGCGTTAAAGTCTTGTTGACTTTGTGATAGACTGTGACAATGTGGAATTTCTTTAATTTTTCGAGCGTTCCGTGTCCCGTGGGTAGCAATGATGTCTATGGTTGCAGTTAATGACCTTTGGGGCTTCGGAGTTGCTAATCAACTTGATTGTCTCGCTTTTGTTTCAATTTGTTAGATAAAGCTGCCATAGTTAAGAATCTTTCAAAGTTAGAACAGGGTTTACGCAAACGATAACTCCGGCGCGGCGATCGAACTTATTCCTCTAGGTTCCTTAGAGCTTTTATAATTTGACAATAGCTTACCCGTCACTATTAGCCAGTGGCGGATTCAGGAGGGGGGCTAGGAGGCTGAAGCCCCCCCGCCCCCCAAATCTTAAGGTCTGGCAGATTTCAGATTAGATTAGTAGGTAATTTAGGGTTGTGCTTGTGACTTTTACCTCTTAGCCGCGCCCTCACCATAATTATATTTGAAGAGCCCTCATTCACCCCCCCAAAATAATGGCGTGGGCCATGTTTGTTTTTCAACAAACGCCAGCACCCACCTACTTCCTTCACGTGGCAACTTATGCGGTTGAGTCCGTAATTTTATGTTTTTCTATCATTCCATGATAATTACGGAAAACTACTGTCGGTCGGTAATGCTGAGATAAATTAACATAATATCACCTGAGTGGCCTGACCACGACCGTTGACTGAATAAGTATTACGTACCTAGTCGAAGTTCTATTAGAGCAAAATATTTAGAAGGGCCTATATGCTTAAATTAATTTTAAGCTGTTGTCTTGTTCAAAACTTATGCACACTTACTGTCAAACAGGCCAAAACGGGCGCTGCATCCCTAAAGCAAACTATATCCGTCACAGGCGAGATAACTAAGTCTGAGACGCGAGCAGCTGGTCCGGCATACCAGTGCGAATTCGCGACAATGTTTCTCAATGTGCAATACTATACGCCAGCTTCCTAAAGGTCGCATTTGTTTAGAGAGCCAAGCACGTTTGGGTTACACTTTACTACCGTTTGGGTAATTAGGTAGGTACCTGGCGAGATAAGGGTTTCGAGAAAAAGATTAGCAAGACAATGGTACAATACAGGTAAAGATGGTTCCAAGGAATTTTTAAAAGCTTTTCGTACAAGATAATTAACTTGTTTTATTTATTTATTTTAGACTTTAGTATATAAGTATTAATATTTTATCTAATAAAACTGCGATGACGGTACTTAAAGGAAAAAAAACCAGTTAAATTCATAAATTCTTTCTTTTTGAAGTCGTTTAAAAATAATATTATCTAGGTACTAAGGCCTATTTTGCGTTTCAGAATAATTCTCATAAAATTATGTCGTCAGTGGAAAGGCGAAAGAGCTTAACCGCCAAAAAGAAAGAGATAATTATGATTTTTTGTCTTAAAACAAAGCCTTAGGCTGTTTGTGCTCTACACGTTTACAGCACGTTTTTTCACGGACCGTTTTTTTTTTCATACATTTTAAAAAGTGGTGGGGCACGCCTATTGGCTAAAAATCCGTATAAAACCGAATACGAATTGAAAACGTCTGTAGTGCAGAAACAGCCTTAAAACTCGTTTTCCAAAAGTAGGTAACTACTACTTTGGCGGTTTAGCACTTTCGCCTTTCCACTGACATGGACATGATGATAATCAATTTGCTACTAAAATATTCAAACGAGCCTTTTAAACCTGGGTTGAGTGATTTAAATCAACTTAATTTAAATCATTATTTAAATCAAATAAATCGTGATTTAAATCAACTTTGATTTAAATCGGTAGGTATTTAAATCATGATAATTATAAATCAAACCTTCCAACAACCCTGTTTTAAACTACTTACCTAAACCTATCCTCCTCTTGGTCTTCCCGCAGTCAGGTAAAAATAGAAATCCCAGAATTACCAAAATCGTAATCGTGTAAGTATATTGTTGATAACATTGATAATAAAAGTTACGATTGGGGAGTTACCGTAAAAATAAAAATATTCGATTAGTATATTCCATTAAATTTCAGTACCTACTCATTCAATTTATTGTTAACCATTTTGGCGACCAAATAAAGGCCAACTTTCAAGGTTGAATTAGAATCTTGGTAATTAATTAATCGTCAGCATCGTAGTATTATTTTGCTGAATTGGTTAAAATTCAGTGTTCTACCAATAAAACCGATTTAAGCATGCATGCCTGTACCATTTGTATAAAGTTACCCATCGTCCACTGTCCACCGGTGAATATTCCCAGCCTGCTAATCGCGGTCATTCCGCATTCACTCGCTAACATCGCATCGCAGTTCGCTTAGCACGCTCAGTTCGAATTTGGCGCGCAACCGGTACCGGTCAGGCAGCCAGCGACGTGCGCGCCTTTGCCCAAAGAAGTTGTATCGAAACGAAACGAAGAAAGAAAACTTTTATTTGTTTGTGTTTATTTATTTTTGATGGAAGTCAACGAACTGGTTTTACTTTAAAATGAAAGAATTTAGTTTAGTGTAAGCTGTAGTGAAGTTTAATTATTAAGTAATTAATTAGCAAACAGTGCCAACGGATACATACATGGTATGTAATGTAAATTGTATTGTTTTTTTATCAGCCAGCGGTTATCATGTGCGGTCAGTGCGAACTTATTAAAGCTTTACAAACTTTACATCCTTTGTTTAGGTAACTCCGGCGACGCGTACGCTTACGCCCGAATGGTAGTAGCTCCTCGTACTATAAACAAGTTACCGTAGTATTTTATAATGGACGGCGAAAGGAAAATCCACATGAGCGAGGGTGTCCCCTTGAACTCACCAGGTGCGGCTAACATTTTTCTGAATACTGGTAAAAATACGAAAGTTAATTCACCCGAAGGGACTGTCATACATCTCAATACAGGTGACTTATTTAGTTTATAAAATGAAATAATTATGATTTAATGCACGAATAAGTAAATAACCTGTTAATTTATTGATTGCAGAGAAACCGTCGGACCTCGGCGTGCATATAAATACGACGTTCTCAATAGCGTCTTCCAAGAAAATAAAGCTTTTGTTCGTGTTGAATTTTTTGTTGAGTATTATATGCGTGGTTATAAGTTGTTCGATAGCGTTCTACTACTGGAACGAAATGATATCGATGAGGAGACAGCTGGACATGATAAAGGACCACTTTATAATTCACAATTTGAACCAGGACAGAGTGGTACAAAGTGCTCTGGTGGCGCGCCCCAGACCGGGCGTCGACGATGCGCGAGAGCCGAGAGCAAGGTCCTTTGACGACGATGAACCCCCACAGAATGCCAGAAAATACTATGTTGAAGACCTGGGAGAAGACATGTTGCTGGTAGACTCAAAGAAAAAAAATGCAAGCAAAGACAATGCTCCTGTTTATGACTTAACGGTGCTACAAAAAGGTCAATATAAATCTGTACTCACATAAATTTATAAATAATTATGCTGTATGTGTCATTCATTACAATAATGTTTGATTTTATTAATTACAGAGTTAGTGGTGGCTCAATTCAATGGTGGTATACGAGAACTCAACATGGGGAAAGAACGTGAGTATTAAAACAATTCAATTTTCATTTAAATACCTATACTTTTATTTTAATGAGGTTGATATGATAAATAAAGTCATCTTGTTATAGGTAGAAAGATAAGTAGTTAAACAACAAAAAATAAAAACGTTAATGCAATAAAAAACTTAAATTAAATTAATAATAGGTAGGTATTATGTAGCCAGTTCATTACATAATAACAATTATTATTATAAACAGATAAATTCTTGTTGATTATGTCAATCTCAAACAAAAATAGAACTTATTGTAAGGTGTTAAGCTTGATATTTAATCAGACGCATGCACTAGGCAACAGAGATTTATTACAAACTTTTCATAACTGCCACTTTTATAGGAACTCCTTACTAAATCAAATCCTTTATTTACTTTTTAATGATTCCTAGCTATAAAATACTGATAGCCAGATAGTAACTGTGGCAATTTTTTCTTTTTTCATGTAATCTACAAAGCAGGTATTTTAAAAGTTTTTAGTCTTCTAATTTTAAAATTGCTTCCTATTCTTAACAAGGCACTCTGGCTTTTAGACCAGGTAAACAAAAGAACAATAAGTTTTTTATATTGTTGTATTGTAGGTAAATCTAATACAAGTGCAAATATGTGTTTAAAATGATAATTTATGTGTATGTGACACAGACAGGATACGCCTAGATATTTGCATTGTGTACACTACAATTACACACTATTTTCATCCTTAAATGGAAGCAATAAGGTTGCTAATACTAAGTACAGAAAAGTTACCAGCCTGACATAGTTACTTTGTGCTAAGAGACTTGGCTCAGAACTTATAAGGGATGTGTTGTCGTAATTAATCTGCTCATAATAATTAAGCGACTAGACAATGTTACATAATTCCTTTTGTATCATCTGCATTCATTAATTGTGGCTACCAATTTATAGCTAGCTGTTAATTTATAGTTATTTAAAGACTAAGGCATATTCCAGAACGATACTCGAGCACCGATCTCTGCTTGAGCATAGATTTCAACCAATCAAATGGCTTTAAATCTATGCTCAAGCAGAGATCTGTGCTCGAGCATCGTTCTGTAATACGGGCCTTAGATTCTAAGATTTGAATTGCGGCGTCCTAACGGTTTTGCCCGCGAAAATCTTTGTCTATGACACTTGACCTTTACAGCCATTGGAAAAGACAAAATAAGGCAGCCCGCCTTCAGTTATTCTTACGTTTTTTGCAATTTGCAGCTGAGAATCAAGTTGTATGTTGATTAAAATATTATGATTCGCGACAGTAACAAATATGTAAGTATTTATAGAATAACGATTCATTAACCTTATGAATATTTCATAAAAATAATATTCGTTAGGTTAATGAAAGACTTTTGATATGATTTTGAATAGGTATTATTATATTTATTATTCAGTAAACTTAATCATCCTTACAGTTGCGAATCGTATACTTAGATCAACATACCTACCACATAAAACATACCTAGCTGCATTTAGCAAAATATCGATATAATTTTTTCTTTCCATATGAGAAATGTTTCGTAACAAGAACAATTTAAGTCTATTGATTCAAGTCTATCAAACCTACATAGATTCACCTTTTCCATGAAACTAATTGACCCCATTCAATCAAACTGGGCCAGTATTAGCAATACAAAATGATTGGTACCTACCTACTGTTAGAACTAGCCAAAGCGTTAATATTTTCTGTATATTTATACCGGCCATATTTGGTCAATATCATTAAAAAAACCAGACAAGAGGGTTCCGTACAAACTTAATTAGCTACCTTGGGTGGCACCCGGTGCGGAAGTTGGAGGTGTCATGGTCACCCCATCGAAAGTAAAAAGCAATAAATTTTATATGATAAAGGACATGGATCATTTATCTATATCTATACTTCTATACTAATATTATAAAGAGGAAAGATTTTTTTTGTTTGTTTGTATGTTTGTTTGTTTGTTTGTACCGAATAGGCTCCGAAACTCCTGGACCGATTTTAAAAATTCTTTCACTAATAGAAAGCTACATTATCACTGAGTAACATAGGCTACTTTTATTCCCGAAAAAATGCACAGTTCCTGTGGGACACGCGGACGAAGTCGCGGGCGAAGTGCTAGTTATTTATAATAATTATTGAAGAAATGTAGTATGGGACGGGGAATCCCCCACGACAGCGTCAGGCTCTTTTGCGGGAATCCCCGAATTATACATAGAGCTGAGCTAGTGCTAGTGGAGGAATCCCCGAAAAAGATTTTTTGTGCAAATTTTTTTTTTTTTTTTTGTTTGTACATTGTTCTTAAAGTTGAGAGATCATGGACACCCGGTGCGGCCCGCCCCCGCCGCCCCCGCTTTGCTACGCCACTGCGTATATGTATAATACATATAATTTAAATATATTTAAAATCAAATAAGATATTTCACTAGAAATATTCAGTAGCGCCATCTATGAGCAAGATGCCGCTATTATACATATACTTCTTCTAGTGGCGCCATCTATGATGCCTCCACCCGTTAATGGTTCCATTTTTCCTTTTGAGGTACGGAACCCTAAAAATAATTCCCACGTAGGTGACATAGGTACATAACATAGCAACCGATTTAGATAAAGGGAACTCCCCCGTAGGAAGTTATTATAGCATGGCAAAATAATAACATTGTTTTTCAGAATGTAGGTACCTAAACACACCTAATATATACAGAGTAATTTCCGCTAAAGCCAATAATATAGTTTTTTCAATATTGCCAGTAAACTAAAAAAATAAAATAATAATATTATTTTTAAGCGTACAAATACTGTGCTATGTCATAGTTTATCGATTTAGGATGGTATTACAGAACGTAACTCAGGCTTGTAATCTTAAAACTCGATTTAAACAATAAAATTACTTGAATCCACTCCCAAGAAGAGTTTCGTGGTTGCATTTAGTTCTATAATTTGGCCTTAGTAGGACCTACTGTTGTTACGCATCCGTCTAAGTGTGATATCAATGATAATATTATGCACTTAAGACTTTCTAGATAGCGCAGTAATTGGAAATTGTTATCGAGTGTAGTACTATTGTTAACAATTCGATGACTGACACATTTCTTACATCATTGTATCATAACAATAACATATTTGTTTATCTATACCACAGATAATATAATACTATACGTACAGATGCATCATCTCATACAAAGAAATGTGACCGATTTAGCGCGGGCTATCTTCGGGCTATACATTTTTCCGTGCTGAAATCATTTTTAAAAATTTGAACAAATATTTTTCATGATGTATTTTTTCATGTTCTCAATTTTACACAAACTTCAATAACAAATCGATACATATAACGCCATCTATTATGAGTTATTTCAACAAATGTTACTTTGTTCCTGATGAGACCCCGTGTCTATACATAGTTCCTAAATGTTTCCAGCTATTTCGCTCTACTTTTAAAAGAACTACTTCAGGTAACCATATAAGAAGTGTCCTATGTTTTAATATTCAGGACATGGTCTATGGTGCCGATTCTGTTGTTTACGAACTAAACTAATTTAGTCGTATTATGTCTCCTTCTAATAAAAAAACATGAGAGAGGGATAGCAGATATTTAATCCTGTCAAATTAGTCCACTTAAATAGTTTTAATGTCAATTTAGTCGTAATTGCAAAAGGTTATTATATATATTTATGGTTATAGTTAACTATTTTCCCGTAAATGACAAGGGCGTAGACTAATTTGACAGTTCTAAATATTTTCTGTCCTTTTTCAATGATATTTGTAAGAAAGAGATATAGTGTGATTAAAATTAGTTTAGTGCGATGCTCAACAGAATCAGTACCTATGTGACAAATATCATCCAAATCTGTTCAGCCGTTTATGGGTAAACATCTTTACAAACTGTCATAATTATTATTTACTAGCACTTTGCCCGCGACTTCGTCCGCGTGATACACGTAGCGCCATCTAGCGTCCTAGAGCAATTGTGACCGTCGAAAGTTATTGTTCTTCCCCCGGGAACAGTATTTTTTTTTGGATGAAAGGTACCCTATGTCCTTTTCTGTACCCTTGACAAATAATATGCATGATGATTGGTTCAGTGGTTTGGGCGTGAAAAGGTAACAAACAAACTTAGTAGTATTGGGATTACACATTTCTCTCGGGAATTTACATAACTAGGGAGTTTCGAACTTTTAACAAGTTGTACATAACTTTGTTCGATTGTTTGTGACCACAGCATGACAGCAACCACAGTTCGCAAAGTTTTACCTACATTGCGTTTTACAATATTTTATGAGTTCCCTTCGAGGTTATATTGACTCCCCTATTTGTCACTTTGTTTAGGTCTAAACGTTTTATGTTTTTAGGGTTCCGTACCTCAAAAGGCAAAACGGAAATACTTTATTGTCCGTCTGTCCGAGGCAAGACCCTTAACGGGTGGAGGCATCTGCTCTTAATAATATTGACGCTGGGTTCACCAGCTCTAGAATAACAATATACTTCATTTCAATAGAACTGTCGAACTATATACATAAATAAACTTTTTATACAAATTTATAAAATTTTGACAATTTGCCATACTGTACCCCGATCATGAGTTTTTTTGACGTGTAGTATCGTTAACGTAAGCATATTTTGAATTGAAAATACACGTTTGTTACACAATATTTATATAAATTAAATACTTAATTAATTACTCTGTATTTTTTAAAATGTGCAAATTGTATAAAATTTTATCAAAATGTTCCAGGACTGCTGTATTTTAAATTCAAAATATGCTTACATTAACGAAACTACACGTCAAAAAAACTCATGATAGGGGTACTGACATTGGTTACATTTACTAATAGTTCGCATGTTCTATTGAAATGGACCTTCCCTATTCCGTCATTAGAATATCTTTAGGTACATTTGGCATGACTTTCCATCCAACACCTAAAATGGGCATGTTGATGCACCTAAAAGGAAAATCTATGAAGTATGTTCAATTGTTCATAGAAAATACTTATTTTCTATGAACAATACAAAACAAATAATTGGTTTAATACTACAATAATAAGGTAAACTTTAATCAGAAATCCAAAAATACTCCCTCAATTTCAACATATTGGTCTTGAAAGTGGTTTTTACTAAAAGGGGAATAATATTAAGCCGACTGTGCCATCTGAGTGTGGGCTTTTATGTAGCCAGGAGCCTTTAGTTACATAAATAATTTAGGTAAAGGAGTTTTCGAATTTTAAAGTTGGTACCCACTTTAAAACACAAACAAAACGTATAGATCGAGTAATTAATATTTTATTTTAATTTAAAAAGTGAATGTACTCTATTTCACGCGTCATGGGACATTTAATTTTCAAGTTGGGTTAGCAATACGTACCTACGCTGTTTCAAATTTCATTTGGCAACAATTACTTTTTTTTCTTTAAATTCTAAAGACGCGAAAAAAGGAAAAAAAAACCGGCCAAGTGCGAGTCGTACTCGCGCACCGAGGGTTCCGTATCATTTTTGGACGTATAGGTAAAGTGAAAAAAACCGGACCGCAAAACTAAGTTTGTTTGTGAAGGAATTTTAATGATTTTGAAAAAATTGTAGGTACTAGTTAGGAACATCGTTTTATTTTTGATGCAATATTTGCGTTAATTCCTATCAACTCTAATTATTTCAGATTTTTTGCTTTTAAGTTAAATAAACAGATACCTAGTTGGTTCTTGCATGAGAATTTTACGAGTTGTACTTCGATTACCGTTCTTTCGATTGTACCGTACGATTATAAAACTTTAAATTCTCTTTGAAATACGTGTCAACGTTCTTAGGAAGCAACTTAGTATGTATAATTTTTAAATGTTGAAAATCCAGTAGGTGTAAGGTACAAGCTCATCTTAAGTTCTTGAACCTTTACTGACGTATTATGAAACAGACAAACGAGATTGAATGAATATTCGGGGCCGTTGGGCCAAAATACCCACGAAAATAGTCCTTAAATGTTTTTCTATAGAAAAAAATATATAGGTATTCTTGTCCACTGTAAAAAATGTGCAGGCTAAATGTCGAATTAACCTGAATTCCCACATTCCATCATAATTTTGCGACTTTTTAATATTAAACAACAGATATACCAAAATGTTAGCCGTTTTATCAATTTGCGCCTGCGCATATTATAAAGATCAAGAACGGTGTCAGTAGGCTATGGCTATGTCACTGTTTATTATCGTTACTATCGAAACTGCGATATTTTTAAACATTTTTTGTATAACGCAAAATGATAACAAGATACTGCTGATAAGGAAAAGAAAGCAAGGCATGCATGTGTGACATACAATATCCAAATAGTTGGATGTTCTGTTTCCGCTATAGTCTAGTTGTTTTTTTAGGGTTCCGTACCTCAAAAGGAAAAACGGAACCTTTATAGGACCACTTTGTCGTCCGTCTGTCCGAAAAATTTACAACTCTCATACATTCTGGCTACTTTTGTTGTATTATTTTTCCGACCATTTGGTTGATTTTTTTTTACGATTCGGATATGAGTCTCATAGGGAAAGTTGTTCAGTATGACGCGTAGAATCACCCCCTTAAAGTTGCAGATGACAAAAGCAACAGCCTGTATGTAAATTGACTAAGGTTCCGTCTGTCTACTATCTCAAACTCAATGATGTCAAGCGATAATGTGATAGATAATAGCGTTGCTGAGCATTTTCAGCCAGCTCAAAATTATTTTCCAAATCTCTACAATTTTACTCTATTTTTTCCTCAGCTATCATGGGTCCTTGGGTTCGCGACGAAAACGTCTCCTCAAAGGGCAGCGAAGACAAAATCGAGCTGAACAGCAACTACGTCACCATAAAAGAAGGCGGCCTTTACTTGATTTATGCTCAGGTATGTCTACCTACTATGTATTACGAGAAATAAGGAAATCTTCAATTGCATTTTTATACGTTTGCGGTACATAAAGGTCAAGTCTGTGATCCTATAGGCAGAGAGCTGCAAATAATGGTTTTATTACTTACTAGCTTCCGCCCGCGGCTTCGCCCGCGTTTTTGAGATAAAAAGTAGCCTATGTGTTATTCTGATGTAGGTATAAGCTATATTACTGTAAAGTTTCATCAAAATCCGTTCAGTCATTTTTGCGTGAAAGAGTAACAAACAGCCATCCATACATCCTCACAAACTTTCACATTTATAATATTAGTAGGATACGATTCGTTAGCTAATGTAAGTAAAGTCAAGACAGTCTAAAAATCTATTTAGTTTTATAGATGAGGTGAGGTAGGCGGCTGGGTTAAATAAGTGTAAAATAGCCGTTTCAGGAAGTATCTACAGTCGAGTTTTATTACTTTTGTCCCACCCCTAAGGCCCTAAGCAAATCCTGAGTATACTCGAATCATGGTCACAACTATAATCTACAAGGGAATCTCTTGAAGGGACGTAAATCGTATACGCATATTATAGTTCATCGATCGCTGTTTACGTTCCATAATATGATAAAAAACAAGCGTATCGCTATCTATGGGATATTGTATGGCAGCAGTACGCGCCTGATAAAAGGCTATAATAATATTACTGTTTTATAAAAAAACTGGGATTTTATTCGATGATAAAGGTTTAAATTATATTTAGTATGTGGATTTAGGTCATCATTTTCCATTTTGTCATTTGCTGAAGTAATCTAAAGCAGATTATTTGCAACACAACATGTACCTAATGCAACATTTTTCCATACATAGTAGGAACATTTAAAACTATTACCAGCCGGGCTAACATGCGCACCGCGACAAATTTTGTCGACTGTTTTGTCTCGCTCTTACTCCTGCGAATACGAGACAAATGCACGATAAAAGCGTCGACAAAATTTTGTCGCGGTGCGCATGTTAGGCGCTCAGGCCATGGCAGAACAATGTCTGGGAAACACTATATTATAGAATACTGTTCATTTGTTAACTAGTTAATCAATAAGAGATGCAGAATGCACCGCAAAAAAAATTACATGCAGAAAAAACCGTATCATGCAATCACAAACCGATACTAGATTGCATGATACCTTTATTAAACCGTTCCATTGCCCGACCCGGTAATCGAACTCAAGACCCCACGCTCAGCTATCGCACTTGTTACCACTACACTAGGTATTTTGTAACTGGAATGACTTTGTCAGTTTTCATTATTTCTTTTACAAATGTTTTACATAGACTCTTTCAATTAAAATATTTTTTTGGTGTTTCGGCTTTTGCATTATCAAATGTTGTTTAATCATTACCCTTCCTTTTGGCTTTGCCGAGTCGTGTAAAAAGTTTAAATGTATATTCAAGTTGCCGTACAATTATATTCCTTATTCATAAGCAATTTAATAATTCTAAATTAACATTGACAGTGAATAGTAGGCCTTTTCGACCGCAAAACGATGGAGATTCCACAGACTATAACTAACTAACGTAACACTCCGTGGTTTTGTACGTCATAAACATACAACATGTAACAAAAACCCTGTTCGATACTAAAGGGGGCCATAATACTCATCATTATGAACAATATTTTGTATGAGAAACCCCGAAATCGCAAAAAAACAATCTAATGCTCCATACATTTTATCGATTTATGTGAACAGCAATTTATTATTTTTTTATTTTAGGGTTGGTCCTATAGTAAAAATTATTCATAATCATGAGCATAATGGACCCCTTTGGGATCGAACAGGGTTTTTGTTACATGCTGTATACAACACGTATTTTTTTTTATTCATCTGGCCTAACCCTATTTCAAAATCACACGATGCACCGTATTTTTTGATATTTTGAAAACAGGCGCGGGATACAGCAGGGGCAATGGGTGCAATTGTCCTGACCAATAGGCTAGTCCTGGAATTGGTGACCCCTGATATACAGCATTTATTTTCCAGTTCCATATCCATACTTATCCCACTTGTCATTTTCCCCAGGTGGTGTACCTAACACAGGCACCGAACTGCTACTTCATATGGGCGCGTCAACCCGCCAAGGAGCCTCGTTTAATATCCGCTTGCGCGACAGGCGACGACTCGAGCAAGCGATCACTGAGGCAGTCCCAGATATCGTGCTCCGTTCAAACGGTCGCTCGACTTTATAAAGGCGACACCGTGAACATCGCGCAAAGGGAACCCAACAGAACGGTATGGCTCAAACCTGGCTATAGCTACTTCGGTTTCGTGAAACTTAGTTCCTAAAAGGCTGTGAATTATTTAAGGTAGGTTTTGAATGAAGTAGGTCATTCAACTGTGAGTCACACGCGAATGTTATGCAGACAGTGAAAACCTCACACTGTGGTGAGGGTATTTTTTTTCTAATTATGGTCAGAATATTTGTAAGAAAATATAATTGTTAGGTATTCGGCAAGGGGATTAACAAGTTTATAAAGACTGGAGAAAGAAAATATCAGTCAACAATATTCAAGCAAAGTATTATTATTAGTAAACTTGTAATAATGTAAGATAACAGGTTAGTTGACCAAAAAATTAAGAGGTCCCCAAATCAGGTATTCTTGATATCAATATCAGGCATACATTGTACCGGCGATTTAGTCCCTAAAGTTTTCGCTAAATATTAGAGTGGCTATTATTTAGCCTGTAAATCAATAGGTATCTGTCTTGTAGTCACTGTTTGCATAATATTCGCGTAGTGAGTGAAGTGTGATAGTTTATCACTGCCAGTGAGAGGATTGGTGCTAGATATGTATTAAGACTCCTTGTTACAGTAAAACTGTCTTCAGACTACGTATGCTATATACTCGTAGTTTTGCGCGCCATACAAAGCCATACTATACATATAGTATAGCACAATGTGAACGTGTCCATCAGGGCTAACATGCGCGCCGCGACAAATTTTGTCGACTGTTTTGCCTCGCTCTTACTCGTGCGAATATGAGACAAATGCACGATAAAAGCGTCGACAAAATTTTGTCGCGGCGCGCATGTTAGGCGCTCATAACAAAGTATGGTGCGCGATATTGTCGTGCTATGAGCTATATGCTATAATGCTATATAGTATAGCGTAGTCTGAAGACAGTTTTAGTAACAGGAGAGTGAGCAGTTTGCTTAAGAAATGTGAGCTCACAATAATTAAGGTATGTTTAAGTATTTAGGTGATAGCGCGTGCCATATTGTACATAATGAATTACGAACACATTACAATTGACGTGTATTGTACTTATAATTCATAATATTGATGTATAAGATGATCCGAACACTTCCATACAATACGGGTGCGATTATGGATGGGCAAACCACCGGGTTTTATTGGTAAACTAAACACCCGATAAACACCCAAAATTTTATGTTTATCGGGTGTTTACCAAAAAAATGGGATTGCCCATCTATAGGTGCGATGTTTGATGTTTTCAATTACCAGTGCATTGATCTCCCTAATTGGTAAGAATAATCCCACTTTGTGTACCAAATTATTGTGTTAAAAATGACAAATGTTTATTTTTCGGTTATAATTATTATTGTCAGTCAGTGTTGTAATTATAGTTAAGTTGGGAATAATTATTATCGTAGTGTGGGGAGTACTTCCTGCTCAAGAGCATTTTTTGCGTTGACTCATATTGTTATGTACGTGTAATTATACAATTTGTAATTTAGTTTTTATGCAATATTAATGCTATACTATGCTGAGTACTAGGTTAGTATAGTTGTAAGTTACCATTATTTGGTATTTACCTTGTAGTATTGTTAAGGCAATTTTGGACTGTGGTAGAATGCCGGCAGCATACAATACCATAATATTTCTAATGTACTGCCCTTCAGGCTTTTTTGGCCAAAGGGCTCAACATAATTATCGTTCAAGTTCAGAATGTCCAATTCCCAAAAAGTCCAATCTTTAAGAATGTGGTACTTAAGTAGGTATTAGATCGCAATCTACATACAATGCTAAGAATGTATGGACACCTGCAGCAATTGATTACACCCATTGCTAACATATTTGTATGCACAAGGGTTACCCAATTAACGCAGATGGGATATACAAACAGTCAAAAGACGTGTATTTTGCCCGATATAGATTATAATGGTGTATTTGTATGTAGAACAAGAATTTGCTGTAGGTATATGGCATTTATCAAGTCCTTAATTTCAGTAATATTAAGTCTTTATTTAAATGTATACAGGTTACAAGTAGCTGCTATTTATTGTGCCCTAGAAACCCTGTAATAGTGTACCTAGTCTGTTCGCCCATTTAGTGTCGCCTTTCAATGGTGCCGCCTTTGAAATGCGACACTAATTGAGCGAACGGACTATATTCGTTTTTATAGAAAAAATAAACAATACCTATTGATAGAATATGTGTTTGTGTAGCCTAAAGCCGGATACACACGAGTAAACAAAAATGCTCTTTTTAAATGTCAATAATGCCTTCAATAGTAGAAAGGCCGTAAGACATATTTTTTCTTTCGAGATTGAGATGCACCCTTTTCACTTAATACGGCAGAATAATGCAAACCATATTTTGTATCCTTCAAATACTTTCGGAGCTCTAACTACTCTCGATATCGTGTAGTGAGACTTTAAAGTTTGTGTTTGCTCGTGTAGACCTGGCCTACTGTAAAAATTCAGTTTGCAACATTTCCAACATAGTTTTTTAAATGGAAACTTGTCGCATTTATGTTAAGCCTTAATTAAGTAAGGGCTCAAGCACCCGATCAATCTTTATATTAAAGTAATAATTAATGATTTTGAATATGTAACGTGACCAGTGACTTTCTAAAATCTTCAATTCGTACAAGTCCAAAATGTAAGAGATTCATATTGAAATCTCGTACATTTTTCACTTGCGTTGAAGAAAAGAATTAGTCATACTGGAATATTATATCGATTCACAAATGAGTCGAAAATTAAAAATAACATAAAAAATAAAACTAAGTTTTGTTTTGCGTTTATTGTGTTTATTTTATGAAAATACACATTTCAAGTTACATTCAGCGCCTAGTTATTTAATTGTAAGTACTTTTTTTACTGAAAAATGTGGTATCTTTAGTAATAAAATGTAATTTGTATGATTTATTATAATTCAGAATGTACGCTGTGCAGTTCATTGTCTACTTAAAATTATTTGGAATACGTGTTATATTTCTATGTGTATCCCTAATAATATTTTTGGAGATGACTCCCGTCCACAAATAAATGTGCCTTACAAGTGAAATCTGTTATTTTTATTTTTGTACTTCAGTCACCAATCTCCTTTCTTGCCAAATGCCAAAATCCGTTTTTCCTGAACAAAATGATTGTAGCAGTTGTAGGTAGGTATACTGTTACAGAGGCTTGTTATTTTGAATGGTCCTAAAATAGTCAATAGCTAATAATTAGATACCTATAAAAAATAATTTGTATAGGTAGGTACTTTAATGTTGAGCGCCAAAAGTTTGAACTCAGGAAAACCTATGATTTCCAGATCTTTGCAGTAGGTATTGCAAAAATGTTGGGAATAATGTCCTGAAGGCCCCCCTCCCCCCAAATAATTTAGTTTCTGAACGAGTGGTCTCTGCCAGGGGAATCCCCATAGCATCTAATAAAAGTTATAGCTAATAGGTGAGATGCAAAATTGAAGCGATCATAAAAGTAATTTATCACAAAACGGAGGAGCGTTTGCTGCACCGCACGCCCGGTTCGATAAAATCTTATGGGCTGAGTGCTGAGTCGACCCATCAGGTTTGAAGGCGTCCATGTCCGCATAATTATTCAATTTATAGGTGTCTGGTGTCTGTTTTGTTGTATGTACTAAATTTCTAATAGCGAAAAGTGCAGAAAGAAAGTTTTAATTTCAAAGTTTGTTTAAAACGTTTCGTTTCACATGAGAAATCCATCAATCCCTGAAGAAATTAAACTTGACATTTCAAACATGTGTCATTTTCGATGAATTGGAACGACAGCGATTTTATAACCTCAAAGACCAATCGACAGTCTGTTTTATTTAATTAAATAAATAAAACAAACAAAACTTGTTTAACATAAAAAATGCTGACCAGGTACTGTTATTTTAACAATTACGTTAATTCATAGTTAGTTCAAAGTCTATTATTCGTTAAATTCGGTTATTCTACCCCTTTTCATTTCAGGCTCCGATTCAGACGAGACTTTCGTCTTGTAGTGAGATGTTTGTCGGATAAACCCTCAGACAAAGATGGGAAAGCACCTGAATCTAAACCGACACCAGAAGAGCCACAGAAGTCTTCAGATAATGCCACAGAAAAGATCCAGGAGCTCCTAAAGCTGATGATGGCTGAGCCTAAAATAAAGGAAAGTGATTACAAGGATAAGTTCGCAACTGCACCAACAATACAGAGAAAACGGAAGGGAGATATAATTGAAGTCACAACAGAGAAAATAGGTTCGAAATTACAAGTGATTTATTAGATTTCAATATTAGATTTTGTTACAGTCTGCACTAGCCAAGCAGAAGTTAACCACGAGTGGCTGCTAATTTAAATGACTAATTATACTCTACTACATAAAAAAAACTGAAATGAAACACAACAAAAATCTCTGTTCATTACAAACAAACCTATTTATCAAACATTGTTCAGACAGATGCAGTCTGTGGTGGCAGTCAGTACTAACTACACTGTTATTAGTACTGACTGCCACCGCAGACTGCGTCTGTCTGAACAATGCATTAATCAGCAGCATGTCAATAATATTTAATGTGATTGGAGGATATAACTTTTTTCTATTACTCTTTGTTTTTTTTTATGATGAAGTACCTACTTACCCAGAGTTATGTCAGTAAAATATAGTGGGTAGTGCAGTTAAAGCCATACTTTGAAATTAAAACAAGAACCATAATATATTTATTTATTTTCAGAGGAGAGTATCACAAAAGCCGCAGGAGATGTGGCACAGGCTCTTGGTGGAGATGTTAAACAGACTGAGGGTGAACTGCTGTCCAGGGTACTGGGCAAGATCAATCAGACTTCAACCAACCTCAGGTAAACCAACAACCTAGCTACTAATGAGACAATTGTTAGCAACCTTTAGAACAATCAATGTCATATTTTAAAAGAAAATTACACGAAACTAATAGTAGGTAAAATACATGCTTAGTACTATGTAATATGGTCCCTTTCAATAGAACTTGTAAACTTTGTAAACAAACTTTCTATACAAATTCATCAAATTTTGACAGTTGGCCATACTAACATTGTTTACAAAGTTAACAAATTCAATTGAAAGGGAAAATAGTAGTAGCGTCCTAGTAAATACGTACTTACAATAAAATTTCAGTGTGTATATAAGTATAATATAGTTATAATAATATATTATTCTGTTATGGCACTTTAGTCAGTTATTTTATTAAGCACCTACAAAAAATTTAAACTTCCAATTAGGATTGATTGGCCTGGTAATCTATGACCAGACATTGATCTAATCCCGTAAGCCAGCGGTTCTCAAACTTTTTGGCGATGGAACCCTTTTGAAACACTGAATATTTTATGGAACCTCAAAATAAACATCCTGGTTTTATCTTATCAACGAAAATCATGCAAAAATATAGATACTTTACGTAACACTGTATTGACTGTAGATACTCGTACATACCTAAATACCAGGCGCGGTCGCAGCCGAAGACTTTGGGGGGGGTCATACTGCAGCCGAAGTCTTTGGGGGGTCATCCCGACATGCTATACCGTGAACTACCATGTTTCGCACACTTGTAAAGCCTGCAATACATGTTGGCCGAGTTTAGACCAACGCGAGCCTAGACAAATTGACACAAGGCAAGCGCTACTGTCTATGTGTCTGCACGTTCAGCAAGTTTGACGTCAACCGCATAATAGCGCGCGGACAAACATGTGAACATTATTGTACGAGCACGCGCGAGCGCCTTTGATTTGTGCAGAAAAACCGACACCGCTCCGAAGTGAGGCAAGTGATCGCGAGCGACTGCAAATTGTGGCAAGCTACGTCAAATGAGGTCTATACACGTTGGCGTTTGTCTATACTCAACCAACTAGGCAAGTGACACCGAGCGATAGCAAGACTAGGCAAATATACCGTCTACATGTTGGTATTGGCCTTCACTCGACGACACTCGGCTAACATGTATTGCAGGCTTAAGATTTTGGGGGTCATGACCCCTACGACTCCCCCTCCCCCCTACGACCCGACCGCTAGATACTTAAGTTTTTGGCCATAGTGTGTACTTCCACATTTGTATTATTCCAATATTAGTATTAAGATGAAGTCATTTAAAAATGTGTCAATTTTGCTGCAAGAAAGTGGAAGACCATATTTATTAAACATTTATTTTTATTTTCCCAGTGATCTCCTGGTGGGCATGAAGGTAGACCGTACGAAAGAGCCTGAAGAGATGAAGAAAGAAGAGACCAGAGGGCAGCAAGTGAAGCGGCTCGTCAGCAAGACAAAGGTGGATACACAGCACACCAGGTACTCTCAGAGGAAAGCCAAGCCATCTGAGAGGGATGAAAGGGGTGACAGGGGTGAAGGGAGGAGGACGTAAGTTTCAGTCTGCTTCTTGAATTTTGATACTATTCTTTCGGTTTCTTATTAATTTAGATTAGTTAATGGTGACTAGAAAGTAGACATAGAGTGGGTAGCCAATGTGGCCAAAAATTCTCTAGTGTTGTCTACATACTGAAACGTGCAGCATCAGTGGACTGACAGAAGGTTGCAGGATTCCGCTGATTAATGATTTTAAGGATCACTCGAACTCATTACTCATATTAACATGTAATGACTGGGTTTATTTAATTTCACTAGTTGTTGCCCCCAACTTTGTGTGCTTAAAAATGGATCAAGTTACTAACACTCCATTATTTCTTTAATAGGCCATCTTTAGCACAGCCAACAACAGTGAACATATTCAGTGGCGAACCTCTAGGCATTTTTAAAGCTAAAGATCCTAACTATGGTACAAAACTGGAAGTGTGGGAGAACCTGCAACAACGTGAACTGACACTGGCGACCTCGCAACAACCCAGCAACTACTTCCAGAAGATGGCGGTGTGGACTGAACAGGGAAAGGTCTGGAAATTCCCGATCAATAATGAACAAGGTTAGTGTTGTTAGAATATAGTTTTTATCTTCTAAAAAGAATGTATTGGCAGACTTCAATTCATTCAAAAATGCTTTACAGTGATAGGTGTTGCTGAGTAATAAATCTGGTTTCCATGCGATGAATGAGAATTGCTGCTGAAAGAAAACTTTTAACACATAGATATTTAGGGGAGGCAACATAGCGTCGAAAGGAGCTCTTAAGCGTTGTGTTGTACAGACCAGAGTCTGGTATTATTTTGTCAGTTTTCTCTCATTCACCACTTTTTAGTGTCCTAGCTTCCTAGGCATTACTTCACTTAAAGGCATTACTTTAACACTTAATTCTAAAATAAAACAGAACTTTAAGACCGACAGAGGGACATACAGGAGACCCAACATAGCGTCGAAGGGAACCTTTAATGTGAAATGCATTGTGGCTATGATTCATTAACGGTCAGTTTCAAGAAGATATTATTTTAATGGAGGCATTAACCATAGTTTCCTTCGTTAAAGTCTCCTTTAAAACTTAATTACCTTTTCTGCAACTCAGCGTAATACCTTTATAACATGCAATTTTTTAATTAAATAGTGACGCGTATTACTCCGGTCTTTAATTTTGTTACAGATTTAGAAGAGGAACAGAAAGTTCATTTCTCAGAGCACATATTCCTAGACTCCCACCTAGAAGGCTGGTGTCCCAAGAAGGGGCCCATCAGGCATTTCATGGAGCTAGTGTGCGTAGGTTTGTCCAAAAACGCTTTCTACACGGTGCAGGAAAAGAAAGACCATATCATGTGGTATAAGGAGTATTTTGAGTCTAAGAAGGATTTATTGTCAGAGGTTGGTGTTTGGGAGAACCAAGCAACCAGTTCCGAAGTTACGCAGAGCTAATAATTATGTAGTTTTATTTAAGTATGAAATATAATTAGTATTACAGTAACCTTTATTTTTTTACTTATACTATAATTAACAACTAATCGGTATATTTTAAGCATTGTTTAATGATGAATCCTAAATCAATATAATTCTAACAGGATAGTTCGTAGAAAATAAAATACAGAATTAATTTTCCTTCACTTTATTGCACCTAAGGAAGTACACTTCGTTGCATATTTCGTTGTTTCTGTCACTTGATAGTGACCGATCAAGTTAGTTTAAAAATTACAAATATTATTACGAGAGTCCTACGACTCGCTTGGCATAATATTGGACATCAAAAAGTCAAAATTGACTTAAAACTATTGATCAAATACTTTTAAGAACGGATTTTTTAATCTTAACTCTACCTTTACGTCGAGAGAGCATCAAGACACTACAGAATGTATTTATACATAATAACAATTACCTTTACAACATCATGTCGATAATGACATAATACAATGTTATTTAGTACAAAAAACCTACCCAATCGTTTGTATTTAAAAACAAGGAACTCGTTATATCTAAGTACATATTCTTACTTAATTTTCGTATACTTTAAAAGCCTCCAAAAACGTTCCAATATTTAGAGAGAAAAAAAAACAAATGTACAAAATAAATGTACTTAAAATCACATAATTTTGTACAATATGTGCATGGCGCACTTTGAGAATATCTATTTTGACGTAATAATAGTCAATTCTATAAAACCTGAAGCTACATTATTGCAGGAGGAATGGAAATGTTTTTGAAGTCTAAGAATATTTTCTTAAAACGAAAAGAAAACCTAACTGAATTTGTAAAATGTAATGAATACATTAGTATTATAGAAGAGTACACTTACCGCCCCTAAGTGATATGAACATGTATTACATTTAATAGTTAACCTGTTTACTTAACTGTTATACAATAAGTTACTAGAGTGGCCTGAGTATTACCAAAAGAAATAATCAGCTGGTCGCATACATCCTAAATACCGACAAATCATTACCGAAATCCGAAATACCGAATTTTATTCAAAACTGATTAAAGTGTTAAGATGTATGCAGCCCACATTCCTGATATACCTAATAATGAAACAATATACATAGGTACATTATTTCGTACACATCATAGGTACTTATAACATCATTATTTTTTCAATGAAAAGTTACATCTAAATAAGGATTAGGCTGCGTTTCCACCAGAGATGTGCGAGGATGCGTAGCGAGGGATGTGTTTGTAAAGAACCACTATTAGAATCGCTTCATTTACCTCGCCTCGGTCAGCACAGCTCTAGTGGAAACTGCTCAGCAGAGCTTGATTTTTGCGCATCCAAAACAAGCAAGGGATGTGTGCGAGGGATGTGTACGAGGGATGTGTTGCGAGGAATGTGTGTTAGGTACTCCGTTCCCACTACACCGCACCCCCGTCGACACATTTCACAGCTTCGCAACGCATCCTCGCAGTACACATTAATCCGCATTTTCACAGCTCCGCTACACATCCTCGTAGGCAAATTTTCATCGCACAGCTTTGGTGGAAACCCCCACACGTTTTCACAGCACAGCTAGACATCCTCGCACGACACATTTCCATCGCACATCTCTGGTGGAAACGCAGCCTTACAGGAATCCGAACTATTTATCAGTGAAAAGTACTAAAATAATTTGTTAATAAATTCGGACGCAAATGGAACGTTAGCAGCATCTGAATGCACTTGTTAATTTAGCACCTCCTCAAATACATACAAATACTTTCAAGATCTGCCTTTGCAATTAAAACACATAACATTAACGAGTACATTTTGTGCACAATTCAGGAGTGTACAGAACTGAGGTACCTTATCGCTAAATACTTAGAAAAACAAACAGAACAAATGACAACAAGTTAGTGTAGAAAACAGCGGAAGACAGAAGTAAACTAAGTAAGCTAGCTGCTACATGGACACGTAACAAATCATTCGGATTTTATTTTATAATCGACGGTTTATGCCAGTCATACTCAACCTGCGACCCGGCAGACTATTCTGTGCGGCCCGAAGCCTACCCATACTACATAGAAAATTTTTGAAAAACCATTTGGTATAAGGTAACTTTAATAACTTACAGCTTACCAAATAACTTATCTTGTTGTCCTTCATTTGGTAGGCTTCAAGATAAGTTAACTGCGCTCGTAGGTTAAGTAGGTTACAATTTCAAAGCAAGTTATTACTGAGGCTAGTTCTAGGTCATTGCGGCCCGCCTGATGTAGCACTGAGACGTACTTGGCCCAAGAAAAAAAAAGGTTGAGTAAGGCTGGTTTATGCCATCGTTTGTACCGTAATCAAGAGGGGCGTCGGCCTCCGTATAACAAGATATTTTTAACTAAGGGCGTGATAAATAGACGCTACTTAGCACGCTAAGCAGTATCTCCGTCACTGTCACACAACCGGAAAATTACAAGTGCAACATTATCTCAGAGATTAAATCAAATTTCAATAGCCTGTAGTATTAATAATGCCCTAGCTAGAAGAGATTCGTTGCTACGTACATGAAGTAGACTGCTCTAAGAATCTGCTCAAGACGGTGGCCATAAAACAAATTCTCATGTTGAAGAAAGCATAACTACACCCTGTATCTTAGGATTAACAAAGTAAAACCGCGGGAAAGGAACAAAATTAGATACCATTTGGCAAGATTAAAACAATTATTAGAAGCTGCAATTAAATACACAATAGAAACTTAACCTCCACTTAATAAACAATAGCTAAATGTAACGTCTTTTTATTTCTTTTCGATTCGTCACGTCACTTTACTAATTCGTATAAAAGTTGAGCGTGGCATGCTCGAGCATCATCAGCTGTGCAAATTAGAATACAGGTTGCCCCACAAAGATATATTCATAAAGGGATCTAAATTGAAATGTATTACAGATTTTCTGCTTTAGCAAGCAGCATTACTGATAATAAATAATATTGGGCACCCTGTATAGTTGTGATTGTGCGAAAATTTTAATTTTGAACCTTATGTCACATAAGTCACAAAACGTGAAATGTGACCAACAAGTAGTATTTTACGAAAATTTATAAAATAATAATAGAAATTATTTTGTTAATACTTTTTGAACTGAATAGTTAGAGTTGAGCTTTTACCGTAAAACTATAGGATCGTTACGTGAAACTACAAAATAATTGTACATACGGAATGATTAGTTAACTAGGGGGCTTTATTTTAAAATATTGTAAAAGAAAAATGCTTGACGTTGTACTTAAAAATCACACAAACTTAATGGAAGTAAAATACTCGGAACGTGATCAATTTTAATTTCCATTTACTAAAAAGTATTAAAAAGTTTTCCGTACGGTTTCTAAAACCTACGTCGCATTACGCTCTAAAATTGACATTCGAACAAACTTTCATAAAATGAGGTATTGATGTATACAATGACTAACAATGTTAATGAATTGATGTAATTTCAATATTGAAGCTACAGTATTTCCAAAAGTACAAAATTACTGGTTTATTAACCGACTTCATTATGTAAAAGATCCTGTACACAATGGCTCACATTGGCCAGATTTCTACTACTGTTTGAAATATCTATAATATTGTCTGTGATTCTCGATCAAAAAACAGATTATTTAGTAATGACGGTATTTATTCTAAAATAACCCGCGCTAATAAAGAAACGAATTAAAAATGGCGGCACTAATCATTCCCTCTCACTCGCAGGTTATTGCTGTCTTTACTCACACACGTCGGGTGTGAGTAAAGACAGCAATAACGTGCGAGGAAATGATTAGTGCCGCCATTTTCAATTCGTTTCTTTATTGGCGCAAGTTATATCTGCATCTGATAATATCCGAACAAAACCTAATGATATTGCATCACATGGAAATTTATTTGATGGAGAAACAAGTAGAATTTATGCCAGTATCGTCCATTGTGTACAGGGGTTGTGCGTGTAGGTACAGCGTAGAGCCCCCGGCTACGTACTGTCTTTCGGCTACGTGGAATGACGCGGACACCTCAATTGACTTCGCTCCTGTGGACGGCTGTGTTGTGTGCGGGACGCCCCATCTCTTACATCACCTGCAATACAAATTGTTGGGAATTGTATTTGGTAACACCCTTACTTATAAACGATGATTAAACGTTATTTAACTTAAATAGCTCTTATGTCAATTGCCATCTTTGTTCATTGCCATAGAAGTGACAAGGATAGTTGTATATTTAATCAGTGGTTAAAAGTGACAAGTTTTTATAAGTACAAATTCAATTGAAATGGACCCTACATGGTATACATCCTATACCATGTAGGGTCCATTTCAATTGAATTTGTTAACTTTGTAAACAATGTTAGTATAGCCAACTGTCAAAATTTGATGAATTTGTATAGAAAGTTTGTTTACATAGTTTACAAGTTCTATTGAAATAGACCATAGTTCAGTGGTTCCTAAACTGTATTGACAAGGGGCTACTAGGACTTTTTCATTCAGTGTGCTTATATTCAGTGTGTTGCAATAAATTTTCATTTATTATGAAATATAACTTTGTTTCGTGGACCTTAATTTAGTTTTCGCGGGCCACTGGTTTAGTTCTCGAGGACCACTGGTAGTTCGTGGACCACTGTTTGGGAATCACTGATGTAGGTCGATCGATTTAGAATTTAATTTAAATGTTATCTAGGAATTATCTTTTTGCAATCCGATACTCAAACGTACAAAATACACAGGCTCATTTTCAAATGGAAGCCAGTTACAGGCAATTAAGATCTGTTATTGTTAGGGGCCGTCCATTAATCACGTGAGGCTTGAAAGGGGGGGAAGGGGGTTCAGAAAAAATCACGAAACATCACAAGGCCCCCCCCCCCCTATAGTGAGATATCACGTGTATTTAGTTTTACGTTGTACGCGCGATTTCTAAACCGAAAAAAAAATGCTGTATTTAAAGATTATTCTGAAAAAAATTAAGATAATTTTTACCAAAAAACTACACGTGATCTTGGGTAGGGGGGAGGGGTTACCAGAGGGGAGGGGGGGGGGGTCAAAATGTTGCTAAAAAAACATCACGTGATTAATGGACGTCCCCTTACGAGAACACGTTTTTATCATCTGACTTGTAAGTCGTCGGGATTCGTTTAGATACCGGAAAACATCTTGAACAAAAGCGGCGTAGTGGCGGAAAGTTTGCGCACGTACGGTTTCATGCAAAATGCAAAAAATCGACTATTACGCAATCAAGGTCATTTTCCAAGATGTTTTCCGGTCTCTGTACATAACGTTCGTTGAAATTGGACAATAAATAGGTAAATCTTCGAGGTTCGATAAGTTATAAGTGCGCTTTACTATAAAAAAGCGTGTCGTCAATTCCATACATAGACAAAGGTATAGAACATCTAATTTTTTGACGTTCATCCTAAACGCATTCAACAGCCTGTTTGTGATAGGAAGGACTTAGGGTCTCCCCACATTTATCGACGCAGAACCGGCTTAAGCCGAGTGCGTATCACCACACTGCAATCAGCTAATAGGCGAACGGCTCGTTTCGCCGTCGGCCGGCGTCGTCGGAGCCGAGCCGATGCGAATAGTATAGCGAATAGTAACACCCTTATTTCGTAGACATAAAGGCTTTTTGACCGGCGTTAGCCGATTCCGCGTCGATAAATGTGGGGAGACCCTTATCCAGAAAAAGCGTTTCACGCGTTTAAATCTGTAGGGCTAACATGCGCGCCGCGACAAATTCTGTCGACTGTTTTGTCTCGCTCTTACTCGTGCGAATATGAGACAAATGCACGATAAAAGCGTCGACAAAATTTTGTCACGGTGCGCATGTTAGGCGCTCTGGACTGGCGCGTAGTCACGCAAGTAAAACGAGCACATTAATACTAACCCGCGTCAAGAACATTGTTAAGAGGTCTCGAACGCAGTGTACGGAAGACTGAACATTTCAACAGAATGTGAACATTGTTTGTATAAAAATAGGATTCACATTCATATAAGCGAATATAAACAACCGCTTCATACGAATACGAACCTTAACATATATTTACAACGTTCATATTTGAATGAGTTTTTTGTACACTTTGCTATGAGTCCTCATAGTGATGGTCGTGAATAGGGGGGTAAGTCTATTTGGTTCTTTAACAAAGTACAGGTCTCCCAAAGTGATAATGCGCATAGAAATCTTCGTCACTGTTCGGCAACGGTCGTATTCCCCGAGCGTCGGAAGACGATATGTATATAGAGTGGTTAAGTGCATTTTCGTCGTGCATAATTTAGTAGAATTATGTGTTTTGCACAAGCACAGCAGCACACAAGCAGCGATAGGTTTAACCATGTGCCTCCCACAGTGAATGGTTCGAGTTCGATCCGAGGCACGCACCGCTGACTTTTCGAAGTCATGTGCGTATTATAAATTAATTATCACTTGCTTTAACGGTGAAGGAAAACTTCGTGAGGAAAGCTGTATGTCCTAGAACCAAAAAAATCGAAGACATGTGACGTCCACCAACCCGCACTGGGCCCGCGTGGTGGACTACGGCCCACTCCCTCTCACAGAGAGGAGGTGTGTCCCAGCAGTGGGAACATTATAGGCCGATTATGCTTTATGATATGCATGTGTTTTGTGCTAAAAGAGATGAATATAAATATTGATTAGCGAAGATCTGCATGCGCATTATTAATTTGGGAATACTGTAAAGCCTGCAATACATGTTGGCCGAGCGTTGTCGAGTGAAGGCCAATACTAACATGCAGACGGTATATTTGCCTTGTCTTGCTATCGCTCGGTGTCACTTGCCTAGTTGGTTGAGTATAGACAAGCGCCAACGTGTATAGACCTCATTTGACGTAGCTTGCCACAACTTGCAGTCGCTCGCGATCACTTGCCTCACCTCGGAGCGGTGTCGGTTTTTCTGCACAAATCAAAGGCGCTGGCGCGCGCTCGGACAATGGTGTTCACATGTTTGTCCGCGCGCTATTATGCGGTTGACGTCAAACTTGCCGAACGTCTAGACAGTAGCGCTTGCCTTGCCTTGCGCTTGTGTCAATTTGTCTAGGCTCGCGTTGTTCTAAGCTCGGCCAACATGTATTGCAGGCATAAGACGATGCACTTAGCGAGTATACCTGCAGTATCTGGCTGGCCTCGAAGGCGGTGCCGGGCAGCAGCACGATGGGCGCGGCGACGCGGCCCGCCTCCACGCACACCATGTTCGGGAACTCGTCGTCGCCGAAGTCCGGGATCTCCTTGGCGTACTCCGCCCACGGGTTCCAGATCACTGAGGATGAGGACGTTCACAATTCATTATTGCTTAATTTTATGGCTGTTTATGGCTGTTTTATGGCTGCTCAAAAGGAAAAACGGAACCCTAAGGCGAATCACACACCGCCCCGCGCTACGCTGCGGGGTGCGTGGCGACGGAACAAAAATCCCGCGCGTGAATGCGTTTTCAGTGTGTTGCACCATGCGTGATTTCTATACAAATACAGGTACTTGCAAACAACGGAACATCACGCACCCCCGCGCTACGCTGCGTGATGCGGGGCAGTGTGCGAATCGCCTAGTGCTTCTTCACGTTGAGCTCGCAGGCGCGGCCGGATTTCCTTCCACCGACCTGCGTTTTGTACGTGAACATTTGCTTAGGATACCATATGTTTGATAGTTCGCGACCGCGCCCGCCACCGCGCCCGCGAGCTCAACGTGTTTAAGCACTTATACGATCACTTTGCTGTCCGTCTGTCACCAGACCATAAGTGGAGCCATCTGCTCATAGATGACGCCATTAGAAGTATGCAGTAGCGCCATCTATGATCAAGATATGACATATCTACTATGATGTAATAGCGGCATAGATGTCGCTATTTCATATTTCGGAACCCTTAGGGCGCAAGTCGTACTCGCACTTGTCCAGTTTTTTTTTTTTATACGACGATAGTAACAAACAGTTGTACGGCCCGCTTCACGCTAGCCTATGAAACGTAACACCGGGTATTACATGCGTTACCGACTCTTTAAAAGGAGAATGTTAACTACTTTTTTTTATTGTGAATCTGTAAACTATTTGAAAAAAGACAATTAACACCAAAAAACCGATGAAACATCTACAAAATTGGCAAAGATATAAGCGTTTTAAAACGATTTGCTAGACACGGACGGCACTACCTACTAGTGACGTAACGTGACCTACGTCCGCTTCACGCGACAAAGACGGAGCGATACTCCCTCCAAAAACTTTAAAAGCGTCTGTTTTCCATTTCGTGATAAATTATTATTTATGCTTTTACTTTTTTGTTGTGCCTATTCCTTTGAAATAAAATAATTGATTTGTACTTTTTTAATAGTAGGCCACTACCGTATTCACTGTGCCGACAGCTGAGGAGACAAGCAGGTCCCCCGTAGTTAACACAGCGCATCCTCAGAAGCTCTATTGTTAAAAGGCGTGGGCTTAGTGATGTAATTTGACAAGAGGGGCGCGGCATCTAGCAATATACGACGGCCGTCTGCCATCTATCTATACAAATATTTAAAGCTGAAGAGTTTGTTTGTTTGTAGGCGCTAATCTCTGGAAATATCAATTGGATTTGAAAAAATCTTTTTGTATATGTTAGCCAGATTCATAAGGAATCGTTTAATCACGTTACGACCCTTAGGAGCCGAGCAACAGGGGTGAAACCGCGGGGAACAGCTATACCTCCATAAAATAATATGGGTCATCTTAGTTATACTTTTTTCTCCATGTGTCGATTTATTTTCCGGTTATGTTAGTGTTTCATTATCAAATTGTCAAACAAAGCGATACCACCACCAGCCGGCGCCATTTGGACCAAGGTCCATACAAAAATGTCCGATCTCCTGTGTCAAAGAGGTAGACTGCAACCTGGAGAAGCAAGATTTTCACGCAGACAAAGTCGCGGGCTAGCAGGTATAAAAGAAGAAAGTCCAGATATAATCGTACCGGTGTCGGGGAAGTTGTACTTCTGTATCCTCATCTTGCGGCCGCTGACCACGTTGGTGATGATGTGCTCCTGCATCGTGTTCTGGTAGATCCTGTCCGTCCACTCGTTGATCGTCACCACCTCCCTGGTCTCCTGGTACACGGCGCCCTCTCGCGTCTACAATTACAACACATTTTATGAATTAATATAAAATTAATGATGGTGATAAGAGATTATTTTCAAAAACTAAGTAACGCGGGCGGGACGGGGAGTTGGTTTTTGAAATCTCTTATGTACCTGTTATACATATGTATGTATTTAATAACATTACTGATAATAGCGTAACATGAAATGTTAAAAATTCATAAAAAAAAAACGCGACTTGTAAATCACAAGCTAGCCATCAGCCTAGTCTCAGTTGCCAAGCTTACAACCTCTCAAACAATGAAGCAGTTAATAATTCAAATACAAAAATAACGCCCCCAATGACATTGACCTCTGAAACTGTCACCTGTAATCACAGGATGATCATTGTTTAGGCAATCGCTTAAACAATGCTCATCTGCCATAACTTGGTACCTAAATACCTAATGATGTATTCTGAAGTGTTTTTTGGAGTTTTGGCAAGACATTTTGAATCATCCCAAGACAAATCCTTTTTTACAAGAAAATACATGGTCCTACAGAGCGCTAATGACCATTTCAAGACGCTGACTTCGACTTTTAAATGGCTATCCGCTATAGACATGTTTTCCGACTTCCACGCGGACGGAGTCGCGGGCACAGCTATAACCCGCGCCAATAAACGAAATATAAATGGCGGCACTAATAATTCCATCTCACTCGCATTTTATTGCTGTCTTTACTCACACACGTCGGTAAAGCACGCAAAAAAATACTAGGTACTAAAAACCGATCAAGTGTCAGTCGGACTCACGCAAAGGAATTCATCTACTATTCAATAAATTATAATATTCTATTTTAATTACTTATGTATTCATAATTAGGCGTTATTACTTTATTAGGCCTAGAACTTATAAGTTCTAGGAAAGTACGAAACCCACAGTTCGCGAGTCCGATTAGCACTTGATCAGCTTTTTAAATATCTTGCTATTTATTTTCAAACTAAGGTCTATATTAAAAAAAAACAAAACCTATTTGGCAACTCTGTTTTGACGGTCCAACCTGTCATTACAAGTACCAGCCGCCATTTTCGATTCGTTTCTTTATAGCTTACTTTATAAAAAATCTCACCTTGTCAATAAACATGCAGCCATGCATGCCGGTGATCTGGCAGCGACGCACGTCGGGCACTTTGAAGTACGTGTGCAGAAGCAGCTGGCAGCTAAACGTCAACTCCTTGCTCGGGTTGTACACGCCGATGTTGAAGTGTAGCTCTTTTTCACGCAGGATCAGCCTGTATGTCAGTCTGAACCTGAACAGAACGGGTGTAAAGATTAACTAACAAAAAAAACCGGACAAGTGACTCGCGTCGCGTTCTGACATATGCAATAGCGCCATCTATGCCGCTATTACATCATAGTAGATATATTATATCTTGATCATAGATGGCGCTACTGCACACTTCTAGTGGCGCCATCAATGAGCAGATGGCTCCACTTATGGTCCGGTGACAAACGGACAACCAAGTGATCATATAAGGGTTCCGTACCTCAAAAGGAAAAACGTAACCCTTATAGGAACACTTTGTTGTCTGTCTGTCACCGGACCATAGGTGGAGCCATCTGCTCATAGATGGCGCCACTAGAAGTATGCAATAGCGCCATCTATCATCAAGTAATAGCGGCATAAAAGGTGCTATTGCATATTTCGGAACCCTCATGGCGCGAGTCGTATTCGCACTTCCAGTCCAGTTGTTTTCTTTTGAGGTAAGAAACCCTAAAAATAAACAAAACAAGAAAAACGTGTGCGGTCTGGAGAGCCTCGTCAGGAACGATTCCAATAATCCATTTTTACACGACCCGAGCTCTGATTTCTCGACGGGTACTGGTCGGAGACCACGAGCGCGATTGACTTGACTTTTAGATTTATGGAAGGTGTGTAACGTTTTTTTTATTGCGTGACGATTTCTACCAGTCAACTCCTACCGCAAGCCGTGATAAGAACTTCGTTTAAACAAAAAAACATCCGACTGCGTAATATTTCAATATTTATACCATAGGTATGTCAATCCCATAATGAGGACGAATCTAACGACACCTCATATGTTGAATCCATCCATCCATCCATCCATCCATCCAATATTCATCAAGCCGTTTAGGCTACAGAGCGTGCCAAAGAAATAGACATAGGCAGCATTATGCTGAGCGATGGCCGTTTTGCGTGGATGTGACGCATATTTTCCTTATAGTTTTTTGTTTCTTTTTTTTATTATTCTTTATGTGCGTCATGTCGACGCAAGTAAATGCATTTTCTTTCTTTACATACATAGGTAGTACATACACTCGAAAAACATTACCCTAAAAATTTAATTATGCAACAATGTTTGCAGTGACGCATCGCATCTGCATTGCCACATTTGCCACAGACGTGTCTATTTCCCATGGTCTGCGGTCCGACCTCATTTTGTTCTAACCCGTAAAATCACTGTAACCACTGATTAAATATACAACTATCCTTGTCATTAGTATGACAATGAATAGAGATGACAATTGACATAAGAGCTGTTTAATTTAATGATTTAATCATCGTCTATAAGTAAGGGGGCTTAAGTTGACAAAATTATACTAACTGGAAATGCCACATGGACCTAGTGAAGTCATCATCCATGAGGCTGAAGACGGCCTCCACATCGCCGCTGGGAAGGCGCTCCGGCATCTTCTCCACGTGCCAGCGCGCTATCCGCGCGAACCCGTGCTGAGGTCCGAAGGCCCATTGTCCGAATTGAGCTGCAATTAATATCAACTTAAATTTTGGATTGTGTTCGAAGTTTCAGTACTAACAAACAACCCCTGAAAATCAGAGATGCGTGCCAATTTTAGCCACACTAAAAAAAGGATAGAAAATATTAAGAACTGTCAAATTAGTCTACGCCCTTATCATTTACGGGAAAATATTCACGAACTATGGCGATGGCGGCTAGATTCACGTTAAAAACATGCAAGTGAACTAATTTTATCTTCTATCCATTTCTCTTGATTTTTTTTAGAAAGAGACATAGTGAGACTAAATTAGTTTAGTTTGTAAACCACAGAATCGGCACTAGTGTTGCAGTGATTGGGAGCCGTTGTATGCAAGCTGCTTAGAACCTGTCAGAATGGTTGTTTTTTCTATGGAGGATATCTACGTCACTTTAATGACATAGTAATTTTAATTTTCAGTAATAAAGTGAACGTTGGACAAAAAACCAATGTCAAAATTGTTGTGTGAAAACGATGTCTTTGATACACCCGGTAGGGTACGAAATACGAAGAAAATGTACCTACAGCAGACCAAAAAGTCACTCTAAAAATTGTGGTAAAAATACTAAGTATGTCTAAAAACAAGTAGATACTTATTTCAAAAGGGTTCTCATAATAACTACGAAAAAGTAGTCGAAATCACTTCTGGTTATAATTGTTCATAATAATTAGTAGGATTTAAGAAATATCAATGTTTAAAAAACAAACTTACGGAAAACAAACGGTATCCCTCCTCGTATCGCCCTCTTGCCATCAAATACTGCCTGTTTACTGCGAACAAACGAAAAAAAAAACATGTTATTAATGTCAAACAAATTACGACGACAATGTTGTCAACAAATCGATACATATCAAGAATACTAATTCGATTCGTAATTTTCAAAGGGAACAATCGATAAAAAAGACAATTATTATATTGTAATGACATGTTTGCAGCACCTTTAATTATGGGACCTTTGTTTTATGTGTTTAATTCAATTAACACACGACAAATGACTAAGGTTAAACTTCGACAGTTTTAAAGTTCAAGCATCTCTAATACCTACGCCATGGAGCAGTAATTCCTCTGTGACCTACGCAGATGTAGTTTGCAATAGCATCGATAAACTACGAAACTTTAATTTTATTGGACATTATTTTGGTAAATCCTATAAGAGATTTCTTCAGGCAGATACAAATATTAAAATATGTTATTTAAAAAATATTGAAGAGAGACGCAGAAACCTCAACCTGTATAGGCACGTAATGTGCATTATACAGGTTGAGGTTTCCAGGTAAATTTTTAAAGTATCCCTCTAGCTGTTCTCCTACAGTCAGAGAGAACTATACCTACTACTCAAATATCTATGATTGATTTTTAAAAACAACTCCAAAATCTATACACAAATACATACCTAATTGAAAATATGCTACGAAAATCCGACAGAAAACTCTCAAGTTTCTAATTGATAATGAAGGGTATCTATATAAACTAAGGTATTCTTAAGAAACATTCAAAAGGTTAGGTACCTAGATACTTTGATTATTTTTCATTAATTATCTGCGAGCCTTTCCTTTTATTCTGAAAACAATCTGCAAAATTATACCATGATTTTAACATAATCATATTTATTAAGCTAGGAATTCCGGCCAGTCATATTATACATAATATATTATAAATCGAGCGTACTAATGTATTCAATGTAAAGTCATGCTTTAAATCTAAATAGGTATGTGGTAATAGCAGGCATAACTAATGCTGCGTGCACGTTTCACGAGTCGGATCGTCTGTTACAATACATACATATTACTCGCATGCATTAGGCTGAACCACAACAGTTTAGCCTGACCGCACTGAGCACTGCCAGCATTACTCCTGCAGCTCACGTTTGAAACATGATCAATTTTAGCGGTTGCATTCCAGCGCCGCCGGGGGACGGTACAAAAAGCACCCTTATATTATAAATGCATCAGTGGACAGGTCGGCCGCGACAAAAACGGAGCTCGAGCAAGCCACGTATAAATTATTTATGCCATTTTTAGCATTTCGGAGTTTGTGAAACGAGTGGTCGCGAATGATGACCACGACGCGACGGGCACGTCATCGAAACGCGACGCGCCGGGAATTTGCACTTTAGTCACCAAGCTATCGCCAAATGTTGAAGTGCCATTCCAGAGTATTTATCTAGCTACTACCTATACTCAATACTCAATACTCAAATCTTTATTAGCATTCCATATGTTACATAACAGGTGGTAAAAATTACTTATAGTATAGACACAATATGGACCCGATAGGGCACAGCTTAAAGAGGTTCGGAGAGAAACTTAAGAACTATGTAGTCATTACAAAAATTATAATAATTATATTTAACATTTGGCAACATTTTTGTGTGCGTGTGTACGTCTTAGTGTGTGTGTGTGTGTGGGTGAGTGCGCGCGTGTGTGTTTTTATGAGTGTATGTGCGTGCGTGTATGTATGTGTTATATATGTCATGTGTGCTTTTCATGCAATTTTTATTTCCTTAGCTATATGTATTTGTATATTTTGTTTCATTTCTTGAACGATTTGTCTTCCATGTATTCTTTTACTGTGTAATAACATTTAGTATAGAGGAGTTGTTTTAATTTTTTAATAAATATTGTAGTTTTAGGTTCATCTTTTATGTTCTTTGGAAGGTTGTTATAAACTTTGATAGAGCTTACTAAAGGACCGGAAGAATGTAATTTAAGTGTTGATGTTGGTAAATTTAATCTATTTTTATGTCTTAAGTTATATTTATTTTGAATTTCTTCGCGGGTGTTATAAAAATCTGGGTATTTTCGGACAAATTTGCAAATTTCTAGAATATATAAACAAGGAAGTGTTAGTATTTTGTGCTTTTGGAATTGTGGTTTACAGCTGTCTAATTGATCTATATTTGTAAGTATTCTGATTAGTTTCTTTTGTAGGGTAAATATGGTATGTGAATCAGTACTGTTCCCCCAAAGTATGATCCCATAACTGAACCACGCTTGGGCGTATGCATAATAGGTGGCGAGTGCCGTTTGGAAGTTGGTGGTTTTCTTTATTTCGCGTAAGGCGTAGGTAAATTTCGAAAGTTTTGCTCTAATCTTTTGAATGTGGGATTTCCAGTTTACGTGTTCATCTATTGACAATCCTAGGAGAGTGAAATTTTTAACCTGTTCTAGTTTAGTATTATTATAAGTGTAGTCAATTTTTATAGGGTCTCTTTGATGTGGGTGGAAGGTAATTAGTTTGGTTTTGGTGAAATTTATTTCTAGGTTGTGGTTATTCATCCAATTTATAGCTGTTGAAAGGAGGGTATTTAGTTTGTAGTTTAAATTTTCGTTTATTTGATAAGAGGTGAGTATAGATACATCATCTGCGAACAATACGCACGGGCCATTTATTGTTTTAGGAAGATCGTTTATGTAGATGAGGAATAAGAGACACCCTATGACACTCCCTTGAGGGATTGATGCATTTATAGCTTTTACATTGGATTTTATTTGTAATATTTCTTTGGTTTTATTGTTGAAATATTCTATCTCGACAACTTGATCTCTATCTTTCAGATAAGATTCAAACCATTTATAGGCATTTCCGCGGATTCCGATTCCATGTAACTTATTTAGGAGTATTCCGAATTGCACCTTATCATATGCCTTGGTCATATCTAATAGTAGACCTATAGCGTACTTTTTATTATTTATTATATTTAAGGCTTCTTGTATAAATTTGTAGACTGCCAATGTTGTGGATCTGTTTTTACGAAAGCCATTTTGACAGTCGTCTAATATTGTATATTTTTCGCAGTATGAGTATACTCGTTTACACATTGCCTTTTCAAATATTTTAGATGCTGTGGGAAGTAGGGCAATAGGGCGATAATTGTTGGGGTCTGTTCTTTGGTTCTTTTTATGGATGGGTTTAATTAAAGCTGTTTTAAGGTCTTTTGGAAATTTTCCTTCTTCAAAAGATTGGTTAATTAGTAAGTAGAAAGGTAGTGTTAGTTCATTTGCGCAAATCTTAAGCAGGAATGGAGGCATTTCATCTACTCCGTAGCTTTTTTTATTTCGTAGGTTTTTAATTATTTGATTTATTTCATACCCGTCTACTGGGCTGAGGAACATGGAATTTTCTGTGGGACAAACTACCGGGGCACCCTTCGGTTCGGTGCCGGGACTACAAGTGTTTTCGCCTATTGAAGCAAAGAAGTCGTTAAAAATATTAGCTATTTGTTTTGGTTCGGTTATAGTGTTGTTATTTATTTGTAGTTCCAGATTGTTTTTGTCTTGTTTTATTTTTTTATTAGTTCTTTCGTTTATTATACTCCACATCGTTTTTACTTTATTGGTTGATGTACTCATTTTGTTTATATATTGTAGTTTTTTTGATGTTGTTACAGTTTTTTTTAAGATTTTTTCGTATTTTTTATAGTACCGTGATAGTATAGGGTTATTTGTTTTGAGCGTAATAGTTTTAAGTAATCTCTTGTTTTTACATGCTAGTTTGATACCTTTAGTCAGCCAGTATTTTTTAAATTTAGTTTTTAATTTAATTTTTATTTTAGGTATACATGAATTCAAGATGTTTTGTAATATATTTTTAAAATTTGTATAGTTTTCATCAATGTTTTTGTTAGTTGTTATTATATCCTGCCACTTTTGTTTACTAATTTCGGATTTGAATTTATTTATGTTTTCTTCATTATATAATCTCTTTCTCGTGTACCAAGTTACTTTCTTATTATTTTTAGTGTTTTGTAGTTGCATGTGAAAAATAGTAGCATTATGATCAGAGAAACCTAATTCTTCAACTGTAGTGTAGTTATGTTTTGTATTAAAATTTGTGAATATCAAATCTAGACATGTTGAGGTAGTTTGTGAAATACGTGTAGGTTCACCTAAGTTAAAGTTTGTTTGTTATTGTATTATGAATAGATTGGTAACCAATGGGAATAGGCTACTCTCATATTTTCATCTAATGAGACGGCTATCATAGTTAAAAATGCAAAGGGACTATCAAGTTTTAGTAAATACGGCAGTGCCCACGACTCCGTCCGAATGGAAGTCGTACAACAACACAATGTCGTTATTTTCTTCATAAATACTTTACCACCTCCTTTCACCCCTTTGGGGATGGAATTTCGAAAAATCGCTCGTTAGTGCACCTTTACAGTGCGTTTCCACCAGAGATGTGTGCAAGGGATGTGTTTATTAAGAACCAATAGAATCACTTCATTTACCTGAGGCTAGGTAATTGGTTCTTAACAAACACATCCCTCGCACATATCTCTGGTGGAAACGCACCCTTAGGGTACTCAAGGAATATTTTCTCCAAATTTTAAGTCTCTTGGTCACCAGTTCAGGCTGTACCTACGTTGTCTGTCAGTCAGTCATGGTAGGTACTGTTTTATATATAGGTATGTATAAGAATATTGGATCTATTTATTCAAGTAATCACAGCGAAAGATTGTTAATATTTGAATTACCTCATTCAAACAAATTAGCTAAATTAAAACGGAAATTAACTATCGATCTAGAAATCGGTTCTAGAAATTAAATACATAAATCATAACTCCCACGTTACCACAAACTGTGTGCATGTATTTCACACGGATTATCTAAAGTTGAACTAACAGTATCTACGGCAAGTTTCAACGAATTTATCAATATAGCCCAGAACCCTTTTTAGTACTCTAGTTATCCGCAAATTAACTGTTGTTAAAAATGTTAATTGACACACGAATATTAATAAACGTCTTCAGCGTAATGTCAGCCACCTTTTTACTGTCGACCGAGCTGTCCACCATATATAGAGTTTTAACCCTTACAGATGATACAAACCGGGTGAACCGTTAACACTCCTCCGACTAAGATACGAACCGTTTATTACAGTACAATGTCTTAACGATAATTGAATAATCAGACGAACTTACCTTAAGTGAAGTCCGATTATAATTTTATGAACGGTGATCTGAAATATAATTTATAACGATGTAGTAATCTCCATTCGCTAGTAATGGCATCGCGGTTTAGAGGTGATGATTTTTTTGATATATGGAATGGCAACCCTGCTTTGACACTTTTTTAGAGATAGCGTTGCTTTGTTGGCCCATTCGACAAGGGACTGTTATTCCAATACAGGATGGGCTGGGTGGGTAATTATATTTCAGATCACCGTTCATAAAATTATAATCGGACTTCACTTAAGGTAAGTTCGTCTGATTATTCAATTTTATTTCACGGTGATCTGAAATATAATTTATAACGATGTAGCTGTTTAGAGTATTAAGTCGACATGGGCTAGTATTATTTTGACTAAAAGGAGAAAACAGCTTTATAAGAAGCAACTTTTATTTGAGGTTTGAGTATTTGCTTAAGTACTCATAATATTATTAGCACTTCTGCTGAATTTAGTTTATATACTTAATCAGTATTTATCAAATAGCAAATAACTTAAAACATTCCACAATAATTACATAAACTTTCAAAAGAAAAGCTCCATTAGGTAGCTTAGCTTAGAAATAATTATTATTCAAAATAAATAATATTTTATATATTTCTTCTTGATATTTTTATGAATCTTGTATCATAATAACTTAATTAAATACTTTGGTAAAATTTATTAGACAAAGTACTTATAAATAATAATTGGCCAATTACCGTTGTCATAATAACTAAACCATAACACTATTTTTAAATATTTGAAAATATAATTAACAATAAACCTTTGAACGTTAGGTAAACATAAACGTTATACCTATATTTATTTTATGTGAACGCAAAAAGCTAGGTAGGTATATCTTTATGTTGGAAGTAAAGACAGCATTAATAAAGCTGTCATGTGGAACATTACATGTGGAGCAATTAACTGGTACATCACGAAATTTCGCAAACGTGAGACAGGTGTCCGACCAACCTGCCATTTTCCTAATGGTAAATATTTAATTTATTAATTAATATTTGTGAATATTATTGGTGAATATTTTTGTGTTGACTCCGCTTTCCTTCATGTTCATGACTGATTTAATCCACTTTCTAATTGTTTGTTTGGATCTTATTAATTTGTCTACTAGTTAATAGCAAATACCTATTTTTCACCATTCCTAATAGTTGATGTTTGCCCAATGTTTGTTTTAAAGCTCTAGCTGGATAAACTACGGGGTTTTGGTCACAAAATGGTAATTTAAGTGATGAAGTTGATATTTTTATAAGATCAGAAATTTTTATGTAGGTACCTATATGTATAATGTTTTGATACATGGATGTATCTTCTATTTTAATTACCGACAAAGTCTGCACCCTTTGAGCAGTAGCAAGAGCTAATTAAGTGACAAGCTTTTTACTTAATTTTCCTAAATTTAAATCCTTATTAACGGCCTAATTTGTCAGGAATCTTAGCACTATCGAAGGATCCCAAGTATTAACATACTTACAAAGTGGGTTTAATTCTATAAAGGCCTTTAAAGAAAAGCTTTATGCCTGTGATCGTCACTACCAAACTCTTCTTTTATTCAGAAGGGAGAGTGCCGATCTAGCAGAATTTAACGAGCCGTAGGCTAGATTTCTTTTATTATTTCATTGAGTTAATTTATTACATCCGGTATTGAATCTGTATAGATTTCTATCCCGTGGGGTTTGCAGAATGACTACCAGCTCTTGCATGTTGTGTTGTATTGCTTTAACATACCTGGTGAAAAAAGATGATAACATAATATTTTGTGAGCCTTCTGGCAAACCTCTGCATCTGAATGTTTCCCGCAGAAGATGTTCACTGCCAGAGTAAGTGAACTGCTCAATGGGTGTTCTGTGCTGGAAGGGCATAGTAACAATTGTAGTTAGTAGGTAGAACAATTAACCGGCAGGTTGAAATATTGCTGGTTTGTACCCATCAACATTTTTGCCAATGGGGTACCATGGCTGAAAAGCACCATAGGTACTATGGCTGACAAGTCCACAGGGAAGTCTCCTTAGCTTTGTCGTTTTTTATTTTTTAGACATTTTGTAATTAACGCAAAGGGTGGAAATGCCTAAAAGAAGTACCTAGTATATTCTATCTATCTATCTATCTAGTTGCTACAGTGTAGTGTAAAGGGATCTATTTGAAATGCATATACATATAGGTCTCTATGTCATGATACACAGGTATGTTTTAGCATTTTGCGTTAATCCTGGTAGCAAATAAATCAATAGGTAGGTACTTGGCTTGCCTAACCTTCTCTCAATTTGATTGAATGCATATTCTATTAATAATCCCCACTCAGAGTCAATGTTAGTCAAATTTCTTTATTCCTCATCTGCAAAATTATCTTTAGATTTTATGTAAGATGCCTGAATTGATATGAACATTTATAGCTTTGCACCAATCCCATATTTTTCTACTAACATTATTGAGATGTGGAAATTGAACCCTAAGTACCCGTTTTAATAACGCATGTTATGGTGGTGGTGTTGTCAATCCGAAGAAGAATATCAGTTATTTTTTGATTTTGCAAAGCATTTTAAGCCAAAATATACAGCCATTAGGTCTCAGTGGTATATGTGATATTTTGATTATGACCATAGGACTCCAACACTCTCACCATTGCAATGAACCCCCAACCTGATAGAGAAACATCTGTATACAGATACACATGTGAATCGAGATTTATTGGCTTAAAATGTTTGCTGTTATGCGTTATGTTATCCGTCCACCACTGGAGGTCTGACATTAACATAATATAGTTGATGATTTAGTCTTTTGATTTAGTTAATGCCAAGTATTTGTATATACCATACCATATAGTGTGGCTGGGCATGCTGCTACTAAAGTGCCCAGTAACTTAGCAAATTCTCTTATTTAGCATTTTGTAATTTTAGGAATTATAATTATATTTCATTTTCCCAAAGGTAGCTCAAGGTACAATGACATGGGGTTTCTAATCCAAGAGATTTGCAATATTTACTAGGCAAAGTGTTGGTTTTTCAAAATTAATAATGAAGCCCAAGCACTTCCGAACAAAAATATTATATGTTTGGCCGATACATCAATAATCATCAATATGGATTGTAGATAGGGAGCCTAAATTTCTTAGATTACCAACCACTGGTTTTAATAATTTGGTGAACACAATCGGTGCCATACACAACCCTTAAGGTAATGCTGTAAATTCATATAAAGTTTCATCAAATTCAAAATGGAGGTACTCCCTATGTTCATTGGCTTTATGTGCTAATAGGTATGATACCTACCATAAGATCTATGTAACACATACAATAACCATGATCAATTAACCTTATTGCAGTCCTTATATTATCCTCTGTGGTTAATGGCTAACTTCTATGAACTTATTCAAATGATTTAGTACCAATATGTATTATGTTATATTTAGTATAAATATTTGTATGCCATTAGGTTTAGGTACAAATAAAATCTTTGAAATGTATTCTCTTTGTATGACAGCATGGTGTCATAGCCCCCAACTGTAAAAGATTTTTACTATTTTATAAATTATTTTTAGGGGCTATATTTTGATGAGGATTAGACATAAAAGGAATATAATATCCTTTAATTCACTACAATATAATGGGGTCATTTGTCAATGACATCCAAAAAGCAAAGTAGTTTTAAATTGGCAGCATGTACCTTATGTCCTGCTGAGTTTGTGGTGGGCACCCCGGGTTCTCTCGGAACGCTGTGGGTTGTAGGTCATCTTGTGGTGCGAAGGCTGTGGTTGGCTTCATGGCCCACCTCATGTCATCGGCTTGGCTGGTTGGTGCTGATTCATTTGTTGGGATGAAACACTCCTGTTTCCTATGTATTATTTGTGATCTTAGCTGCTCTCCATAGAGAAGTTCATTTTTGGTTGTATTATGAGTAATTTCTAGGAAATGTCTAACTGGGGCCACTAGTGACCTTCTTGTTTAGTTTCAATTTTTCCACTGAGATTTGAGCATGTTTTTTCTATAGAGTCATTAATTATGTTTGACATGGTCTTGTCTACAAATTGGTGCAGTACCCATTTGTTTCTGCTGGTAAACAATACACTTGTCTCTAATCTTCCCACTTTCAGAGATCACTGCCCCTACTTTTCATATAGTAGGCATCCAGAAGTTGACAGATTACAGGCAAATTATGCAATTTTAGGATGTCATCTCTCCCCATCTTAGATCATGTTATATGTATATCCAACATTTGTTACGATGATGCTGCTTCAACTTTTTACTGGATTTACACAATTTTCTAAATAGTTTTTCTTCCGAAACCATTTTTGCATGCGATGCCGCGAACGCGCGAAAAAAGAAGTGTCAAAGCAGGGTTGCCATTCCATATATCAAAAAAATCATCACCTCTAAACCGCGATGCCATTACTAGCGAATGGAGATTACTACATCGTTATAAATTATATTTCAGATCACCGTGAAATAAAATTGCATTTTGACTTTGATAATACCCAGCGGTAAACGGCTCTGTTGATTATACTGGAACCAATCAAATAGAATAAAATGTAACGGAGTGGATAAGCGACCGGAATACCAATGACGCCTTTAATTTAAAATATTTTAATAACAATCTAGCTCAGTTCGAAATGGCAATTCAATAGTACGTTTTCCACGAAACGGGAGAGGGGACTAGATAAAGTTTTAATTAGAGATTCCGGATGAAATTCCACCATGAGTCGCCGGGAGCCGATACATTCCCGCTTCGGCACCAGCCGAGTTTTTACCACCACGCAAACTCGTTCCATCCCGCCATTCTCCGGCCAGATAAATAGCGACAATAAATATACCATTGGAGCCAATTGCTTTCTCTATATAACCGTTACAATAAAATTTCCCAAATCGTGTGATTTTTAACCAATTAAAGGCTTGGTATTTGTAACGACCCCAATAAATCCACCCTTCCCGCAATGGAGTAAACATTTTTGGTCCTTTTGCACACATTATAGCGAATGAGCCAAATCCTTTTATCACTAATGATTTTTAACAAAGGGATGTTTTATACGGCATTAAGCAAGAGAAGGGAAAAAATGAGCATAATATTATAGAAATGAGGTTTCTGTCGTAACATAACCTATTGTTGATAGCAAGCAAATGATGCCGCCACGGTCTTTTCTCAGAGAATTAAGTTAAAAAAGCTTCAATACCTAAATTAACGTGACATTTATAATTGATTAAGTTTTTGCTCCCAAGAAAAATGTTAATCGGCATTTTATTGGGGCGCTCACGCGGCCGCGCAGATCACAATATTGTGCAAAAACGCTATGACCCGCGATAGTTTCTCGCGGCTAACTCTCATACTCATTGTTCTCGACTTTCATGTAACTATTGATCACATAAGCTCGTCACGTTTCTCAACATTGTTGTGGTGTTCTCGTGAGATGGGCGAGCGCACCCTGCCGCCGCCGGGGGCGACACACACACACCCCGCACGATAACATTATAATTAACTAGACGAGCATTTTTATGTGCCGCATCAACCAGTTATGTACATGAATGGAATTTCATTAATATTGCCTCAACGCGCACGTCTATTCTGAACACATTTGCAGGCGCAGCAAAGGGTGAGGACGAGAAATTATTAAGGTAATTTGAAAAACAAAGAAAGCTTCAATAAAAATGCAAAATTAACCGGTTTGCATTGCTAGCCCCAGACGATAAGAAAAAATCAACAATATTAGCGCAACTAGTAGAAAAAATATTAATAAGAAACTCTGCAAAGTAGTTGCAAAGTCAGTTGCAGACATGATTCAATGGACACCCTTCCTCATAGTTAATGAATCCTCTAATTATTTTAACTAGCGAGCTGGTGAAAAAAGTGGCGTTGCTATCACAAAAAGCGTAGAAAAACCTATTTGAAGCGCTACCAAGTTAATGACTCGGAGCGTGTTACTTTGACATATTAAGAGAAGACAGTAAACTGGTTTGCAGAAAAAACTGTGGATAAAGGCAGGGGCTCCTGTGCATCAACAAATTAAAGGTCGCATAAACGATGCGACACTATAGGATGCAATTAGATATTTTTAGGAGCAGCGCTCCCGCAGCCGCTAGCCGGCTGGGTATATCATTATCTACTGCAAATAACCGGTAGCTGCAATAAAAAAGTCTTAAAAGCAATATGACATTAAAGCGCACTTCATTTTGCAAGTGGATCAGCTCGCCACTCTGTAATGACTAGTATTTAATCCACCAGAGCGACTCTACTAGAATTAAACACGATTTAACATAATGATTGTCATATTTGCTCATTATTGAGAGATATTTTTATGTGCACAACTTGGAAGAGCTATAATAATAAATAGGCAGCTTAATGATTAACATTAAGTAACCGTTATGGTTATTGGCTCAATGATCGCAATCAACATTAAAATTGTTCATGATAATGTTTACAAATTAATTGCAGCATGGATCTCTATCTCCACCATCCGCATAAGATGGGTCTGAAAATGTGTATTCATCGTTGTCGATAACTAACACTGTATCACGAAGTCCTCAGCTCAAAACAGAGCATAAGAAAATCTGTCACGAGAAGACTTTAAATAAAATAGCTTTATATTAAGTACCTACTCGGTGTTTAAATTGATTGTGTTTTGTGTCCACCTCACAATAGTTTCTGAGGTGTAGTATCGTAACATTGCGTTACATCGCCAACGCGTCGACCAAACCAGAAATGCCGAAATAGACGCATACAAAAGGACCAAGCTAGACAAAGCGTGTGCAACTAAGCATGGATAGCAGTTAGCTAGAGACTTTTAATTTTAGCTAAACAGTAAAGTGACCCATTGATGATCCTGTGATTTCCGGAAAAACTATCCCTAATTCCCGTGGCTGTGATCAAAAGGGATTATATCAGGAGATTGGACAGCAGTATATTTCCCTCTTTGAGCTAATTAACTACATGGTACGATTACAAATCCGTTAGATATACTTGACGAGTATAACAAATTTAACAATACCCTCCTTAATTGATTTCTGTGAGAACGCCTGATATTCGTGAACCTTCTACCTCAACATTGAATAGAAGTAAAGCGCCGTTCTGACTTGTAACTTAGACGTCTGGATTAATGTAAACTGGGGTCAGATTACGTCATCACAGTTAATGGCTTTCAAAACACGTATATTTTCTTGTATTGCCTGGGTAATATTTAATCAGATAATTTTCCACGCTGATCACAAATTGCTCCGCATGAAACTCCTTAACGATTTTAGATAATTATTGTTTAACTATAACAATATTAACTAGATTATGGAAATTATCGACTAGCCCGTTTCCACTGACTGATGTGGTTTTTATACATAAACAGTAATAATAAGGTGTTAACCTACATATCAGCGAGTTATCTATTTTGCAGTAAAACGTATTGTTTAGATATTGATAGTGAACTTAATAGCTCAATAAATTCTTTGCCCAGGTATCGTCAGGCACATTCTTGCTAATAAGAAAATATATAATTCGTTGACACGGGTGAGATTATTACAGCAAGAAATGTAGGTACTTTTTATGAAGATAAGATATAATCATATCGGATCATAGGAAGCATAAAATCCAGTAACGGATTCTATGCAATTAACGAACTACTTCTTAGGCCCGATTTCTTCATCGTCAGATAACATCCAAGGAATAAAGTTGAGATTTGACACATTTCGTACAGATACGAGTCAAAGTACGTACGAACGACCCAACTTAACACCCGATGGCAAGTCTCACTAGATTGGTATGTGAATAGGTAAGTTTGTCGATCAAGTTGGTAGAAGAGGATGTTTAATAAGTGGACTCATAAGTTAAGTTAGGAATCAAAAGCCCATCAATATGCCAGTAGACTAGGTACTGCACAAAACTTGCATATTATTATCAAGGCATTTGATAAGTTGACTAATCAATTTTGATCCAAAGATAATAATATCAAGTTACACGATCAAATACAACAAAAAATTCCTTCGTTGCATCTCATGTACATCGTGTACCACGGTAACATAGAGGTGGTTATAACCTTGCGCAGTGGCAGACCAGGGCCGCTCAATGAAAGTGCACGCTGCCGGAACACGCGTGGGTGCCGGAGGCAGCCTCGGACGTACTGAGCTGTGAGCACGTGCCACAGGTACGTACTGCTATTGAATCTATTGATAACTACTTCTGGGTTTATAAGGAATTTAAAATTGAAGCCAGAATAAGGAACAAAGAGGGATACGTGATTTTGAGGCAGATAAAAAAAACAAAGACAGCCTTATGCAACTAAGCAAGAGAGCTTTATGGCACAGGTGCATGCGATAGTATCGCATGCGTTATTGCGATAATGCGTCCCTCTGTCCTGTGATCCTGTCTACACAGTTGTGTTTTTATCGTCCAATATTTCTAACGTGTGTGTGTTGCTGCGATAATAACGTATCGTTAATCGCGTCGTTATTATCGTAGCTGTAAGATCGCATGCGTCCTAATACAAAAAGTATGTCCTAAGAACAAATATTGCAATATCCTAAGAAGCAATAACGCTAGTGTTTTACTTGTTTCGCATCGTTATTATCGCAGCTGTGTGTAAGATCGCAAACGTCCCATTACCATTACTGTATGTACTAAGCACAAATATCGCAATGATTATTGCGTGGCCTAAATAATAGAACAGAAAAAAAAACAAAGACACGAGAAATAAAAACTGTAAAGAAAATATGCGTCACATCCGCGCGAAACGGCCATCGCTCAGCATAATGCTGTCCGTGTCCATGTCTATTTTTTTGGCACGCTCTGTAGTCTAAACGGCTTGATGGATTTCAACATATTATGAGGTGTCGTTAAATTCGTCTTTATTGTGAGAGTGACATATGGTTTAATATTCAAATATTAAGCAGGCAGGTTTTATGTTTTTAGGGTTCCGTACCAAAATGGTAAAAAAGGAACCCTTGGTGCGACTTCGTCTGTCTGTCTCACCTACTTATTTCAGCAACTACTACCAAATTTCAAGCTATCGACTTGAAATTTGGAAAGGTTATAAAAAATGCTTGCCCAACTTTATTGCAAATGAAAAATATCAAAAAATATTTATATTTTCTTTGCAAAAGGGGAAGGAGTGGGGGTCCGAAATTTTAAAGTGGGGTTACTAGGTCAAGTGACATATCATATGAAAGGGCTTGATTTGCACATTTTAAAATATATTTTCATTTTATGTCTCACAGTTTTCGACTTATGATGAAAAATGTCTGAAAAAATACCATTCTCCCCCCCCTTATCTCCGAAGTTTGCGGAGCGAAAAATCTGAAATAATTAGAGTTGATAGGAATTGACCCAAATATTGCACCAAAAATAAAACGATGTTCCTATTAAAGGTTTTTCAAAATCATCCAAATTCCTTGACAAACAAACTTAGTTTTGCGTCCAAAGCTGATACGGAACCCTCGGTGCGCGAGTACGACTCGCACTTGGCCGGTTTTGTTTTTTTTATAATTTTATTTATTAATACATTTTCAATAACCGACATTAGGTAATTGTTATCTCATCTCATACCCTTGCCATAACATACCATGATTGATAGAGGTAGTGACGTTGATTAAAACCCAAGTAGATATTTAACGCGTAATATTTTCTAAAGATTTGGAATCTTTGAAAATTATGTAGTTTTTGCTCTTCTTTCTATCGGGCCACGCACTTTTTGAGTATTTTTAAATTTTTCTCACCAAATAGGTACCTATTCACCTAAATAAAAAGTCACTTATGAACCTTCATAACTATTATTTTCAAAAACCTATCCAGCAATACCCCATGAATGGGTGAGCTCAGTTTCAAGTATGGAGTGCCCCCCTAAATATTATTTTTTTTCGTAATTTACTACACTTCTTTATGGCGGTTCACAGAAGACTACCTGCGACGTCTAATCCATAAAACCGGTCAAGTGCGAGTCGTACTCGCGCACCGAGGGTTCCGTATCAGTTTTGGACGTATAAAGTGAAAAAACCGGACCGCATAACTAAGTTTGTTTGTCACGGAATTTTGATGATTTTGAAAAAACTGTAATAGTTAGGAACATCGTTTTATTTTTAGTGCAATATTTGGATCAATTCCTATCAACTCTAATTATTTCAGATTTTTCGCTCCGCAAACTTCGGAGATAAGGGGGGGGAATGGTATTTTTTCAGACATTTTTCATCATAGTCGAAAACTGTGAGACATAAAATTAAATGAAAATATATTTTGAAATGTGCAGATCAAGCCCTTTCATATGATATGTCACTTGACCTAGTAGCCCCACTTTAAAATTTCGGACCCCCACTTCGGCCCCATTTGCAATGAAAATAAAAATATTTTTTGACTTTTTTCATTTGCAAGCATTCTTTATAACTGTTCCAAATTTCAAGTCGATAGCATTAGTAGTTGCTGAAATAAGCAGGTGTGACAGACAGACAGATGAAGTCGCACCATAAGGGTTCCTTTTTTACCATTTTGGTACGGAACTCTAAAAATGCCAATAATCTCCGAGTAAAATGGCTGTCACATAAGGTCTGACAGACAGACGGACAGGACGAAATTATAAGGGTTCCGTTTTTGCCATTATGCTGCGGAACTCCAAAAATTAAATGCCTCACCAATATCCTATTAGATAAAGCAACTAATCATACATTAATTACGTTTATAAACTCATTATATTTAGTTAATTTTTAATAGCGAACACTGATTGATAGCGTGAGTAACTTCCTTGTACCCTATTAGTACAGTTACGTGAATAAAATCTAATTACTAAGAGTTTTTGCATTAAAACGAAGCGGCAACGTGTAATTTGTTAATACAAGATTTAAGTTGCGATTACAATCATGTGTACAAGTTATATGACCTTAAGTTAAAATTAACTATTCTATGTTTGGTACTTGAACGGAACTTGGTAAATTAGACAGAGTTAACTACCTACTTATTGTAATAACTTCTTAATTTAAATGTTTAACACTAGTACTTCCATCATCAATATTACATCCGCAATCATCATCTAGATCAGGGTTTCTTAACCTGGGGTCAGGGGTCTGTTTATATTAAGAGTTTTGGGGGTCCACAGCTAGCCTACTAATTTTAAGATAATAATTAAATTACAGTCCACTTAATATAAAAAGCATTTCCCTTGATTTCTTTTCGTACAATTCCGTTCGAAAAGGGTCGGTTGCTCCGCAACTAGAATAAGGTTAAGAACCTCTCAATGTTTTGAACTAGCATCTTTACACCAAATAAAAGATTGAAATTTCCCCCCTCTTACACAATGAGACAGCTATATTCTACCTACTTACTAGTTTATTTTTCAAACCGCGGCATAGTGTAAGCAGAGCCATTTTGTAACTAACCCAGTGAAGCGGAATCCCAACTAGCAACCAATAACAGTACCCCGATCATGAGTTTTTTTGACGTATAGTTTCGTTAACGTAAGCATATTTTGAATTTAAAATATAGCAGTCCTGCCGGCAGTGACAGATTGTAGAAACATTTCTACCGTTTCATTCATAAAACGTAGAAATGTTTCTACAATCTGTCACTTTGTCTATTTCTATGTAGACAAAACCCGTTTCTATCGTGGTCATGCTAGGCCGGCAGGACTGCTATATTTTAAATTCAAAATATGCTTACGTTAACGAAACTATACGTCAAAAAAACTCATGATAGGGGTATACAGTAAGCCAATAACACATCGGGGCCCTAGCCAAGTAGCTTTTTTGTTAGAGTTTACGCTAAACGTTACATACAAACCTACTTATCTACTTATAAACGATGATTAAACGTTATTTAACTTAAATAGCTGTTAAGTCAATTGCCATTCATTGTCATAGAAATGACAAGGATAGTAGTATATTTAATCAGTGGCTAAAGGGGACAAGTTTTTATACATATCTGCTTAGGACCGATTTCACCGTCGCTCAAAATGATAACTTTAACCAAGAGATTAACCTCCAGTTTCTGTAAAACTAATCAACCCTCTGATTGGTAAATCGGTTTCCAAAACTCATGTACCTACCTACCTAAGCTTTGATTGGTTGACCAAAATTATATCGACCATTCACACTTGACATGAGATTTGACAATCAATTATAATTATTGAACAGACTTTCAAGTCAATCGAATCTATACCTACTTATAATAAATCTGTAGAGAGGTCAATTCTGTACATGAAATATATTTTCAAAATAACTATCGGGGGTGATTAGTGATCGATACTGATGCCAAAAATGCAATCAGTAACATTTTTGTCTGTCTGTCTGTCTGTATGTTCCTTATAGAAACAAAAACTACTCGACGGATTTTAACGAAACTTGGTACAATTATTCTTCATACTCCTGGGCAGGTTATAGTATACTTTTCATCACGCTACAATCAATAGGAGCAGAGCAGTGAAGGGAAATGTTGGGAAAACGGGAGAAGTTACTTAATTTTTAGGGTTCCGTACCAAAATGGTAAAAAGGACCCTTATGGTGCGACTTCGTCTGTCTGTCCGTCTGTCTGTCCGTCTGTCTGTCTGTCACACCTGCTTATATCAGCAACTACTAATGCTATCGACTTGAAATTTGGAACAGTTATAAAGAATGCTTGTCCAATTTTATTGCAATTTTATTGTAAAAAAAGTCAAAAAATATTTTTATTATCATTGCAAAAGGGGCCGGAGTGGGGGTCCAAAATTTCAAAGTGGGGTTACTAGGTCAAGTGACATATCATATAGGGTTTAATCTGTACATTTCAAAATATATTTTTATTTAATTTTAAGTCTCACAGTTTTCAACATATTTATGATGAAAAATGTCTGAAAAAATACCATCCCCCCCCCCCCTTATCGCCGAAGTTTGCGGAGCGAAAAATCTGAAATAATTAGAGTTGATAGGAATTGACCCAAATATTGCACCAAAAATAAAACTATCATCAAAATTACTTCACAAACAAACTTAGTTATGCGGTCCGGTTTTTTTCACTTTACACGTCCAAAAATGATACGGAACCCTCGGTGCGCGAGTACGACTCGCACTTGGCCGGTTTTTTAAGCTTCCGTCGCGTGTGCAAAGCTACATAGAAATCATTTATGACGGAAATGTTCTACATAAAATTATCTAAAAAATATCCCACAACAGCATAATTATGTCTATCTTTTATGGTTGACTCACAATAACACGTGTAACTCCCGATAGCTTAGCAGTTCGGAGCTTTCTGATTGTATTACACACAAGGAGTTACACGCTGATGGAGTCGCGGGCACAGCTATTAATAATAATATTCTGCGGTTCCTTATTGCGATATTTTTCAACGGTATTGTGGATTGACATATTATATTTCCCTACTAAAATACGAAAGTTAATCTGTCTGTTACATCAAAACCATTGAACCGTGAGGAAGGACATACGCTACTTATTTTACGAAAAACAACGGAAACGCGGACGAAGTCGCGGGCAAAAGCTAGTTTAGACATAAGAGCTACTTTTACTTTGGAGTCTGGAAGTTATAGAACATCAAACTGCACAAAAAAACTATGATGTAAATAGCCATAAGTATCTCACAGTCAGTTGCAGAAAAGGTCATTAAATTTTAAAGGAGTCTTTAACCTTAACATTTCTGTTAAGTTGTTCCAGAAAAGAAAGTTAGCTACCTCTTTAACTGGTTATTAATATTTAACTATTCAAACGTCAAAAAGTTACATTAGACACAATTTAGGTTGCTCAAAACGTAGTTAAGGCCAAACAGAATTTAAATATAACTTAACGAATGTCAAAATTTAATAGGTCACCAAGCATCTATTAAACATACAGTTATCTTTGTTTTTGCAATAAATTGTGCTATTATTCTTATAATTATTATAAATGCGAAAGTTTGTGTGTTAGGTTTGTTACTTCTTCACGCTGAAACGGCTGAACGGACTTGGATGAAACTTTTTTATTTATATTTTATTTGAACATAGGCTTGATTGTAACTGTCGAGGAACACCCACTCGGGCAGCGTATTCCACTGTTTGGCGGTTTTCACAATGAAAGAGAAGTCAAAGCGCCTAGATATATAAATATGCCAGAAAGGGGTGAATTAAGAACAGTAGCACAAGATTTTTATGAAATTGCTGGTTTTCTTTTGTTTTTTTTTTCAAAATACGCCACTAATTAGAGGAGCGCCACTTTTAGATCTCGCACCACCTAAAAATTCTGATAGGACCGTACATTCATGTGATTCAAATAAACATCAAGTATTTTTATTTGTAATCTTTATTACTATAGAATTACACCTATATATTTATTTTTCTAATTTAAAGCGTTATAATATTAAAATTCAATCAATATCAATCAAAACAATCACAACAATCATTATCAATCAAAACGCAACGCTATTGGTTGTTTGGGCAAGGGTTTAGTCTGCTCCTTTATAATGCTCAAAATGTTGGCATCATCATCTGTTGTTTGTAGCTGGTAGGATCCTCCTCCTGTTTTATGGATTTGAATCTGAAATAATTATAGGCAACTAAATTGTACCACTTTAATCAAAACTCTCCTGCCGGCCTAGCATGACCACGATAGAAACGGGTTTTGTCTTCATAGAAATAGACAAAGTGATAGATTGTAGAAACATTTCTACGTTTTATGAATGAAACGGTAGAAATGTTTCTACAATATGTCACTTTGTCTATTTCTATGTAGACAAAACCCGTTTCTATCGTGGTCATGCTAGGTCGGCTGGACAGAAGTGGCACTAGAAAAGAAAGCTTGCCCAAAGTCACACAGATGATAAAAAAAAAATATCTTATAATTTTACATTAGGTATAGGTAGAGCTATTATTTTTATTTTATTCAGGAGATTTATCATTAGTGTTGTATTGTATATGTATACATATATAATAAAAGAGTTTGAGAAGGAACACAGGGTTAGACTAAAAGGGTTTGTGGGAGAAAACATCTGCTCTGACAATCTATATTCAATACCAGTTGTTGTCTCTTGTTCACTCAATTATTTATTATAATTTTTATGCATCTTGCAACGACCCTTAAGTCCAGTGTTGCACTGCAAGAGGGCGTCCTGGCGGCGTTACAATGAGCCTATGCTAGGCACATACCATCTCAGGCATCATACAAAGTAACAAGGTAGGTACGTGGAAAATACTCACTCGGACACAAGGTCAGCTAATAGCGCCTTTTCTTACGACGTGTAATTAGCACCACGTGCTCGTCGCTTTTTTTTATTTGATTCCTCCATTGGCTCCATTATACGGAATTACACTTATTTAATAAATTTTTCTTGTGATATTTTAATAAAATAAAATGTCAGTTTGATTTGACAATTTTGTAGTGCTGCCAGGTCTATTTTTCAATTTACCCTAAGCTCCGTTAACTTTTACCCTAGATTTGCAGTGACATTGAAAAAAATACACAAATATTAATGTTTTAAAATGAAAAAAAGACATTTGCATTGCACGGTTTGATGCTCACCATTCGGCAAACGGCATGCTCATATTTTTACTCAAATAATAAAGAAATCTATCAGTTATTGTACCTACTCAGTCTTCTACCTCTTCAAAAACGGCTGAACCTATTCATATTAAAGTCCGTGCCACCAATAAAGTCCTACGGAAAAAAATTGGTAGGTACTAAGCTTGTAAGTTCCGCTTTTGCCTTTTGTTTGTTAGTTTTCAGCGATATCAGCGCCATGTATAATAGACTTCTGTGGTGGCGCGGACTCTAATGTATGTTTATTTATTTTATAGCATGAAATTTTCTTACGTAGTGTTATGACAAAATACCCTAAACAAGATAAAAAATACCCTAAATAATTTCATGCCCTAAAAAATTCCCTACGAGTTCAGTTTTACCCTAAATCTAGGGAAAAATACCCTAAGGTGGCATCACTGCAATTTTGACAGTTTGACGTTTAAAGTTTGACGATTTGATTTTTTTAAATTGCGTAGGTACGCGTTTAATTCGCCTGCGTTTCGTCCTTAATAAATGTAAAAGCACAGAAAACAACACGCAATCATTCACTCTTTGTTCATTCGATGTTTATTTTATGATGACAACATTTTTAATTAACATTTTAGTTAACGAACCAATATTAAAAGCTAAAATGCTTTTGTGCAACCTCAAAAAAAATAATCATATAATTAGCTCTAATAATGCTTTAAGCAAACGGGAGATAACTGAAAGCTTTCTGCAACCGAGCGTCAGTGTAATTAAATTTACATTTTATAGCTATCCATCATTACAGCTACCGGAACAGAATCAATAAAATTAAACATGAAATGCACCATAAAACTACCATTAGTATCTGTTACATTACGTAATTACGTTGAAGGTACGATTTTCATGGTACATTTGTTTCCACATTAAATTAATAGTCTCTCTGCTTTAGAAGTTAACATTCATAAAAATCTGCAGAAGGACCTTTTTTATTAGCAACGCTTTATTAGGAACCGTAAATTCACTTGGGTATTAGTAATCGGAATCTGAAACTAAGTAGGTAGGTAGGTAGTACCTAGACGCAAATTGCTTACAGTTTACACATTTTTCGATTAGGGAATTACAATTTTTCCTAATGTTTAGATCAGATTTTAATTCACTGGAGAACTGAGTGAACCCGTTCTTTATTTGGAATGACTTACACTCATCAAAAAAAGTTTGCGATCACTTTGAAAAATCGAAATCTTTTTTGTTACTTTAGATTTTAATTGGGTACGGTAGATTATTATTATGATTTAATCTACCGTAACAAAAAAGATTTCGATTTTTCAGTGATCGCAAACTTTTCTTGATGTGTGTAAGTCATTCCAAATAAAGAACGGGTTCACTCAGTTCTCCAGTGAATTAAAATCTGATCTAAACATTAGGTCTACATTGCATGATTTTGTCCTTCTGCTAATATTCGTATCTATTTCGTTTCAGGATTTACGGGCCTCACTTAATTAATGTAACGTGTTGTTTGAAACGGGACAGAGACAAACGTTACCTACAAGAACTAAGTGGTCTTGCAACAAAACTCCTTTTGCCGACAGGGGTCAACGCTGTAAATAGCGCCAGCAGATGGTCCGGACAGCCGATTAATAAGACGGGGACTCCGCCCCGGGCCTGCGGTGGCGACTTAACAGCGCCAATTTAACAAACACCACCCTACCAGATAAGCCGATTACCCGAATCTGGGAGACAAACAGACGTGCTTACGACAGAGATAATGTGGCTATGCTAATTGTGGACAGTGGCACTGATAAACCCTTGCATGTTTATGTTATGCTGGTATCTATTCGCGCTGTAAAGTCCAGATAAGTGCACTGTATCTTGTACATGTCGCCATGCATGAAAGATGGTAACAGCTTACTTACAAAATTCGTTTCTTCTGCATTTGATAGCATTTACAGGTAAAGTATTAGAGAAACCGTCGATTTTTAAGCAGATTTCTCCATAGTTAATAGTTTCTATCTATAGTAATGCGGGATCAACTTACTCATCGTTTATAAGTACAAAATGCCAATTTTGCCAGCGCCACAACAAATTCAACACTGCCGACAAAGACCCTGAATGTCAATGATAGAAACTGTACTTATAATATTGCCTTTTCTATTTATAATACCTACTTATTGGGTTAAACTTGACTTTTAAAGGGCGTATCGTTATAGATAAATGAATACAATAACAGGTAAGATGTGAAAATAAAAAGGTATAACGTCCTGAACACATTGACATAAATTATGTGCTCGCATAGCAGCATCTTGCAAACTGACTAAAGATAAATGTTACAATGCATAGTAATAAGAAACACAAATTAGCGAACTTATCGTCGCCTAATCTTAATTCATGTAAAAACATACAAGGTGCAGTGCTGACACACTGGGAGGCAAAAAAATGTATTTGACAGCACGCGTCGAATCAATGTGACCATATATAGCCGGATCCCGAACTAAATATCGCGTCACGATCATTATCAGCTGTTACAAGTGTGTAGTCAATAGATCATACGCGATGCGACCATGTAAGGCGGCACGAGACATATTCTGATGATGTCATGCGGTTCGCTCAGCCACCAACTAACGCCCGGTACCCATGACGAACAACTACTCAGTTTAAAAAAAATTGAAGCGGTAAGTATTTGTTTCCAACCAGTGTTTAGTGAAGCCCTCTTTGAATTTGCTGGATATTTTATAAACACATGGCACAAATTCCATTTCAAAAATCAATAACCAGATCTAACCCTTCTCCAGTCAGATTTATTCATTAAGTCCTGAAAGAGGTATTGTCAATAATTGCGAACAAATGTCCCGTTATTTGCATCTCAAAGAGCCATGCAGGCAAGAACACAAACGATATTAAGCGGTTCCCACAGCAAAGCAACAAAGTGGATGTTTCATAAATCTCACTCCAGTTTCTTTTGAGTCAAAGTTGAAATATACTTCAAAAGTTAGGTTTAATTCGCTTAGCAACTTGTCGACAGTTGAGTTTCGAAACTGCAGGTACCTACTTTATTCAAATGAGCTATTAACATCTGGAACGGCTGGAGGGTTAAATATTTTCTCCAAGTTAGCATTAGAAGAAATTATGTTGGTTCTATGTTAGCAATTAAATATTATTGCCTTACAAAATTAAAATTATTTATCTTTCAATTGTAACAGATGCTTTGAGCGTTGTCCAAGTAGCGTGCTCACTCTTACCCAACTTACATAATTACACGCCTAAACAAAATCAGACAGAGCCATCATGAACAGACGAAAATTGTGATCACCACGCAATGTAAGCGTAGGACGATAATAAGATAACTAATGATATACACAGCCAACCACACAAAGTAATTTCTTTAATATTATGATCTTAACGCGATTTGGATTTACCGTTTTATGTAGTCAAGATCACTTCGGCTCTCTTGACGTTGATATTCCTTTACAATAATAAATCTTTGGAAATTCCTACTCATAAGTGGCTTCGAACAATTCAAAGGTCAAGTTTAATACTTTAAGAATTCACGTCAAATTGTAAAGATATCTTAATTGTGATAAATCATCTTCGTAAACGTTAATTACAACTCCGGCTAGATACAGTCACAGTGGGATATAAATCATGTCCGAGTTAGCAAACCTGCAGGATAATTGTACTAAATCACCGACTAAGCAATCAGACAATGAATATTGTAGGTGGGTGTTGCTTGGATTACTAAATTACATATCGGTCGGCTAAATCTGCCGCGCTGGAAATGACTAGAGCGGTTCGATCCTCTAATATTTCACCGCAGCTGTGTAACGAGTGGAACAATCGTTGTCTTGGGTGTCATTGGAGACGCCAAAAAAAAGCACAACATGTGTACACCGTCGACGGTAATGGAGCAAGCACGTGCAGTGGACAGACTTCGTGACGCTTCTACTTTATTAATGACAACATCGCGAAACGACTAGAACTTTATTTCGGAGGATCGACGTAAGAAAAAACTTGATTCCAAAACGTTCTTCCTTCGGTTGGTTACAGGACTCTATCTCGCTAGGGTTAGGTATAATTAGCGTTAGTCGACACCCCGAGCGTTCAAATCAAGATTTATCAAGTGAGTCGAAGGCGGGAGATAATGTGACGGTTGCGGAGCGGGACTGACTATTCAGCGGAGTCAATGGCGTGTGACCGACGACGGCGGTAGAGGCTGTCGGGCGCTGGCCGTGTTGGGTGACGCTGACATTCTTTACTCACGTCTTATTCCATTTTGTTTTTTTGAAATATAAGACCATTCAGTTGTTAAGCACGTAGCCAGCCGCTACCGGTGCTACCGATAAGAAAATTTGACCAATGATATCCAAGTCGATCTCGCTGCAGTAAAACTTAACAGCGCTATTGTATTTTGCCTCGGAAACGTGCAACGCGAGAAAATAATTGCGAGCATCATCAATTTCCACCTAATGGAGCGATAAACCCGTCTCAGCCATCGTTGATCCGTGAAGCTGAGCATAAAATAAAGCTTGCACTCATTGACGCGCGTCGACGACGATCGATGGGGTAATCTCGCGGTCATCCCATCCCGGCTTTGTCTGTGCATCGGGAGCGGCATAAAATTATCTGGGCATTAGCGGGCCGGGGAGCGAGCGGGGTGTCCGGGGACCATTTGTCATCGGCGGTGTGCAGGGGAGTGGGGAGTGCGGGAGGGGGCGGGAAGAAAGTGGCGGCGACTCGGGGCGGCTGCAGACGCGACCACAAAAACAAGACGCGGAGAGCAGGGGCGGGACTCGCAGCCACCGCGCTGCCACTGCCACCCGCAGGGATGTGCCGCGCCGTGTCACGATTCTCTTATGTAGGTACAACATGCTGTTTGGACACTGCTAACTTTGAATTATGGCGCAATGTACAACTTTAATGTCACACAGCGACACAATGTTTACCCAGTGTGCTCTGCTAACTTTTGTCTGAAAATTTTCGTGTAGTGGTCAAACAATATTCATCTACTTTAATGTAAAATAAAATCGCTATTACTATTCCATCGATGTCTAACGCAGACCAAATGATATAAATAAACTATGCCCAAGAGACATAAATCTGTGTAATTTTGGGAAACATAAAGTTGGTATTAACACAGATAATATAATACTATACGTACAGATGCCTCATCTCATACAAAGAAATGTGACCGATTTAGCGCGGGCTATCTTCGGGCTATACATTTTTCCGTGCTTAAAGGATTTTTCAAAATTTGAACAAATATTTTTCATGATGTATTTTTTCATCTTCTCAATTTTACGCAAACTTCAATAACAAATCGATACATATAACGCCATCTATTATGAGTTATTTCAACAAATGTTCCTTTGTTCCTGATGAGACCCCATGGTATTAACGAGTATCACGAAGGTTACAAATGATTCAAGTAAATTGAAAGTTCAACTAAAAACTTCGGCACTATACCTTTACCTACCTAACGATTGCAAGAATTCTCTTAAAACATTAATTATTGCATCATTCTTTTTTGGATCTACATCACCTATTTTACGATTTTAAACCCTGAAGCTAAAAGCGGATGGTCATTTAAATTGGCGAATATTCTCCGCCCAAAGCTGTCGCTTCCATACGATATGGTCAGTTTCAAAACTAGGGAGCCCTCGAAAAATCCCGCAGTCATAAAAGGGTCAAGCGGTTGCGTCACGTCGGCTCAGCGGAGGCGCAAAAACACCAAGAGTACAAACTATATTGGATATTAGAACAGAAGGCGCGTGCCGACAAGTTTTTGTTGGCGACCAGGGATCCCTTGGACATCGCTTATTTAATTTAAGTTTTAAGTAGGTACTAAATTCCGCGCAAATGACAGATTAAAACGGTTTTTAATTCAAAATCGACGACATGCGGGTAAAAGGTTATGCTTATGATTTATGATAAAGATTTCATGAAGCTGAAAAGAAACGGAATCCGATACAAGCTTTTATCATATTTTGATGATGATTAATGAAATGAACCATAGACTTTTATGCTTTAAAAACGATGCAGTGGAAAAATCAACAGTTAGGTATAGATGGATAGAGAGAGAGACACACAGAAATTGTAATTAAAACTCTAGATCAACTCGTAATATTATCTCTACACTCCATAGATAATAATCAAACAGTACATAATATCCAAGGACCACCGGTTGTCAATTCAAAACATTCTATCACCTTTGAAGCTCATACTCTAGTTGTAACTGAATTATCTTTAATGTTAATGATCCTATTAGCTCTGAACTAGTGAAAATTAATACAACGAATCAATTTGTTGGTAATGATACTGGCATCAAATGTGTGGCTACACTGGCTACTGCCAGCTATACGTAGTATAATATATATTGTACATAGAATCATTAGTGGCAGTCGGTCGTTTGTTAGAGCCATTCGCGGCCCGGAGACTGGTTTTTGTCTCAACGCCAAATTGCATCCGCACAATACGTTGTCAGTAAATTGATTTGGAATTAATTGCGGTAACATAAGACATGGTGTGACTTGTACAACAGTAATGAATTAGGATTTTATTAATGATCTAAACTTCTATTGAATTGGAAATAATAAGGCAGAAATAATGATTATACTACGCGTAGGTTTAGTTGCGCAGCTGAAGCTAATTTAGTTAATATAGCATTATTTTTGAAAGTCTCAAACAAAATATAATCGAAATATTTTGCAAGACCTACTAAGATACCTATTTCAAATGATGTCTTAGCTATTTAAAATGTCTAGACAAAGACATTAAACATCCACTAATGATTATTTGAAGTACTTCCAATTACCGTCTGCTACATTAATATTTCCCATAAAGCTGTATAATTAGGAAGCTTAAATACTTATGTACCCACGCCTTCAAAAGGTATTACAGGAAGCGCAATAACTGCATTTGGAATTAGATAAGAATTTCTTTTTAGTGGAGAAACGGATCTTAATAATGTAGAGGCACAAGAAAGACTTAATAGCAGAAGTAACTAAGTAGTATATGATAATAAGCAGCGTTAACTAGTTGAGTGAGGCTGCAGATACCAACTAACAATATCCATAATAATCAATGTATGTACATTTGTAATATGAAGAGATAAGCAAGCACTTCCATTGTATTCAATTAACTAACGGATATGGAAGAACTCTGAATCGCATTGTCTTCATCGATATTAATATGATTTAATGAATTTCCGATTGCTGTAATCATCGCGGTTCGAAAAGCTTTTTGACTTCAATGAGCAATTTCATAGTCATTATCGTCTATAACGAAGTCGCTTTTCGTGTCTGTCTGTTTGTCCGCTTAGTTCTTCTAAATTAGATAGTGGATTGTAATGCGGTTTTTGCCACTATTTACAGAATCTATTACGGAAGGTTTGTGTGTATAATGCGTTAATATTTCACTTAGGTAGATACAGCACAGAAATCTCGATGTTTTGACATGTCGCCACATCAGTAGATTGCACCCGTGCGAAGCAGGGTCGGGTAATATAAAATAAACCTTGGTAAAGAACTTTTTACTAGTAACGTGGCTTTTAAACAGTTGGTTTAGTCACAGATTCAAGGGCTTCAAAAATTCAAATCAATATTTTTTTAGGGTATAGATATAAAACAGAAGGCAATTAGGTTCTACGTCCAAGTGAAAGCTTACATAAGGATATCATAAGAGCACAGCTGTTGATGATCACAACAGTCGAAGAATCCCAAGCATATGGCGAGAATTATAAAAGGGTCTTTAATTAACAACTGGATCATGTGCGCCGAATTAGTAATTAGGAATCGTTTTCTAAAACTAAGTACCTACAGTACTGATGGTTAACAGTGATTGTGTAAAGATCACACAATGTTTCATATAATATCCTTTTCAGATCTGTTCTCCAGTTTGGCTGTGATAAATTACAGATTACAGCTCGTTCTATCCTGAAATATGTAAAAGCGGCTTTTATAGCAGAAAAGCTTTAAAGCAATATATTCGTCGGACCATCAATTCAGGTTACATTTTCCTGCAGTAAACTATCCGGGGCCTGCGGGGCCAAAATCCCCACTAATCGAGCATGGCTCATTAGCGGAAGACGCTCGTTTCAACGCGGATACATGGAGTGTGTTTTTAATGTTCTCCCAAACTTGGAAAGCTTTTAATTGTTAGGCTGTAACATTTTCAGTAATATTATTACTTGCAGTAGCTATAATTATAACGCAAGGCTTAGATCAGAGAATGTATAATAATACAAACCCATCATGGTTTTATCTAGATTGAAAAGAATTAGCGGCTGTTATGTTACGTCTTGACGAATTACAGTTGTAATCTTCATTAGATACGAAAGACTAGCCAATAGGTTATTTTATTTTAATAAATCTATTTCTCTCATTTAAATACGACAAAGAGTGAATAAATCCGTAACTGTCGAAAGTATTACACACTTTGGAGGGAGCGTACTATAGAAACGTATTTCATTGAATTAAAAGCTGTCCCTTCTATCGGCATATATCGATACAACTGAATTCTTGAATTATCCGTCTATATCCCTATTCTTGTTATTCTTAAACCTTTGCTAATTCTGTAATCAAGTGCGCCTGAATGGTAGATTTATACATACACATTCTGACTTAATTCCGTCCATTCTCTAGCCGTCATTGAACAGACATCTTCATGGGCGAGCTATTGTCTACGATCTAACCTTACTCATTCCGAAAGTCGCTCTTTGTTCATGTACCTACCTAGGATTAAAATACCTGCCTAGTGGTTCAAACTAGATTCACAGGCTTTACTTTAACTGTAAACTAAGAGTTTATTAGACTAGATAGTATGACTATGAAAGTAAAATTTGAGGATTCTTTGTCGACGAACGATGAGATGTTTTTGTTATTTTAGATTTGAACACAGCCCAATTGCTTAAATCGGATCGTCACGCTACATAAACGCTCCGATCAAAGTCTAAATCGAAAGCAATAACCTAAATGAGATCAATTTCATAATGTGCCTCTAAATTGTGATAAATAAGGTTAAATAGGTAACGCTAATCTCATTTAATTCAATATCTCTATCTACAAGTAATGTGTAGATAGCAGATAGTTAAATTATAGTCATGCAAACGAGCGCGATTATAAAGGGAACGAGAATTGAAACACACCTTTATAAGATCATGACTCTTCAATTAGAACAGGAGTTCCTAAAGGGTTGGTTTTAGGTCCTGCAATGTTTCAATTAGTACCTAGGTACCAAAATAAAATTTCAATCCGTAAATCTGCGTCATAAACTGATGGATGGCAGTCGAAGTCTCACTCACTTACTGATTGCGCGATACCTAAATGGGTGTCCAACAATCGCGTACCGTAACGGTTCGCGATACATTTTCATAAATCATACATTTGTTATTAGACTTAGGCTGTTTGTGCACTACAGACATATTCAATTCGTATTCGGTTTTTTACGATGCCCACCACTTTTTAAAATGTATGAAAAAAAAAGGTCCGTGAAAATAACGTGCTGTAAACGTGTAGTGCACAAACAGCCTTAGGGCCGCTTTTCACCATGGTCAGATAATTGAGATTTGACAGATTTTGTAGGTATAGAAAATCTGTCAAAAATTTTAAATTAATCCTTGGTTAAAGTTATCTGACGATGGTGAAATTGGTCCTTAGTAGATTTATCAAATAAAGGTTGGTTAAAAAATTGACATGCGAAAGTATAGTATTATTAGTCGATTTTTGACATAAGTTCTATAGAAGTAATGTCAAAAATCTGTCTCTAGTAGGGTAAAGAGTCGATAGATCGGTTATTGGGAACGGCCATTAGAAAACCTTAAACTATGTAAAAGCAACTAATTTTAAATGTGGGTGGAGGTGTGCACCGCTAAAACACATCAATTTAGTAAGTGTGAATATCAAATATCACCATCTAATCATCAAAGGACATTTCACGAAAAGTTTAATTAAAATAAACCAGACCAACATCCATCATGCATAGTGCCTTGCCCATTTGACATTTTGAGTTTTGTAATATAATATTTTAAAACAACTGCTTCAAATAAGACCATTTAAAATCCCAAAAAGTTCATCATTGAATCATCGTCATCCGCCTAGCCTTTTTCCCAAACTAGATTGGGGTTGGCTTCCAGTTCCAGTGTATGTCTGGTGTGCGGCCCGGCTTATTAGTATTTTACGTGGAGCGACTGCCATTTGACATCCACAACCTAATTAGATATTGGGTATTCGAATGTTAGACCAGTTGTCAAGAGTTTCGGGCTCTTGACTACCTTTATGTAACGACTGTCAAGATATTCCTATGACAACCGGGACCGACTGTCTCCAGAGCATGGAGGGGTCTCGATGTGTAAAGAACGGTCACCCATCCAAGGACTGACCGCGGCAAGCGTAGCTAACCTCGCAGGTCGATCGATCAGCACGGCTCTCATTTAGCCACGAGTCACTCAAAATGTTGATCATTGTTACCTACAATGATCAACTTTTTAACCGACTTCCAAAAAGGAGGAGGTTCTGCATTCGGTTAGTTTTTTTTTATTTTTTTTGAGTATGTGTTTAAATAATATAAAATGGTTTTTCATATAAATCCTTAATTAAATTACACTAATTATCGGGACCCAATCAGGAAGCAGTTGAGATGTGAATTATGACTACTTTAATAGCATCCCAAAGCACATTAATTCATGCAAAATACAAATGGCATATGTAATTAATGCAAATTAAATTACAAGCACAAAGAGTAATTACACAGTGTCAAAGATGAATTAATCAGTCAACGGTAATTATATCTTACAGTGCTTGAAATGTTAAATGTATCTATGATATAATAATTATTACTGCCAGAATTGAAATCTTGAATATAGAGCACTAAATATTATTCTTGAGATATTATTATTATGTTAATAACCCTTTAATGCCCTGAGTCTATTTATATGACAAAATACCACCACCACCAGCTTTGTTTATTTTATTTTTTTCATTCATTAGGTACATTGCATTCAATCCAAAAATAGTTTATGTCAAGAGAGATATTATATCAAAAATTCATTCAGTATTCACACCAGTTCATGAAAACTGTAAATGATTCTTATAATTATTAGAAGTCAGTAATCTATGATTTACAAGCTGATATATATGATATATAAATCATAGATTACTGAATTTTTCTAAACCTTTAAAGGTTAAGAAAAATTTAAATAAAAATTGGTAAGAGAATCTATACTAAATTACTAATTATTATAAAGAGGAAAGATTTTTTATTTGTTTGTTTGTACCGAATAGGCTCCGAAACTACTGGACCAATTTCAAAAATTCTTTCACTAATAGAAAGCTACATTATCACTGAGTAACATAGGCTACTTTTTATCCCGAAAAAATGCACAGTTCCTGTGGGACACGCGGACGAAGTCGCGGACGAAGTGCTAGTGCTAGTAGTGTATAATTGTTTAGTGTCTATGTCACCAATTTTGAGATGACAGATAAAGTTTACTGGTCTCATTGTAAAAAAAACATGTTAGAACTATAAATAATCCTGTTCTGTAAACTTTATTTATTAATACCTAACACCTTATATTTGGTAGTTGAGGGGCTCTTGGCTAAATGACGACCGCGCTGATCGATCAATCTGCGAGGTTAAGCTGCGCTTGCCGCGGTCAGTCCTTGGATGGGTGACCGTTCTTTACACATCGAGACCCCTCCGTGCCTCGGAGAGCACGTTAAGCAGTCGGTCCCGGTTGTCATAGGAATATCTTTGACAATCGTTACAGGTAGTCAGAAGCCCTAAAGTCTGACAGCTGGTCTAACATTCGAATACCGGTATTACCCATTAATTGGGTTGTGGAGGTCAGATGGCAGTCGCTCCACGTAAAATATTGATATTCAGCCAAAACTAGTTAGACTGGATGCCGACCCCAATATTATTTGGGAAAAGGCTAGGCAGATGACCTTATATTTGGTAGTAAGTTACCACTTTAAATGCAGCTCTTTTATGGATCAGAGAGTCACCTTAGCGGCGATGACATATTTTGAATATTGATATTATTAATTATTGTATGTAATTAATAAATCAAAAATATTGCAAAGAAAAGAAACAAGAAGAGATCACTTACCTTACAAATAATTGTTCTTGATTATTCACTCTCCATGACACTACCGTAGCACCTAAAGCAAAATAAAATGTATAATTTTATATTTTCTATAAAATGTTTAAATATCAATTTGAATATCTAACTTATTTATGTTCCTTATTTCGCAGTAATGAATAAAAAACAATAAGAATGTTAATATTAATGTTGTTATTAATTTTCTTATTTTTTTATTATTTTATGTGCAAAGATTTAAGAGAGATTTTATAAGTCTGTGTTTATGTTACTAAAAATTTTTAGTTGATAAACTTATGCAGAAATCAACAATTATATAAACATCAAATCTAATTTTCGAGCTAATATCACATTGATGACCATCCTTCTCTCATAATGTATTAGCCAAATTGTTGCTAGAGTCATAAGTTATTTTTTGTGAGTACATCAAATACCAACCTACAATTTAAAAGCAAGTATCTACAGTTTACTTCCTACAATCCAATAGCCAAGGTCATAGCCGCCGCAGACAACTTATTCTATTCAATGTGAAAAAACTAGTTACCTATCAACTAAACACCACTTACTACATTACCTACTCCTTACACAAACATTTTTCGAGTACTTTCAACTCATTGTAATGCAACGACATATAATTTATGATTATATTTGTAGAATATAAACATTATTTTTTCAAGTTACGCGCGTCCTATTTCGAAAATAAATAAAGGAGTTAAGGTTATGCGGCCGCTACTTAAAATGCTCTGATAATTTGTGAAATCACGAAAATTTTATCATAGCACATCATAGTTGAGTAACAAAATAATTAAAAGCATTACTTACCGAAAAGATTTACGGTACAAGTTGTATTGTTGCCTCTGTCGAGAACGACAACACTCGTCGCTGCCATTTTCCGTTTGACAGCGAAGCCAACTGACAAAAAGCCAAGATATTGGTGTTACCACAGCCAGGAGCAAAGGATACTACTGATTAACAAAAACTACCATGCAATTTTCATAATTTTATAGTGAGTTAGTGAAAAAATGATTCAAAGCGAATTCGAATTTCATGTTGTCTGTTGACACTGACAGAGAGGTTGACAGTTACCAAATATTTCATAATAATAGCAAAGCTAATTTACTTTCCTAGCACAAAAAGTGATCCACTTTTCATTAAATGAGACTAAAATAATTGGAAAATATAAGAGCAAGACGTTTTGTATTAATTTTAGACACAAATATAATTAATTTACATTTGTTGTGGTATGCTATATAGGATGTGTCGTAAAAGTATTATCACAATAATTAGTAATATTTTTTTCAGATCTAGATGTATTTGTGTGTTATTGATTATCAGAAACATTTAGGTGAAGCGTTTTTTTTTTCTTGATATAATTTTTATTATTTCCTTATATCTATTATTCTCACGACATTTATTCAAAAAAATAGCAAAATGTTTTCAAAAATTTTTAGCTGACTACGGCCAAGTCAAAAGTAAGGGTTATGTTTAAAAAAACACTGTATAATATAAATTACATTAAAATTAACTTAATTTTTTTAATGTTTTGGATTAATAGTATCTAATTCGATATTTATTGATGGATTTTTAAAATTTTAGGTTTATTTTATTTCGCAATTATGATCTTATACACTATGTTTTAAATTTCAAAGAACTAGCTGGCTTGGAAGTATTCTAGATTTAGGACGGTCTATCAGTAAGTTAGTTCCCAAAATTATAACTTATAGACACTCGTATTTTAAGAACTACGCCACTTTAATGTATAAAACTAAATGCTTCCTTTATGTAACCTTAACCCGTGAAAAAACTCAGTACCTACTGGAAAGTTATTAACCTTGGAGACAGAGAGGGTTTGAAAACAGCTCGAAATAGTTCGTGTAAAATAGATTTATCGATACTCTTAGATACGATAGATATGATATGATATTGATAGATATCAATAATTCAATACTATACAGGATAAAATTAAAACCAGTGCGGATATTTTAGGAGGTGAAAGTACCTACTCATGAATATGATCAACTTTTATTATGGGACCGACACTGAAATATGAAAAATAAATCAGCTGTTCCATTCATTTTGATCGTGTTGTAGTGCATTTTTGTAGGTGATTTAGGAAACAGCTGATGACTTATTTTTTTCATATTTCAGTGTCGGTCCCATAATAAAAGTTGATCATATTCATGAGTACTTTCACCTCCTAGAATATCCACACTGGTTTTAATTTTACCCTGTATTATAAGTAAGGGGGTTACGGTTTACGTGAAAAATACGTTTTGATTATTCTTTTGATTGATTATTGGAAAAAAAAAAACCCTCCAATATGATGTTTCTGATGTTGATTAACATTTATAAAACTATTTCTGAGGATTATGAAGTACTAATGAGTTAATAACCTTTATTGTCTCGACTACTATTGAATGAATTTTCAGAATCCCATCACTGTCCGTAGTTCCGGAAATTACCTCATACTTACATACAAATTTTACTTCTTCATAATATTAATATAAGCTTAGATCAGAAATTGAACGTTGAATTTTAACTGGTAATGAAATCGTTTTCCGTTTTTTTTTATAAAAATCTTAACTAAACTCAGTATGTAATCCAAATTGAATTAGTTTATAGGAGGGGTGTTTACATTCTATTATACCTTACACTATGGAATGAATAATACCACATTTTATATACTTAAACCAGAGCGAATTAATTATCTTATTGACCTATCTCCGTGATAAAGCTTCTTCTCTATGAGATTGTTCAACTTTAAGCTTAAAGGCTGTAAAAAAAATGGCCATAATATTTAATGAAATTTTTAAATTATTAGTTATATAGTTTGTACATTTTACAATAATTTGAAAAGATGCTTTCAAAACAGCGTTGTTGAAATTCAATTATCTGCAGCCGGCAGGATTACCCACTATTTTTGTTACGAGTTTTACACCTTTAAAAAAAATGAGGCTGGCATCACCATATGGTAGAAATTGAAAAATGGTAGAATCTTGATGTAAGGCAAAGTATTTTACCAGATTTTTATCAAGGCTTATTTTTGTACTAGAATCCATTCATATTCCAATATTTGAATGATTTGTATATTTTCCAAGCTTCTTTATTTTAATATTTTTGTACGGTAGTGTTAACTATATTCTTAGTATTCAAACTGACATTCATTTCAGAACGCATCGAAAATAGACCAATCAGAATCAGCCAACGCTGTGCCGGCAAGTGTCATCATCGGCATCATACGTGTATTTTTCCGGTCCTTGTCCTCTCTGGCTTTGCAACTTTCCTCAGCTCGACTTGGACGGCGAAGAATCGCGCACGGTTTTACGAAAGTGGCGATTATATTTTAAAGATGTTGGGATCACTAAAAATTGTATTATTATTAGGTGTAATTTATTTATGTAAAGCCGCTGAAGAAGATGTGTTGGACCTTACAGATTCCGACTTTTCGTCGGTGTTAGGCCAACATGATACCGCTCTGGTCATGTTTTACGCACCATGGTGAGTAATCAACGATTTATCGTAACTATAAACTTATGAATGGCGTTAAATGAGCTGGTTGTTTGATTTGCGTGTGTAATTGTTGGTTAGGTGCGGTCATTGTAAGAGATTGAAGCCTGAGTACGCGGTGGCGGCCGGCGTGCTAAAGAACGATGACCCTCCTGTCGCGATGGCGAAGGTGGACTGTACCGAGGGCGGCAAGAGCACATGCGAGCAGTTCTCGGTGTCGGGATACCCCACACTGAAGATCTTCAGGAAGGGAGAGGTCTCCCAGGAGTACAACGGCCCCAGGGAAGCAAGTAAGTTCTAGAACACCTTATCGATTTTTCACATAGACAACAACTATTCTAAATTAACTTTTCTGAAGGTAGGTAATTGGAAAAAAAAAATATTAAAGTAGTTGAGTTTTCCAGCATGAGACATTTACACAGCTTTCTTTAACTTATCTATAAAGTTTTTCATATCATTACCTACTCAACTTATTTTTAGTATTTCAATCACAATTAGTTTTTAATACATTGTTTTTCCTATGCAGCTGCAGTAGTTCAATGTCTTATCAATTTAAATTGATATACACAACAATACCTACCAGCTAATTACTTTTACCATGATCACTAATATTACAACATATTTCAGTATTCATATAATATAACAAAACAATGTAAAACTTGACCCTCATTCTTGATCTTAATGTGGGGTTAGATAATAAGAAGAAAAGATAATTATTGCAGTATGAACTGAAGTAACTGTAAAACATAAAATATTCCCACTTGCTATTGCCTGCGACTTTCTCTTGTCTGCATGAAAATTGATGAAAAGCCTGTGTGCTTCTCTAGGTCCCAGGCTATCTCTTTGCCAAATTTCATCCTGTGGTCAGTAGACATTTAAACAATACTTTCTCCTTGATGAGATAATAATAGGTTTTTATTTTACTTCCTTTATATGGATAACATAATAAATGAGCAACTAAGCTATGTTCCCTTTCATAGCAGGAAAGCAACAAATAAAAAAATATATAATTATCCATGTTGTCAGCGCTGATAAAGGCAGATAGGTATTCAAATTTCCTGTTATATTGATAACTCCCAATGATTATGGATGGTTTTAATAGAAATAATGTAAAACATTAAATTGTGTCAATATTACTTAAATCAGATTATGATTTGACACAAATTCGTTTTAACAAGATGCAAAAACTAATCACCCTAATATTGTAGGTAAATGCAAAAGTTTGTGTGTGTGTGTGTTTGTTACTCCTTCACGCTGAAACGGATGGATGGACTTGTTAGCCTGGGACCTGGAGAAGCACAAGGTCACTTTTCATTCATTTCCATGCAAACAAAGTCACAGGCAACAGCTAGTCAAAAATAAAAGTATTACTAGTATGTTTCCTTGTATTGGAATTGTTATTAGCCTTAAATAAGTAAAGCTAATCTTATTTTACTCATTTAAAGTAAATTGAAAAACAAATTCAATTATACAAAAAGAGAGCTGATAAGTAGGTACAGTCTATTAACAACAATGATTGAAACAAGTTTTGTTAACCAGAATAAAATACTTGTATTTTACCATAGTTCAAATGAACAAGATATTTCATTACTGAAGAGCACAATATTCATTGCGTTAAGCTTTAATTTGCTTTATCATCAGAGCAAAGAACACTATAAGTATCTTTATTCTATCCCAAAATAATCTTTTCTCATCAACTTATAAAACCCATCAAATACCTATATGTATAGGTACATATATCATCACTGATTATTATTGATATAATAATATGATGATATATTTATGTATAGTTAAAATAGTTTTATTGAATCATAAGAGGTAGGCACTGTCCACTTGCCTATATGCAAATCACACCACTGTTAAAACCAAAGCTGACCAACTTCTCCCCCACAGACGGCATTGTCAAGTACATGCGCGCCCAAGTTGGCCCCAGCTCCAAGGAGCTCAAGACTGTTGCCGACTACGAGGCATTCCTGAACAAGGATGAGGTGGTCGTCGTCGGCTTCTTCGAGAAGGAGACCGAATTCAAGGCTGACTTCGTCAAGTCTGCTGACAAGATACGTGAAGAGGTCACCTTTGGACATACTTCTGCTAAGGAAGTACTTGAGAAGGCTGGATACAAGTAAGTAAACTTTTTTGTATTTTTTTTTCACAGATATTTTACTTCAAGTATTTCTCCTACCGTTATCCCTATGCTAGGAGAATGCATGTATGCAATGTATACTAATAACAGTAATAACTTTTTATTTATTGAGAAAGCAATAAATAAAAAGTTATGTCACAATTATTAATTGTGAATGCAATGTATACTAGTAACTATTTATTAATTGAGTTTATGTACCTACAACAAATATCATTTATTTCATCAAAGAAAGTGTAAACGTAAACTTTTTTACATGTCCCTGATTTAACTGCACTTTTATCTATGGTATTTATAACATTCTATATGGTCTACCCTGTTATTTGTGGTACCTATCTACTGTTATCTAGCATGGAATGATGTTACAACTGGTAATTATAATGCTATTCCGTGACGAAGTACTTTTATATTTAGCACAATATAATGTGTTACTACCGATGAATTCCATCATAATTTAGATTTCTAAATTATTATAAATCTTAATTCATAGGAAAAAATATTTTCTAATTACGAATTAAAATTGCCTCTCAAAAATATTAAATTCGAATTAGTATTCAAAATAAATTAACATTAATCCACATTACTATGTATCACTATTGGAACAGCTGTCTATATTTGATTGTCATTTAAATTATTGAACAAACATTAATTGTACCTACATGTACATAAATGTTACTTACCAAGTTATTTTTTAACCTTTCAAGTCTTTTACAAAATTTATATGACATTACAATTGATAACAACGCCGATATTATTTGTTATCAGTTGTGAAATGTCTTTTTTTAAACTATATAACAAGGATAGTTGTATATTTAATCAGTGGTTAAAGTTAAGGCGTCTCTAAGTAAGGGGGGCAAATGTTTAAAATATACTGTGGTCTGCACAGCTTAAAGTCCGTTTTTCAATACTCTATTGTGAGGCGAGGCGGCGCTGGTCTGGTGCTGAGGCGTTACATGGACGACGACCTTATTACAGGAAATATAAATTTAACTCTATTTAATAGTTGCAGCCCAAAATTTGTTGGAATGATCGGTGTCCCCTATACACTGAACTACTACGGCTATAGGCGTAGTAACGGAGGGATAGGGGCTTGCCCCCTGGTCCTAAAAACCTCTCTGTCCAGGGGACAATTATCGTAGTTTCTAGACCACAGAACAATATTACTCTAGCGAGAAGAATATCAACTTCATAGTAAAAATGTGAGACGAATTTGCACGCCATCTAGTGGGATCCCAGTAAATCCAATGAAAAAAATTATATGCCCACCTAGAATAGATATTATTTTATTGACAGTAAGACAATAAAATAATATCTATTCATAAAGGTGGGCATATAATACAAATTAATACATCTTGAAAAGCTGGAAATCCACAATTGACGCACTTTCCTATGTTTTACTTTGATTAATTGCGAAACAATTCTCGTTCTCACAAAGAAATCTCGAAAGAATCACTATCTCACTCATCTCACATGCCGACTCAACGTTATGATGTAAAAATCAGAAACAGTTTATCGTATTAAAGCACAACAAATAAACAGAAACAAGAAAAAACGACCAACCATAACAGCAGACATTTATCATATGGTGTTGCCAGAGCAAACTACCAGAGTCCATTTTTTAAATTCAAATTTATTTCTAAAGATATAATTATTTTTCCAAATTTCGTTTAGAGTTCATAATTTTAATTATATAACCGTAAAAAAAATAGGTGTCAGTTATTAAGCTACATTTTAAATTAAATTAATCATGTTTAGGTCATAATTTGTTACACGATATTTCATTTTATTTTACTTGGTAACATTTCATTGTAATCAGCCTGTTAGACAGAGTCATCGATATCGCTATTCTTATCATGAACTGGAACCCACCTTGTGTCCAAAGTCACCCATACACAGTTGACCGAGCCTGTTCTAGACGGAAAACGATACTATTGTCAATACAGTAGTACAGACTAGACACAATTAGCGCCAATAGGCGCTCAAGATTTTGTATGGCTCCTCTAACAGCCGAATAGTTACCCAATCATGAACACAATCTTGGCTAATACCATGGTACAGTTCGCATCCTAGATAATATTGCCAACTGCGCTGTAATTTGTAGCCTACGGAAAACTAAAATGACGCGAACTGTGCGGCGGCTATAATCCGAAAAATAAAAGACCGGAAACCGCAATAAAAAAAAAATAAAAAAAATATACAAGAAATTGCCAAATCGGACATGAAACATCCTTAAAAATAGGTAATTATATTAATAAGTGTGAAACTGCGGAAAATTGCATCAACGGTGAAACGCTAGTAAATGATCCTCATCCGTGACTTGACACGTCATGTATTGATACGATCGTGACGCTGCATGCATGGCACTCTCCAATCATAATAATACACTTTACAAAGAAAACATAGGAGCTAAAAGCATAGGCTTTACTTTATAAAAAAACCGGACAAGTGCGAGTATGCCTCGCGCCCTAAGGGTTCCGCTAAATGATCGTAGATGGCGCTACTGCATACTTCTAGTGGCGTTATCTATGAGCACATGGCTCCACTTATGGTCCGGTGACTGACGGCGGACAACAAAGTGATCCTATAAGGGTTCCGTTTTTCCTTTTGAGGTACGGAACCCTAAAAATGGGTAATTTTAAGGTTTTTTGATTTAAAAAACCTAAAAAGTCTCCATTTAAATAAACGGTATTTAGTTCACTTTGCCTAGGTTGACGACATAATTTATTCACAGCAAAAAGTGCTATGTATTTCGGTTTGTGGTAATGAATTCACGCTATTGCTGTAACCGTGTGGGTTTATGTCATTCAAAATAGAAAAAAAAAACTGATTAAAAAAGTAAACCACCTACACAAATATCACAGTAATGTAATACTTACTATACTTATCATAATAACAGTTTTGGAAGTCGGTGCCGAATCAAATCAAATAAAATACTTTACAAAAGATTTCTGTAACTGTTTCACACAACATTATTGTGGTATTTTTGAAGGCGGTTGTAACGATAATCTTTTGGAGCTAAAGGCGATGTTAAGAATTAGAGATGTCACGAATAGTTATTTGGCCGAATACTGAATACCGAATATTCGGCAAGGCTCTTCGCCGAAGCGCAGAATATTCAGCTGCAGAATATTCGGCAACACTTAGTACTTTCCGCTGGAGTCAAGTCACAACTAGATCTTACCTACACCTAGATCGGATAACTGACCCTTACAAGTGGTGGTCAGCAAACGCAAAACAATATCTAACCCTTTCACAATTTGCTGAGATTTATTCATCATCTCCTGGTAGCAGTTTATATAGTGAGCGGCTGTTTTCGGAAACAGGTATAATTTATGAGGAAAAACTAAAACGTCTGCTATCGAAAAATGCTGAAAAAATTGTCTTCATTCATCATAACTTACCACTGGTAGATTTGAAATATTAATATGTTAATTTGTTGGTTAAACAAACATCTTTATGAGTAATATTTTGGGTTATTATATTTCATGATTTGCTATTCGGTATTCGGCCGAATAGTTTGAAATATTCGGCCGAATACCGAATAGCGAAAAAAAGTGGCCAAATAGCCGAATACCGAATAGTTGCCGAATATTCGTGGCAACTCTATTAAGAATCCAGTCGTATAGCCTTTATTTTCACTTCTGAGAAATTATTTAACTGAAAAAAAGACAAAATTAAATATCGTGTTCTGAATTTCTGATGCTACAATGATATCTTTCGTACCTTTACCGGACATCATTTAAAACCACGTGTTCTATACCTAGTGGCTTCAACAGACGGGTTTACACCTACACACACATAATTTACATGTCGTATTCAATATCTCGTTTATGAAGTCTGTTTTACATAATTAACACAAGTTTAAAATGTAGCATACGAATGTAATACCTACATTAATTTTATTCGATTTTTATTCTTCTAATAATGAGAATTCGGCTAAAGAGCTATTTGGCTTTAGAAAGCGGTTTATTAGACAAATAGTCTACTCTTTAACCGAGTTCTAATGATTAAATCCAGTTGGTCCAGCGGTTGCAAGCGCGACTGCTGACCGTGGGGTCCTGGATTCGATGCTCGGGTCGGACACAGTGTTATAGAGTTTTTTTATTTATTATGGAATTCTCGGTAGCAGCCTGAAATCTGAATTTGTGGCTGGTTAATGGTAGTAAGCTCACCCCTTATATGACTCAACATAAAGCCTAGTCCAGATGACGCATTTTGATTTGAAATTGGTTTATTTAGTCTTATAAATCGCCAATCCGATCTCCACACTGAACAATTTGATTGGCGATTGCAGTAAATTGCTAATCAAATCGTGTCGTCTTTAATAGGCTGAATTGGCAAATTGTGAGTGCAAATACACTTTGCCTACCCCTTCGGGAAATACAGGCGAAATGTAATAATGTCATCTTTATTTTAAAATGAATCAAAATTCAGTTCACAAATATTCTTGTGTTCAGTAAACTGTTTCCCTGAAATTACTGTGACGCGAGTTCAACGATTTTCCACGTTTCACGTTAATTTAGAAACGTTAATAACGTTACCTGCATGACCTTACTGTACCTACATTGTTATGCACGGTATGGTTGCACAGGTGTCAAATGTGCAATTTGTTTAATGTCAGTTGCTATTTGCTCGAGGCATCGCGACCAGCTGTAAAAACAGTGTTGATCATCAACCTAAAGTATTTAATACTTATTTAATGGTCCTCAGGTTTAATATTACCGGTAATACATTACCGGTTTAACATTAACGGTACGTCGAAAATGCAATGATAATGCTATTTTTTATGATATTTAAAATTTATCTAATAAGTTAAGTAAATTAATAAATTAAAATATGCACATGATTACTATGTGAGTACGAGCTAAGTCATAATAATTTTACATGATGTATTTACAAATTATGAACATATTTAAGCTAAAAAAAATGCAAAAAAAAATGATTAAATCTACCTCGTAGGTACCTAGCTTGCTTGTAAGCAAATCAAACGTTTTGATACAGAAAATCTATAGGAATCAAGTTGACACTTAACAATTCACACTTTTAACACCTTATTAATACTCAATGTTGGTTTTTTCAATATTCTTCACTTAAAACTGCAAAATTGTGAGCAAATATCCATATAACCAACACTGTTTATCCTATTTAAAACAAACTCACTTAGAAACTTAAGTTTCAAGTACTTTATACCTCAATTTAAAATACTTGAAACAAAGGACTAGTTCGTGTACACTGTACCTACTATTAAAGTATATTGTATTGTCAACAGGAATGATGTGGTATTGTTCCGTCCCAAACGCCTGCAGAACAAGTTCGAAGACTCGTTCGTCGTGTACAAGGGAGACTCCGAGAAGTACAGCTCGCTCAAGGCTTTCATCAAGGAGAACTTGTAAGTTTGTTTTACTGTGTTATCAATTTATCATGTTATGTTTTAAGAATTATTAGAGACTTAATAATATTTTGGCTATGGAAGAGCAAATTTTTATTTTTTTCGCGATATCAGGGTTGGTCCCACAATAAAAGTTGCCCATATTGATGAGTATAATGGCCGTCTTTGAGGTCTGTCGGTTACTCTTTTACACGCTGTATAATTAAGGATGGTTTTTAAATTAAAAAAACAAGTTTATTAATATCCAGGTGTTCATAGATCAACCTCATTATTACTGTAGAATTATTGAGTTAATAATATTGTAATATATTACATAACCAATGAAGTACATACTGAAGTACTTGCGCACCTTGCAGACGCCTGGAGGCTTAAATAGTACACCTGAATATTATCTATTAAGGTTTTTTTTTAATATCTATATTTGGAGCAGAAAAACAAGTAATTTTTGTTGTTTCTGCAGTTTTATGATTACGAGGTACGCTGATAAGAAAAATAAGCCATCTATTGAAATAGTATAACAGTAAAAAACCATTACCTATCATCAACATCATATTGGGTAATACAGGTATTCTAACATTAGGTCAGCTGTCAGACTTTCAGGTTTCTTACTTCACCTAAAAACCGCGATTCATATAATTATTATGAAAACTAGGAGAAACTGTTTCAAGGTGGATGCGCATATGTAACACGCGAAATTCAAATTTTCTATCGTTTTTTGCAAACTGCAGCTCTGTTTTTAGGTCGTATATTATTGTTGATCAAAATACCTACTATTTACCTACGACGATAAGTATTATAATTTACTGAATAATAATATTCAAAACCACATCGATATTTTATCATTAACATAATGGCCTCAAGTACGAATATTTAACTAAACATTCATGCTTGAGACCAAATTAGAACTTAGATGTATAACTTAGACGAATTTAATGTTTTAAATACACATATCATATTTTGATCAACGTACAACTTGATTCTGAGGCGTAAAATCCAAAAAAACAAGGAGAACGTGAGTACGTCAATATCTAACACTAGTATAATTCCTCAGCCACGGTCTGGTCGGCATCCGCCAGAAGGACAACATTCGCGACTTCACCGACCCCCTGGTGGTCGCGTACTACGATGTGGACTACGTCAAGAACCCCAAGGGCACAAACTACTGGAGGAACCGTGTGCTTAAGGTATGTCGTAGGTACTCGTATTCTATAGAACCTTGTACGCACAACATCAAAAGTAAACGATGATTGTTTATCGTTCCAAGTGTTTTAAGATATTCTGCATTTTGCATGAAAGCGTTCGTGCGCAAACTTTCTTCCACTACGCCGCTTTTGCTCAAGATATTTTCCGGTCTCAGTACCTATGTAAGCATGTCTGTTCCATTAAAGTCAGTACGATAACTAGACCTAATTACACCCGTATTCACAAACATTACTATGAGGTCTCGCTCATACGAATATGAACCTTAAGACAAATGATGTTCATATTTGAATGAATTTTCTGCTCACTGTGCGTTCGAGACCTTATAATAATGTCTGTGAATACGAGTTAAGTGTAGGCGTGAAAGTAACGATTTAATCTTTCGTTACGACGATAAAATATATCACTCACAATATATCAAATGTATTGTTGATAAAGTATAGATATTTTAACAATATACTTCAAGATAATAATACATATTTTATTTGAATATCGAGTGGAAATGGTTTTTAAATAATAATGATTAGCAATGTTAAGGTGTGTTAGCCATGGTTTAAGCACTTAGTTAAGACTTGGTTACATAGCTTAGCTTAGCTTCACATACAGCAAATATATCTAACTCGAAAAAAAAAACAAGAAAAACAAATTGTTATAATGGAAATATGTACATAACAACACTCCGGGCCGTAGAATATCGATTCCTATTGCACTTGGTATTAGGTTACCTCATACTATTATAAAACTATAAAAAATCCGTGTCTGCAGATTGAAGATATTCAAAAAAACAGTCGGTATAGGGTACTGGGATGTAATCATGCTCATTTTTGTTTATTTTTTATCTGTTTGTGCGCGCATCACGCAAAGAAAATCCTACCTAAAACAGCAATAGAAATCTGACATCACAAGCTTGTTAATTATTAACGGGCTTCTGGACTTAAAAAGACGCCTGAATCCAACATTGGAGTGCTGTTATAGCAATCTATTGTTTGACTTAGAAAGACGCCTAAATCCAAAACTGGACTGATAGCAGTCCATTGCTGGGCTTAGAAAGACGCCTAAATCCAACATTGGACTGCTATTATAGCAATCTAATGTTGTACTTAGCTTCACGCCTAAATCCAACATTAGAATGCTATTATAGCAGTCCATTGTCGGACTTAGAAAGACGCTTAAATCCAACATTGGACTGTTATTATAGCAATCCAATGTTGGACTTAGTAAGACGCCTAAATCCAACATTGGACCGCTGTTATAGCAGTCTATTGTCGACGCCTAAATCCAACGTTGGATCGCTGTTATAGCATCAGTCCATTGTTGGACTTGGAAAGACGCCTAACTCCAAAATTGGACTGCTATTATAGCATTTTAATGTTGGACTGAGGCATCTCTGACACCACTGAAACGTGAAACCACCATTTATTTTTATTTTATTAGGAATTCAATCATTTTATTTTTAAGATTATCTCCACCACACCATATAAACCCTGTAATATTTCTATCCAGGTCGCCAAGGAGATGTCCGAGGTTACGTTCGCAGTGAGCGACAAGGACGACTTCACCCATGAACTGAACGAGTACGGCATTGACTACGCCAAGGGTGACAAACCAGTCGTCGCCGGCCGCGACGCTGACGGCAACAAGTTCGTCATGACCACCGAATTCAGGTAAATACCCATTTCTAAGACTTCATCATATGCACTGTATAAAAAAAAAACACTGCTGTACAGTCCATTTTAAAGTCTATGGACTTTAATGAAGCTTATTCAGTTGAAGCTGTGGTCAAATCGAACGTCAACTTATAAACGGAGTGCCGATTACATTAGGAAAAAACAAATTACAATGTTTTGGTTCTGTTTCAATCATTTGAGTCATTGATTTAATTATACCCTTAGGTGTATTATTCACTACAATGACTTGATTTCCGGTAGTACAAATAATAGAGGAATGCTTTTATTGCGTCGGTAAATAGCAAAGGATGCCAAATGTCAGGGTTCGAAGTTCTTGATAATTTATCAAAGAAAAATAGTTATCTTGATAGTTTCAAGCCCTGCTAAGTATCAATGGGCTGATCCTGTAAAATGTAGATGACTGATCATTTCGAGCCCTGCCAAGTCAATGGGTTAAAACTAAAATAAAGCTGACTTTTCTGTAGATAAATATGTAAGCCTTATTATATAAAGTTTAGTTTTTGTTCTTCATAATGTCCGCGTTTGTTCATATTGTCCGACCGCGAATTTACCGTATCCAAAATAATTAACACATCATACGCACAAGAATTCGTACCATAAAGCATAAAAGTTGTTTGCTAACCTAACCAGGAATCCTTAATTAATTAACAAAACCTTGGACGTACGCCAGCACTCCAAAATAACATCAACTTGTATTATAAAACTCTTCAGCATAAACACTTGAAACGTAACAGATGTAATTCCATTGTTTATGGTACTGAATAATTTTATGGTCATGTTATCGTGGTGGCGTTGTTTCTTACGATTGTTTTACGCCCCGTTAACTTTGTTTAAAGCATTACCTTGCAGTAATGATAAGCAGGCGATCGTTCAACTAAACTCCTTAGAGACTCATGATTGGCTTTGAATGTTATTTGAATACAATAGTGGCAGTATCTATTAAATTCAGACTGTATTATATTGTTCGTTTTTATCTTTTGAACCGGTTTTGTGAAGTACCAGTTAATTTACCTCACTTTTGTTAATTAAATTGAAGAATAAGTTGGTTAATTAAAAAAACATAATACAGACACAGACAAACATCTTGAAAAGCGCAACATTGGTTGAATTTACGTCTCTTTAGTGACCCCGATTGGAGCGCGCGGGGATTTTGACCGCGCGATTGGTTAACTAGCAAACTCTCCCCCACTACGCCGTCGCTTTTTGCTCAATATGTTTGCCGGTCTCTGAAACTAATTATTTTAGATTTTAAATAGGTATTTAAAATCTAAAATAATTAGTTTAGGCGAGAACTGAATATCTTTCTAAAGATTACACTCATTACTGCCAGTCCTCAATGTATACCTGTTTTTCTGATAGTAAAAAAAAAACGAAGTTGTACGATCGTCGTCCGGTTCGTCACAACTCGCAGCCTACTAGAAATATCAGCTGTCCATTTATAATTATGAATTACTTCAGTATGCATACCATAACACGTTTTTCTACTACTTACAGCATCGAAAACCTGTTGGCCTTCACAAAGGACCTGCTTGACGGCAAACTGGAGCCCTTCGTCAAGTCCGAAGCCATTCCTGAGAGCAACGACGGCCCAGTCAAGGTTGCTGTCGGCAAGAACTTCAAGGAACTGGTCACTGACAGCGGACGCGACGCCCTGGTTGAGTTCTATGCTCCTTGGTGCGGACACTGCCAGAAACTCACGCCCATATGGGAGGAACTTGGTGAAAAGGTAATATTACCCGCTACAATGTGAATCAGTTTATCAGCGTGATGCTGGACTTCCAAGTGTCCCTAGTTGTTTTAAATTGATAACATTAAAATTGGCGAGTACGGTTGAACACGAGTAATGGTTAGTTGACTATGCTATCCGCTATTCACCAATAAAAATATATTTCTAAAAATATATTAAAACAACAGATACATTAATTAAATAAAAAAGTACTGATTATCCTTAGCTTTTACTAAATGAAACAATGTAATATTGTTTTCGTATAGAGTGCGGGAGGCCTGCCTTCCGCACTTTTGGTAAGAAGTTAATCATCAAGTAGGTATATCAGCGTACCTTTCCTGGGATACCAATTCAGTGGGTTTACGCCGCGTCAGAAAAGATAAGAGTTACGCGATAGAAAGAGATTACCTTATAAGTTAATATAACTTTAGCCATGCAGCGCTGTGCAAACTAAATTACACTTTATTACGTTGTTACAACAGTCACTATTTTTCCTGTGGTAAAAGTATTAAATTAAACAATTATATTTGTCTAACAGCTGAAGGACGAAGCTGTTGACATCGTGAAGATCGACGCGACCGCCAACGACTGGCCCAAGTCACAGTACGACGTGTCCGGATTCCCCACCATCTACTGGAAGCCCGCTGACAACACTCAAAAGCCCGTCAGATACAATGTGAGTATATGAAAAACTACACGTTGCTTGAGGGAAATAGCTACATTTTTTTACTAAGACTAGTATTATGTCCCGGCACCATTCTTGATCACAAACGTCACCTGTGCATTAGCAGATTTTTTGGTCTGACGGAATGAAGACGGGTTCGTCGGCGATTGGTTCGTCAGTCGATGCTTGTCGTCTATTGGACTATTCTCTATTACATATTGTCAACTGTCTATTGTCTATTGGGCCAAAAATGTACATGCGCGATCTGTGATCAAGATCCCTGGCGGTACTATACAGACCTACTATGCATTATTTGGATCAGATTCTTGTTAAAATGTCTCTTTTCTTATCTTATCAACAGTATTGATTGAAATTAAATTAAAAGAAAAACACGTTCCCTTACTAATGTCAAATGTAATGCTAGTCATTTCGTTAAAATAATGGCGACGTAAATTATTATTATTATCAGTATACGTTAAAACCGTTTACGACCACATCATTTAGAACAACATACCGGTTATAATTACCAAAAACATAAGGTCCCGACTGATTGTACCCAAAAATATCACCAGTTGTTACTATTGGTTCTTACGATTAAATATGAGTAGTCCCTTCGATGTCGTTAACATATTTTAACTGCAGTTTCGAATTCAATCCAGACTTTAATTAACTTTTCGCAATATTATTTCAGGGCGGCCGCGCTCTCGAAGACTTCGTCAAGTACGTAGCGGAACAGGCTTCCAGCGAGCTCCGAGGCTGGGACAGGAAGGGCAATGCCAAGAAGGAAGAGCTCTAAATCGTTGTGATGTAAAACTTTCCATGAAAGATCTGTGTGCGAGTGGAGAGTGTGCGAGTGTGAGTGATCGTGTTATTATAGAACCACTGGCATGTCAACTTGCAGTTCATAACATATCCAGAGGCCGTACTATGAGGTGTTAAAACCACCATGTTCCATCGTGAGGAAGGGATAGTGCTATTCTTCCCGAATAACTACACCGAAACAGGTGGCAATGACACGTCACAGTACAGGCCCAGTTAACATTCACCCAAGTTAGACGTGTTGGTTTTATAAATCTATTTTAGATTGATCTAAATACAGTAATTTTGAATGCATTTCTTTATATAGTGTCGGTGGAATAACAAATAAATTAGGTTGTATTTATAATTTTTTGGTTTTATTTTTACATCACAATAATCATCACATACCATACTCAGACATACGAATTATCACCAATCTGTGATTACTCACTTTTCTACATCTTACTTTAGTTATGTAATTCTTTCAAGAACTTTGCCTACAAATTATAATGTTTGAAATAGTCGCTGCGAGTCGCGCCCACTGAGTTCGCGCGAAATGGTTTGTACGCTGTCTGAGCTCTTACCTTGTGGCAAAGATCCTAATAAATTCAACAGTTGCAAGTGTCTCAGCAATTTTTGTTATAAGGCGAAATAAAACAAAATATAAAATAAACTATATATTCTGCTCTTTCCACCTTTCTATCCACTCTGCAATAGTATCAACATTCTTTTGCAACTGTTCCTCTGTGTCGTTCTGTAGCTCATTCACTATGTCTGGCTTGTATGAAGATTGTGCCTCCTCCAACAATGTTTCAAATATCTCACATTGAACATTATCCTCCAGTTTCTTTCCTGTGTAGCCTCTGAAAAGAAGTATATAATATAGCATTATTTTAATAATATTGCTCTTGTGTGGTGTATTAGGCTGTATATTTGTGATAAAGGTAAAAAAATTCACTCACTGAAAAACTTGAATCAATAAATTAATATGAGAAGTGGCAGATAGCATGACCAGTTAGGCCTATCATAATGGCCTTCAATAGGAAAGGCACTACAAGATCATTATGAAACCCTTATAAGGCAGGGTGCACGCACAATGGCCCAATCAAGAGGCTAAGTGCGGAAAACAGGTGGTATAACTAAGGCAGGGTGCATGCCAGAGCAGCATACAGCAAATGTTTTAGGCAGCAATTAATGCGCCCATAAATTTACCTACATTGTACACACATGATGACATGATGGATGTATGGGTGCATTAGTATTGGCTGCTGTGGTGTGCAGCCGGCCTAACATTACACTTGTAGTTCCCAAGAAGTAGTCAGAAGTGAATCCATATAATAAGAAGGAATACCTACATAAAATAATATTGCCTGTCTAATGCCCGTTTTCACCAACATTCCCTAACTTTTAAGGGCCTCCTAAGCCAAGATAGGTGGCCCCTAACACTATTTTCGTTTTCACCAACCTTTAAGTGACACCTAAACGCTTAGGTGTCCCCTAAAATTTAGGGGCCCGAATATCCATCCCTTAGCTAGCCCCTAACAAAGTAACGGACCGACACGTGACGAGTATTTTGTATTAAGTGTTAAAATGGAAGGAGAATTATACGATTTTTTGGAGAATATTGACGCTATTGAAACATTAGACCTAGTAACTAATCCTAGATTATTTTCTAGGCCGTGAATTTACCGTGAAAGGCCGAATTTATTCACAAAATATGACGACAAAGATTTTTTTACAAGATATAGGTTAACCAAGGACAGTGTTATCTTTTTATTACAAAAAATTGAACGAATAGTAGAATATCCTGATGACAGGTGAGTAAGATGTTATTAAATAGAGACGTTTTCTTAATAATTTTACTGTCGCGAGATTTTTATCACGTTTTGTGGTACCTAGTACCAAAAGCGTCCACACCTAACATAGTACTTACCTACCTATCTATATCTAAGTAGGTACTTACTTAGACTTAAAAATAAGATTAATTTTTACAGAAATAAATCCGTGCCTAATAACTTGGCTTCATTCGTAGATCCATCTGTTTTTTTGTTAAGTATGGTATTTTTGTGCTCCAGTAGCAACTTATCCAGTTTGTATTTTTCTTCAGACGTAAAATTTTGACTACGTTTCCTTTTTTCGGCCATTGCGTAGTAATTTGATAAACGATATATAAATAATTAATAACAAGCGAAAATAACACGAGAGCGTTCTTGATTGATCCAAACAATAAACAAAACAACCGTTAGCCAGCACTTTGACAGTTCACAATTTGACATTTCCTTTTTTTAGCTATGGAATAAACTTATTCTGCCATAAAATATTTTAAAATAGGCAAATATATTTGTAAGAACCTAAATTAAAAATAATTTTATTAAATTATATACCAACGAATCATAAAATTCAAAAAAAGTCAAGAATTATTGGGAAAAAACACAATCGAAAACAATATCGATAAAAATACGATTTGGGTAACCCCTAAAACATAGGAGTTTCCTAGTAAGGTGTCACTTAGCTTGGTGAGAATGAAATTAGGTAAGGGGCTGTATTTAGGGGCCACCTAAGCTAAGAGGCTCCTAGTTAGGTGATGATTTAGGGATGGTTGGTGAAAACGGGCATAAGGCTATCAATTACTAATGGTACTTTTATGATTTTATTAGATTTCTGTACAGGTAACCCAATAACCCAACCACCAGTTGGGTTATTGGGTTGCTATATGACCACACATTACATTCACATACTATCCATGCAGATAAATAATAAGATTGAAAATGGCGTCGCCTGTTTTCACTTCTCGCTCGCACCCTGGCGGTATAGACAGCAACAGTGTGCATCAACAAAACAGCAACAGCAAAAGTTGAATTTAGGTGATGCCATTTGTAATCGCATTCTGTATCTGTGCAGGTCGTACATAGCATGCCATAGATCTGCTCTGAGACTAAGCAGCCAATTACTAAGGGTTGTATTCATATTCATATTCTTTATTGTGGATCATAGGTAGGTACAGAAATACAGATGTTCTTAAAATAATGTGAACAGCTATGTCCCGCCGTTTAGGCATACAATAACAATAATAATTATTAAATGTATTACAAAACCTAAATCAAGACTCAAGCACCCTTTGCCACTGCAGGCTATACAAAGAGGTATAAAAATTACGAACCTGGCTGTTAGTCTATCAAACAGCACTGTGTTGTTAGTCCTGACCACAAACACACCATCAAACCACCGCTCTGGGAAGAAGTCGCAGCCGTGGTAGTCTACAATGTTGCCACCTTTCGCCATCATACCCTCCATGATGTCTAGTAACTGGAATCATGTGTTTTTAAGATTAGATTATGAATTTTCAAGTTAAAATTAAAACTAAAATATTGTATCATTTTCACATTAGTAAGAATTTATTATGCCTGGCAGAAGGATAAGTGTATGAGAACTATGAGAATATTTCTAACTGTATCTAGCTTTTAAGACCTCTCATATCTTCCTCACACACTCTGCATGTTAATGTTGCAACACCCTTATGCCTATAGCTATCGCGCAGTGCGTTAATTAAACTAAAAAACACAAAACAAAAAGGTCTTATTATCAAACAACTTAGGCAATGCTCAAAGCCATAGAAATCAATATGCATGTACAGTCAGGGAAAGGGATCCTTTAGCAGGTTCACTATCACACTAATAATATTATAAAGGCGAAAGTTTGTGTTTGTATGTTTGTTACTTCTTCACGCTGAAACGGCTGAACGGATTTGGATGAAATTTGGCACACAGATAGATTATAGTCTGGAATAACACATAGGCTACCTTTTATCCCGAAAAACGCGGGCGGAAGCTAGTCATTCATAATAATTAGATGTATATTCAAACTTCGAAGCAAACCTGAATCCGAATTGCTTCGAAGTTTGAATATACGACCAATTATTATGAATGATGAATGACCCGCAAAAGAATCCCTTTCCCTGACCGTACCAGCCTTCATTTTCACTCTGCAATCTAGATGTATACTCTTTGCTGCAATCTACAGACATACTAACCTATTTGGGTACTACAACATTTTCGAAATTACCTTGTCTTCGTTCAAGAATGGGCACTGATAGTCGGGATCGTATTCATCTAAACAACTGTATTCTTCAGCCAGCTTGGACACTTCTCGCCAAGTAAACTTTGTTTTGTCGGCCAGCAGGCGAGAAAGAGTAGATTTGCCCACACCTGGGGTACCTAGAAGTAGAAATATGCAAACATTTTACACGAATTGTAGTAAATGATGAATCTTAAGATTTTCCACACGTGGGTAATTCATGTCAACAAAAGAAAACAAATAGCGGTTTACCTGTTACTAGTATATTGGGAACCATTCTTTTGGTGTTAGCCATTTTCATTTAATCCAATTTCCTCCTCAAACCTTTTTTTGTGTATTATTAGGTAATTTATTTTTATTTTCTTGGTTATTTTATTCCCGCTGGGACCGGTGCTGTTTTGAAGTTTTGACTTTTGACACATAGATTATACAGTAGGTATAGACTGAGATTTTGACATTGACATTGACAAAATAAAACTTGACGTTGACAATTGAATAGCTATAGTGTCAAATCAGTCAATGGCTGCTTGTGCACTACAGACGTTTTCAATTTGTATTCGGTTTTTTACGGATTTTTAGCCAATAGGCGTGCAGAACGATCCCCACCACTTTTTAAAATGTATGAAAAAAAAACGATCCGTGAAAAAACGTGCTGTAAACGTGTAGTGCACAGATGTCAGATAACCTTGTCATAATAAATAAAATACCTAATAATGCCGCTCCAAGGACGAATCCTCGAGATTTTTTTTCATTCACTTATTTAAAACTAGCTGTGCCCGCGACTCCGTCCGCGTGGAAGATGGAAAATAACATGAGGTCGTTATTTCATTAAAGAACAATTATATGTAGGTAATAGGTATGCTACTTCATCATCATAAAAATCGACAAACAATAATAATATTATGCCACCACAGCACACCAAACACCATGCAGCACACAGAATCGATCAGTACCAATCTTACTCCTAATGTTTCACCAATCGTAACGACACACATATCTATACGGTACAAAATACGGTAATTGGATTGAACAAAATAATACTCTATATGTGGACCCGGCATAATACATGTTAGCAAAGTTACTCCTGACTGATACATAGATTTTTTGTAATAACTTTTGATAGAATGGACCGATTTTAATGAAATAAAGACTAAATGTTACCTCAAGATACTGCCTACACATTTCTTTCTACTTCCTCATAATCAATTCAGTAGTATTGATTTGATGCGTGTTCAAACACACAGACAGACAAACCGACAGACAAACAGACAGACAAACAGACAGACATTAATTCTAAAAATGATAGAAATTTACTTTATTATTTATTCTTAGTCCCCCACATTATTTTTATGCAAATATATGCAGTATAGATTATTAATATTAACCTATTTAAAATTATTAATATTAATTTTTATTAATTTATATTTAATTATTAATATTTTGAAAAAATAAGAGAAAATTCATCCATTTCCTTTTTCGATAGAGGCTGCTTGTGCACTACAGACGTTTTCAATTCGTATTCGGTTTTTTACGGATTTTTAGCCAATAGGCGTGCAGAACGATCCCCACCACTTTTTAAAATGTATGAAATAAAAAAACGGTCTGTGAAAAAACCTGCTGTAAACGTGTAGTGCACAAGCAGCCAGAGCCCTACAAATACTTTTTGAAGCCGTAGGTCCACGTCCAGCCCTAACCATAATGCTAAAGGCTGTTTGTGCACTACACGTTTACAGCATGTTTTCGTGAACCGTGAAAATAAGATCCGTTTCGGCCTCCATTGTAAATGTATGCTGCCTTGTGCACTACACACGTTTTCGTGTTTTTTCGAACAGTTTTTTAAGAATCGTGTAACGTCACACGTTTAATACGTGCGGGGAGGAGTGGGGAAGGAAGGCAGAGATCGAATTCTATGGTTGTTATTCAAAAACTATAATAGAATTGTATTATATTATTTATTACTAATTTACTATTAAAGAATTGTACTATCATTATAAAATTATAAGTACATAAACGCCCTACGATTTGAATACGAGTATATTAGTATGAGTAACTAGCTTGCGCCCGTGGCTTCGCCCGCGTTTTTCAGGATAAAAGGTAGCCTATGTGTTATTCTGATGAATAAAAAAAAGAAAGAAGAAATAAGCTATATTATTGTGAAGTTTCATCAAATTCCGTTCAGTAGTTTTTGTGTGAAAGAGTAACAAACATCCTTACATATTTACATCCATACATCCTCACAAACGCATATTTTTAATATTAGTAGGATAGTAGGATTGCAACACGCAATTGTAAAAAAAGGTTCGCCATTTAAACAGTAAAAACCCACTGTAGTGCACAAGACGTCAATCGGAAATTATTGATCCGTTTTTATGACGTCATAAAAAACCGAATACGAATTGAAAACGTCTGTAGTGCACAAACAGCCAAAGACTAGGTACAACTTTGATGCATCAGAAAACGGAACGCAAGTCGCAACGCTATTTGACTTTGACAATACCCTCCCTAACCTAAAAAAAAGTTTCAAGAAAAATTTGAAGACACTAAAATGCAATCTTGTGTTTATTTACCGAGCTATATCTGTTATTTTTACTAATATATAATGCGCATTTACAGACCCAAAGGTATTACAAAAGGGCAGCTTGTTTTAGTGACGGTATTAGGTGTATTCAGTGGAATATATATCTGGAGGCCCCTATTTGACGATTATTTCAGAAAGCCCAGGGTTACAAAAGCTGAAGTAACCAGTGAAGCTGAATAATGGAGCATGTGAAACGATGGTTAAAAACCTCTAGTCCCCTCATGAAGATGTTAATGGCTATATCCCTAACATCAGGATTAGTAGTAATACATAGAACCATGTACGCTCCTTACGTAAAGCGGCAGAGGTACAAGCAGGCAGAAGAGTGGGCCAATAAGATAATAGAGCAAGAAGAGTCTGGAGAAGGTGGCACTAACAATATCTCGTATTAGCTGTTAAATTGTGTAAATAGTTAGAATGTAAAATAAAATAATACAAAACCACTAGGTATCCATTTATTTGTATCACCCGCATACTGACATAGAATCCTTAAATTTCATCAGATAACGAGGTATTTTGTATTAATTTGATGATCAAAGTAACAATTAGAATAGGTACCTAGGTACCTACCTACTCAGATCTGGGTCAAGTTTTATGAATCAATCAGCGTCACAGGAACTGGCCACTGGGGCGCAAATGTCAAGAGGACGCACTCGCAGACCGGGCACCCGCAGGCCACTTGGGCACGTAAAGAACTTTAGCCAAAATTAAAACACGAGTTTATTTGCTAGCTTATTAGTACCTAGGTATCTACTTAGGTAAAATAAGTTTTGGGGGGCGCAAAATTTTAATCTAGCCCTAGGCGCTCATGACATTTATAGCCTAATAGGTAGGCCTATCCATCTGTGCTGTGGGTATGCATGGTTTCCTTTTGCAACTATCACCTAACGATTCATTGCAAGTGTGTTCTTCCTCTAAAGCTCCTATTTTTGGGGCCCTTTCGATTGCGAGTATTACGCAATTACTGCCATACTGCATTGGTCATGTAAGAATTAAAATGATTATGGTAATTTTGGCGTAGCTTAGGATTTACATAAATACCTACCTATATGTAGGTATAACGTTCGCGAATCGCGCCTCAATTTCTTGAAGGTCGCGGTCATTCACCTACTATCGTACATTTACCTACAGTCACGTCAGTCACCGAGGAAGGACTCGTCCTCCTCGTGATAGGGGCAATGACCCGTCCTAGAGATTAAACGGTACCTAACTAGGTACCTACCTATCATAGGCACAGATAGATACAGGGGGGGAAGGAAGAGGAGGCAATTTAATTAGTCTGATTTTACGGATACGTAATCGTCCAAAAAATTAGTTTTGTTTTTGTTTTAGTTTTGTTTTTCGTCGTAAGGCGGAAGTTGCAAAAGGCAGCAGTAGGTACCTAGTGTACCTACCTACATTACTAACGAGATACCTAATAGTACCTAAGTAATCAATAATGCAAGCGATTTCTTTTTTCTAATAATTTCGCTTCAAGTTCGGATGAATACCGACCCGCCGCTAAGTGTTCGTGCGCCCGTGTGCAATAGCGATTATGCCGCCCCCTATTATACCTAATTACGCTGACCTTTTTTTTTTTTTTTGTAATCAAGAAGGTCTTATAGCGTTCTCTCATGCCAAGGACTCTACACTCGGGGCTAGTGCCCAGGGCGGCAAATTTTCAGGGGCAGCATTTTTTAGTGCCCAGGGGCGGCGCTAAGATTGGATCCGGCACTGTCCATGCGATAGCATCTCTTAGGCTATGTGTGGGATGGGTATTATTTATGACAATAAGTGAACTTTACGTGATCGATCGCTCGATTTGCCGCCCGCCTGGACGTGCCGCCCGTGTGTGGTGCACTCCTTGCACACCCTGTTGATGTAGATGTTATTAGATAGCCTAGGTAAGTAAATCCTACCAGTGCTTAGATTACTTATCACAGACGCACAGTTATGGCACAGTCAAGGGGTAACCTACCTACTACGTTCTTATATGAGTTGTAGGTACCTATGTCTGAATCATGATTGCGCAAGGTGTTGAATTAATTTGTTTAAAATGATTTCAATAGATAAAGATAGGTAGGTACCTACTTAGACATAGACAATTAAATTACCTAATTAGATACCTACTGCTACTTAACGTAGGAAGAAAATCTAAAAAGAAACTGCTATTGAATGAAACGTATTTTTAGAGCCTTCGAACGGGATGATAGTTCTGATAGAGACTTAATAACGCACCTAATAATGGATTTGTTATCAATTTATCATTTTATAAAGTAGGTAGGTACCTACTTACTTACCTAAAACAAGTTATTTGCGATTTTCGCCAAAACACTCGTGCCAAGTGTCATCAAACCCATGCGCCATGGCCATGAGCACAGCAAGCAAGCACATTACTAGCAAATTAGGTACCTACCTACCTACTAGCGGTAATCAAAAACCACAGAGAAATCAACTATCACATCATACTCAAAAGTTCGTGTATGTTTGTTAGGTACTTCTTCACGCTAAAACGGCTGGGCGGATTTGACTGAAAGACAAAGAGGTAGCCTGGGACCTGGAGAAATACCTTTTATCTATATTCACGCAGACGAAGTCGCGAGGAACGGCTAGTCACCGACCGTAGAGTAGGAGGCACTTACTCATGGTTTTCATAACTATTGCACAATTAATAATAATTTGTAACATATCATTTTATTCAGATCGAAAATCTACAGATTAGAATTACCGACACCAATTTAATTTATAATATTTTAGGTAGGTATGTAAGATTTGCATAATAATTTTAATAATTTATTAATCTATACTTATAATAAATCTGTAGAGAAGTCAATTCTGTACATGAAATATATTTTCAAAATAACTAGGTATCAGGGGGTGATTAGTGATCGATACTGATGCCAAAAATGCAATCAGTAAAATTTTTGTCTGTCTGTCTGTCTGTATGTTCCTTATAGAAACAAGAAGAAAACTACTCGACGGATTTTAACGAAACTTGATACAATTATTTTTCATACTCCTGGGCAGGTTATAGTATACATTTCATCACGCTACAATCAATAGGAGCAGAGCAGTGAAGGGAAATGTTGGGAAAACGGGAGAAGTTACTCCATTTTTTAAGCTTCCATCGCGTGTGCAGCCATAATGGTTAAAGCTACATAAAAATCATGTATGACGAAAATGTTTGACATAAAATTATCTAAAAAATATCCTACAACAGCATATGCCTATCTTTTATGGTTGACTCACAATAACACGTGTAACTCCCGATAGCTTAGCAGTTCGGAGCTTTCTGATTGTATTACAAACAAGGAGTTACACGCTGATGGAGTCGCAGGCACAGCTATTAATAATAATATTATGCGGTTCCTTATTGCGATATTTTTCAACAGTATTGTAAATTGACATATTACATTTCCCTACTAAAATACGAAAGTTAATCTGTCTGTTACATCAAAACCATTGAACCGTGAGGAAGGACATAGGTACGCTACTTTTTTACGAAAAACGACGGAAACGCGGACGAAGTCGCGGGCAAAAGCTAGTTTATAATAAATTGGAATGAAAAAAAAAATCCTCACCTACGTAGCAAAAGTTAGATTTCGACGGATTCGGATATTGCTTTAACTTTATTAGCAGGCACGTTGGAGGTACCGTTAGCCCTTGCGCCACGCCACGTGAGACCACAAGAGCGAGAATTCAATGACACGTGTTCATGACGTTGCGTAGGTATAGCAACATCATAATCCTTATCATAGTAACATTATCTTTCGAAATCCTACTATTCGAACTACGGTACCTATTGCACAAAATCATTAGTCTCCAATTTAATCATTATTCTAATATTAAAATATTTGTATCACATTCAGACCGTACTTAGGTACCTACCTACATTATTTTCTTCTTATACTGATCAATAATTCATGTAAATATGACGCACTTCTAAGACATGACTGTGACGTACCTACCTAGGTAGGTATGCATTGAGGTGATTCACCTCAGCTGAATGTAGTTAGAAATTAGAATAAGTCCAACTGACTATACAGTTTAATACATATTTCCACATACAAAGAATTTTAATGTTTAGAATTTAGATATTCCTAAGAAAGTACCTTATGTACCTACCTACCTAATGAAATAGGTTAAGGTTGCGGTGTTAGTGTAGGTAGGTACCTTAAAATATGGGTAAGTATCTAAGTATAATCAATGAACAGCTATAAAAGTAAGAGTAAAAAATAAAAAATGTAGCTACAAACAGTTACAAGTTAACTGTTGAAATTCACAAAACTGAATAGTGACTCACTACTACACGATGCGTTTCAGGCATACAAAAAGATACTAAGGATGTCTACCTATTAGTGTGGTGGTAGTACCTATTAGTCCCAAAACTGCCCAAAACCTAAAATAGTGTAGGTAGCGCAGCCCAACTTCAATGTACGATAGTACTTCGATACGATAGACTTCGACTTATAGATAACAAACAATAGGTACGTCGATTACATTCTTGAAGCTCTAAAATAGCCAAAAGATCCTGCATGAGAATCGAGTGAGATTGCTAACCTACAATACCACACACGGCTATTCGAATCCCTTGAAAACATTTACAAAGATGATACCTACTGATACTGGTTTTTATGGGAATCTAATCGATTTACCAAGCTAAGTACTACTCTTATCCTGAGCTATTACATAAGTTGCCCGTGCGCTATAGAAGTCATGTGTGCAAGTACCTACTTACCTACAAGCCTAAAAAAAATATTATATCCAGGCTCCTCCCAGTCTGAATATTTTGTAGGTAGTAGTACCTGCCTAGGTTTGTGAAATTTTAAGAGTACGAGGCGAGGCAGGCGGTTCTATTTATATCTTTACGAAAGTTTTTAGAAGTCATGCTAATATTTAGAGCCATCTAGTGTGTCCACCTATTTCCTGCTTTCAGAAATAGTTCAGAGGTCATTCACCTTTATATATTTTGGTACAATAATGGTTGCAAGTGGCATTCAAAGGTTATTTACATCAGAATCCAGTCAAATTAACTGTTTCGACTGCCTAATCTTTACTAAATGGACAGGTCAGTAGCAACATCCATCATGCAGCAATTTACCATTTGTTATGCATGATAAGAACTACTTCAGGCAAGTGGGTGTGTTTGTGTCAATTATGTCACTTTTGTAATTGATTTATTGGATAAATGAAAATTCAAAAGAATTTTTACTGGAGGCTACCTTTATTCTATGAATTTACACATTAGTTTGCAGTTATAACAAAATAGTTCAGATATAACCTTATATAAATTATAAAATAATGTTACAGTATAAGCCTTGTAAAAAATATAGAAAAGGAATGAGTTTGTAGCCCTTCTTTCCTTCGGAACACCTTGCGGTGAATGAAGTATCGCAGTTGAATGAAAAATTGTGCTGTTAACAGTGCTAGCTACTTCTTGGTCTTGACGGCCTTTTCGGCGGCTTTGGTCACCTTACCACCACCAGCTTCCTTGAAGTTGACTGCCTTGATGACACCCACAGCGACCGTCTGCCTCATGTCACGCACGGCGAAACGACCGAGGGGAGGGAATTCCTGGAAGGACTCAACACACAGAGGCTTGGAGGGAACCAGGACGACGATGGCGGCGTCACCGGATTTGATAGACTTGGGGTTATCCTCAGTGGATTTACCAGTACGACGGTCTACTTTCTCTTTGATTTCGGCGAATTTGCAGGCAATGTGAGCGGTGTGGCAATCCAGCACAGGCGTGTATCCGTTTGATATTTGACCAGGGTGGTTGAGCACTATGACCTGTGCTGTGAAATCGGCGGCGCCCTTGGGTGGGTTGTTCTTGGAGTCGCCAGCGACGTAACCACGACGCAACTCCTTGACGGACACGTTCTTTACGTTGAAACCAACATTGTCACCGGGAACAGCCTCCTGGAGAGCTTCGTGGTGCATCTCCACGGACTTGACTTCAGTGGTGATGTTGGCGGGGGCGAAGACGACGATGGTACCAGGCTTGAGGATACCAGTTTCGACTCTGCCTACGGGCACCGTACCGATACCACCGATTTTGTATACGTCCTGGAGGGGAAGACGCAGGGCCTTGTCTGTGGGGCGGGCAGGGGGCAGGATGGCGTCGAGGGCCTCAATGAGGCATTTACCTTCAGCCTTACCCTCCTTGCGCTCAACGTTCCATCCCTTGAACCAGGGCATTTTGGTAGACGGCTCCAACATGTTGTCTCCGTGCCAGCCAGAAATGGGTACGAAAGCAACAGCAGCTGGGTTGTAACCAATCTTCTTGATGTAAGAAGACACTTCCTTCTTGATTTCCTCGAAACGGGGTTCACTGTATGGGGGCTCAGTGGAGTCCATTTTGTTGACACCCACAACCAGCTGCTTGACTCCGAGTGTGAAGGCGAGCAGCGCATGCTCGCGGGTCTGTCCGTTCTTGGAGATACCAGCCTCGAACTCACCAGTACCGGCGGCGACGATGAGTACGGCGCAGTCGGCCTGGGAGGTTCCAGTGATCATGTTCTTGATGAAATCTCTGTGGCCGGGAGCGTCGATGATGGTGACATAGTATTTAGCGGTCTCGAACTTCCACAGAGCAATATCGATGGTGATACCACGTTCACGCTCAGCCTTCAGTTTGTCCAACACCCAGGCGTATTTGAAGGAACCCTTACCCATTTCCTGGGCCTCCTTCTCGAACTTCTCGATGGTACGTTTGTCGATACCGCCGCATTTGTAGATCAAGTGACCGGTGGTTGTGGACTTGCCGGAGTCGACGTGTCCAATGACGACAATGTTAATATGAATCTTTTCCTTGCCCATTTTTGGTTAGTCTAGAACAAAACAAAAGAATCCCGTTAAAAAATTGTTATTGTTAAAAAATCTGCAAGGGGTAGTGTGATGCAAGCCGGCATCTGCAAGGTCGCAACCTCATGTATCGTGCGGCCGGCAATATGGCGGCCGCATGGCCGCCTCGCCCTATCTTGACATTTCACAATGGATGTCAGCCATTACGGCGAACGCATGAAAATTAACGATTTATTGTCATTACATACATTCCTTCTAATGTGGAGTATGTTATATTTGAGCAGACAAACTAACAACAATGAAGGAAAAGAGAAAACAAGTGTACGGTAACCACGTGGTGGCGAGCCGGTCGGTGAACAAGTGTGACGCGTAAGCAAACGAGAACCCTGTTCCATTCGAAATTAGAATAAAGAACTAATAAACAAATGCAGTAGTTAAATCTTTTCACAAGATAACGTAACCTTATGTTGGATGTAAAACGTGTAATTTATAGGTTTAGAATTACACCACAATAACGATCGAGATAATTAGTGTGAAGTTATCATGGTTCTTGCCATTATATTTGAGAAACACAATCGTTTATGCTTACGGTAAACTAATATCACTTTTTAACACTGCACTAAACAATTTCTTCTGACACTCACCACGGATTACAATCCACGTGTAATATCCGAGATAGACTCCAACAGAATGGACGAGGAGAAATGGTTGCTCTTTCTTCAGCTGGCTGGAATGAGAAGAGTCACTTCCGGTTTCTGGTGTGGTTGTGCTTTATTTTAAAACTCCCATTCTGAATTTAAAGGCTGGACCACACAGTGCCTTAATATCGGTCGATAATGCGTTCCTGTCGTCCACGTCCACATAGCTGAGTTTTTATTGTTTGATATTTCCAAATAGCCGCGATTAAAATGAACGTGTGCGGTCGGGGGACCCCGTCAGGAACAAAGTTCCAATAATGTACATAGTCGTATGAACGTTTCTTTTATAACCCACCAGCTAACCAGCCCCGGCTTCACACGGGTAAAGTTTAGTTTACAGTAGCGCGTTGAAATAATATAAAGTATACGGCAAAAATCATCTCTATACTTGTGACTACTATTTTGATAAGGATTAATATTTCATTGTTTTAAGTGTCCAGTCCAATGACAGCATGCTTGTGGTGTGGCTTCCAGTAGTAGTAGTAAAACTATGGTTTTTGGGAGTTATGACCCATTTTACATTTTCTCAACTCTCTCGCTCTAAGATGCATTTTTGAAAAATGAAATTCATTAATGTTTTACAAAATAATATAACAACTTATATTAAAAACTCAAATTGAATTATTAAAAACTCATGAGTTGAACTTATCTAAAAAACAAATCCTAATAGTTATTGAGCTAAATTGATTAGATAACACAGTAGAAATGTTTTTAGGGTTTCGTACCAAAATGGTAAAAAAGGAACCCTTATGGTGCAACTTCGTCTGTCTGTCTGTCACACCTGCTTATTTCAGCAACCACTAATACTATCGACTTGAAATTTGGAACAGTTATAAAAAATGCTTGCCAAATTTTATTGAAAATAAAAAAGTAAAAAAATGTTTTTATCTTCATTGCAAAAGGGGCCGGAGTGGGGGTCCGAAATTTCAAAGCGGGGTTACTAGGTCAAGTGACATATCATATGAAAGGGCTTGATCTGCACATTTCAAAATATATTTTTATTTTATTTTATGTCTCACAGTTTTTGACATATGATGAAAAATGAATGAAAAAATTCTATTCCCCCTCCCTTATCTCCGAAGTTTGCGGAGCGAAAAATCTGAAATAATTAAAGTTGATAGGAATTGACCCAAATATTGCACCAAAAATAAAACGATGTTCCTAACTAGTGCAGTTTTTTCAAAATCATCAAAATTCCTTCACAAACAAACTTAGTTATGCGGTCCTGTTTTCTTCACTTTATACGTCCAAAACCGATACGGAACCCTCGGTGCGCGAGTACGACTCGCATTTGGCCGTTTTTTTTTTAATATTTACCTGTTAAATTAATATTATTATACAGGGTAAAATTAAAACCCATGCGGATATTTTAGGAGGTGAAAGTACTCATGAATATGATCAACTTTTATTATGGGACCGACACTGAAATATGAAAAAAAAATCAGCTGTTCCCTACAAAAAATTCACTACAACACGATCAAAATGTATGGAACAGCTGATTTTTTATTTCATATTTCAGTGTCGGTCCCATAATAAAAGTTGGTCATATTCATGAGTACTTTCACCTCCTAAAATATCCGCACTGGTTTTAATTTTACCCTGTATAGAACATTATGTAATGAATTACATTTTTCAAAAATGCATTTTTTTTTTATATATTATAGGAGGCAAACAAGCAGACGGATCACGTGATGGTAAGTGATTACCGCCGCCCATGGACACTCGCAACACCAGATGAGTCACAAGTGCGTTGCCGGCCTTTAAAAAATTGCTCTTGCCTTGGGCATTGTTGAGCGCAGTTTTGCCCCCCCCCCCACAACAATGGATTTATCAACTGCGCCATGGGCCTCTGGTTGGGCCTCCGGTACCCTCACTCACTCGGCGAAACACGACGCATCTTTTCATTTAACATTATTAAAAATATGGTTTTGTGCGAGCGAGAGGTGCATAACGTAAAATGGCTCTTATGTATAGATTAAGCAAAATGTAAACAAAAATATAAGTAGCTGTGGTATGTACCTACTGGTAGCGTAAGGTAAGTAGTATTATTAATATAGTTCGTGGAGGAAAGACGTACAGTTTTATATAAGTATAATTGTAGACCCCTTCTGTCATCATGACAGATTGACAGCCACCAGCCACACTTAGCTATAGTTTTAAAGTTATTTATAGATAAGCATATTGTAAACAAACTTTAATACAGGGTGGCAGGTTAGACAGTGGAAATATTTTAAGGGGTCATTGTACTCATCATTATGAACAACTTTTACTATGGGACCAATCCTGAAATCGTAGTAAACCATAGTAAAAGTTGTTCATAATGATGAGTACAATGACCTCTTTAAATATTTCCACTGTTTAACCTGCCACGCTGTATATCTAATAGTAACACAACCTAATTAATATTGAAATAGCTGCACACTTGACATTGATGGGACCTAAGTACGCCAGAAATAAGGAAAAATTGGACTTCTGCGACCACGGATTGTCAATATTGGAACTTAACACTTTTTTGTGGAGGTAAGTTTAGCACTCTCAATATAAAGTGACTCCAATTTGAATTATGTAAAAAATATCCTCAAAATGTTTTGGTGTTTCAATTATCACTTTAACACTGTGACTTGGATGTAATTGTTACTAGATTATCACGCACACGTAAGCTAGTACCTGTTTATTTTGAAAGTACATAGTACAGTGATAGTAATACTTTCAAAATAAACAGGTTTAATCGCGAAAAGCGCACTCTTTTATTTTTTTTAAGGATCAGCTGATGCATGCCGAAAGCCCTCCGTTACGGAACTTTTAATGTTCTAGGATTTAAAATAACAATAATAATATCAGGATTTAGGATAGAAACCAAACTGAAATGCATTCAGGAAAACATTTTAATTATTCTATTATTTATATAAATGAAATACCACGAATAAAGGGAAATTTTATCGAGTCTGGCAACTTTTGACGTTAAACGGATATGTCGTTCTCATTTGCAAATTCGTTCGGAAATCGTAAACCTGAATGAATGAATTTTATTAGTGACAACATTGTTTAGAACTTTTTAATTTAGGTTGTGCAAAACAAACAAAACAATACTTTATGTACTGGTTTTATTAAATGTGATTAAACTTTGACTTCAATAGTTATTACCAAAATAATAATATTTCATGAATGAAAAATAAGCTTCATCACTTCATGATCATTCTCGACGGATTAGTTTTGATTTTTTCGAATTAAACTTACAAATAAGAGAAATATACGGCATAAAAAAAAATATGTTACATACACAGTATGTACATAGGTATGTACGTCATTCGCGTTAATTCAAAAATAAAGCTAAGCTTTTTGATACAATTTATTACTGAACGTAGGAAATTAAGAAATGTCAAATTTTCTCACCCCCGCACCGCACTGTCCGCACCCCATTCAGGCTCCCGTGTCGAAATCGAAACGAAACAAATGAAAATTTGAATGAACTCCTAGATGGAATCAAAATTAAGTTAGCAATGCGTTGATTAAATAAAATGTTATATTGGTAGAAATATTTAACGTGTTATTGTGGTAAATAAATAGTAGGCAGCATGTTCAAAAGTCGCGGAGATATTGTTTATAAATGTACAGTGAGACTGTTAGAAGATACAGAAATATTAGAATGTGAATTTCACGTGAGTATTTTTATAAATAATTTATGTTTTCTTTTTCGTATGGATCTATAGTAAATGGCGTTTGTTTTCAGCCAAGTTACAAGGGCAAGTTTTTGTTGGAGCATGTATGTCAACAGTTGAATCTAACTGAGAATGATTACTTCGGGCTTCGGTACGTGGACGCCGGTGGTCAAAGGGTGAGGAAATTAAATAATTTGTTGTTGCTTTATTAGCATTAACATAAGATATTAAGAATAAAGGCTTTAAAAGCAGAAGAATGAGACATGAGTATCTAACATTGACAGAGATTTCTATGAAGTACTATAAAAATATTATTTACTTATATTAATCTCAATAAAATGCTAAAATGAATACTGGCAGACTATAAGTAAATCTGTCAAAGAAACTATTAAGAAAATTGAGGAATCTCTTGAATGTTTGCCTAAAATATAACAAAAAGTTTCTCATTTGAAGGTTTTATTCAAATCATACATCACTTCAAATTAGCAGTTAGCACTATTGAGCAGTGAACTTCTAAGCATTGTTATCAATATGTAAATGTATCTACAATTGAGAATATAATAAATAGTTATAAATGAACTTAACATTGCCGGAGTTATCAAATCTATAGCTTCAGATTAAACTCACTTAAACATGGTTTATTACTATAGTCTTCGGTCTTCCTATTGTATTAACTGTATGTTAGCTACAATTCTGTTTATTACTACTTTATATTCAAGCGAACTACCAAATTAGCCAGTTCATTTAACATTCAGTTGGAATGTGTCCAACAGAAGTAATTGTTTTATTGGTAACAGTCAAAGTTTTCAAAAAGGAAGCCAATTCCAAAAGACTGGCTACAATTTATGGATACTATTAAAAGATAACGATAAAATATAGTTTATTACAAAAAAAAAAAAAAAAATTGTAAATGGAACAGACTCCGTAATGTTGGCCATGTTTAAAAAAGGAAGCTGAAAATAATAGGTATATGGACTTGTGGTGGCTCTTCCACAAAAGTCAGTAATGTAAGAATTGGAGTTAACAATGAGCTTTGTTTTACAAAGGGGGTGTGCCTACTGCCTACATCCCGCTCTATACAGCTATACGCTACATACAGCTCAATGTCGAGATTGTGTCATTCACAACAAAGGGGATGTAGGCAGTATACTATTTACTCTATATAGCATATAGATCATAGCACGACAATATCGCGCACCATACATTGTTATGGACACGTTCACACTGTGCTATACTATATAGTATGGCTTTGTATGGCGCGCTATACTATATATCATATTACGCTATACTATACATATAGTATAGCGTAGTCTGAAGACAGCTTTAGATATACAAAACGTGAGGTTTTCAGGAGAGCAAAAATAAACTTGCCACGGTTCGGCAGCAGTCGCGGGTTCAAATCCCGCTCGCGTCAGTTGATTTTTGAAATCTCTTATATATTTAATAGCAAAAGGATCTACAAAATGTAAGATTTTCAGGAGAGCAATAATAAAATTCACTTTTCTATCAGAAAGCCTTCAGATCCCACTTTTTTAACTTGTCTATTTCCTTTGTGGATAGAGATAGGAAAATCAGGGGCAGTGGGTTCGACAGCGAAACTGAACCTTATAAGCACTCTGTCAAAAAGTGATTTTGGGCGGATGTGTACATCCGACCTGGTCCTATTGATATCGCAAAAATTATAATTTCTGCCATGTTTCTGCTTGTCTACCACTTGACACGTCATATAAACTTGTATTGTCTTTAAAAATTTTTTTCTATACTTTATACTAATTATCTAAAGACTAATCATATTTGTGTGTATTAAAATGATAATTGTTTCCAGCATTGGCTGCATTTGGCGAAGTTAATACTGAAACAAGTCAAAGGTGAGTGTGATGTTTACCACCCACAAGTATTCATCTTGTTGTGTCTAACATTCTCAAATACCTAATAGACTATTTTAATTGATACAACTAGTTTAATACTCCTACGGTCGGTAGCAGAAAAATAAATAAATTTTAATGGAGGCATTAACCATACAATTTCTATCGTTAAAGTCTCCTTTAAAACTTAATGACCTTTTCTGCAACTCAGCGCTACACTGATAAATATAAATTGATAAAAGGCTTGTATCTAAATTGTTCCATGGCTCTTTAAAAAAAAAAAGAATGATGCTTTGATTATTATTTTGACATGACCTAGTTTAAAAGGAGCACAGCAGAGACCAATCATTAATCGATGTTTAAAGTAGGTATTAATTATAATTCAAGTATCCCACTAATATTATAAATGCGAGTTTGTGTGTGTATGTTTGTTACTTCACGCTGAAACGGCTGGACGGATTTGGATGAATTTTGGCCAAGAGGTAGCCTGGGACCTAAAAAAACACATAGGCTAATTTTCCGCAGACGAAATCGCGGGGAACAGCTAGTGCAAAATAATAGAAAGTTTGCTTTTAATTTTATAGGTTTGTCAATAATTTTATACGCTACTTTAGTTGGCGAAACTTTGTATCACGGTAAAAAAAGTAACTTTTTTTATCAATTCGTAGTAAGTACCAATCTTGTACTGCAACAGTGCCAGCCAAAGCTTTATTTAACTTCCAATTTTCTTTGCAGATGCGTCACCAATACTGTTTAGTTTCCGAGTGAAGTTCTACCCGCCGAATCCGCTACTCTTGAAGGAAGACGTGACTAGGTTCCAGATATACTTGCAGCTGAAGAGAGACCTGCTGCACGGCAGGTTGTACTGCACGGCCAATGAGGCAGCTATGCTGGGAGCACTTATTATACAAAGTAAGATTGTTTTAGCTTAATCATCATAAGTTTAATCATCATTATTCTAGGCGCTAATATGAGGTCATTATGACCTTTTTGGATCCAGTTAGTCATAGCAAAGGAGGATTAAAAGATCTCTAAAGAGATTAAAACTTAAGTTTAGACAGATTTCAGAATAGGTAAGTGCTTAACTGCTTACCTAAAAATAATATCTGAATAACCCTTTAGCCCCCCCCCCAAATAATTTCTAGATCTGCCAGTGCCGTCCATCATTACACATTTTGCAAAAAAATCTTTATCGCGTTTTTAGTCAGATTTCCTCTCTTAAGCAGTCATAAAGAACGATTTTTGTTAGTGTTACAATTTGGCTATTGTATCTACGTCAAAATGTGCATAGGTACACATACACCTATGAAATTTTGTATATTTGTTTGAAAGCCCTAATAGATCATCATAAATATGTGAATATAGTGCAGTTCCAATAATATTACATAAATACGTATCGAATTGATAACCTCCTTTTTTTTCAAGTCGGTAAAAAACTAGTTAAGAAACAAAACCTATTCGTGTTCAAAACACGTGTTTTCTAAGGCTTTAATACCACCAACATTATCTCTTCTATTGGACTACAAAATACAGTTCACACTCCGTTACTGACAAGGACTAAGGTTGTTTTTATGGGTTTCGAGCTGTACTAACATCGTGTATTTTGTCGCTACCACGCTTACATCACCACGAGGGCACACCACACTGATAAGGCCACAGGAAGTAGGTCGATTTTGCACACAACAGCTTGCAAATACATGTGCAATGCTTCTATTATACATATACTATAAGTATATAACGGTTTTATATACAAGTGGATATTGAACTGTTGCTTATATTGGCGATTCTGTATCGTGCCATTGTAGTATCTAATTGAAATTGATTAAGAAGTTGACTGCAGCAATATTCCTGTATGAATTGATTGCTTCTAACTTACATAATGATTGGAAAATCACCGCCTGTCTATACATTTGAAGAGTATTTAATTAGGCTGTCCCATATCTCGCAGCTGCTCGCAGCCATGAATTTCGTACTTTTTTATCCGACTGCATCAAAGCCAAAAGGAAGGGTTAGGTATGTTTTAGGTAAGAAAAATAATCTAGGATGAATCATAAAACCATAGTATTGATTCTCGAGGTATGTAAGTTTAAGTTCGACACATATCTGACTCTAATTAAATACCTTGTCCACTATTTAAATGAGTCACTAGAGACCGTTCCACGTAAGAATTCCCCTAGAAGTTATGTTGGCTGCCCTGAATCTCAATTTATCACAACGTTTTTTACGGTGTTGGAAGTTTTCTTTCAGCACCAATTCACTTTCTTCACTTTTTAACGTCCTAAATATTATTATAAAACATAAATCTACAAAAAACACAAAACGATATGATCTAAATAGGAATGACAAGCAGGGGAGCCTTTAACAAGGAGGGGTTTCTTTCGCCCTTAATACCTACAAAACGATTGTCTATTGTTTGTGAAGACTATATTCTCCTATAACTAATCAATCCTCATTTTAATAAAAGGGGTTTAAATACCGTAATAAGATTGTATGCAAACTCCTTTCTTTCCCAGTCGAGCTTGGCGACTATGATCCTAACATCCACGTGGGCAACTACGTCACCGAGATGAGGCTGCTACTGAGACAAACAGACACCATTGAAGCCAGAATACAGGTAACAATGACCATCATAACTTGTGCTCTTACAGACGGCACTTGCCGACGATAGAGTTCAGGGTGATTTCACAGACACGTTTACGCTAGCACGAATGGTAAGCGGCGGGCTACGGGATAGACGTGTCTTGTGCACACTACATACATACTTGACTTGTCATAGTGAGACGCGTATGAGACGTGTACGATTGTATGGCTTATGATATGAGCCGCGTTGTTCTGATTGACTTGTTATAGTGAGACGCGTATGAGAACGTGTACGATTGTGTGGCTTATGATATGAGCCGCGTTGTTCTGATTTCATAGTCGCGCTGACGGTCAGCGCGACTATGAAATTACCCTAATTGCAGCCGTCATCACCTATCGACCGCTGCCGACGCCACCTGTGGGCCTAGCACTAATTATTCTGACGTATCGTATGTAGGCTTCCAATACGGAATTACGCAATTCCGTAATTACGGGCCGATTTTAGGACTCTTAAAAGTCCGTAATTCAAGCGTTAAACTCCGTAATTACGTAACTATGATATAACTAGCTATTTCCCGCGGTTTCACTCCCGTTTCTCGGCTCCTAAGAGTCGTAGCGTGATGTTAAATAGCCTATACTACTTCTCATGAATCTGGCTATCATATCCACAAAGATTTTTTAGAATCCGACCGGTAGTTCCAGAGATAAGCGCGTTCGAAACAAAGAAGCTCTTCAGTGGGCCTAGCACGAATGATTTTGACGTATCGTATCGTAAACGTAAGCGAATTTCGAATCTAAAATACAACATTCATAGAAAATTTCGATAAAATTTTATACAATTTGCTGATGATAATAAATACAGAGATTTAAATAAAGCATTTAATTTATGTCAATCTTGTGTATCAAAGGCAAAGATATATATAATACGTCATTGATCAAAGGTGTATTTTCAATCAAAATATGCTTACGTTTACGATAGGCATCGTCAAAATCGTTCGTGCTAGGCCCTCTGTCGACGGCTACTATCGATACGTCCGCGCCCGCTGTCATGAGGCCCTAGAGGCCTAGACAAGTGGCGTTAGTGTTCACGCCAAACGATAAGCACAAAAAAACTTTTTTAACAAAAAATAACCGACTTCACAAATCCACTACAAAGAAATCAATAATTTTGATTTCGGAAGTCGGTGGCTTTGGTTTTTGTTTGCTTTTTTTTGCCACCGACTTCCGAAATCAAAATTATTATTTTCTTTGTAGTGGATTTTTGTAGTCGGTTATTTTTTGTTAAAAAAGTTTTTTATTTTTCTCTTTTTTAGTTCTTTATCCCGTGTTAGATTACTTTCACGAATTCGTTCAACAGTAAATCTTCTACGGAGTGTGTACATTTATGCATATAACTTTGTACATAGGAATGATTACATAATGTATTATATACTAAAACCTTCCTGAAAGTATGAAGATTACGTTAGTGAAAACCCATCCAAATCGAATAGTTATTACTCTATAATGAGGTAAATAACAAAGCAAGTGATAGTTTGATCACAAATTAAATATGTTATCAATTAGAAAACTTTACAAGTTCACAACACGAGGGGGCAAAGTTGACGTTGTTTAGATAATTTACAATGTTGGACTCATAACGCGTGTATTATCACTTCAAGTAATTATGTTTATTTAAATACTACTTACTATACACTCATGTCTTTATACAGGTTTATTATCTTAAACTATCTAGAATAGACTAAAAATGTATCAGGATTTTAAGAAATCGGCTGTTGGTACTATAAGTTCGGTTTTAAAAATCATTTGCCTGTGTTGTTCCACTGCTGACAAAGGTTTTCTATTAGAGCTGTGTAGATCATGAACGATTCGTTCAAATGACCCGGGTCGCGTAGAAGTATTGATGATTGCAATCACTAGTTTTGAATGATCCGGTTCATTGGATCATTTGGATCTATGAGCCAACAGGTCCATGAACGATCGCATCACAAACAAAATTAAGTTTATTAATTGACGGAACCAAGACCCAACTTATAATATTTAATCAAACGGGGAAACTATAATATTATGATAGTAATTAATAATCTACCAAAGTAGGTAATTCTTTAATGGACATTAATTTATACATAGGTACATTACAAACACCTGTCTACTTTATTTTTGGCGACACGTGTACGAGATGCTTGATTCTTTACGTCTGAATATGAATATTAACAATAATATTTATAAACACGTTCAAAACGCTCAAAATAGCAAGTAAAGTATTGACATAACAGTAGTTCATTTACCTACCTACAAAAGATCTGTACACGATCCGTATCGTCAATGATCCACATAGATCTTATGATCTGTGTAGATAATTCAGATCATTAACGATACGGATCTTGGTTCGGATCTTTTGATTGATTGAACCGAATGAACGAACGATTGAAATGACCCGGGTCGCGGCGCAAACCGATACTTGAACGACGTATCCCTTCTTTAAAGCTCCTAACTTCACATGCCTCGTAACGCGCATATTAAGGCATTGTTAATATCACTAAACATATTTGGCCAAAACTTTAACGCGTTAATTTACTAACGAGATCACAATAATTGACATTAGATTTTAGGCGGTAATTCTACGAACTGCATTAATGTAGCCACTCATTTAACGTGTTTTTAACGCCTTATTTAAAGCGTATTTTGACACAGGTATGGAACATAATTGTTTCGTTGTTTCCGATCTATAGCCAATCTAATTAGGATTCACAACTGTTTGTCAGTTAGATATTTAGCGAAATAATACAATAGGGCCTAGTTGCGTCATACAAGGTTAGCGGGTTATTGCAGATTTAGCAAAATAATACTAACCCATTTGCGTGAAAAAGGGGGGTCGTGGCCAAATGACAGCCGCGCTGATCGATCGATCTGCGAGGTTAAGCTGCGCTTGCCGCGGTCAGTCCTTGGATGGGTGACCGTTCTTTACACATCGAGACCCCTCCGTGCCTCGGAGAGCACGTTAAGCAGTCGGTCCCGGTTGTCATAGGAATATCTTTGACAATCGTTACGGGTAGTCAGAAGCCCTAAAAGTCTGACAGCTGGTCTAACATTCGAATACCGGTATTACCCATTAATTGGGTTGTGGAGGTCAGATGGCAGTCGCTCCACGTAAAATATTGATATTCACCCGAAACTAGTTGGACTGGAAGCCGACCCTAATATAATTTGGGAAAAGGCTAGGCGGATGATGATGATTTGCGTGAAAAAGGGTTAGCGGGTTAATAATTATAATTAGCAGCCTACCAAAATCAGCGAATTAAATATTTACACTTTTACACTGGAGTTACGATCTAACTTAATATGGTGCAAGATAAATCATCGATTTAACCCAGAGTTAGAAATTATATTTACTAGCTGTTGCCCGCGACTTGGTCTGCGTAAACAATGATGAAAAGTAGCTTAATGTGCTTTTCCAGCTTTTAGGCTACCACTTTGTCTACTTTCATCCAAATCCGTCCAGACTTTCGCTTTTATCAAACGCGAGTGCGATTAACATGGTGTTAATAAAATTATAAGAGGCGTTGCAAAGGGATCTCAAATTTCGAGTTGACCGAGCGGGTCGCGGTAGCTCAGTTGGGTGAGCATTGGCACGGTTCGCCAGAGGCTACGGGTTCATATCCCGTTCGTGACATTCGATTTTTCAGAATCTCTTTATATTTAATAACTTAGTCTAGTTTGATTGAGTCGTGGTGTTCAGGAACTGCACAGGGAGCCGGTGGAGGGCACGCCGGGCGGCAGCGGCGGCGTGAAGGGCATGTCCACGCAGGAGGCCGAGCGCACCTTCGTGAAGATCGCCTGCCAGCTCGACACCTACGGCGTCGATCCCCATCCTGTCAAGGTTTGGGTATATGTGTTGCCTTCTTTACTGGGTATTTACTTACGTATTTAGAATATTACAGCTTGTAAACTGGATTTTATTAAAAAAATGCTTCTTTAGAAGTTTGTATCTAAGTTTTGATATATCGACGGTCCCTACGTACAATCCCCTAAGTGGTAGATACGTGATTTGCATATTTTGTTTTCGTGGCCTTCAGTCTACCTATAACTATCGTTTAGTTTAATAAAAATACGTCTAAGTTGGCAAATTGAACATTAACATTATCCACACACATTTTTTTTCTTGTAGAACATTATGTACGCGCGGTTAAAACTTTGAAGCGCTCTTCTGTAAAATTTGTCATTTGTAGATGAAGGATTATATCTAGTGACCGTCGATATTTAGATAACATGAATTGCTGCACCACTAACCTGCTTTTAACTATCTTTCCTATCTACATACGTCTATGCCAAGATGTTACCATGGAACACCATACCTAACAATACTATTAAATCCAGGACCACAGAGGCAATCAGTTGTACCTGGGCATCAACCACAGCGGCATCCTAACCTTCCAGGGCAGTCGGAAGACGCACCACTTCAAGTGGTCGGAAGTGCATAAGATCAACTTTGAGGGACGCATGTTTATTGTACATCTTAACTATCCAGAGGTGAGAAGACATTCATATTTTGATTGCGCAAGAGTACTTAGGTCAGTCTTGCCTTTTTAGGGTTCCGTACCAAAATGGTAAAAAAGGAACCCTTATGGTGCGACTTCGTCTGTCTGTCTGTCTGTCTGTCTGTCACACCTGTTTATTTCAGCAACTACTAATGCTATCGACTTGAAATTTGGAACAGTTATAAAAAATGCTTGTCCAACTATATTGCAAATGAAAAAAGTCAAAAAATATTATTATTTTAATTGCAAAAGGGGCCGGAGTGGGGGTCCAAAATTTCAAAGTGGGGTTACTAGGTCAAATGTCATATCATATGAAAGGGCTTGATCTGCACATTTCAAAATATATTTTCATTTTATTTTATGTCTCACAGTTTTCGACATATGATGAAAAATGTCTGAAAAAATACCATTCCCCCCCCCTTATCTCCTAAGTTTGCGGAGCGAAAAATCTGAAATAATTAGGGTTGATAGGAATTGACCCAAATATGGCACCAAAAATAAAACGATGTTCCTAACTACTAGTACAGTTTTTTCAAAATCATCAAAATTCCTTCACAAACAAACTTAGTTATGCGGTCCGGTTTCTTTCACTTTATACGTCCAAAAATGATACGGAACCCTCGGTGCGTGAGTACGACTCGCACTTGGCCGGTTTTTTTATATCTTTACAGCTCATCACACAGATTTTGGGGGGTTCATGTGGGTCTTGACCTCCCCTGGGTTGGGCCTAGGCAGTGGCGGTCCGAGGGAGGGGTCGTAGTGGTCATGACCCCCCCAAGATTTTACAAAAATGTGCAAGATACGGTAATTCACGATATAGCATGTCGGCATTAATCGGTATGATCTCCCGGTCCCCCCCCCCCAAAGACTTCGGCTGCGGTATGATAATGCGGTATGTCATTTTCTCTATTCTTTCGTCTACAAAGCCCGTTTCTATCGTGGTCATACGAAGCGGCATGCCGCCCGCGTAAATATTAATTTATGATTTATAACTTTCGCGGACCACCGGTTGGGAACCACTGCCTTATATCCCGTAATTTTATCAAAATAATAAAGCTTTGGCCCTAAGCTACAGAGTTGAACCCCTTTAGCATTGTAATCTTGATATTATGTACTCGTGTAACAAAGCCCAGGTATTGAATACAAGTTATATTCAGCAGTTACTTACTACGGAGGGCTACATCTGCTCCATAACCTTGAATTCTGGTCTCGGATTAACGGAGCTTGGAGATTTAACAAAACCAGTGTTTAGCTCACAGCTTCTTTGTAAAAAACACGTGTCTATAGTAATTTAATACTGGATTGGTAAACTGAATAGCTGTTTTTATTTGATCCCTTTAGTTCAGAGATGTCCATCGATTGTGTAGCAAATAATGGTCACTTTGAATGGCTATATTACACTGTAAAATAAAAATAAAAGGCTGTATTATTTATTTGTACCGTGAGTAAAATGCGTAGATTATTATCTCGCGCGGTCTAATTAATTTTTGAAGCGGAATATTTAGCTAATTAGCGGATTTGTAGTTAAATATTTACAGCTGCTTTACTAACCGAATTTTATACCAAATTAAAATTCGTTACGTGGGAATTAGAGCTATGCGTGACGTGAGAATGACTTGAAATTTCATAACAAATACCAAATACTTATGTATTATGGTTTTTCATATTTCATAGTTTTTACTAATTAGTAATTGAACGGGTTTTAATTTAGTCGCGTTGGGTGAAAGAAAAGAAAGAAAGAAAACCGTTTATTTGGCACGAATAATACACAGACAAAATTCATACAAAATAAACAAAAATAATAATAAAATTGCTGTGTAGTGGTTGTAACAAATAGGTGCTATTAAACAGAAATGACCAGGTTTAATAAATATTTGCTAGCTTTGCAAATATGCGGGAATCGAAGTCGTCACCCGGTCCATAGCACATGGGTGCTTAGGCGATGCCATTTTAACATCTTTTTTGTGCTGGTGAATGATTAATCATAAATATTTTAATATTGTAAAACTAAAGCAAAATTACTGTAAAGTGTTTACAACAACAGGTTTACGCTATTATATGGGGGGTTCTGTAACTCATTATAGTTACAAACTAATGAGGTCTGCATACAGCGTGGCGCTACCATGGTGACATTAATTGAACACACAGATAGGGTTAGTGGCCATAAATCATATTCAATAAGACAGGTAAAAAAAAATCGTAAATTGAAAAAAAAATTTTTCGAACAAACTAAATAATACGCCTACTCTTTGCGTTTGTTTCATCTTATTAGTATTGCTTATTCGTTTTATTTCATTGATATGATGCTAGAATCCGTGACCCCGGCTAATGACCGCTGGGCTACAGTTCTTTAAGTACAGGTTGCTCCAAGATGCTATTTTCTAAAATTTGAAATAAATTAATAAATAATAACGTTTTATGGAATTAAAATTTATTTATAAAATGAAAATGTAAAACCGTATACATATATTAAATTAATGTCACCATTGTAGCGCCACGCTGTATAGTACCTAACCTTTCTCTATTTGTTGCAAGTTGGGGTTGGTATCCAGTATCCAGTCTAATTACATAGATGTGGCAGAATATCAATATTTCTTGTATAGGTAAACAAAAAAACTGAAAGTAACCGAAGTTTGTGTTAAACAGGCAGTTCTCTACCCCCTTACTTATAAACGATGATTCAATTAAATGGCTCTTAAGTCGATTGCCATCTCTATTAAGTGGCATAGAAATGACAAGGATAGTTGTATATTTAATCAGTTGTTAAATTAAGAGGCGTTTATGTTCAGGGAGAGGTATTTCTTTGAAAATGTATTGTATATTATTGATGGTAATATTAATTATGTTTCAGAAGAAACACACGGTGGGTTTCAAATGTCCGAACGGTCCCGCCTGCCGCCACGTGTGGTGCTGTGCCATTGAACAGATGCTGTTTTTTACGTGAGCACACTTTTTCACACATCATGTTTTTTACTTTTATTTAATTTTGTTGTAGGAGTCAATGCCCGCATGTAGCCTTAACAGTTACAATTTTTTATCGCTTTCGGACAAAGATTAACCGAAGATGTTGTGATGCAGTTAGTACCTACATTTTTTATGTGAAATTAATTTTTTTAGGCACGGCACGTTGAGCTATTTTGCTAGGCGAAAATGTTATGGGTTCGCGTCACCTACATGATATGATAAGTATCTGTAGCCATGAGTATGACATAATATGTTGCGTTTGGCTAACAGTGAAAGTATATTTAAATAGATATAAATATATTTAAATAAATAATAGGGTGGTGTAGTTTTCACTTCTATCGACAGTCCCCATGATTGCCTATGTTATTTTATAATACATTTTCTGGATCACTCTTCTACCAAATCCACATGCATGAAGGTCTATAAGTTTTATTGGGTCCATACACAACTCAGTTAATAAGTGCATAGCATTGTGTCTAGAGAATACAATCCCGGGATCCCGAATCTCGGGATCCCGGGATCCCGACCGTTTTCTGGCCCCGAAAATCCCGGGACTGCACTTGGCTAATCTCGGGATTTTCGGGATTGCCACATACAAGTTTAGTTTATATGCCGTAGTCCGTTGCGCCTTGACGATAACCTTGCCTAGGTTATTTAATAGCATTTAATACATAACGACAAAAAACACTTTTAGATACGCCGTCAATGCCGTCATACGATACGTACTATTCACTACACAGGTACAGTCTTAATATGTTTGTTGTAAACTTAGAAGGGACTTCCCCACTCTGAGTACTTCAATACAATACTCTTAAGGTAATTCCCCAATGAATGAACTAACGGGGGAATCACCCGATCATCTCTTATTATCATAATATTTTTGCGGGTATTTCCCGTCGGGGTTTCCCTGTACGAAAGTATTAAATATGCTACTTTTAAGGTGATTCCCCAAGTCCCCAACGAACCAACAGGGAAATCACCCGATCATCTCATATCATAGTATTGTTGCGGGTATTTTCCCGTCGGGGATTCCCTGTATGAAAGTATAAATATGCTAATCAGATTTTATTTTTTTCATTTATTATTCTGTCAGTGACGGGTTACGAAGGTTTCGTCATTTAAATTTAAAGTAAATTACCTGAAATTAAGTATTTCAAATGGCGGCAGACTTTGTTAAACATAAAAAAGACAGTGATGCGACGTCAGTGTGGAGTTATTTTTTAGTCGCGAAGGATGGGAATAGTGCTAAATGTAAGCGGTGCCCAGCCATTCTCAAGACTTTGGGTGGATCGACTAAGGGATTACATACACATTTGTTATCAAAACATAACATCAAGGTTATATCAGCTTCAACAAGTCAAGATTCTGAAAATATGAACACAGCTCCGCCGCCAACCAAGCGAAAGTTAGATGATTATTTTACTAAAAGTGCCGACGATAGCCTGGATGATGTTTTGGCAAGAATGGTTGCATTAGATGGATTTCCATTCAGTGTATTCATAGCTTCAGATGATTTGAGAAAATTGCTCTTAGCAAAATACCCGGATTTACCAAAGTCAGCCGTCACTGTTCGAAAACGTGTTATGAATTACAGTGAAAAAATCAAAAAGCAAGTAATTGCAGAATTGAAACAATTGAAAAGTGCAGGTGAAAGATTTAGTCTTTCTTTCGACGAGTGGACTTCAACTTCCAATAAACGATACATGGCTGTCAACGTTCATTCATATAAAAAATTTTGGAACTTAGGACTTGTTCCTATTTACGGAAGTATGACAGCTGAAAATTGTCTTCGTATATTGAAAGAGCGTCTCAGTGAATTTGATATTTCCCTGGAAACTGACATCGTGGCTATTGTAACCGATGGACCGAATGTTATGATAAAGGTGGGGCGGCTTGTTTGCACCGAACATCAACTGTGTCTCGCACATGGTATCAATTTGGCGGTCTGTGATGTGCTTTATGAAAAACATAATTATTTGCAACATAGCCCTACCTCAGATGATACTCTGAATGAACCAGCTGTTACTGTTGATTATATGGACGACAGCGATGATGAACACGATTTAGAAGACTTAGACTGTCCAGAATCAGGTTTAATCGTAATGTCACAAAATGATCTTGCGCCAGAACACGTACCAGAGTTAACACAATATGAAAATATTAATGAGCTGATAAAGAAAATCCGCAAAGTTGTAGTGTATTTCAAAAGATCACCATTAAAAAATGAAACAGTACTTCAAAAATATGTGAAAATTGAACATGGAAAAGAGCTGTCACTTCTTTTGGACTGTAAAACCAGATGGAATAGTCTTTTAACAATGCTGGAGCGATTTTATCTTTTAAAAGCATGCATTCAAAAAGCTCTTATAGATCTCAATCATCCAATTCGTTTAGAAGATGTTGATTTTGAATTGGTAAATAAAATTGTTGATGTGCTGACCCCAATTAAATTGACAGTAGAAGCAATCTGTAGGCGAGATGCTAATTTATGCACAGCTGATGCCGCTTTGAAATTTCTTATAAAACAACTGTCTAGCAAAAACTCAGCACTTGCCAAAAAAATGAAAACATCCTTAGTGGAACGTATAAAGCAACGACGAAGTGATAATTTAACTGGTGTATTGAATTATTTACAAAATCCACGAATGAATGATGAAAATCAGTTGTTATCGGATTTGGAATGGCATGACTTATTTCCAGTTCCGACACAGGCTATAGTGAGGAAGCAAATAAAGAGTATTGTTAAAAGACTTAATAGTCGAGATGACACAGAAGAAGAAGAAAGGTCAGGATCACAAATAGATGATGAGCTAAGGCCAGAAACCTCCCAACCCCAATTGACATTAAAGGAAAAGTTACAGCTGGAAATTAACAAGAGTATGAAATCCCCAGATCCTGATGTACAAGTACAAAATGAATTGGGGTTGGCAAATAGTATTAGACGTGAAATGAGTCTGTTCGAAAATGGAGGAGTTCGTGGATATCACTTAGAAACAGCATACAAGTATCTATTGTCTATTCCTCCAACCAGCGTTGAACCTGAGCGAGCGTTTTCAGCTGCCGCTTATGTTGGCATTTGGCAATAAACTACGAAGCAGGCTTGGAAGTCAAACATTGGATGCTTTGATATTTCTGCGATTATATTTTCGAAATACTAAATAGTATATTTATGTTGTCTTTTTAATTTCTTGCAAAAGTATAATTTTTTTGTTTTGTCTTTTTTATTTTCTTATTATTATTGTGATTTGTGTTGACTGTTGTGCAAAGACATTATAAAGTTTTTTAATTACTCAAGTTTTTTTTTAATTTGAGCCCAATTAGAAACCACATAGTCTAATCCCGGGATAGGCCCGGGATCCCGGGATTACGCTTCAAAAATCCCGTAATCCCGGGATTGAAAAACATGCTCGGGATTGTATTCTCTAATTGTGTCCCAATGCTATGCAGCTTATTGACTGAGTTATTAAATATATAAGTGATTCTCAAAAATCATATGACCCGAGCGGGATTTGAACCCGCGACCTCTGCCGTGCCGTGGCTAGTGCTCTGAACCAACTGAGCTACCGGGTCTCGCCCGACTCATTTGAAATTTGAGACCCCTTTGTAATACGCTTCTTAGGAGCGTTTGGCGACATCTATCGGAAAACTTGTGCAGCATTTCCAACTCAATGCCAATTACTTTGCAGTTATCGGACATCGATGCGATATCACCATCTATACATTATAAATGTATATATTTTTTTGTGAATTTGAAACATGTCAAAGCCATGTTATGCTTCTATTAAGTTATTAAATATATAAGTGATTCTCAAAAATCATATGACCCGAGCGGGATTTGAACCCGCGACCTCTGCCGTACCGTGGCTCGGGTTATATGATTTTTGAGAATCACTTATATATTTAATAACATAATAGAAGCATAACATGGCTTTGACATGTTACAAATTCCCAAAAAAATAAATACACTTATTTACTGAGTTGTGTTGTGTGCCATATTTAATTTAACGCATTCAGTTGGGGGTATCTGGTTTCGTATTCAAGATTTGGACTTGTTTGAACTCTCCTTGGTATTTCGATATAATAAACCGTTACTATGTGATTGAGCTGTAACCCGTTACTATTCATGGGTCTGAGTGGATACACTTCTTTTTTTTCGTTTGCAATGAGATAAAAAAATCACACGCACAGGCACTTAGCGCCTTCCAGCATTGGTAAAGTATTGCAAAAATTAGGTAGGTACTTTAAAATGAATTTTAGAATAGTGAATATCATGAAAGGCAAATTACGCTACTGTTCGGTAGTGTTGTGTTCCTGTGGTGCGTAAGGTCGTCAGAGCTCCTGAGAATGCGGTGTATTGACAGCAGGAAACTGGCTTGTCTCCTAAAATGAATAAATAGTTCTAAATAGTGAATCCTCATAAGGGCTGGCAACACGCATGTCATACTCGGTGTTGCAAGCTTCATAAGATATCTGCGGTAAGTCGGTAATCGCTTACCGTCGAGCGGGCCGTATAAAACCGACCGGCCAGTTCGCTCTGAGCATCAGATTTGAGAAAATCGCATTTTTATTAACTCGCTTTTTTGGTTCTGTACAAATTTTGCAATTCATTTTTCAAGCACTTGCTGGCATCGGACTAAGCTAAAATTTGGTATAGCTATGTAATTTGGATGACAATGCAATAATATGGACTAAAAAGTAAAAAATGATTTCTAACGAAATGAAAAACGTGGTGCGCATGCAATACATAATAGTGAAATAAGCCCCACTTTATTAAATATATAAGTGATTCTCAAAAATCATATGACCCGAGCGGGATTTGAACCCGCGACCTCTGCCGCACCGTGGCTAGTGCTCTGAACCAACTGAGCTACCGGGTCTCGCCCGACTCATCTGAAATTTGAGACCCCTTTGTAATACGCTTCTTAGGAGCGTTTAAGCCCCACGTTATTCATTTAATTTTTATTAAAAAAATATGCGTTAACTGTCTTGTCGGTCTACGTAGGTTGCCGTCGTCGTCGGACGCGTGCGTGTACTCGGGCGGCGGGCTGTTCTCGTGGGGCACCAAGTTCAAGTACTTCGGCCGCACGGAGCGCGAGATACTCGAGAGAGACGGCCTGCTGGCGCCCAGGGACTCGCAGGTATGGAGCTAATCTTACTTCTAGATGAGAGGTTATAGCAAAACAAGTTTAAACTGATTTAATCGCGTATAATACTGATTCTTTGCTTTTTCGTTCGTGGTCGCAGACGACTGGCCACGGTACGGCAGAAGTCGCGGGTTCGAACCCCGCCTGTGTCAGTTGTTTTTGAAATGTCTTAATATTTAATAACATTAAATCTCCAATTATTTTGCACGAAAGCGTACGTGCGCAAACTTACCCTCACTACGCCGCTTTTTGCTCAAGATGTTTGCCGGTCTCTGTACGTTTAATTAAACGTTCTAATTGAAGATATAGTCGAGTTTTTTAAAATTAATTAATGTGAAATGTACCATCAAATTAGATAGGACAGAAAAAGACTGCCGTAGTACTTATAGGATTCTTTTGTTTCAGAAGGAAGGTTCGAGCACAGGTGGTAAGAGGAAAGCGTCCAGTGTGCCGGCCACCCCGTCCACACCCATGACCGGAGACTTCGGTATTTATCGTACATATCTATTTCATTACCACTTTTATACGTTAGGGAACTCTCCTACCTTACACATCTATTGCTTCAATGTAGATTAGATTATACGCGCAATTTAAGTTGACCGGCCTAAAACCAGGCTCGCCAGAAGTTCGCGCATACGTTCGTTCATCTGGTCGATAGGTTACCGATATTTATGAATATGTATCGGCGAAACTGATGGTGCTGAAAGAACTTAAAATTAAAATAATTTAAATTAACAAGATTTTTATTCAGGAAACAAATAATTCTCAAATTATGCGGGGTAACGCGATCTCGCAAGTCCGTTTGAATGAGCCCTGCTGCAGAAATAGGCTCTCGGATGCGACATAACTCATTTGGAAGTGTATATTTTTGTGAATTTGAAACATGTCAAAGCCATGTTATGCTTCTCTTATGTTATTCAATCCACCAAACGCTGAGGCGTTGCAAAGGGATCTCAGATTTCGAGTTAACCGAGCAGGTCGCGATAGCTCAGTTGGTTTCAGAGCAGTGGCACGGTTCGCCAAAGGTCGCTTCAAATCCTGCTCGCGACAATTCGACTTTTGAGAATCTCTTAAATATTTAATAATCATTTGGAAGTGTTTGAAATGTATCGGTGTATAACCAAATAAATATTACCGATACCGATATCCCTAATTTAAATACGGTTTCAAATACACAGAAACAGATATCGACACGATTCGCACGAACTTCAGTCCGGCCAACTTAAATTGCGCGTATTCTAAATATAAATTTTCTCTAATATTTTTTTTTATTTGGCAGGTTATAGCAGCCTTCCGCGGTCGACGCACAGCGCTCCTTTAGAGGAGAGCGGCGGAGATGATACTTGTAACGGCGCGTGTCTGCTGAGCGGGCCCGCCGTCGACATCGCGCTCGCTTGCACCGACCACTTGAGGACCGTGCAGGAGGAAGCTAAACCACCTGGTATGTTTATTGGAACGAAGTTCCTTAACGCGGCTTGCGGTAGTTGTTGATTGGTAGAAATGGTTGCGTAATGAAAAGTAGCGTTATGCCCTTTCTATAAATCTAAAACTTATGGGAATCGTGTTCGCGGTCTCCGACTAGTACCCGACACGTTACCTAATAACAAGTTTCTTCCCCAAATACGTGATAAAACTCCAATCTGGTAGTCATGGGTAGCGATTGCTTCTTTCGTTCCCCGCGGTTCAATCGCCTGCCGCGTCACTCAAATGCGTCTTGCTCAATACAAAAAAATCATTTAAAAAATGTTTTGCCGCGCCGCGTCGCGTCGAGCAGCACAAGTACGTTTGGACTTTTAAACGCTTATTATACTTGGCTGAATTCGTCCTAAATCTTTTTCTAACTAGGATGCTAACTGATTTCCTCAGTCAGCGAACTGAATGCGATTACTCGACTGAATTTAGTCGTCCTAAATTAAGACGACAAAATTCAGTCAAATGTAATAAGCTCTTCAGGGCTCAATAAGCATGCTTAGTACGTTGGTAACGTTGCAGCGCTGTCAGCGGAGTACAGCCTACGCGACTCGTTCGAGCACTCTTCGTCGGAGTCGGGCACGCTGGCGGGCGGCGAGTGGGGCGGCGCGGGGCTGCCCCGGCCGGCCCCGGCCCCGGCGCGGCCCTTCAGCCTCATGCGCGCCTTCGTGCCGTCGTTCGTGGTGGTGTGGCTGAGTCTAGCGCTGTTCGCGCTGCTGCTGTTCGAGACTGAGCTGCCGGCGCTGCGCGGACTGCGACGTAAACCGGAACTAGTGGCACTACGACGTCACTACTACGCGCCGCTTAAAGACTACCTCAAGCGCAAGGTGGTGGAGCTGTTCTGATTCGCATCGCGGCCAAGGCGGCCCACTTCCCGAGTGTCAAATTTTTCCGGCGCGTACCGTTAAGTTTTTAGGTGATAGGTCTCGCTGGATACGTAACCTTAGCTACGACCAAGTTTCTGTAAATACTGGAATAAACGCTTTTAACCTCTCTATTCTGTACCGACTCGCCGCGCGATGTCACCGCGAGAACTGCCAATTTGTGAACGTTCGAGGGAAAATCTCACCGTGACATTTTCCCTCGAACGTCCGAAATCAAATTGGCAGTTCTCGCGGCGTATCAGTACATAGACTGGCAGTACTGTAATAATTTCTACAAAATATTTTCTTTTCTATTTTCTGAAAATCTTGTTCTGTCCATAAACACAAGCTGTGTTTACGTATTTCCAGCGAGAAAGTTTCAACGAGTCTTATTTGTACAAACTCTTCGCGTACTTAGACTAAGTCACCGCTATACGCTTTCTTATAGTACAATTAATTTGTAAGCTATCACTACTTTTCTCGCACGGCACAAGGATTTGTGGGGTTTCTACGTTCCTAAATTGTTTTTCATACTTGGGCCTACTGCTTAGAACGGCCTTACAAACACTACTCTGATGGACGACGTCCAGACTTACAAAATATTAGATCTGTTTATACATTTGTAACGTTCCGCTTACAAACTGCGATATATGAGTCTCATAATTTTATACTTATTAATTTTCGTAAAACATTCCACTGAATAATTTAGTCTTCCAAAAGCATTGTTTGTAGTGTTTTAAACAATTATTTTTATATTACCTATTTAATTAATGATTAAGTATTCGCGCACAAAGTATTTAATAATTTTATTGTTTAGATGTGCCATATAAGCCATAACTATATTTTTAAACCTAGTCATAAATGTTCTATATTTTCTGCACAATTATTGTGAAATAAGTTTACGAAGAATATGTTGTCTAGGTGTTATTTAAAATATTTTTATTAGGGATTTATTGATTAAATTATTTATTTATTATGACACGATTCAATGTTGTTAATGCCTTACTAGAGTGAGTGTGTTAGATTTAAGTACTTAATTAGACGCTTCATTTTGCCTAGTCACTATGTATGTAAATGATTCTCAAACATTAAAATATAATAGCACTAGTTGGTAAGGTACATGACAATTGTAAATTTTGGCGATTTGAATATTTTTTACACGAAATATGTATACTATGTACTTAAAACTGTGGTGGCCGCAACAGTGTTTCATCCAAATATATTTTAGTTAAAGTTATTGCAACTGAAAGTATTGTTTCCACTAATTTCGGACTTATTTGGTACTAAATGACAAAAATTAGTCAACTATTTCTTGACTTTATTGCAATACGTTAGTACGTAAGGAATTCAAAGAAAAGTCACAGAGGCGATTTTATTTAAAATCTTTTATAAATTGTTAATAACTGTTGTGGCCAACGCCAGTACCGTGAATTGAATAAATAACATTATAAAAGAGTTGATCTGTAGCTATTTCGTAAAGTAACAACTCTGCTTACTTACTACGTCGCTTGATCATAATTTATTGAAATTGTCAATTAAACTTACTAAATAAACTGTCAAAAATTAAACAAGTATGGACTGCATTGCATTTAACTAGATTAACTTGTAAAAATGACAGAATAACATTTTAGTTGTGGTAGTCTTACTCGTAGCCGATAAAATAGAACTTTTATTTTTTCTTTGTGGACCAACATGCTATGGAGTTAAGTTTGTATGTACCTAAATACTTATTTTTATACCGTTATTGCTTTTTCAACTCTGATTACGCTTAGAATTAAGAATATCTTTATAATGTTATGAACAGGAATGAAAGTTGGAAATGTTTTGGAATGTTATAGACGGTTTATTTCGACAATGTTTAGATGCCAAACTGAGTTTTTACAAATACGTATTTGTTTCACTCACTACAATGTCTGCTGGAGTGGAGTACCGGGCCTGGCCACTTGTGATCGGCCTCCTTGTTAGAAAGCAGAATGCCAGTGCTCTACCACTATGAAATTGTTATAAAGTAATGTAATTGTAGTCTAAGAACAAACATAGCTTTTAGTTAACTTTTTGAAAAATCATAGAGGTTTTAATAAAACATCCTGCCGAAAATTTTGATTTTTTATTATTAAAATACTTCCAAAATAAGCAACAAACAAATAACAATGTAAAAAGAACATTCTATGGTGCTATAGACCTGCTATTAAAATTAACACTGTAATGATTATTATTATTATATGCAATTTTATCACTGTGAAACTTACAGTATACAATTTTTTATCCATTCATATTTTAAAAATATGGCACTTGGAAGTTGTTTTAAAAGTAATAAGAATTTATTAGGTAGCAGTGGCGAAGGGTCAGTTTTTGTAAGAGGTAAGCCGGAGCTTCAAATGATACCTAGCCACGATAAGTTAATTAATAAAAGTAGGCAATACTGCCTGTTCTACTTTTCAAAGGGAAGCCGGTAGGAATCGTATTGTAGAGACCCTTCGCCACTGTTAGGTAGCTTTTTATTACAAACAAGTATTTAGTATGCTAGAAGTGTTAAATTACAATATGTTGGATGTCTTCAATACGCGCCTGCGCAAACTATTGTCATTCATTGTCATTATTTGTATAGCATTGCGAAATTTGCGAATGTGGGGCCTAATCGATTACAGTGTTGGAAAGCAGCAAAATTGACACAGTACATCACAAAAAATACTCTTATAAATTCAGATTCACCCTTAATCATAATGTAAAATATACATTCATTTGAGCTACGCGGCGATAGTTTTCGTATACAGACACTCGTGCGCACACACAGAGGGAGGCTCCGGGCGGCCGGGGTTAGTACACTGACGGAGGCCGAGCGACACGGCCTCACGTCGCCCCAGCGCCCAGCCATCGGTCCACAAAAATCACCACCGCATAAACGGTATACATACAACTAATATAATTCCATATCCACCCATAAAATACGTAGGAGGTACCTAAGCATAGATAATATTAGGTATAGTCGGCCTAGTCCACGATGGAGATCTGCGCGAAGCCGAGCAGGCTCTGCTCGTCCTCGGGCTCGGGCGGCGCGGAGCTGAGCCGGAAGGTGAGCGAGCGCGGCGGCGGCGCGGCGCCCGGGAACAGGAAGTCGTCCACCAGCCGCTGCAGCTGGCGGGCGGTGACGGCCGCGTCGCGCGCGTCCAGCAGCCCCGCGCCCACCAGCTCCGTGGCGATGCCGTCGGCCGAGTCCTTGCCGGGCGCGAACTCGAAGCGGATGTCGTTGAGCTCGTTGCGCGCGTTGCGCATGCGCAGCACGAGGTTGATCTGCGGCGCGTCGGCGGGCGCGCCCAGCGAGCCGATGGTGAAGGCGGCGCGCTCGTCGCTGTCGCTGTCGGAGCTGTCGGCGCGCTCCAGCGTGTTCATGGGGCGGTCGCGCGCCGCGTCGTCGTCGTCGTCGTCGTCGTCCTCGCTCTCCCACACCCACTCGCCCGTCTCCATGCGGTGCAGGCGGCCCGAGGCGCCGGGCTGCCGCCGGCTGGCCTTGTGCACGCGCGTCTCCATGCTGGGCCCGATGGTCACCAGCGTCGACACCAGGTACTTGCGGTCGCGCGCCTTCTTGAAGAACGAGTGCTTCAGCAGCTCGGTGGCCGTCGGCCGTTTCGCCGGGTCCTTCTGCAGGCACTCGAATATCATTTTCCTGAACGTCTTGCCGTACGCCTTGTACTGGTCCTTCTCTTCGGCGCCGGTGTCCAGCGTCGGCGGATCGTTCTGCAGCGTGAGCATCAGCACCTTCATCGGAGGGTACTTGTGGTACGGCGCGGTGCCGGTGGCCATCTCTATGGCCGTAATTCCAAAGGACCAGATATCGGCTTTGAAATCGTACCCGTGGTTTTGTTCCATCACTTCGGGCGCCATCCAGCAGGGTGTGCCTACGAACGTGTGGCGCACCTTCTGTCGCGAGAGGTCGCGGCCGGTCGCCAGCCACGCCGATACGCCGAAGTCGGCGATCTGAACGATGCCGTCGTCTCCGAGTAGGATATTACCGGCCTTGATATCTCTGTGTATCTGACCGTTCTGGTGAAAGTACTCTAGTCCCTTGAGCACCTCTTTCAGTACCGTGGCGATGGTCGCCTCGTCGAACACGCCGTGCTTGCAGTTGGATATCCTCATCTTGTGCTTGATGATGTCGAGCAGGCTGCCGCCCTCGAGCAGGCGCAGCACGAGCCACAGCTCCTCCTTGACCACGAAGCTGGTGTAGTAGGTGACGACGTTCTCGTGGTTGCAGCTGGACATGGCCTGGATCTCCTTGAGCAGCTCGTCCATGGAGGTGTTCCACTTCTCGAGGTTGATGCGCTTGATGGCGCACTTGTCCTGGCGCGGGCGGCAGAAGGCGGCGTGCACGACGGCCGTAGCTCCCACGCCGATCACGTCCAGCAGCTCGTAGTCGTCCTGGCTGTTGGGCCACGTGTGCCCCGAACCCGCCATCCTCACCGACTCTACCTACACCTTCTGAATCAGCTGTAAAGCTACTACTTGCACTATTAGTACTGCTAATAAGGCCAAACTTTAAGGCATGAACTGGAACTACAAAATGTATATTATACTGTTGAGAATCCTGGGTAGGTCTTGTCTTCCATGTTGACGTGATGTTTAGGTTTGTAGTTCTGTATTATTAAGTGCTTGCTCTTCTTATCTGATTCAAATCTATGAAGTGTTTGACAAGCTTCTCTTAACTCTAATATAGTATGGTCTATATATTTATATGTATTGTCGTTGTAGTCTACACTTGAAGGGTATAAGTCATCACCTGAGGAGCAAAAAACTTATTAGTTATGTTATATTGCATTTGAAAAATCAAAGAAACAAATGGGGAATTAGTTACCTGGCAGTAAAAACAAGCCGCCATCTTTAACTTTTACAAAGACTGGATATGATAGGTCAACACCATGTCCACTCCTCTCACTGGCGAATTTGATCAGCTCGTGTATGTCCTTCACATGGGAGAGTCGGATAAGCTCGTACAGCTGTGGTGGTTGTAATTTCCTGTCACTGTTTATTACTTCTGAAGGGGTCAACCACTGAAATAAAAAAACGATAAGCCCTGTAAAACTTGTACTACAATACATTTCTATATAATGCTACTGAATTAATAAACAAGATCCAAACAGAAGAGGTATTACTGATTTAATGATTTATGATCCTCAATTCATGAATAGTCAATTGCCACCACAGGGAATTAAATTGATTGATGGATGCAATTTATACATTTGAAGAGCTACATCTCCACAAAAATGTATCAAATTGGTTGTGAAGTTACCATATAATTATTATATTGCCTATACATTCATTTACCTCTACTTGCACCACTTCAGAGCTGCCCTCAATGCTTCTTGGCTTATCTTGTATTGCAGTCACAAAGAAGGCAGTGTTAAACCTCTTGGGGATTGCGATGGGACTGAGCCAGTTGCTCCAATAATGCAGGGACCAAATGTCTGGGTAGCACTGATGCTCTTCACACAGGGTAAACCAGTCACCTGGATCCTTGCTCACCTGGAAATATTGTAAAGTTCACATGAATTCTGGAGTATTAATAATAAAAATTAAGCCTTGACCAAAATTGATAAACGTTACGTAGCACATGCTTTGGCTTAGATATGTTCCTGTCACTGTTGTACAACTGTCGAATTACAAGTGCAAGATAGAGACAGGAACATATCTAAGCCAAAGCACGTGCTAAAAGCCAATCTGTTGCTTAAACCCAGTATCTGAAATATGATAGTAGAAATTAGTTTGTCTGCGAAAATACCATGTTACAAGCAGCAGTAAAAAACTGGTTTGAACGCTGCCAATTCCACTGATTAAATTATAATAACGCCAATGATTCATTTGGAAGTTGGTCATTTGCATACTTCTGACTAATTTGTCTAGAATTTTCTAGTCATAATAGATTCAAACTTATGGAAGATGTACTAATGACTGCACACAATATGGAAAGACAATCACACTACTATTCAAATAGCTTGACATTAAATTTTCTGAGCACAAATCAAAGAGACAAAAATGGTAGCAATTAAGCTTAATAAAGAATCTGTTGCCCGTAATTAAACACATTCCAGAACATCTGAATATGGTCAGCCAGATTCAGTTGGAATAACATTACCTACATGTGCCTGCAAAAATTGGGTACTGCTCACAGAGAAAAATCTTAAAAAACCAATAATGTAAGTCAGTGTTCCGCAAACTTTTTGTGTTCTAGGAAATCGGAAAATTTTGGAGGGACACCTTAAATGAAAAATCTGTTTACGTACATAATACAACACAACATTATGTGACGAATCAAAAGTGCGCGGTGAATTTAACTTTAAGACAATCTTATTTTTCCGAGGCACATCAACTTATGACCACGGCACACCAGAGTGCCGCGGCACACGCTTTGCGGAACACTGATGTGTCTATACTTGCAGTGGTTACCTATCTTTAACTAATAATGAAAAACAATTATGTAGAATAATCAAACTAGTCATTCCAACATTTCCAACAATCATAGCAATACGTAATGCAACCTGCATACCAATTCTTGTCTTTTATTTAAACACGTCATACTACGTGAGATATTGACACAGGTTGTAAACCATGTTATTATGTCGTACAGAATAGGTTACAAACTCACCCGACTTTGCCAGTATTTGACATCAATATCTTCTAAGACTCTTGCCCATAGTCCAGTTCTGTCCTCCTTCCGCTTCTGACTGCAGATCAACAGCCCCAACTCCTCAAAAGTCTCTCTGATTGCTGTTATTCTCAGTTGTAAGTGCCTATAAACACAAATGTCTTCTAAGAGTATTTCTTAAAAACTTACAATACCTACATATTGGCCAATGTTGGCCACACAATAATATCAATTACTTTTGCATACAAGTTTTTATGAAATCAGTTGCTAATATATCAATGAATGAATGCCAAAATTGCACCAACGTTGGTAATGATGTATTCATAAAGGAGCATTAATATGTGACATTGTTGGAGGCCAATATATTTAGTGAAGTACATGCTAGTTACTTTATATGATTGTATTCAACATCGCTGTTGGCACAATTAGGAATCAAATGTTGATTCAGTTGTGGTTTGTTCCATTTGTGGTTTAAGTACATAGACCTCTATGTATGATGGTATGATCATGATAGCAAGTTAAAATGACAAAAAATAATCTTATACTGATTACACATTCTACAAATCTGCAAATTTCTGGGATCTTCTATCTGCGTACAAGCAAATTTTTCAGAAGGAACAACAAAGTGATTTATTTATTTTGTGGAGTATATTGAAGAGATATTTCTCAGGATGAATAGCAACCAAACAAGTGGCTATTTAATTTAGGAGGTTATTGCATCATATTGGTTCTAGCCATCTCCAATGTATGCTACTTATGAGGTGTCAGAAGTTCATGAATAAATTGTATAATTTCAATACTGACAAGACTTTCAATACATATGTACATTGTGTAGTTTTAAAATTTTACCATTTTATCATAACTATGAAACAATATTATTAAATTTTAAGCAACCATTAACATGCTGCCAAACATGGTTTTAATTAGTGCTCTGGCATTTATTTTTATTTTGCATAACCAGTTAAACTGTTAGTTAATGTATAATTTATGTAAAAATTGTAAGGAGAACACTCACACTTCTGCTATAATAAACACAAGTTATATTAGAAAGTATTTGTCAAGAAATAATATAAACACAGCAACAGTTACTAAGTATCACTACAATACATAAGTAGAGTTAGGTAATGTACACAACACATAAAAATGATTGCAACAGCACTTCACTTGGAGTAAATTATAAAGTGATATACAAGCATTAGTGTTTACTGTCGTTATCATTTAGTGTGCGACTGACGAAAACGTCAACCGAGATGTCAAGGTCCGCAAATATTACCTTTGTATGGGATTATTTTGGAAAATCTGCGTGATAACACTGTCTGGGTGGTGAAATGCTTGGAAATCTTGCTTCGTAAACCCGAAGGAGTTGAGCAGCTCCAGCCAGCGGGGGCTCCCGTCCACGGACTCGCTAACTCCGCCGGGAAACACCACGCTGTTGGCAAACGAAGCACTGCGTGTCCGAGTCTGCAACAATATGTCGTAATTAACACCGCCACGATCTTCAACGCGCGATAACAACTCGCTATTCCGCTTTGTGAGCACTATTAACGAAGCAGAGTCACGCCAACTTTTTCCGATAATATTTTTCATGACTGATTTACAAACAGCAAGTAACAGGGTTAAAATACAAGGTCGACTTACGCGTACTACGTTACGAGGAACTCTATGAATGATAATCAAATTGTTCTGTCTTATCGTTAGTGATAAATTGTTTTGCGACAGCACAAAATGGAATTATATATACAAAAATAGCACAAAATTGACATTCACTGCACTCACATTTTTTTTCTGTGTCAGGCCGACGTAGTGTTGTATTGTAGGTACAATATAATCGATAACATCGATTTGTAAGATTTCGATACTTTTAAATGAAAAGTTAACCATTCGGGCACACAAGCCTATATTTAGCAAATGACATTAATGTCCTTTCATTTTATTTAGTATCAATTAATTGAAAAGTGATATTTTACAAATAAATATTGTTTGTAAATCGATTTCCATACATATTTAATTAGTAACAAACGAGTACATAATATTCGGTAATAGAACATCACTATTGCAGCAGTTCTTAACTTTTTTGTAAAGCTGGACACCAGTCTTTTAGCACAACAGAAAATTCAGATTTTAGAGAAAGTCTTAGAGCATATATTTTTATATGGAGTTGACAAACCGGGCAAACCCCTCTAACAAAAAACACATGGCCATTTAACCGATTTGGCCATAGAAAAACTAAGTCATGCGCGACAGGTGTCATTTTAGAAATGTTGTGAACTTTCTTCTTGTAAAAAGCGGTCTGCTACTTCAAATCTGCGAAACAATGGAATTTCCTATCACAATCATGTAAAGTACTTAAATAAAACCATGTTAGTGCATAATTTATTGCACTAACATGGTTTTATTTAAGTACCGTACAATCTGTAAGCCTGTATCTGTGTGTGATTGTTAAACCGCAGTGTCCGTAGTGTGCTATACGTGTTCAGTGTTCAGAAAATGTTATTCGGTGAATCACCGCTGTCTCCAGAGGTATATGCTCTAAGACGAAAGTAGAGCTGCTGCTAAGGAAAGCGCGTCAAATTCCAAAATAATGAACGGTACATACATATTCAGAGTTTATTGTTATAATAATAATTGATGGAATCCTAGACAGTTCCATAACCTAATGATCTAAGACAAAATCACACTAAAACCAGCAAGGTTCGGTGAACTTAGTTTGATCGTTGACTAATATTTATTTTCTTTAAGATGCACAAAAGTAATTCAAGAAACAAATCATGTTTTCCTTGGTGTCAATTTATATTTTGTGAATTTGAGGCGCTTTTTCAGGCTGAACTTTCGTTGGTCAACTCTAATTTCCTTTAATTTGCGTTGAGTTTCTCACGGAATTATTTCTACTACGGAGACCTATACAAGCTACCTATGCATTCGATTCATAATCCTTTAGAATTAGTTTCAGGTGAATTTTATTCTCACATAAAGCGCAAGCTTGTAATTACCTACATGATTTTAAACTACGACGGCTATATGGCTCTCAAATATGTAGTTAATGAGATGAGTGATGATGTGATGATGATAGTCACTCAGCGCACTTAGGGGGGGCTCATTATATAGGTATCCGTACTAATTCCTGTCTCATATCAAGATGATACCACAGTCTATGAATCGATATTCTTCTTTATACTGTGATGATACTGTGCATATTTGTGCATTGTGCGAAAGTACAGTCACTCAAAAACAACTTGCTAACTAACGTAGCACTACTTACCCATTTTACCGGTAGGTAATTCGTATTGATCAACCAACGTCAAAAGAAGACGTGTAGGTACATATTTAGTCACATAATTATCTCGTCGGTACCTACTGGGCAATAGCAGTAAAACGAAGGAGGCCGCACCTTTAAGGGTCGCAAACACGGGAGTCGTTAAATTGATACAAAAGCCTATTTGCTCTCCCTATTCAGGAGAGGGTAGCGAGTGCCTCTTTTGTTACATCAAACTGGGACGGAGTAAAGCTCCCCCAGTTTTTCCCCAGTCCCCCAATTAGATGGAAGAGTGTTGTTAAGCCTGCAATACATGTTGGCCGAGCGTTGTCGAGTGAAGGCCAATACCAACATGTAGACGGTATAGGTATTTGCCTTGTCTTGCTATCGCTCGGTGTCACTTGCCTAGTTGGTTGAGTATAGACAAGCGCCAACGTGTATAGACCTCATTTGACGTAGCTTGCCACAACTTGCAGTCGCTCGCGATCACTTGCCTCACTTCGGAGCAGTGTCGGTTTTTCTGCACAAATTAAAGGCGCTCGCGCGCGCTCGGACTAGTGTTCACATGTTTGTCCGCGCGCTTTTATGCGGTTGACGTCAAACTTGCCGAACGTCTAGACAGTAGCGCTTGCTTTGTGTCAATTTGTCTAGGCTCGCGTTGGTCTAAGCTCGGCCAACATGTATTGCAGGCTTTATTTGCAGGCTACACAATCTAAACTGCGACCCTTCCCTGCTTCGTACGGGTGCATTCTAATGTGGCGACATGTCAGAACATCAAAATTTCTGTGCTGTGTCTAAGTTATTAACGTAGGTTTTTGAATAAATTATTTTTAAAGTAGTGGTTTAATCCGCATTAAAATCCATTAAGTAGTTTATAAGAACTAAGCGGACAAATAGACAGACATGAAAAGCGAAGTTGTTTTTCCTCGTAGGTTTGACGGTCGCGTGCGCAACTCTTGGGCGGTTACTCTATTCGATTCCCGGATCGGGTAAAGTGGTATTAGGTTCTGAATAGCAGTGGAGTGAGTTACTGAAGAGAGTAAAAGAGAGGGAAAGCAAATTATACTTGCTTCCCTCCCCCCCCCCCCTAAACGAGATACTGTACCTACCCTCCCTCCCCTCGCTCGTGAGTCAGGGGGGGGGGGACAATAGTATGCCCCCCCACCTTATCCGCGTCTATGTTCCGGCAATATTAGTAGGTACTTACGCGGCACGAATGTACTGTTGTATCTGTGCAAATCTAACAAAGCAAAACCTCGTTTTATAGACTGTACCGTAAAGGTAAACGTATGTATTTGTGTCTCCAATGAATCCAAATTGCTTGCTTCCACGCTCATAAAAATAGATTAGGTACCTTAATACCTACTTAGTTACAACAATAGCTTTTTATCATAACCAATCAACATTACCTACAGGTAGGGCTGCCATCACCTAAATTGCTGACGCCGGACAAAAACTTTAAAAACCCCGGACATTTGGGTGAACTTGAGTATTTTTCCCGGACGCCTCCGAGAAAAAAAATTCATCAATCAGGATTCCCCTGACACAAAGTGTCCGGTTTTCCCCCAGACACTTTTTGAATCCCCTACCGGACGCTCCCCGGACGCCCTCTAAACTAGGATAAATCCGGGGAACCCCGGACGAATGGCAGCCATACCTACAGGCCGTGCTCTAGTTTTTGTAAATTGACCTTTATGAAGAACCGGCGTAAAAACAACACTACGGTATAAATTACGTATCTAAAGTAGGTGCCTACATTGAAAGGCGTTTGTTTCGTCACCAAGCTTTTTATAACTTGTTGCACAGGAAAATGCATTTTCGACTTACATTATACTAGCAATTTAAAAGGAAATAATAAGAAGCCTGAAAACTTTTAAACGGAAAGTCTGCAAGCTGTCAGCTCAAAGCACAGATAAAAAACCGGCCAAGTGCGAGTCGTACTCGCGCACCGAGGGTTCCGTATCAGTTTTGGACGTATAAAGTGGAAAAAACCGGACCGCATAACTAAGTTTGTTTGTCAAGGAATTTTGATGATTTTGAAAAAACTGCACTAGTTAGGAACATCTTTTTACTTTTATTTTTTTTTGCTGCAATATTTGGGTCAATTCCTATCAGCTCTAATTATTTCAGATTTTTCGCTCCGCAAACTTCGGAGATAAGGGCGGGGAATGGTATTTTTTCAGACATTTTTCATCATATATCGAAAACTGTGAGACATAAAATTAAATAAAACTATATTTTGAAATGTGCAGATCAAGCCCTTTCATATGATATGCCACTTGACCTAGTAACCCCACTTTAAAATTTCGGAGCCCCACTCCGGCCCCTTTTGCAATGAAAATAAAAATATTTTTTGATTTTTTTCATTTGCAATAAAGATAGGTAAGCATTTTTTATAACTGTTTCAAATTTCAAGTCGATAGCATTAGTAGTTGCTGAAATAACCAGCCGGCCTAGCATGACCACGATAGAAACGGGTTTTGTCTACATAGAAATAGACAAAGTGACAGATTGTAGAAACATTTCTACGTTTTATGAATGAAACGGTAGAAATGTTTCTACAATCTGTCAGGGGCAAAGCATCAAGCTCAATAGCGCCTTGGCACATCTCCCTTGTTTCTATGATCTGCGGTAAATTCCAATCTGTCGGGACTCCCCCGGATCGTCTCTACAGATCGGTTGTCAAGTTGGGTCTTTCATACGCACCTTTTACTCGTAACATTGTGATCTTATAAGCTGATATGATACGCGTTCGAGACTCCGGTCGATAGCGAGGAGTACATGCTTCATACGGGGCTTATCTTTTGTGTATTATTTAAGGGTAACGGAGGTCTTTAAGAACAACAACACCGCTTTCTTAACTTTGTTCCAGAGGATGTTTAAATCTTTTTTAACAACTTTTTGTTTTGATAAAAGAGTTATCGGTAAAAAACTGATTCTCGAATAAACGGCCCCGTTGGTGTAGTAATCGCAAGCGTGACTGCTGAGGGTGAGGTTTTAGGTTCGATTCTCGGATCAGGTAATTTGTTATCGGGTTTTTCCATTGGCAACTTTTTGATTTACGTTTCAATTTCATAGTTGAGATGAATTTAAAAAAAAAAACAAAGTGATCTAAAGTGATTGATTTATTTGATGTCGTTATGTGCATTGTATAATATTCAAAGCTCGATGTATGGTCAAGGTTTTTATCGATAATTCGTACTGTAGTGTTAGTGGTTCCTAATCGGTGGTCCGCGGACCATGAGTGGTCCGCGAGAACTTGGTCTCCGAAACAAAGCTTTATCACTTATATTATATCCCATAATACATTTTAATATAATTATAAGCAGGCGGCGCGGCGCAGCGGTCGCGGATATTTTATTTTGAACTTTGGGGTCATCGAAAAAGTCCTAGTGGTCCCTGGTCGAAAAACAGGATAAGTGGTAGTAGGACTCGTGCCCTGAGGCATTAATACTTCTTCTAGTGGCGACATCTATGAGCAGATTGTCAGTCTTGCCACGGACAGACGGACGACAAAGTGATCCTATAAGAGTTCCGTTTCTCGAGGTACAGAACCCTAAAAAAGGTTGGGAACCACTGCTATAGATGAATGTCAACTATGTTATATCGGTTATGTCCCAGTTCATCAATCAGCGTTCAGTATTGTGCTCCAATGTTACAGTGGGCAGCCAAGCGAGAGCTGAATTTCAATCACGGGCCTTAATTGACAATTTGCAAATAGGAAGATCCAATTAGAGTACCGTGGGGTCTGGGGACTTGGACTTAGGTCCTAAGATGCGTGAGCATGACTGTTCGAATAGACAGATAAGGGAAAACAATAGATTTAATAACAACAATAGTTTATTAATTAACAGCGTCTTTACTTTGGCTGGTCTGGTTGTTTTTGTACCCAGTCTGCATCAAGTAGTAGCTTTATGGATCATCTCTCAGTTTTCCTTTATTTTAGATTTTTAAACGGGATTAAAGCTAATTTAACAGAATGACACATGTTCGTTTAACGTTTGTTCGAATGAACTGTTTACAAAGCCAAAGAAGACATTTTTTTTTGTTATAGATTAGGCCTCCTACCATAAATTGTGGTGTATATTAATTAATGAAACGCATGTTGGTTTGTTCCATAACATTTCTAGATTACAATAATAATATTAACTGTACTTCGTCTAGCCGGAATTCTGACAAATCAACAATTAAAACTAGTACTTATGTATAATAACTTGTTGTTGTTATAAAAGTATCCATTTGACCTTTGTCCAAGTGCCCACGCTCAGGTCTAGACGCTCTCAGCCACCACAGCATACAGAATTGTTCTAAATGATCCAACAAAAAAAGAAATAGGTACCTATTATTATTTAAAAGAATGTTTATTAAAAATAATATTATTATTTTATTTATTTCAATCTTTATTGCATTGCAAATACGAGTACACAATCACAGAATAGGGTCCAGGCGGACGGAGTCGCGGGTAAAAGCTAGTAATGAATATGTTTCAAAAAAGTTACGAATTACTTGTATCCAATTTTGTTGGTAGAACATAGAAATCACGCAAAATATTTATATTTAAAGACCTTCATGTACGCCTCAGATCATAGAAACAAGGAGATGTGCCAAGGCGCTATCGAGCTTGATGCCTGATCTTGAGCAAATTGCTCATATTAAAAACGTCCGCACTGGCGACGAACCGAACACGATCGATGGTATAAATACAGTGTTTTAGTTTAGTGCTAGTGTTGAGTGACGATTAACAGTGTTAGATTGAGGGTGTTCGGAATGTTCAATGCGTGGGAGATCTTTTTATTCACAAGGAGCGCTTAATTATGCGCGTAATTGTGTCGAAAAATGTACTAAAAGTGGCATCAGTTATTCCCGTACTAATTTGCTATGATGGCATATCTCCTTGTTTCTATGATCTGAGATGTACGCCTATGTTCAGCAATAAAGATTGATTGATTGCTGGATATTGGCCTCACCAACCCTCGTCAAACTTGGATGTTGGTCTGAAATCGCCAACACGCCATACTTAGAAGTAAATAAGCAAGCGGCAGCAAAGGGGCTTAAGCCATCAATAAATAAAATTGAAGAGATTTCTAAAACAACTGACATGGGTGGGATCACTGGGCTTTGAACTCGCGACATCTACCTATGGCTGCCATCACCTAAATTGCTGACGCCGGACAAAAACTTTAAAAACCTCGGACATTAGCGTGAAATTGAGTATTTTACCCGGACGCCCGGACGCCCCTGAAAAAAATATTTCATCAATCAGGATTCCCCTGACACAAAGTGTCCGAGTTTCACCCAGACACTTCTTGAAACCCCTACCGGACGCTCTCCGGACGCCCTCTAAACTAGGGCAAATCCGGGGAACCCCGGACGGATGGCAGTCCTACCTCTACCGAAACGTTGCGTCGCTCTAACTGCTGAGTTAACGCGTCTCTCGCTCGCGTCAATTGAATTTTGAATCTCTTTGAATACGCCTCCTATTTATGATCATTTCATAAATAAGTATTTCAAAACAAAGAAAACTGCTATTTATGATCATAAAATCATAAATGATCGTTTTTAGTATCTGCTTTTGTGTATCTGTCTGAGTCTGAAAGCTTGTCTCGAATAGTCTCCGAAACGGCTCAGCGGATTTTAGTGAAAATGTTAGGCATTAAAACAGAAATTTTAACTTTTGTCGAGTTATCTATTTCGATATCTTGCAGGATGCAGAAGATATTAAGAATATTAATATCTGTAAAGCCTATTACTGCCATTTAGCGGGTATGATGCCGCGCCAAAAGTCCATCGCGAATAGGGTTGCCAACCCTATTAAAAAAAAATCAGCTGTTCCATACATTTATGTTCACATAACTCAACAAAATGTATGGAACAGCTGATTTTTTTTTCGCGGTTTCACGTTTGGTCCCATAGTAAAAGTTGTTCATAATGATGAGTACAATGACCCCTTAAAATATTTCCACTGTCTAACCTGCCACCCTGTATTATCCTACTACATTACGAGTCCAACTACTATATTTTTCAAAAAATATTTAGTAGGTAAGGTACTTAGTGGTTTTTCCTATTTTTTCGCCATCTAAGTGGGTACTTTTACAGGTATAGGTCGACCAGAATCTGAAGGCAAAAGGAGAGATCAAAATTGGTTACTACCAGCCCTGGGGTGAATGTATTTAATAAAAGAGTTGCTTTAGCAATTTTCAGAATTTTACACAACTCGTACTTCATTTGAAAAGTGACTAGTATCTACCTATGCGTGGCATGAATGCCATGCCAAAATCATTATTTAATTTTATTTTTTATGCCATAAGAATCTGGTTTACCTTTATTATCCGTAAATATACAGTATTTGTTAAAAAAAAGTTGGTAACCCTACACGTGAACGAATTCGCGGGCACAGCTAGTATAAATACCATAATTTACGGGCTGATCATGTCGGCTCGCATTTGTAAAATAATTTTGATTAAAATGCGATTGTCATCTCTACAGTCGCATAATTATCGTACTCATTAAATTGTAATTAAAAATTAAATGTACTTTCATTCGACTTCAAATTTTATTGGAAAATAAACGTAAAAGACGAAAATAAATAGTACCTATAATCTAAGCTGAGAGGTTTTATTGCATAATTTTATGTCGTTAGATTTGTCTTCATTATTATCGTGTTTCTTGACCTCTTCTTTATCTCTCCGCATTTAATGCTGAGTTTTTTTTATTCCTCAGACGGCTTTTAAATTCACGACAGCCACAGGTGCATAGCGGGCGGGTTATTTCTTTCCACAAACCTCCAACCAATGCTCTAATGCTTGTAACGCAAACTTACTACATTCTTGCAGGTACTATTTAATCAGAATGTAAAGAAGCATCAACATTATCTCTGCGATAAGTACCTACAGTTCTGCGATGACATCATTAGGTCTCGATGTGATAGGGCGCGAGACGCGACGAGAGCCGAATTCCAATTGAGCTATAGATGAGAGTTTTCAAACAGGATCATCCAATTACCATTGGAACTAGACATTTTTGCAAACCTCGTTGCTTTTATAAAAAGGAGATAAAATCATTCGCAGACTTTAATTAACAGCAACCTCATGATTTGGTGGTTTTGGTGTTTTTTGCACTCTGGGCCAGCGTAGGCGTTGACACCGCGTAGTCACACGTAGGTGCTACGTAGACGCTTCGTAGACACTGCGTAGAGGCTTGTAGCCGTTTCGTAGGCGCCGCGTAGACACTGCAATATGCTTTGTAGACACTGCGTAGGTGCCGCGTAGGCACTGCGCGAGAAGAAACAAAAGAAGAGAATTAAAATGCTTTGTGTCGAATTTTTGAGTTTTTGGTCCAATAACTGAAATGACTGTTTTGTTCAAATATTTCCGTTACAAGTCGCTGGTAGGTAAGAATACGTGGCGTGTACCTACTTACGCCAACGCGAAGGCATCCTAACGTGAAACTATTTTCATATCCACAAGTACTTTAGCTCTCAACTCTCAATATAAAAGCGTTTGAAATACTTTTCATTCGCTTCGTTTACATTTTTAATAAGATTCCAATAAAACGGCAAAAATAAACAAACAGTGGAACAACACCGTATTTATCGTATGATCTCACAATGGACTATTTGCTTGCTTATATTTTCTACATACGAATATAAAGCCTTTTGGCGCCTTTGTCCCGCTTTTCATAAGGTCTGTATGGATCGGAAAATATTCCTTTGACTAGCTCCAACTATTTATTACTAGTTGTTGATTAATTTTCGTACAAGAATGCGGTCGATCCAGTATTTCCTGTAAGAAATTAATAAAAGAGGCGGCTATGGGCGGTTATGATCAAAGGGCTCCAAAATATAACAGCTAATCTGTAAATAGTATTAAACAAAGTCACTTTTCGTGTTATTCTGTTTGTCCGCTTAGTTCTTCTAAACTACACAATGGATTTTAATGCGGTTTTCACAACTATTTAGACAATTTATTCTGGAAGCTTTATGTGTAGGTATAACACATTATTATTTAACTTAGATATAGCACAGAATATTTAGACATGTTGCCACATCTGTAGATAGCACCCGTGCGAAGGGCGGGATATTTTCACTAAGGGTGAATAAAGTTCAAAAAGCCACGAAATCGTGTTCGATTTCGTGATTTTTAAAACTTTATTGCGAAGGAAATTGTTGTTGGTAGCGTATAAAATGCCCCTGGCTGATTTACGAGTCTCAAAATCCTAAAGGACGACTACAGACTCTACTACAAGAGCCCGAACGCGTGTAAATCAGCCCTAATAGTCAACTATTAGCCTCAAACGACGTCGGCAAGTGGCTATTCTTAGCAGCCAGACGAGAGACCACACGGGTATCTAATTACAAAATCAACTGCGAGACTCCATCTATTTTCAACAATGGGAAAGTTGAACAGTGTCCTCGAACCTTGCCGCTTGATATGTAGTACATACCTTTGTTATAGTTATGTGCCGAAGATATCGGTAACGCTAAAGGTACAGGAGCGAACAACAGGGCGCATAATGGCACGGTCATCATCGTATCTTTATCGCCGCTACGTTTATGAGACCCTGGTACTAACGCGCCTGAACGCACCTCGGAGACACACAGCCTCAAATATTACCTTACCATGTTGAGCACACTTCTGGAAACAATGCAATGTTATATGCGCGGCTAATATAGAACTAATAAAGGAAGAAATAAGGGCGGTAATGGTGTTCGGGTGGGCTTGCATTTGTTTGAATCGTGCGCGCAACAAGTGCGGCGCAGGTGGAGGGCGCGGGGCGCGGGCCGCGGGGGATGCTCATTGATCAGACGGCGCCTGTTGCTCGACCTGATACCCCAACCCCCCACTGACCTGTCCCCTGCGATGGGCTCGACGTGTGTAATCAAACTGACATGTGGGAATAAGGGTAGAAATAGATTACTCATCATCATATTTTGAAACAAAATATTCGAGTTTGCCTGGAATTTTGATTTAGGTATGAAAAATCGGGTCAAGTATACATGAATAACTGAAATGTAAGGGGATGTTCAGATATCCTTTTGGCGGCAGCGATTGTTTAGCTAATGAATGATCCTCTTTGGTCTAATATTAATTTATTAATGCATTGTAACAACCCAAACGAGTAATTGTCGGTGCGTAAACAAGGTTTTGATGAGCAGCTAAACCAACAATTTTATTTATTGCGGGATAATGCCGAGCCAAATGTGTGGTTTCGCTGAGTGTTTGTTGATAAATAGGTAAATACCTAATTAATTACGCTTGTTATGTACCTATTATGAATACAGAATAGTTCTATTTTCTTATTCATCCAAATGCGTGGGAATCCAATTATCACGCGATTCATGTGTAGGTAGAGTAGACACTATTGTTATGTTTTGGCCAAACCATACATAGAAACTTTTCCCTTTACCGACGATTGTATTTTTCTATGGTAATTTTCGAGTGGCAAAAGTATTTGTACCTCCTGCCTATTTTCCCGCCAACTTTTGTAGCAAAGGAGGAAAATCTTTAAACTTATGTTGTAGATACATAGGTATGTCCCAATACATTGTTTCGGAGATTTACTGAATCTTGTTTAAACTTATTTACGGTTATGTCCAACAATAAACCTCACTTAGGAATCGATTTATATGAAAATTTCATTGCTCGATAATGGAGCGATTGAGGAAATCGTTCGAATTGTATTTTTTCCTGTTCTGTGGCTATTATGGCCTATTTATACCTACCGAGAGTAAAAAACTAGACTATATTTAACATTTAAGTCTGTAACAGACGTAGCTATAATATATATTAATATGAATCATAGCAAGGCATATTACGACATATTTTCTATATAAATTTTCGAGTGACCACACACGCAGCTAATATATATTTCTATAACGTTACCGTTTCTATACGTTTCTACTTCTGTATCTCGATATATTAATATATATTATAGCTACGTTTGTGACGGGCTTTAACCTAATTTAAACATTCAAAGAGAATGAACGAGAAATAATGTTAAAAACATTTTCAACGTAACTAGATTTCCACTCTGCGATACGGAGACTAAGCTAATTGCATTTAGATTAAGAGAAAGTAAACTGCATATTGTATCGGGCTTATCCAACTAGCGCTGGGTGCCTGGAAAGCCGCGCTCCACGCTAATAGGCCGTTATAGCGCACGCCGAGAAAATGGCGCGAAACAATACTGATAAATATTACTAATGGACCGTATCACTTATCAGCGAACGAACATGGTTGTAGCTCCTTGCTCCTATTAATTCCCAACATGGCTCCTGATAAATGGACGTTCATTTATCCATATTTATACTTTGTTAACAATCGGAAATGAACGTGTCGCCGGCGCCGTTACGGTGACGATACAAAGAGCTCTGATTTATTCCTGTCACTTCTCCCGCTTCCGACAAAATGAGGAATAAAAAAGTCACACGTGGATACTTAAGTGTGGTCTCGGGGTATTTTATTATATTTCGTCCCCAAATTATTTTTTGTGTCGGAGAAAATGGCTCCTAAAATAAATTTCCTTTTCTATTCAAATGTAATAAGGCCTGTGTATTTTACGACCGCCTTAAAATAGTATCCACATTAAACGAGCTCATCTGACATTACATTCGCAGTAATCTCAAATTTCCTGAAGGCTCGACGCTTCGAGCATTTAAAGTATATTATACTCATAAGCTGTCCTCTTAAAAAATATCGTAAACAAAACCCTCTTGCTACCCACATTTTGTGTACACCATTTTTCCCGAAGCATTGTTGACTGCAGTGTACTTAATAACCTCGTTGAAGCTACGGACGAGGGTACTTAAGACATTTAATCTAGACAAAAAAGGGATACAAGGAACCTAAGGGCACTGCAGGGGGTTAAGGGATCAGGCAATTAGGGAGGGTTGACGTGCCGTGTGGAAGGATATAATATGAGTACATACAATATGACAAGACACGGACCGGTGACAGATTGCCTGCCGGCTGAAATAAGTAGGTATTTTAACCAAGGAAATTAGCCACGTGTGCTAATGAGTAACTGTGAAATTATAAAGTGTTTGGTGGTTGTGATTTTAAAAATATTTCACTGCAAAAGTGGCTATTTTAAATCAATAAGATTTGCCTCAAAGAACGGATTAAGAAATTGATTACTGCGTCGAAACAGCTAATGGCCAAACCGAAATGTTTAAATTGTCTAATTTCTTTTTTTATATTATATATATATATATATTATAAAATCGTTGCCCCACACCAGGATTTCTCCTGTGTCGTGGGTGCGTTTACAAACACAAATTTCACATACACAAACAGCCAGACCAGTGTGCTATGCGGGAATCGAACCCGCGACACGTCGCGTTGCAGCCAATCTCTCAGCCACTGCGACAACCGTGCGGTCTAAATTACATTCTATAAATCAGGTGCGAAGTGTCATTAGGTAGCAGCTTGTTAAATTCACGTTGTTTGTGTTTTGTGGAGCATTCAAATAACCAGTGTCGTAACAGTAGGTGCACCGACGTCTGGGTCAAAAGGACGTCTGCAGCCGGCCACACCCGCCAGCCTAACAAGATGTCTAGCTACAACTAATGTCCACGATTTATGGGACCTAGACAACCTGGTCCACATTAACCAAAATTAATGGGTCACGATGAATAAATGGAGGTTTACTCAAGACGTTTGTTACAAGAGGTAACATGGTAGACCCTCGTTAAGTTGTATCAGTTTATTCATTTTGTGGGCTCAAATATTTAGCCTGAGGTGGAGGAGGTATACGCAGTGACAAATGATATAAATCTCCACAGGCATAGGGTTACAAACCCTAATTTAAAATATAGTATCCTACTATAGGTATTACGAGTTCGTAGTATACATATAACTACCAGTGGCGAAGGGTCCCTACAATACGATTCCTACCGGCTTCCCTTTGAAAAATAGCACAGACATAATTGCCTACTGTTGTCAAATATTTAAAATTAGCTTTTCGTGGTCACGTAAGCATTAGTAGCTCCGGCTTACCTCTTACAAAAATTGACTCTTCGCCACTGAAAACTACTATATTTTATTTGGATAAAAAATGTGGAACATCATTCGTTTCACAACATTGAATCGTAAAACAGAAATAAAAAAATAAAGCTAAGTAAATATTCTTTTCATAAATTAAATATTCATTTAAAATATATACCTACCATTTTATTTTTTATTTTCGCCATCTACCTACTATATTTTTACAGGTTCCCCGAAAACACTATTTATGTACATACAAGTATATTATAATTATGTTAAATAAAAAGTTGGCAACCCTCATAGGGCATTGCCTCTACTCTACGTTATGTTTTTACGTCGAAATCTTTCCAGAATTCTTGTCTACATTGTACCTAAATGAAAGACGTATTGATACGTCAGGGATCGAACTATTGACGTTGCAATATCACGATTCTCCACAATGAACTACGTGAAGGAGTTAGAACATCTGTTTTCTTTTATATATCTAACTGTAATTTATTGCTGAACAGCAAAGTGGCCAATTCCAAGAAAATATTTTAAAGATGATTTTTCTGTGTCGCAACGAAGTTATTCGCTAACAAAACAAAAAAAGTAACATCTGAAAATTATTCTTAGATTCTCCGATTTTTACATTCATTTCACCGCACATTTTAAAGTTTCAAACTGCATTGCAGTTTAGTCTTGTGTCGCGAAATTTAGATTCCAATCTGGCGTGTAATACAATCAAAACTTTTACAACTGTCGTTATCTTTATGACAGTACCCCTATCATGAGTTTTTTTGACGTATAGTTTCGTTAACGTAAGCATATTTTGAATTGAAACTATACATTTACTACACAATATTTATATAAATTAAATACTTAATTAATTTTTCTGTATTTTTTTAAATATGCAAATTGTATAAAATTTTATCAGAATGTTCTACGACTGTTGTATTTTCAATTCAAAATATGCTTACGTTAACGATACTATACGTCAAAAAAACTCATGATCGGGGTACAGTACAAGAGTAAAGTTTTTAAACTAAGTTTGAGTGGCGTATAAAAGGAGGTTCTTTGTATCCTAGATAGGTAGACGTTTATTTCCTGGATAGCTCGTAACATGTTGCGTTATTTTCTCCGTGGCGGGACAAGCCACTTTTCTTGTGACATTTTCTTATTATATTATGTTAAAAGGCAACACCACTCTTTGTACAGGTTTAATGTCGTTTTTTTAAGGCAAATAAAAATCATATTCATACTATATTATCATATTTAAGACTAGCTTCAGCCCGCGGCTTTGCCCGCGTTTCTGGCATAAAAAGTAGCTATGTTGTTACTGTAAAGTTTCATCAAAATCCGTTCAGTAGTTTTTGCGTGTAAGAGTAACAAATATCCCTACATCCATCCATCCATACATCCTAACCAACTTTCGCGGATGTAATATTAGTAGGATTTCTGCGGTAGTAGGGGTGTTTGTGTTGCCAGCCGGCCTAGCATGACCACGATAGAAACGGGTTTTGTCTACATAGAAATAGACAAAGTGACAGATTGTAGAAACATTTCTACGTTTTATGAATGAAATCTGTCACTTTGTCCATTTCTATGTAGACAAAACCCGTTTCTATCGTGGTCATGCTAGGCCGGCAGGTCGCGTTGCCAAAGCGCTGTATTTTTTTAAGCCAAAAAAATCTGCCCGTTATTTTTAAATACGCCAAAAATGTTAGCGGCGGCTACGAAGATTTATTTAGGTTACTTTTATGGCTTTTTTAACTTATAGGCTCTCGTTACTATCTCACCAGCCGGCCTAGCATGACCACGATAGAAACGGGTTTTGTCTACATAGAAATAGACTAAGTGACAGATTGTAGAAACATTTCTACGTTTTATGAATGAAATCTGTCACTTTGTCTATTTCTATGTAGACAAAACCCGTTTCTATCGTGGTCATGCTAGGCCGGCAGAAGGTGCACGCTTGCCTAGAAGTTATCTCTTCACTAATTTTCACTCTAGACTTGAAGACTCCAAGTTTCTAGGTATCAGTAAACATGACTCCGGCAAGGAGTTCCATTCCGTGACTGTACGCACAATGAAAGTGTTTCCAAAACGTTTTGTGCGTATGGGTGGAATAACCTATATCTTCAAACTTCGAACATCGTATATTCAAACTTCGAAGCAAATCCGAATCCGAATTGCTTCGGCGTTTGATTATACGACCAATATTATGAATGATAGTGAACCTGCTAAAGAACCCCTTTCCCTGACCGTACGATACAAGATATTGATATTATATCGAGGGTTGAGTGATAAAACCCGATAAGTATGAAAAAGTAACTAAAATCGATTTAATCTCGAAAGTTACTTTTTCATACATAATCGAGTTTTATCACTCGACCCTCGACCTCGATATACATAAACATAACTTACATAGCACACCACAAAGACGCAAGTGATTTGACATAATCTTATGACTTGTGAGGCAGTAAGCCTTTTTTTAACCAAAGTTTGGTCCTTAGATATTTTTAGATAATATTTCACCCAACCCCACTTAGGGCCTGTGCACACCACGTTTTTTGACGGCGCGCTTTTATCCTACAGATGTCTACAGGCTGCGTCTGACTTGCGTGCGTATCGCGTCTGTATCGCTACAAACGCGCGTCGACGGCGTGTTTAAAAAACGTGGTGTGAAAAGCCCCTTAAACGACTTCCAGATCCGGATATAGCGGTACGTGACTTATACCCATTATTGGGCCGTAAACAGTAATTAGAAGGTTAATATGTGAATAAGTATATATTAGAAGGCCCGAAGGCCTTAATAAAGTTCCATTTGTAGGTGTAGAATAAATTTACACTGCATAAATTACACAAATGTAGGTAATGTTTTTTGCTTAATCTTTCATGAAATTATTTTCTTTATTTTTTTCCACCAGTCATTTTTCTTAGCTAGCATTTCAGGAATTTGATTATAACCGGCTTAAAAAAAGGAGGAGGTTGCGTATTCGATAAGTGGTTTTCTGTTCGTCTGTGTATTGTATCTGAAGTGACGCTTAGGTCTAGGCTAATTATCCTCAAATGCGAAAGCCTGTCCCGCTGAATTATCGAGGTTGGTGAGAGTTGGGTAGTATTCGAATAGATTGACATGTGTCGTCGACTTTGGGTTACTGCGGGTAGGGTATACAAGTTACCTACTGACTCGACGAGTGCGAAACATTAAGTAATCAAAAGCTCCGACCTCCGAGTAAACACGAGTCGACTCCGGTGACCCGGCACGCTAATAAATTCTAAACTTTTGACGCGGGCCTCCCGACAAATCTGAGAAGTGGAATCCTCCTCCCTAATTACTCCGAGGGGCGCCTGATATCCGGATATGCCTATGCTTCCAACATTTTAATGAGACCACAAAATTATATTAACTTAATTATAATTTTTCCGTCTTCCGACAGTAAATGGGAGTCGCCTCGTCGGCGGCACCCCAACCAAATTACGGAACGAAATATTAAATTGAAACGTCCGGCAGACTCACCGCCAGAATGTAAGTACCTACCTAATCTGTGATTTTATATTTGCAGTATTTTTTTAGCACTAAGAGTTTTATTTACAAAAGGAGCCTTAAAATAAATTTATTTAAATTCTAAAATAAAATAAAGAGCGTCAAAAAATACTTCCGCATCGCTGTCAACTGGTAGCGTTCCCAAAAGACTGGCGGCATTGCCACGTTGTATGGCAATGCTTATACTTTGGCCAAAATAGTAGCCAGCCCTTTGGTCACGGGAAGTGACAACCAATCGTTTTGCGGTATTTTTAGGGTTCCGTACCTCAAAAGGAAAAACGGAACCCTTATAGGATCGCTTCTGTCCGCCGTCAGTCACCGGACCATAAGTGGAGCCATCTGCTCATAGATGGCGCCATTGGAAGTATGCAGTAGCGCCATCTATGATCATATTTCGGAACCCTTAGGGCGCGAGGCATACTCGCACTTGTCCGGTTGTTTTTTAAATACGGAATGACAAAATTGTGCCATTCTTCCTCACTTTATTTTATCTAAACGACGACGGCGCGGAGATAACTGGCTTAATATTTATTTCTGTGGCGCTTTTTTAAGATAGGTAGGTACTCCTCTATTTTTTTTACTTTGAAATATTAAACCTGGTATATAATCGCTCGCAGATTTAATTAAATAACAGTAAATTTAAGTCTGAATACTCCTTTTGAGTAATAAAAGTAACAGTTGTTGAGTACATAACTTATAATACTTAAGTCTGAATTAAAGGAATACTCAAAACAAAGTTAATTTAATTGTCTAAGTTTTACGGGTACTAGGGCTACATAAGTACGTACCTGGGTAGTGGGTACTATGAAACATGTAATCGTCGCGACGCCCTTGGATACCTGACAGAACGCTCATAAACATAAAATGTATTTATTTATTTGTTTACTCTCAGTCTAGCTTTTTTATTTGTAAATCGTCTCCCGAAGGCTATATCAATATTAATGGTGCAGCTTGATAAGCACTATGGTGATCAATCAATTTGTTTCAGTGTAATCAACAACAAAGTGGATTAGTTTTTTTTAATATTTTTAGAAATGATATTTAAATATAAATCCGTACTAATATAACAAAGCTGAAGAGTTTGTTTATTTGCTTGTTTCAACGCGCTAATCCCTGGACAGGCGCGGTCCCAGGGGTGGGGGGGTCACGGGGGTCATGACCCCCCCCCAAAATCGTACAAAAATGCGCCAAACACGGTAATTCACGGTATATCACGTCGGCATTAACCGGTATGATCCCCCCTAAAGTCCTCAGCTGCGGTATCAACCCCCCCAAAATCGTCGGCTGGGACCGCGCCTGTCTCTGGAACTACCAGTCGGATTTGAATAAATAATTTTGTAGGTACTTATAATATGATAGCCAGATTCATGAGGAATAGAAGGTAGCTATTTAACACCACGACACAATCCTTCGGACGAATGCGCAAGCGACTCCCCGCCCCCGGCGTAAGGTAATTGGAGGAACACCGGGGTGGTTTTAGTCAGTAAGAGTCTGACAGACCCCTCCGCCCTCCCCAGGGCGGGGGACATCCATGAGGAAAAAAAAAAAAAAAAAAGTAGCCGAGCAACGGGTTGAAACGGCAGGGAACAGCTGGTACTTAAATATTAGGCAGTGGATTCATTGTTTTTTCTAAAAATCTGTTTTGCTGTCTATAATTTTCTCTATTTTGTTTCAAGTCTATTTTGAGTGTACAACCTGCTGGCATGGAAATCTAATAAAAATGGGAGAGCTCCATTGACGATGGGACGACCGATTCTTTATTTATAACGCATAACGACTGTCTCTCAGGAACAAAGAAGCATTAAATTTAATCTTTGTAAGAGATTTTTATAAAAAAGGAAGTTGTCCAAATTAGCTTGCAATTTATCTGAAAGCTTGTAATAACACAGTTGTGGGGAACGAGCGCGCGCGCGCACACACGAGCGGGATTCGTACCTCGTCCACTGCCGAACCATGGCACTACTCTGAACCAGGGATGTTACGGAGGTGGTTTATCGGAACCGAAGTCGGAGTCGGAGTTTTTAAATTTGGTTTGTCGGAGTCGGAACCGGAGTCGGAGGTGGTGGCAGAAGAGAGATGTGTTAAGGACAGGCCTAATAAAATAAGTAGTACTTGAACATTATTCAGTTAGCCTCTTTAATTTCAATTAAAAAATATTTGAAATTAATGCCGCCACGCGCCGCCACCGCTATCCGCTATGCTTCGACCTCCGATTAAAACCTCCGACTTAAAAGTGTCGGAGCCGAAGTCGGAACCGGAGGTGTAATATCAATCGGAAGTTCCGACTTATGGGAGTCGGAGTCGAAGCTCCGTAACATCCCTGCTCTGAACACGAACACCACACGTGCCTACCTACCTACCATGCCCAGTACGACAGGATTTTTTAAAAAATCCTTTTCGATTAACGTAAAGTATATCTATATAGATTTTATTTATTTACAGCATAATACAGCTGCTTTACCTATTTAGAAAAATGTCATAAATAGATTGTCCCCTATTTAACATATCCAAACCCTCACATTTATAAGACATAAGTACATAATATATATATATATATATATATATATATAATTATTATAATATATATCATAAAAATAATAAACCACAAATAAATATCTTCGTATGGCTTCTAGCGTGGGAGCTGCCGGAGATGCGCAACTATACCCAATAACAGAACCCTTGGCAAGGGACCTCAGATCATAGAAAAAAGGAGTAGGTATGCCCTCATAGCAAATTAGTACGGGAACCACCGTCGCCACTTTTAGAGCAGCTTGCGACACAATTACAAGCCCTCCTTGTGAATATAAAGATCTCCGTTTTGCACACCCTCAATCTAACACTATTATTCGTAGTCACTCATCAATAGCATTAAACTAAAACACTGTATATACAGTGTTTTAGTTTAATGCTATTGATGAGTGACTACGAATAATAGTAGATGATGATATCATCATCATATACAAATATCATCGATCGCGTTCGGTCCGTCGCAAGCGTGTACTTTTTAATTATGATCAATGTGATAAAACTAAAGCGTCAAGCTCAGTAGCACTTTGACACATCTCCCTTGTTTCTATGATCTGAGCAAGGGACGATAACTGTTTACTTATGCATGAAAGCCATCCTTCATGGCGTGCTCTTACTTTACTTGGCTTTAAGGGACACCAACACCCTTTGTCATGGCTAAGTTGACTTAGTTTCCCCGTAAAAGGTAACGGGGGGAAAAGAAAATCTGAAAAATCTTTCAGATGTATGAAGGTAGTTTAAGAGCGCTTACGGATTGTGTTCGAACCGAATCCGAGAAAATACGGTCCGTAAAAAATACGGATCAAACGCAACCACCCGTAAATAGTACAGTCAACAAACTAAATAAGTATACAGGCAAAATTTATCATCTTTGCACTACGAATCCTCTCTTATTGCATGAGATTTTTTTAAGCTTAAACAAATGCTGAGCAACATTGTTGATAGCAATTTCAAAGGTTGCTGAAAGCAATCTTGATTTTAACCTTTGTTGGCCACAGAACTAGTTGTTGTTGTTGCAAATAGTATGCGTTTCTAGCAACACCGAAACACGTTGCTGCAGCAATGTTGCGCAACATTTGTTTATAGTCTTCTTGCGTAACACTTGTTTATAGCCTAGTCAAACAATAGTCTAATTAGCGTTGTATTGATTCAAGCTAGGATTATTTACGCAGAAACACGGGTTGTTCACACATTTATAACTTCATTTGAAATATGTACTACAAGACGTATGTATATGAGAAGTAATTTACATGTAAATAAGACATCTCTAGCAGAGGAATTTAGAAGCCTAGTAATTTAAATAAAATGTAATTTCTTGCTGAAATTCTGAGCTGTGATATACACACAGGTATATGGACTATGTCGGAGATTTTATCACAACGTACATATAAGCACATAGAAAAGAATTTATGGTGTTTCTGAGTTTTAGTCTACCTATGTTTGCGAGCGCACTTCAACGGGATGGTTTTATATTTGAATAGTTACTGCCTGCGGCGGCGGCGTCGATTGTACATAACTCTTTTCGAATAGGTATCCTGAAAGTATGCAGTATGTTATACCATTTGAGACTATATGCATATGGGACCAACCTTGAAATCGCGAAAAAAAAATCTGCTGCTCCATACATTTTGTTGAGTTATGTGAACATAAATGCACATGGAACAGCTGATTTTTCATCGCGATTTTATCGTTGGTCCTATAGTAAAAGTTGTTCATAATGATGAGTTGAGAGTAAATTTTAGTCAGTCAAAATCCGAAAAGAGGTTTTCGGATTTTGACTGACTAAAATTTCACCTTGTATAGTTGGGTAATCTTTATATCTATAAAATTATAAGTAAGTATACCTATAAACACAGTTACCTACTTTACAACCTAAACCGGTGGATATAGAGATTTGTTTGAAGGTCTTTGAGTACCTATCTACCCTAGAGGTGTACTAAGGAAGAACTTTTTGATATTCCTTTCCCAAAGCGGTTAAAAGGGGTGGTAAAGTTTGTATGAACAAAAAAAACGACATTGGTGCTGATTCTGTTGAACATCGCACTAAACTAATTTTAATCACACTATATCTCTTTCTTACAAATGTCATTGAAAAAGGACAGAACATATATTTAGAACTGTCAAACTATAGTCTACGCCCTTGTCATTTACGGGAAAATAGTCATGACCTTGTGCTATTTCGACTAAATTGACATTAAAAATATTCAAGTGGACGAATTTGACAGGATTAAATATCTGCCATCCCTCTCTCATGTTTTTTATTAGAAAGAGACATAACAAGACTAAATTAGCTTAGTTCGTGAACAACAGAATCGGTACCATTGTGTTGATTTCCGACTTCTACACATACGGAGTCGCGAGCATAGCTAGTTATGACTTATGATGACACATGATACAGCTTGTTTAGAATCATAATTATATTTTAAGGCAATTTTAAATACACTGAATTACATTCGTTAATTAAAAAAAGTCTGCCTGGCATATAATAATTATTAATTAAGGTTAATTGAGGTTATGTTTATCCTGAAATAACGGAAAACCTGAACTTTATACTTAATTTTATTTTATTACAAAATCTTCTTCATTAATGAAAAAGTAGATTGGCTTTTACTTAAAGGCAACTTTCTAAACTAATTTAATCCTAGATTACAACTCTAATAATTCTTTAATCCCTCAAATTCAATGAATTGGAAAGACGAGCCCGTTTGAGATACTTCAGATTTATTGAAGACGAACTTCTTATTGAAATAGATGAATGTTGGGCGATTTATCAAACTTTTGTCAAACTCGTACGATCTGTGATAGGTTCTTATCTACTTTAAATGATAAATCTCTGGATTGAAAGTTTTGGCGTGCATACTTTATTGTTGTTGCTGATCTAAGAATAGATTGAATACTATATATAATAATACATTGAATACATTTTTTAGTTCAGAACTTTTTTTTTCAGCCTCTTTTTTAGGGTTCCGTACCTGAAAAACAAAACAGGAATCCTGATAGGATCACTTCGTTGCTCGTCTGTCTGTCTGTCAAAACCCTTATTCTTAGGAATGCGTCGAGGTATCAATTTGAAATTGGTATCAACAAGGTCTATGGTCACTTGAAGCTGTAAAAAAATCAAGCTTCTAAGTCAACGCAATAAAAAACATGGCCATTTATAATACATATTTTGACACTCGCAAATAAATCAGAACCTCTAAAGGTGGATCCACACATTGCGAGGCATGCGCTCCGCACGGCGCACAACGCATGCCTCGCCAAGTGTGGACCTGTATAGTATATTCGTGGCGAGGCATGCGCTCCGCACGCGCGAGGGCGAGCCAACGTATGTCGGCAAATGCTTCAAGCATGCGTTGTGCGCCGTGCGGAGCACATGCTCGCAATGTGTGGATCCACCTTAAGGTACCTACTTCCCGTTGACCTAGAAACACGTTTGGCAAGAAGCAAGAATTCACAGAACAAGTAAAGAAAAAAATCCGTAAAAAAAATTAATTTGTAGTTAAATCACATAAATAATATTTGAGAGATATTTCATAGGAACACTTTTCTATTTTTTAGTTTATTTAGTGAACAGTCGAATATGCGGAGACTTGAACCTGCCTGTCTGTCGAGTGCCGACACGCCGCGTGATATCACCGCGAGATCTGCCAATTTGTTTGCGAACGTTCGAGGGAGAATGTCACGGTGAGATTCTCCCTCGAACGTTCGCAAACAAACTGGCAGTTTTCGCGGGGATAGATATCACGCGCGCTGTGTCGGTATCTAATAGACAGCATAAGCATAGCATAATCGGCCTATAATGTTCCCACTGCTGGGACAGAGGCCTCCTCCGTGAGAGGGAGTGGGTCGTAGTCCACCACGCGGGCCCAGTGCGGGTTGGTGGACGTCACATGTCTTCGAATTTTTGATTCTAGGACATGCCGGTTTCCTCACGATGTTTTCCTTCACCGTTAAAGCAAGTGATAATTAATTTCTAATCGAAAAGTCAGCGGTGCGTGCCTCGGGATCGAACTCGAACCATTCGCCGTGGGAGGCACATGGTTAAACCTGCACTTTCTATCACTGCACTTTTCTAATAGACAGACTGGCCCTTAAATGAGTAACCCAACTTCATACCATGTTACAGTCGGCTATACCGTGCGTCATCTATCACGCCATTTCCTGGCTCATTTATCTCTATCAACTCATCAGTCGTGGTGGCCCAATGGCCCAGTGATGGGGAGCGTCATAGCTCACACGCGGAGCGACAAGAAAATGAACACTAATTAATTGCACTATTATGTGTTTATCTTTTATTTCGTATGTTTCAGGATCGATGCTCTTTTTTAAGAATTACATTTTTGCACCACGTTGGCAGCTAGGATCTCTTCGGTGGGCCAATCTCGAATAATTTTGAGGTTTAGTATCGTAAATGTAAGCATGATTTGAAAATACAACAGTCCTAGAATATTTTGATGAAATTTTATACAATTAGCGCATTTAAAAAAATACAGAGATTAAATTTAAAAAATATTTATTTTTTATAAATATTGTGTAGCAAACGTATATTTCAATGCAAAAAATGCTTAAGTACATTCAGATACATATTCGTCAATATTATTCGTGTGACACATAAATATCTTACAATCAACCTATAAGTACTATGGAATTATCTCCGAGAAATAGATAATAATAAGTAGGTACTACTTACTAATTTGTTTTTTACTTGAATCCACATTAAAAAACGGGGATCTACCAGCGCCGATTAAAAGTTCCAGCAGTTCGAAGAGCAAATAAAGATATTCATATCTGTCTTCCGAACTACGAAGTCAAGTGGCACGTATAGTTCATAAAGTAAAGGAGCCTTCAGAACGTGGGCGAGTACCTACCGGCTCCGGACCGGATGGTTTCAGGGGAACTATTTATATGTAAGTAGGCCTAAACTTTTCCTTGGTCAAATCTCTCTAAGGCTACTCTTCTGTAGTGTTCCTGTGGTAAGGTCGCTTCGCTCGCTCGGCTCGTGCGTTGTGTGCTCGCCATCTACAAAGTAACCTACGCGGTTTTTCAGCAACTCAATAGTTGCTGAAAAAGAAATGAAAAACCGATGTTTTTCTTTTTCCCACTGGACATAAATTCTTATTATGTACAGAAGTACTTATATCTCAGTATCGCGGATAAGTTGTGTCCTCTCTGCCTATTCGCTCGAGGATTACAAGCGTTATGATAAGTGAAAATGGGAAAATAATTACCCAAGTATCTGTATAACCACATGTTACATAGAACTTACACCTCATACCTACCTACCAATCAGAATATTATATACTAACCGTAGCATGAACACCCACCATGTCTGAAAACTTTGACTTTCAAGTTCACCTACAGGGAATAGTTGTACGAGCAGCTGCGTTAATATTATAGTTATTATTAACTAAGTATTATTCTTTCTTACATTTACGACACGCTATTCACTATATTCCTACGGCTATAGGGCGAGCCAAACGCAATTTATCGGTCACAATCTAATCCTGAGCTGCGACCGAGACTTTTCTATCCGAAAAACCCAATTGCACTTTGGCTGACCAAACTAATCGAATGAGTCGGCTTTAACTATAGTACGAGTATGTAGTATAAAGTCGTGTGGTTGCCTCTTCAACTTAAGTTATATGAGCCAACCACACAATGTCGTTATTTTTTTCATACAAACTTTACTGGGTACATATTTTCACTCTTTATGGATGGAATTTCAAAAAATCCCTCGAAAATGCACCTAGCTGTGTCCCCAGTAGGCAAACTGTTAGCGGCCGACTGAGTTTGCGGCGTATCGGTTTAGTACGCCCTTCCATATATTTGAAATGGAGGCAAACTGTTAGCGCAAAACTAGCAAACTGTGGACACTCCATTTCAAATATATGGAAGGGCGTACCAAACCGATACGCCGCAAACTCAGTCGGCCGCTAACAGTTCGCCTACAGCCAACTTCGCCAGTTCAACAGTTCGCCAATAACTAGTGGACCAAGAGATTTGAGATTTGGACGAAATATTCCTTGAGTACCAAGGAATATTTCGTCCAAATCTCGAAGTGCGTTGTGTACTTGTGTGTTAGTCAGCCACGGTAGGTACTGTTTTGTAGGAATAGTTTTCGTAAATTTTATTTTTGTCCTGGAAAGAATAGGATTCTGTGAAGATTGCTGAGAATAGAAAATCAAGACTCTCTACGGTCCCTCAAAATCTGAAAAGCTTCGTATAACTGTATATATGTCGCAGGTTTTTCAAAAAATTAGATTTTTGATCAAAAACCTAGGTTTTTGATGAAAAACTGGAAGATGATACACTTTAAACTCAATTTCATCATAAACCTGTAACAATCAAGATTTTTGATGAAAAACCTGAACTAGTTTGGGTTTATGATCAATCTTCTTTCTTTCTTTCTAAAATTTTGATAAATCAATGTTTCTTTTTACTAAGTGGCAAATGATGATGGATTGTTTTATTTATTTCATTTAAATTGATTTATTTGTCATAAAACAAAGCAAACCTGTGATTTTGACAAGAACTTTATCATAAACCCAAACTAGTTCAGGTTTTTGATAAAAAATCTGGATTATTACAGGTTTATGATGAAATTGAGTTTAAAATGTATCATCTTCCGGTTTTTCATCAAAAACCTAATTTTATGAAAAACCTGCGACATATACATACCTACATAATATAGAAATATCGTCATGCGCTTGCTTATGAGCCTACGATAGAGCCATTATCCAGAAAAGTCTGACAATATGCCTGGAAAACGCGGACAAGAATTGCGCGTAGATAAGTAGCGTCAGCATGCCATTATGGCCCATTGTCTACAGGCATCACAACAACCCACTCACCTCACTTAACTTTTACAGCTGCCACGAAATGACTGGCAGTCTTTTTTATTTTTTCCCTCATCACAGCGCGAACCAGCCAGTATTTTGATTATTTAAATATTAAACTAATTCTGTCAAGTCACTCGTTTCAAAACTAAAAACTTGATTGTAATTCATGACAGTTAGGTAATTAATTTAAATTGCTACAGAATTCAATTTCGTACTTCAATTAGGTCTTTATGGAGGCCCATTTATTGGCAAGGCACTGCTCCGGATTTTTAAGTAGATTAAAGGAATATAACGGTGAATTATGGAGAATTTTATTTGGTACGGAGCTTTTGATCTTTCAATTTATTTTTAATGTATCGCGGAGTCAGTATTTTGTGTGTTCGAAGTTATTTATTGTGGGTTCGACCGCCCGGAAAGAAATTAATTTCTGCACAGCCCCCCGAGAGGTGTATGTTTTATGGTCCCTCGGGAAGCGATGGGTTATCGTCGCGGATCCGTTTTAAACCGAAAGATTTCCCAAGTATTTTTGAACACATTTTAATTCCTTTGCCGAAAATACGTTTAATCTTTTGGACGTTCTTACAGTATGTTAAATTATAACAGATTTAACCGTTTCAAGTCATCGGATGTAACATGTTGACACAAATGTCCATTAACGGATTACTAACGACTTCGGATAGACCGCTCGGGCGCTATATTAGCCACACTTAGATGCCACTATTCCATTCAAGTGGTAAACGATTTAGGGTCGCTAATATGGACCATTGTGTAGACATGCTTCCTCTATGAAGACCCCGATTTTTTTTATTTACACTATGAAATTAATGTTTCGCCTATGACCTAGAGCAAAATATAAATGAATGCGTTAATAGGTAACCATTGTGTTCCTAAGGCAAGCAAATAGCCTTAAGAACACAATGGTCATTAACGCCTTAATTTATGGTTTATGTTGTACCCAGATATTCTTCTCTTTTCCTCTCGCTCGAATTTCCTCCAAGTTTTAATTTTCTACCTTCATTACGCAAAAATTTTCATTGTTGCAATACTGGCTTTGATGTGTTTAATTGGATTGTTAACAAACTTTGGGAAAAACGTTTTGATAATTCGCAAACGCGTACAAACCTATCCATTTTTTTTTTACAAACCTATCCATTTTTTTGATTGATAGGTTTGTAAAATGGCTAAGCTGTTTCTAAACTTAAGCTTTCAGTCTCGGATACTGAATATCCGAATTTCGCGGAGCGTCTGCCATTTGACCTCTAACCATAATAGCCTGCATAGCTAACTTGATGTACAGTGTGATCTATCTTGTCTATGCGTACATATTACGGCGGCCGTAACCTCTCACGTAGAAAAATTGCCAGGCCCTTTATAGCCTGGCCGGCCCGCGGCAGTTACACCAATATTACGTCTGAAAGCCAATATTAATAACTCAAATTTTCTTAGAAAAAAACAAGTAGGTACATACCTAACCTACCTATATTTCACAGAGGTCAGCATGGTGTCAAATATTTTTTTATAACAATGTCGGGTCAGCCGGGTCACACTAAACAAAGAGGTTTAATGCGAGGGTATATTAATATTATGTTACCATAAACACGCAAGTCTAATGTAGAGTTATTTTCGTTGTAATAAGATCGTAATCTTAGTACTTATTATATTAAATGTAGTTTTACTGTTTCACTTCGCTGTAGGCGTGGGGAGTCGTCTGAGTTAAACAACCGGATCTAGGCAGTTAGTTTAGTTTATCCTTTGTGTTTGCCAATAAAAAGGGTTTGTTTGCTTCTCGTTAGATCTCATAAAAAAAGACTTCAATGCTGGGCCTTTTTGGATAAAGTTATAAGGATTATTTGATCGTACAGTCTGAGCTCTCTTAAAAGATTTTTCACATTTTCATAAGTTATTCCTGTCATGTGCTTTTGGGGGATCTACAATGTCACTTTGTTACGTAAACACATATCCAAGGTAAATAGGCAAAGTGCCTATTAGAATACCCTGTGGGCAAAGCGCCCACAATAATAATGGGTTGTCATAAAAATCATAACAATGTCACTAAGCGAATTTTCCAAACAAAAAGTCTCTTTACTTCTAAGTGAACAACAAATGAAACATGAAACCCGGTAGTTTACAACCTTTTAGTAAGTTATGGAGTAACAAATTGTACGATTAAACTAACTGAACCGTTTGGGTGAGCCGGACATAATGTACGTTTGTGCTCAGCCCTCAAGAGCTAAGTGTAATTTTCCGCAACCGACCCTTACTGTACGTTTCCGGGTAATTAATATTTTATCACGTGCCAAACTCAATCAGAACTTCCGTAACGAGAGGCTGTATAATTTGATGCCTCGCTGTTACGTTTCTTTCTTTTCTATCACGTTTTTAAGTGCCTGTCAAAACTTTGCGTTCTAAACTTAAACGTTTTCCTTCTCTCAATGTTGGGCGACTAGGGAATGGTACAGTTTCCATAAATTTGTTCAATGATCTCTGAAAGTAAGTACTTAGCATATTTTTTTATTTTCGAGCTTTATTTACATAAGAACTCGTGGCAGTTTTAATTTCAGGCGAGAGAGCAAATATTACAAAATACTTGTATTCTAAAGTCCTAAGTCATGAATTCTCGAATACATTTTTAATTTTCATGTCGACATTTGGATATAAAATCGTTTCCTGGACGTGTTTGTACTGCTGACAGACATATTTGAGTAATAAATATTCCATGCTACAAAAGATAAAAAACAAACGTGGATCCTTGTTTATCTGTCGACCCTCTCTGTGCTACCGGGTCATAATTTATACAAACGAATGACGTACCTACAGTCGCGGAAATTGGAATATGGATTAGTATTTGTCGGAAATTATGAATGAAAACAGAAAGTTTGGAACAGATTACATGGAAATTACATTGATTCTATCGGAAAATTGAGAAAGTGGATGATTTAAAGCTCAGTGCTCAATAGGGGATTGAGCTAAAGCGAAATTAAATGTGATAAAGCGGTGAGGATTCGAACGAAGACGTTTTACATTCCGACATGTTTGGCGAGATTGTTCGGATATCTGCGTTCAATATAAGGCACTGAATTGAAGTAGATTTAGTACCTACATTTATTAACAACGAACAGGAACGGTTTAAGTATATTCCGAAAGATTTTCTGGTACAAATAGGAGGGTAATGTTACCGGCCAAACCCGATTTCAGGCCAAACTAGTTTGTCTTACAAACTTTAGGCTTAACTAGTTTGGCCTAGGCCGAAGTGATTGATTTATTAATTATTTTCACCCATGCATGGTAAATGTAATAATTTTATAGGATAGGCTGCGGAACCGACCTAGTCAACCCCGACTCCACGTGGTACTTGTCTGCCCTACCCCTAGAGTGTTTTTAAAAACCCGAGGCGCGTAGAGAAAGCAGCCTCCGCCCGCCGTAATATGGATGCCTGCGCTTTGTAATGCAAGGGCAACGAGGCTGCTCTTCCCGCAGCGCCGGAGAAGTTTCAACTCCAAAATTAGGGCACCCCGACTCATTTCCTTTCATTGAGTCATTGTTCTGAACATTTAATTTGACCTCAAGGTCATTGACGTTGACGCTAAGGTCGCTTTTTCATTTTATTTACTGATCTTAAGCTTCACAATAATTCAAAATCAGTTCAGCCTAGGCCAAACTAGTTTAGCCTAAAGTTTGTAGGACAAACTAGTTTGGCCTGAAATCGGGTTTGTCCGGTAACATAATATAATACTTTATGCCTTTCCTATCCTTAAGGTAAATCCTGTGAGCTTTTCTCTTCGCTGACTTATTATATATTTGCGGCGTTACAGACATCTGTTATAGACGATTTAACAGAACTCGACACATGCGACTGCGACTATATATAGGTACTTCGAGATTTGTATGTGGCACGGGAGGGGAATGTTTAGCTTTGAACACCCTCGTCTATTCGCTACATTCAATTTTATATGTAAAGATCGCTGAAAATACGAAATAGTCGACTCAGTGAAGCTCAAAAATGGTCAAAATATCTTAATCCTCAAAAACAGCTTCGATTTTGATTTTTTTTCACGTTTCGTGTGTTTTTGTGTTAATCAAGATCAGAAACATTTTGGGGGGTTTATTTTGTCTCTTGAAATTTTTTTTTACGGCCTTTATTGAAATTTGACATAGCAAAATAGTGATCATTATGAAAATCGGAGCTGTTTCTGAGGATTAAGAGGTAAAAACCTTTATTGGCTCGACTAAAATGGCTTTACAGGTTTCGAGGCGGAAGTCAGAATTATCTTTTATCGTTATGCCATCGTACCTGAGTGTACGGACTTTATCAAAGATTATGAAATTTCCACTCAAAATTGAGAAAGGTTTGCAATGGGGCCACCTGATGTTAAGTGGCCTCCCAAGGGTAGCGAACCTTCCCTAATTGTTGAGTGATACTACAAATTTTTAGGGACCCCCTAAAAATAGGACGACCTTACAACCTACCTCTTGGGTGTCTATTTTTGGAAACTTTGGTTAACTTTCTTTTTTATAAGACAGTCCACGTCTACAACTCACATACATATTTTATTATACCAGAGTAGTTTTTTAATAAAGTCTGCGTAGTTTAGCCGTCACTCAGACTTTATTTTGCCACACACAAAAAAACAAATTTTATCTCGAACAGAATGATGTGTTTACAACATTTTAGAGAATAACCGGAGGCCCTATCAGCCATCGGCATTTAATATTCGGTGCCTAAATTAATTGGACATGCCAACCAGTCCAGGTCGTTAAGATGACTTGGCCTAGACAAGGCCACATAGCCTTCAGGCTTAGCTTAGCAAGCTTGCAGAGTTTCGGTTGCTATCATTTATTACGAGGGACTCTCGGGGTTTGTTAGCGGTAACGTCAGCTATTAACAACGACAATGGACTCGTAATTGCATCTTGGAATTTTTAATTTAAATATAGCACGTTGTTTTGTTACGTCAGCGTAAGTTTCTTTTGTGAAATCGATGAGCTGTTATATGTTATGTGAAGGCTACTCACACTATATTAATTTATTACATATTTCAGGTTTGCCAATCATACTGTTAAAACAGTAGGTATTATACTTTATTTTGCTCTAAAATAGGTACTGTTTACTGTTCAACATAAAGTATACAAAATACTGCTTTCATTAATACTGGTATCCAGAGCGACAAAAAAAAACTGCGAAGATACCTATATTATGGAATATAAATACATAAAACAGAATGTTACGAAGATTCAAAAAAATAAATTAATAAATTGCGCGAGAAGCACTAAAAAGTCTATTTAAAATATATAAAAAATATGTTTATTTTCCAAAATTCTGTTTATTTTCCTTCTCCCAAATACCTACGTGTTGTTCATTCACTTGTCTACACACATCAAAGCAAATCACTTTATCGAGTTTCAGCCACTTTTACCAGAAAAACATAAAACAAAAATGGCATCCCATTTTTAATTTTCCACAGAATTCGCAGTATGAAAATTCTCTGTTAATATTTCACGGTCAATTTAAGTGACGTCAGCTGCAACCCTTTCACCTCGTTTCCCCTTCCAACTACGGAAAATGTTCTATAGAAAACATTTTATTTCCGAACAAATTTTATTTGTGAGGGTGAATCCTTGCGACTCTTTTGTTCTGTTTAAAGGACTAGATTATAAATATAGGTCGACAGTGAATTGGGTAGGTACTATGTAAAGTGGATTGTATGCACTGATTTTGAATGCAGTTAGTGTTTCGGGCGGTGGAACGGAGGACTATGCATAGTCGGCAGTATAATTTATATGACTTACCTATCTTAGATGCAAAACGTTTGGAGATAAATCTATCTAGTCAAGTTTAAAATGTGGTTGATTACAACGTTATTGCCCTTTCTAAAGACAGCCGAAGTGTTCAAAGTTTACCACGGCTTGGAAACAAATTTGTGACCGCAGTAATTTGTTATTAGAGCTTAGATAGATATTGTTGGTAACTTTTTGCCAAGATACTTTTGTTGACTTTTAGGACATTACCGTAAGAGTAAGCAGCCTTAACTTTAACACACATTGGTGCTGATTCTGTTGAACATCGCACTAAACTAATATTAATCACACTATATTATTAACTCTTTCTCACAAATATCATTGAAAAAGGACAGAAAATATTTAGAACTGTCAAATTAGTCTACGCCCTTGTCATTTACGGGAAAATAGTCGTGACCTTTTGCGATTACGACTAAATTGACATTAAAATTATTCAAGTGGACTAATTTGACAGGATTAAATATCTGCTATCCCTCTCTTATGTTTTTTATTAGAAAGAGACATAATAAGACTAAATTAGTTTAGTTCGTAAACAACAGAATCGGCACCATTTTGAGCTAACTAATTTAAACTTTTTAAATAACATTTATTTTTGTACCCTGACTTGGATTATAGTATTATACTCGTATAAATATACTGAAATATTGATTACCTAGCAATAAAAAAATGTGTCTTAGTAGTAACGAATAAATTATACTTTCTTTCTTTCCAACTGTCGCGGGAACCACGAGAAAGCAATTAGCACAATCTACCGCTTTATTTCCTGATAGTGATCAATGAAACTAAGGTAGTTCTTACAGTTCCTATAATGTGTGTCCAGCATCGGCCACTGTGTAGCCAGCTGTGCTCCAATTCATAAAGAGTATCTCGCGATTTATCTCAGTATTTCAGACGAGCAACGTCAGCCATTTTTAATACTTAGTTACAGCGGAGTACACAAACTGTGTAGTTCGTAAACAAACTGAGCTTAACTAAATGTTGGTTGGTGATAACTTTAATATGATGCATTTACATTTTTAATTTTGTTAATAACGCTAGAGTTCGTTCTGCAGATTTTACATACATTTTTCAGCTATTTTCCTGAAACTTTAGATTAAATTCTAGTTCCAGCCACGGCGCAATTGAGTTTTATGAGAAACATCTCAGTTTTAAAGCTGAGAGATGCAATTACTTTAAATGCAACATGAGGGGTTATACAAAATAATTAAATTCTAGTTACTGTAATTTCTAATTAGGAACGCATCTTTAAAAAAAACAAATGCTTACCTAATTAAAAAAAACATGCCCGCCTTGTCTAAAAATTAACTAAAAAGAGAAAAACAAGTATTAGTAGGTGTGTATGAATACTACCTAATAACATCTAAATCGGTTCAGGCGTTTACAAGTTATGGTGGAATAAGAAACTCATATATAGACATACATGAACACTGAAAACATAACATTAATTTTATTGTGCAGTCGTGTAAAAAAACTCATAGGTACACGGTATTACAGTAAAAATTTCATTAAACAATGTTACCAAACAGAATACGCAATCAGTTTCGGCGTTATCCCTCAAATGCCAGTCACAGCTACTTACACAATCCATACAACATGACATTTCACATAAATGTTGTTGTTCATAATTCCGGCCGTTTTCCTGTAATTACGCGCCGAATGTGGTGATAAACGTCGGAACGGCCAGAAATGAGAAGTGCTACAAATAAACCAATTATATAGTACTCCGGTTGGTGCAGGGTTAAGTTGTACGACGTGTGGGACTTTTCAGCCACTTTGAAGCACAGTGTTACATTGGTTTTATTCTTTTTTTCAGTTTTTAGGGTTCCGTAGTAAAACTAGGAACCCTTATATCTGTCTGTCTGTCTGTCTGTCTGTCCGTCCGTATGTCAGCCATTTTTTTCCGAAACTGACTGATAAAACTGACGGACTGTTAAAACTTGGTAAGGAGATGTATTCTGTAAACCGCATTAAGATTTTCACACAAAAATAGAAAAAAACAATAAATTTTTAGGGTTCCCCATACTTAGAACTGAAACTCAAAATTTTTTTTTTCATCATACCCATCCGTGTGGCGTATCTATGGATAGGTCATCAAAAATGATATTTAGGTTTCTAATATCATTTTATTCTAAACTGAATAGTTTGCGCGAGAGACACTTCCAAAATGCTAAAATGTGTGTTCCCCCCCCTGTAACTTCTAAAATAAGAGAATGATAAAACTAAAAAAAATATATGATGTACATTTCCATGTAAACTTCCACTGAAAATTGGTTTGAAGGAGATCTAGCGAGTAGTTTTTTCAAGATCATCCAAATTCCTTCACAAACAAACTTTGTTATGCGGTCCGGTTTTTTTCACTTTATACGTCCAAACTGATACGGAACCCTCGGTGCGCGAGTACGACTCGCACTTGGCCGGTTTTATATTTATTTTTTAGGGATTTTCGTTAGTCTTTTGCTTGCTGAGAAGTGCGACGGGTGGTCCAATTATACCCGTAGTTGGGTTGGTGTGTGGCTAATTAGTGTATGTGAGACTTTTGAGCCACATTGTTGCACAGTTTTGCGTGGTTTTACACCTGCATTTGAAATATTTTGTTCTAGCGTATCGTCAGTCTTTTGTTTGCCTGGTTGTGCGTTTTTCTTGAAACAATTTATTTATTCCTGGCTCTAACTTCGTTTTACTATTTATTTTGCCACAATTATAATTATACAAAATACCTACTGATAATTTATTAGGTTTAAGGGTAAAACATAATTTATGCGCAAGACGGGATTCCAGCCCAGCTGGTGCCTGAAATCTGTACAATCGTTTTCTAGACCATTCATAGTTTTTAGTTTAAGATGTCATTGGATTTTCATAAAGGAGTTTATAATATTGATGTACTCCTTGCAACATATTGGCCCAATTTTCTATGTACTAATGTGTTACAAAGCTCGCTCTCATGTAATAATACGGCTCAAAAGCCCGACACCACGAGCACGAAAAACCTATTTTCCCTTTTCTCTTTTTGGGAAGACACTGCAGAATGCATCATGCCTGGGGCTTTTTCTACTGCACTGATTTCCTTCGAGCATATATTTCAATACACTTTTCTAACCCAGCTTTTTTCGGGTAAATAGTCAGCTTTCAATCTAAGAATTCGATTAAAAGTCTGTATAATACGTTTCCATTAAGAGTTCATCGACGCTATGTTCCCCTAGGTACCCCTGACTATCTAGGTCTTAACGTTCAATGTTTTTTTAGATTTGAGTGTTAAAGTGACGCCTAGAACACTAAAGAGTGGTGAACGATAATTGGTGATGAATTAAATTTCTAACACTGTTAAAAACGTTGTTTAACATATTGACATTCAGGGGAGCCAACATAGCGTGAAAGGGAACTCATATGTGAAACACACTGTACCAACAATTACCGACAGAATATCAGTATTTTCCATATAGCTACTGTTGCTTGACATCCGCGAACCGACTAGTACAACTACCGGTGGCAGATTGGCGCATCTTGAAAGCCAACACGATAAATGCCAAGTTCCTTCAGCTATAAGAATAATCGCCTCGCCTTACATTTCTCGATCGTGATGGATATCGAACAACGTAATTTTAATTTATTCATTCGTAGTTTCTAATAAAATTAAAAGGTATTTTTATAACTTTTACTTAGTAAAGCTCTACTACTTAGAAGTAGTAGTAGAGCTCTAAATAGTAGTAGAGCTCTAAGTAGTAGTAAAGGTCTAAGTAGTAGTTGAGCTCTAAGTAGTAATAGAGCTATAAGTAGAGTAGTAGTAGAGCTCTTAGTATTAGTAGAGCTCTAAGTAGTAGTAGAGCTCTGAGTAGTAGTAGAGCTCTGAGTAGTAGTAGAGCTCTTAGTAGTAGTAGAGCTCTTTGTGAAAGAGCTCGTCCGGAGAAGCACTATTTCTGCTGCTAAGCAGCATTGTTGTGTTTGGGTTTAAAGGGCTATGGGTAATATGGGTATCGGTTAAAAACTTTGTATCTATGGTGAACAACGCATCTGCGATGTTTCTAGTATTGCAGATGTCCACAAGGGGTGGTGACCACTTACCATCACGTGGGCCACTTGCTTGTTTACTACTTAAAATTAAAAAAAACTTGAAAATGCACAAACTATTAAGCCTTTTATCGAATAAGCGAATGAGCGGCTCATTCGGCCGAGCCGCTCAAGTGGAGATGCCTGAGCACGCTCTGCTCAGGCGTCTCCTCTTGAGCGGCTCGGCCAAATTTTTCGCTCATTCGCCTGAGCATGCTCAAGTGGATACATGGCTTTAGATAGAACAATACCAACCTACACATACAGTAATAAATATTTCTTGACAATTTAATCAAGAAAAGTCGTCCACTCTATTAACTCTTCATTAACTTAATTTAAAAAATAAACAGAAACACAGCACGTAGTCTATGCTTTACAATTTTATTATCTGTTAAGCGGGCACGTCGTTTTATGGACCATCCCAGCTTGGAGAATTTGTAATTAGCAAAATTAAATCAGCTTCGTAGAATAACATTTAATTAAGAAGCTGACGTACCTGTACTAACATCAATAGTTTTCTAACTAATACAACTATAACTCACGTATAAGACGTTTACATTAATACGTTTCAGATTTTACGTTTCAGTTTCAGAATATGGCAGTGCTTTTTTGCACGTTTTTAGTGATATTTAATATTTTTATGGTTCCGTATCTCAAAAGGTGAAAAAAGGCACCCTTATAAGATCACTCTCTTGTCCGTCTGTCTGTCTGTCCGTGTGTCACCACCGATTTTTTTTTTACATTAATCTACAATGTTTATGCTCAAACCGATTTTTTTCAAGAACAGTCAAACTCTTCAGCTCGTCAAGTGTTTTTTTCGTAGCTACTACTTACTTAACGTTTTCTATAATTATGAAGTTATGGTTTTCCTGTAAGACGTTTCATAGTGCCGACCCATAACTGTAAATGTACTAAGTAAATGTTTCATGTGAATTAACTACAAAAGTGGTTTTGACAATGTAATTTATTTTTTAACCGACTTCAAAAAAGGAGGTTCTGTATTCGTCCCGTATGTATGTATGTATGTATGTAAGTATGTATGTAAGTATGTATGTATGTATGTATGTTTGTATGTGCGCGATTTTCTCAAAAACTACTGATTCGATTTGGATGGGGTTTTCACTAACATAATTTACATACTTTCAGGAAGGTTTTAGTATATAATACATTATGTAATCATTCCTATGTACAAAGTTATATGCATAAATGTACACACTCCGTAGAAGATTTACTGTTGAACGAATTCGTGAAAGTAATCTAACACGGGATAAAGAACTAAAAAGGGAAAAATAAAAAACTTTTTTAACAAAAAATAACTGACTTCAAAAATCCACTACAAAGAAAATAATAATTTTGGTTTCGGAAGTCGGTGGCAAAAAAAAGCAAACAAAACCAAAGCCACCGACTTCCGAAACCAAAATTATTATTTTCTTTGTAGTGGATTTTTGAAGTCGGTTATTTTTTTTCCCAATAGAAAAATAAAGGGGTGCGGAACAGGAAAAAAATATTCAACAAATACGTTGTGTGAGATTATGAACTTTCCCCTTTATGTACTTGTAACGTTGTTATAGATAATAAAAGTTGGTATTTTCATTTCGCATTGTGGCCATGCTCGAAACAAAGTGCGCGCCGTGAAGAGCGCTCTTCGACGGCACACACAACTGGCACAATGAAAATTTGAAAAGTTTGAAGTTTCTTCAAGTTTTGAGAAGTTAAGGTTTAATTTAATCTACATTTATTATAAATGTAGTCCAGGAGTCATGACACGAAAGAGGAGTTCCCTTTGTTTATGTTTGTTAATAATTGAGCGGAAAATGTATGTCGTATTTTATTTATCGGGGTAATGAAAAGGAGTCATAACATCATCATAATCAGCCTATAATGTTCCCACTGCTGGGACATACACCTCCCCTCAGTGAGGGTGTGGAACGTACTCCACCATGCAGGCCCAGTGCAGGTTGGTAGACGACACGTCTTCGAATTTTTGGTTCTAGGACGCATGCTGGTTTCTCACGATGTTTTTCTTCATCGTTTTAAGAGCAGTCGTGATGAAACATATTGGACAATGTGTGCGCCTGCCGCGTCCGAACCCACGACTTACGACTTGAAATGGAACGAATTGGAATATTGGACATAAAACTTTCCAAGTTCGTTTCTACTGTTTTGTTTGGCTCGTAAAACTACGAGGGACGCCCGAAAAGTGTTGCTAAGTCGTCGAGAATTTACTATTTGGATTGCGTATTGATACCATATTTACCGATGATACAACTTAAAATTGGCTGGCGGGCAGCGGCTCCCAGGGCGCAGGGACCTGCGAAATAGATTTCAGAACATTTTCCAATAACATCTCGTGCGTCTGAAATATTCGAATATTTTACGATCGTGCATTACTTATGCAGCAATAACGATCTCAAGTAGATCGAGCTCCCAGAGAAAAAAAAAAAGCCCGGCTAACATTTATGCTAATAACATGGAGCCAAATAAATGGAGGAATAAATGGAGTAAAACAAACTATGAGTGCTGTACCGAACAGAAGAGGATCCTCCCTGATGTTCCATAAAGAAATGCAATAAAACATAAAATTATGGCTCGCTTCAATAAAATTGCGGGAAATTCTTTTACTTTGCGTCCATTGTTCACATCGTTTGCACATGGCTGTGTTTGGGAAGTTGTGAAAGGGTGCAAGTCAGGGCGTCGGATCCGGCAGCTTGGCCCGTCCATCCGGCACGGGCCGGTATCTTCCGGCATTTCCCCGCTCCACGATCTCTTTTCCCCCTGCTTCATTATTCGACGCCCGGCCGGGTCGGAGGGGTGCGGGCGGGCACAATGTTGCCAACTTACTGCTTCGCTCTACGTACCCGGGTTAAGGGCAGATTTTCAAATTTTTTTTACGAAAAAGTTTCCTTTAATTTCAGCTGTTTCACCGCAATCTTAGAGACATCCATAAACTACAGTAAAATAAGATACAGTTTTCAGTCAGTGGACAGAATTAACAGTGGCTAAAAGGCTAAAATATATTCGGAGGTGGTTAAAAAGGTTGGAAATGCGACTTTCCGCCAGTTTTCTAAAGAACACTGAGAGACTTTTTAATAAAAAAATCATATTTAAGTGACAGGGAGGTGGTGAAAAGCGTGGCAACCCCCGCTCACGTCGAGGAGCTATGTTGGCGGCGCGGTTGCGTTAGTCCGCGTGAAGCGGCGCGCTGGCTTGGCTCGTCAGTCTAGGGAGCCTCGGTCCTCCCCGCACCCGGCGCCCGCCTCAGGTACGCTCGCATGCATGACGCGCCACCCTGTTGCGCACTGCACTACAATGTTTACCGTAAAATGCACCTTCCGATCTTTCTTATTCTACACCCGGTTAATTTGGCGGGATCGCACCGTTTCTTCTCTCGATCTACTGCTGCTGAACTTCTCTCCAAAATTTGATATAGCCTATATCGATAGGTTTATTTGCTCTCGCACTTTCAACTTACCTGGATCGATTCGCTCCTCAAAACTTGTAGATTTAGACTGGGTTATATTATAATGTATAGGTAGGTTACTCGCCCCTGAATACCCTCTGTATAAATAATAGGCTATTTGATGCCTACGCACGCTTTTGTGTTCGAAAACAAATAGAGTCCGCTCTGTAAGGATGTAATTATTGTTTAAATGGGATGGGAGCCTCAGTTTCCCGCCTAATTTCATGACATAAGAGCAGAGAGGCGGCAAAGGCCGATATTCAGGGAAAAAACATTTTCATCACAAATAATTTGCCTTTTTATACAGCCAAATTTTAATATAATTGAGTTAGCGACTTTCAAAACAGTGCTACAGAATAAATAAATGAAAGAGAACAAAAGTAAGACGTTTTTAACTTTTCGATCAACATAAATTCAGTTGTATAAATTAGAATTGTTTGTTGATGTTGTGATGTTATGTTGATGGACACCATCCATCACACATCAATTCTGATCGATTGCTCTATCTGTAATTGCAATCGATTTGTCCAATAAATTCATAATGTTTTAATACTTCCTGGGAGCGCTAACTGCTGATTGCTTTTTAATGATTTTGAGCCCTAACTTATTTATGACTTTTCGTAATTCTTGTCATTTGTTACAATGGCTCTTCGTAATTAGTGTTTGTAGTTGGATAAGCTTTCGGAACAACAAAATAAAGCTGAAAGCGAATTTTCTAAAGAACAATTTAGTTTTAGAGGCGTCAAAGTTGAAATAGGTACCTATGTAGTGGTAGTAACAAGAAAGATTCAAATAGCCTATTATTGTCACGTCGCTGGGCAAAAGTCTTTCTTGAAGTTTGTCGTTAACTGAACATTGAAGCACGAAGGCGACACTTTTTTCGCTTTTGCATTTCCAAGGAAAACTCCTCTGAGGGTGCAATGAAGCGCGCTGACAATATTCGGAAGTACGTTCTGCAATAATTTGCACGAAAATGATTTCTTGATTAAAATATCAAAAGTAACCAAAGGATGCTGCTTTGTGAAAAGAATTCTTTTGTGATTACGTCTTCGGTTTTCAATGTCACATCATATACACTTTTGAAAAGTACCTATCTATTTAGAAACAATTAGTTTTGTGTTGATAAAAAATCTGGAATCTGGAAAAAATATGCAGTGTTCCATCTTTGGTATTATCGAATACAATACCATAATATTTATGATTTTCTTTTGTTTCCTCATCCTTTTTCGTCTGATCCTTATCAGGTAGGGAGTAGCGCTAGAAAAAATACATTTCTTTTCTATTTACCAAAAACATGTTCTTTATTTAAACCCTGTGACCGAAAATGCATAACGGCTGAGTTCAATCTCGAATATTACGAAGTAAATAACTGTTATAAATCCGTGTTAGAAGGGTGAGACCGGTGGAAGTGGGGCATAATGTGTTTTTTGTCGTAAATTGGAGTAAACAAATTTTGAGGGGGAGTGCGTTTACACTGTATAAACTTAGTTTAGGGAAGTGCGAGGCTTCCTTTGTATGGAGTGTACGATAGTCACATGGTATGCGTTGTATGATAATTTAGTTTAATAGAGGTAGGCGTTGGTATCGTGGCCTGGAGAAACTTCTGTTTTCTCTCGAATTTCTGTATTTCTGTGCAACACAAATAAGTACCGTACACAATGTTTTCTAGTCATACAAATACAAAATAGTTTATTGTTGAGTAAATTTTTACTGAATAATTAACTATGTCGGAATAGCTTAGGTAGGTGATACAAATTTACATATGTACACTTATCGTCTCGGAGTAACTCCTTCTCTGTAACACACCACGTGTCTTACATAATTAGCTCGAAAGCGGTGACAAGGTCACGCGCCTTTGCGACTTCTAGTTCGTAAAATATAGCTTGACTTCTGTGACAGATGTCAAATACGAAGAAATACGTCAAAATGTACGGATTTGACATCTGTCACAGAGATCAAGCTATATTTTACGAACTATAGATATTATTTAGATATATGTAGTTGTGCTTAACTGTCTTTAACAAATTCGTAATCCTTTAAGTTTAGAAAGACAGTAGTACTTCTACGACCACAGCTTGCCACTGACAATCCCAGTTCCCACGTGACAGGAGCCAACGTAAATACCATTTATCGGCCACAATTCCAATCCCCAGCCATAATTGAAAATGTTTGTGACAGATATTCCAATTATACTGTGGGTTCTGTAGATCGAGCTTAGGACTTTGAATTACAGCTGTAAGTAGGTGTTATAAGACTCAAGTGAGGGTAGCGTTTGTGTAACAAATTGGAAGACAAGTATTTTGTTTGTGATTTGCAGAAACACTTTTTTTCTTTTTATATTTTTTCTATTTGAAAAAAAAAACTGCGAAAATAGGATAAAGCCGCGGGGGGCGTGACATAATGACGCTCTATGTTTTATTTTGTAATACACGCTTGAGAGGTTAATTGCTTTGAATCTTATTTTCTGATAGGGTTTTACGTGTTGTTTGATGTTAGCTGCATAAATAAAAATTAATCACGTTAAACGTACTTTTAACTTAACTTTTTATATGAAAAGTAGAGAAAGCAGTTATTAAAAAATTCTAGATCACAATTATTTGAAAAATGTAGGACTTCCTAACCTTTGGTATTAGGTACATAGTTTAAATTCTGAAGAATTTCTGGTAAGAAAGAATGCTACCGCTAATGAAGCAAAGAAAATGAATCGTAGTAACTACCATCCAGTCCATTGATGTAATATGTTGTGATATGTAGAAGATCTTGCTAACAACTGGAGCAACGGACGTTAAGTAACAAATGGGGACTGTCCTTCTTACAATTTGCGCGGACAAGTGACAAGTAGCCGTCGCATTAGGTACCTAATATCAACAGAAAAATCTTCGACTCCTTATTCAACGAAAAACCTTAATAAAATACTTTCAAGACTAATTTAAAAACGTCTTCTGAAGAAAAAAAAGTGAAATGGTCATGAAATACTTGAAGCCTCCATTTTCGTCTAAAGGCCTCGTGAAGTGACTGTGCTTATAAATAATACAAAGACAATAATATTGCTTTTTATCGAAGACTCTTGACTTTCTCAACATTCGGGCGTTATGAAGAAAGTTCTACGGCTGTTACCGCGAAATTATATACAGTTGATTGCAAGAAAACCAATGATTAATGTTTATTAGTAATTGGAAATTAATACGGTGTTAACTGTAAGTAATTAATTGTGGTTGGAGTGTTGTGGATCGATGATAAGTGATTGCCTTTTAGATGTAAGTTGTGTACGCCTTTCCCCTCAATATTGGTAAGGATTGTTGGCCAAGCACTTGATCTATAATTACCGTTTTCAATAATGTATCTATCCGTCGTTTTACTTACTATAGATAGATAGAATTCTGACATTACTTCTATGTAGCTTATGCAAAAATTCGATCTCTAGTAGCTTAGTAGGAGAAGAGCTGGATAGATTTTATTAAAACTGTCTCTTTATTGCCTTAAAGAGAGATCAAGTTTGATTACAGTGAGAATTTAGGAGTGAATGAAGTCTGTTACTTTGTTACACACACACTCAATTGTTTCGAAACGAACAATGTAAGTACGCTTACCCACAGGACTTCGAGTTTTCTGTTTGTACGCTTATCTAGATCAGATGTTCGGTCTGTGTTCAAACAAAGAAAATAGGTGACTCTTTGACTTTAGATGAAGATACAATTTTCGTGAATTATTTACTTTTTTGGAGAGTTAGAGTGCTACTTCGTTTGATAATAACAACAAAGATGGGTCATAGCGATCGTGAAAAAACTCATACCGGTACCCTCTAAAGCTAATAATGTGACATTAAGCCCCCACTCACTCTGAAAGCAATAACATTTTAATTTAACGGGTCTAAACGATCCCCCTTTAAATAAATTCACAAAAAGATCTTTCATTCCGTCGTTAAGTAATTCATGCGAATGTACGCTAGGTATGTATAATTTGAATTAAAACGCCCAATTACTTTGGTCGGGAGTACTTAACCCTGCTAATCTGTGGGGGTTAAAAACGCTGGTGATCTGTTACCCCTGACAATGCTTGTAGTTTTTTTTTCGTTTTCCGTAACAAAATCTCTGCTCGTTCGTCGCGGTTCTTTTGTTTTTTTATGTTCAGTCATTGTTCGAATGAGGTTTAGTGTTATTTTATTTAATTTCGGTGTAGACATGTTTTTTCGAGTATATTTTTTATAAAATAGGTTTTCAACGGTTTCAGCAGAGGACATGGTTGAAATTTAGTTTCATGAACTTTTACGTTTATTACTCGACTTAATAATATTTCTCTGTAGTGTAAAATGAATGCAACTGCTTCCAAACTCTGAGTTTCTGAAAGGAAAACTCAATTTATTAAGTTGTCAAATCTCATAACAACTTGTACCTACGGATGGTTGTTTTTGTTTCGGACAACCAATGGGCGATTTTTCACTAGGCGGCAATGGGGGAAGCAAAAATGTATTTAAATTATATGGGGGAAGAAAATTAAGAAAATGTACAAAGCATAAGACGAGCTATAAATTTTCATGTCGCCGCGCCGTCGCCTTGTCGTTGCCGCGCTCGCTGTCGCCTTGCCGTTGCCGTGCCGCGCTATTGCCGTCTAATGGAAAGACGCCCATTCACACCGCTGTGCTGATACAAGGTTCAACAGTAGATATACTGCTCAAAGATTTCACTGTCGCAAAATGTGGCCAAGTTTATTTATCGCATTCCCTCGAGGACTACTTTGTAAAAATACGTTAGGAAAAATCATGGACGTATTGAGGAAAAACTACCGCAGAGCTAACGACAAAATATATTATGTACGAGAAGTTCTTTCGTAAAATACCTACAATGTTTGTACAAAAATAAGGGTTTTTAGGTAGTTTGTTTTGACTGCCTCGTTGGTCCAGTGGCCGCAAGCGCGACTGCTGGGCCTGAGTTCCTGGGTTCTATGCCGGGGTTGGGCAGTGTTATCATATTTTCCATTAGGAAATTTTCAGTTGCAGCCCGGAGTCTGGATCTGTGTCCGGTTAATGGCAATAGGCTCGCCCCAATTACATGGGACTTAAACATACCTGGCGAAATGTGGGTGTACATACACCTCTGCCTAACCCTTCGGGGAATACAGCGTGATGTTATCTATACTAATTTTAATAAAGCTGAAGAGTTTGTTTGAACGCGCTAATCTCTGGAACTACCAGTCGGATTCAAAAAAATATTTGTGTAAATGATAGTCAAATTTATGAGGAATAGAATAGGCTATTTAACATTACGCTACGACTCTTAGGAACCGAGCAACGGGAGTGAAACCGCGGGGAACATCCAGTAATATTATAAAGCTGAGAGCTCAGATCATAGAAACAAGGGAGATGTGCCAAGGCGCTACTAAAATTGACGCCTTGATACGGTCACATTGACCGTATATAAAATGTACACGCTGGCGACGAACCGAACACGATCGATGATATAAATATAGTGTTTTAGTTTAGTGCTAGTGTTGAGTGACGATTAACAGTGTTAGATTGAGGGTGTGTAGAATGTTCAATACGTGGGAGATCTTTATATTCACGAGGGGCGCTTGTAATTGTGTTGAAAAATGTACTAAATGTGGCGACAGTTGTTCCCGTACTAATTTGCTATGATGGCATATCTCCTTGTTTCTATGATCTGAGGCTGAGAGTTTGTTTGTTTGTTTGTACGCGGTAATTTCTGGAACTACGAGTCGGATTCGAAAAAATATTTTTGTTTATGATAGCCAGATTCGTGAGAAATAGTTTAAGCTTACGCTACGACCCTTAAGAGCCGAGCAACGGGGGTGAATCCGCGGGCAACATCTAGTGATGTTTTATTTGTTTTAAAATGAGAACTTTTTAGGTACCTGTACGATAAATGCGGAAAACAAACTTAAAGCTCGACACACGTAGTTATTTGAATGGCACTTTAATTTTCTTGTTGTACGTAAGTCTGACTCTCTTGACAACAAGAACGAAATGTTTGTTTTAAATTGTATAAAAATGTAGCGATGTAGACTTCGTGACAAAGGCTATTCTGAAACTCGAGTTAATTAACAGCCTACTAACTTTTTAATGATGCGGTGTGAGGTAAATGCGCAAACAGAATGCTTGCTACATAAATATCTTTGTCACATTTTTTATATCGTTTGCGAAAGTTTCATAATTTGAATAAAAAACAACTTGAGTCAAAAAAAGCATAAACAATCAACTCATAGCGGCATTTGTTTTTTTAAGCCATTCACAAATCGTAGGGGCGGAAAATAAGGTTCCAATTTTAAATATCTTACGCTGACTCTTCAGAATGATACTCTTTGGTTGATTTTCACTTCCATCGCTTCATTTAATAAGCTTTCCTATAACTCCTACACGCGATCGATCAGTGTCGACATAATCCATCAAACGAATTTAATATTATGCCAACGTGTTGGTACCATAGAAAACTGAAAATAACCTTACAATTTTGCTTTAATAATAAACATGTTTGAATGTACCCGAAAAGCTTAGAGCTTCTTGAGTGTAGGTACCCAATATTTATTTTAATACTATACGTCAAAATATTATGTACCATTTTCGTAATAAATTACAAACTATGTCACTGGCTGGCAACAATACATAGTAGGTTCAAGAGTAATTATTTATTTATGAATGCTGTATGTAACAAATTAAATTAAAATCTCTTTTCATATAATCTGTATTGAAATAATTATATGGCGCTGTGCGGCCTGTCGGTCGTCACCATTTTTTTTGTTTTTTAATTAAACTCTAATTAGTTCGTCCTTTTACGTTACACGTGTGTCTAAAACGTATTTTACTCAATGTTTTTATGTTCTATTAAATACAACTTAATATTTTCAACCAAACTTTATCGCCTAATCGTTAAATAAATAGTGAGCAATATCTCTGTTTCATGAATTTCGTAACAGCTGCTAACAAATTACATACTTTCAGGGCAACATTTTTTCATAATATTCTGCCTAGTTTACGTCTTTCATATCATTTAGACTTTAAGAGCATTAATATTAGATTTTCTTATGATGAATGACACTTTTTAGGCATCTGTTTGCGTGCTCTCATATTTTTCGCATATTTTTCCACTTCAAATTGGAGCTAATTATATTACATAGATGTCTAATTTTTATTTCAAGATAGGATTTAAGAAAATGGGTTTAAGAACTGGTAGATATTATGAATCCGATAAAGTATAGTCAATATTAAACTTTTGTGTCTGTCCTAAACTTAGATTAAGGTCAGATTTTTCATTATTTTGCGAATAACAGAAGAAACGCTTTGAAAGGAGAACTTCTTTTAAAGACGGTTAAGGCGTATGCGTGGGCCCAGTTTAACAATACTCGTTAAAGCCTTCAAGAACGAACTTCTAGACTTTAAAAATTGCTTTAGGCTACACTAAACATCGATCCTCTTCGCTGAAAACCTGCCCAGCCGATGCGAAACGCGGGTAATACGTGGTAAATCATAACAAAACATCACGCTTGTGTTTAAAATTTTCAATGTTTAAGTCCCTTGGGCCCTCAGATCATAGAAACAAGGAGATATGCCATCATAGCAAATTAGCAGGTACCGGAACAACTGATGCCACTTTTAGTACCTTTTTCGACACAATTACGCGCATAATTAAGGGCTCCTTGTGAATAAAAAGATCTCCCACGCATTAAACATTCCGCACACCCTCAATCTAACACTGTTAATCGTCACTCAACACTAGCACTAAACTAAAACACTGTATTTATACCATCGATCGTGTTCGGTTCGTCGCGCGTACGTTTTTAATATGAGCAATTTGCTCAAGATCAGGCATCAAGCTCGATAGCGCCTTGGCACATCTCCCTTGTTAACCGACTTCCAAAAAGGAGGAGGTTCTGCATTCGGTTGGTTTTTTTTTTTTTTTTTTTTTTTTTAATGTATGTACACCGATTACTCTGTGATCTGTGAGCCGATTTACGTGATTTTTTTTTCATATGGTAGAAGAAGCTCGCGAGGTGGTCCCATATAAATTGTATTAACTTAAGTTGAATAGTTTTGTAACCAGCTTCAATAAACGGAATTTTTCGTGTATATCGATGACATCATGACGATAATAATAAAAAAGTCATATTATGTAGGTACACGAATTCCTGGACGCAATCGATCTCGATATTATACATGCATAACATCACGCTAGTATTTTCCGGAAGGTTAGGCAGAGGTGTATAGTACACACAGTTTTTTTTTATGTTCAAGTCTTATTTGATAGAAAGTTAGGGAAAGAGCCTATTGCTGAAAAAACATTGTTTTCGTTTACTGAAACGTACTTATCCATAAATATCTTAGAAGGTAAGTACCTATTTAAATTCGTGAAAGCAATCGATCTCGGTAAAAGTACATACAAAATGTGTGTCAAAGGCAGTATATTATTAAAGTCGCTCTATCCATGATTTTATGGTACTTTTATATACGTAAGGTATTATTATAAAAAAAAACATGACATGTTACACTACAGTAAAAAGTTAAAAATAAAAAACAGGTTTTAAAAAAACCGACTTCCAAAAACTACACTAAAAACTATGAAATAAAAAGTTTAAACTTCCATAATTAAAAATCTAAATGTATATTGAAGTCGGCGGGGCCTATCATGAAAATAAGCAAAATTGCAGATGAACAAGGAATAAAAGGAAATCTTAATTTCCACGTGCACACACTGCGCACACCCTTCCTGTTTAAAGACTGAGAGGCAAAAACCTGAAAAGGCCCCGCCGGCTTCAATATACATTTAGATTTTTAATTATGGAAGTTTAAACTTTTTATTTCATAGTTTTTAGTGTAGTTTTTGGAAGTCGGTTTTTTTTAAACCTGTTTTTTTTCTATGATCTGAGCTTGGGCCTAATGCTATAAACACAAATCCAGACTCCATGTTGTTACTGAGAATTTTCTATAGGTACTACTAGTTTGTAGTCCTGCGACCACGAACGCGGCAGTGTTTGAAACGTCAGGAAAACTCAGTAGATACCTAATATATACGATTTAATCCGTTTAAACTTGTTTATTATAATGTGTAGTAATCGCGGAAACCTAAGACATGAGAATTTTCTAACAGAAAAATCTAGCAACACTTTGCCCGGTTCGGGGATCGAACACCGGACCCCCCAGGCTCAGGAGCCGCGCTTGCAACGACTAGATCAATATGGCCAAACACATGGTAAAGTAAACCTTTTCTATTTGTACTAATATAATAAAGCTGAAGAGTTTGTTTGTTTCAACGCGATAATCTCTGGAACAACCACGCGGATTCGAAAATTTCTTTTTGAATATGATAGCCAGATTCATGAGGAATAAAATAGGTTTAACATCACGCTATGACCCTTACGAGCCGAGCAACGGCGGGTGAAAACGCGGAGCACCGCTAGTACTATTATAAAACTGTAAAAAGCCGTGTCTGTACATTGAAGATATTCCAGAAAAAACAGTACAGGGACGTAAACATGCCCAATTATTTTTTTTTTTGGATTTTCATGTGGTTTTCACAGTTTGGTAGCTTGGGGTCCAACTTAAAATCTAAGCCACATTTCATCTCATTCAGGTCGGATGAACCCGAGATACAGCTTGACCTCTTTGTAGTACTAGCCACCCTATACTACAGAGGTCATTTAAAATGGTCAATTTATTATAAACCACGCGGAAAAAAGTGTAGTTTAAAATAAACTTTGGTGCAGGTTAAATAGATGGTCCGGCGTCCCAAACAGGACATATTTGCCGTGCAGTACTTTTTAAACTTCTACGTAACTGGCTTCAAGTAACCTGAAACAAAAAGCATGTTCTACCCGGAAAAAATAATTAAAAGCGAGTTTTTATGGCCTGTTTTGTGGCGCCCATTTTTATTGGTAATAAAACGTATTTTAGTTCAGAAATACGTTAGCAGGAAGAAGTACTTGTACTTGTAAATATTGAATTCTTTGAACTAAATTTTAATCGGTTTATATACCTATTAAATACCTAGTTCTAAAAATCAGCGGAATATGCAATCATAATTACACAGTCTAAGAACTAATATACAGTCGGTCATCGCGTTTGCATATTCATAAGCTTAACATAGCTTAGCCTCTGTTATGGGACTGGGCCGTAGTCCACCATGCGGGCCCAGTGCGGGTTGATGGACGTCACATGACTTCGATTTTTTGGTTCTAAGACATACCGGTTTCCTCATGATGTTTTCCTTCACTGTTTTTAGAAAATGATGAAACAAATTGATCAAAGTGTGCACCTGCCGGGGTTCGAACCCCGACTTGTAAGTCATGGCGGCTACCAGTACCACTGTGCCAACACTGCTCTCTCATTGCGTTTGATATTGTCGAAATAGCCGACATTGTCTAGACATAAAATTCTTTATGAAACTTACAATTAAGCTTCCGTATTACTGTAATGTGTCAAGAGCGCTCCCCCCGCGCCTCGCCACGCACCGCACGTGCTCTGTCTAGACGTCTTCGATGGCTGACTGTATGGTTCTTAGACTGTGATAATTATTCCGATAGTTTTCGAGAAAGTTTTAAAGCATTAGCTTTGAAACTTTCTGATCAAAGATGGGGATTACCCCACCTGTGGGCATTACTTACGTGATTCCTGATAGCCATACTCTCGTCTTTGATCAGTAAATCAGCTATGAAATCTCATGTTAACTTTTGTGGATGTTGGTCAAATAACGCTACTCTTCGGCAGTGTTGTGTTCCTGGTGAATAAGGACGCCAGAGCTCCTGAGGATGCGCTATGTTGACAGCTGTCGGCACACTGAATCCTCATTTTAAAGGGCGGCAACGCGCATGTTGCTCGGTGTTGCTACGCTTACATGCTACGCGTGCTGGTCGCTAATCTTTCCTATGATCTTTAATGTGACGCTATCAGGATGGCAAGGTTGACATGTAGTGTATAACTCATGAAGCCGCACGATCGAAAGATAGATCAGTTTAATTTCCCGTACATGATCGACAAATGGTAAGATATAGGACGCATTAGGTGCGAGATAGCCATCAGTGGATGATTGGCACCTCTAATTTCCTAAGCGAGATGTACGGCTCTGCGATCATAATTTCAGTTTAACCGGCTTATATACCTAGTTGTCTATAATATGTCAAATAGGACCGAATGGTATTTGTATGGAAAAATTTGCTGACTTAAAACGTAACCGAGGTGTTTCAGAAAGATTATTTAGAAATACTCGCAGGTACTTTTTTAAATTTTTTTCAAAATTTAATTTTCTTTACAAGGAGTGCAGAAAGATACAATTTTTTGTTCACAATTGATCAAATTTCTACCACAGCGAAACTAGTAGTTCAAATTGTTTAGGGCAGGCAGTTCAAATTGTTTGGTGGAGGCTTCAGTTTTTGTGTCACCGAATTCAATCTACAGATATGACGCCGCTCCTTACATATTTGCTTCGTTTTTCAGAACTACATTTGAATCCGTTCGGTCTCGTTCGGTATCCATTAGAATACTGTTGTTTCTCCTTTTCAGAATATTTTATCAGGGTTAACAACATTTCACATTTCGGTAGCTCTCAGAGGGATAGATGTATTGTTAACGTAGTGTGGTTATAAGCTGACAGATCTATTCTTCCCGTGGGTGTTGTAAAAAGGCAATTTATAAAAAAAGTTCTTTGAATAGGATGTCTAGCAACTTGCAGGTGTTTATGTCTCTATTCTAGCCCGTGTTTATGAGTGGATATCTTTAGGTTATTGTTAGTAAGTAAGCATATTTATTTGCATTCCTACAATCTGGTATGAAGCACGATTTACCCGAACGAAGAGTATTGATTCCACCTTTTTTGTGAAAACCGCTAAACAGTGGAATGCGCTGCCCGAGTGGGTGTTCCCCGATAGTTACAATCTGGGTGTTTCAAGTCGCGAGTGAATCGCTTTCTTCTAGGCAAGCGTGCTCCATCGTAGGCTGCATCATTAGGCAAGATAGCGGTCAAAAGCAAGCCTATTATTAAATAAAAAAAAATACTAATTTTTTTAAGAGCTAGAGCACATTCCGTCTCTATTAGGTATGTAAAAAATTATGACACAGATTTGAATGTAACATAAAATAAAGTTAGAAATCATAATTATTGTGATAATATTGTAACAGTCTCGGCCTTTATTTCGTTGAGAAAATGGCACATTACGTGTTCCAAACTCTTGTGTCAGAAATCAAAATAATGGTCTTTAAAATAAATATATGAGATACCTAACTTAAAACCAAGATCGCTTTAAGAGCAGGTCGTTTCTAATTAGAGATCTCGAGACATGAGTGACTTCAAATTCTAATCAAACAGATTTAGGAGAAATTGCTGCTTGAAATCCATATTGTGTGTTGTAGAACAATGTTCACGATATACCTACATATTTCGTAAGAAATTTGTACCTTAGAATTAAGCCGCGTCTCCTGGTGTTCGACGAACATCGAACAGTGAACAGTGAACGATAAAGGGGCGTGGTCTACGTGTTTTGAGTGTTTTTATTCGTCAAAACACGTAGACCACGCCCCTTTATCGTTCACTGTTCACTGTTCGATGTTCGTCGAACACGAAAACAGGGCGCAGGAGACGCGGCTTTAGAACAGCCAACTACAAAAATACTAAATGAGCATTAACTTCAAATGGGTCGAGTATTTTAGACATCACGTGAATTCATGCTTATGTAAATCTGCGTCTCTGATCTTTGACTTTGGTTGTTGTTGCTCAGACGAAAACTTATAACAGGTGTAGGTACTTATCAATTAGTAGCTAAGTTGATAAATTTGTTGCTTCTTTGATTATAATTTGATATCTTGAAAGATTTAACATTTTATTATAGTGTAAGTAATTCAATGTTTTAGTTTTCCCAGCTTTTGTTGTTATGCTTTCCACTTAGGTAATATGTACAGTACAGTCAAAAAAGTAATTAAGTATACAGGCATAAACTAACATCTTTTTAATCTTAGGATACACTCAGATGTGTATCTGAGTGTATCCTAAGATTAAAAAGATGTTAGTTTAAGTTTAAGGGCAAAGACTTGATTACTTAGAACACGTACAACATGGGTTAAAAATTAATTTAAGTTAGCTGTCTGTTTACTTATCTCTTGAGTGTACTAAGATTTGTTCTTACTTAAAATGTACGGAAATCTTTGTACTTCATACAAAAATTCAGTAAAGTCATTAACAAAATACTCTCCTTATCTATGGACTTGTACCTTATTTCTAAATGGGTAAGGAACCAGGGTAAGAATGTGACTTAAAACTCGTAAAGTTAACCCTCGCACGCGACACCGTTATTTTCGTATTTACGCTAACATTGACTATTCGATGTGTATCTCACTGTTCGTGGGTCGCCGATGCCCCGTTCACTGGCAGAATGCACCGCAGGTGCGGTTACCCCTTTTTACGCTCCATGAATTTTCAGGCTCTAGTACGTACGTACACAATATTGGGCTCACTCTGACGTGTAACTAGCACGGTGGGACGGGTGTTTAGTGGCGAAATGATACGAGGATGATAAAATGACGGCTATAGCTACTTATGAATTAGGGACCTATTGTGACGGTGAAATGAAATGAAATGATCTCCTTCAATCGGGTTGAGAAATTATACATGATGACTTTTTAATAAAGATGTCAAGATCTGAAAGATTTGTCAGCAAAAGACTTTCATGAACAAAACTTTTTAAATTAAAAAGTTAGATATTTTTAACTAATTATTTTTTAGGCACGGTACTCCTGAGAAGTTAGAAAAGATCAATGGAGTTATTATAAAAAGGAAAAACAATGAAAAGCTATGGGTACCTACCTTCTCGGCAGGGTAGGTAATTATAAGTTTATTACTTTCTTTTAATTAGATTTATTTCATTTAAATACTTTTATTTTTTATATCATACTTGCACTTCTCCCGCGACTTCGTCCGCGAGGAACTGTACATTTTTTCGGAATAAAAAGTAGCATGATTATGTGACTCAGTGATAATGTAGGTTTCTATTGGTGGAAAAAAAAAAATCGGTTCAGTAGTTTCGGAGCCTATTCGGTACAAACAAACAAAATATATTTCCTCTAATATTAGTATAGAGATGTATATGGTATGTATATCTATAGATAGATAACCGCTTTATTTCTGTAGGTAGTAGCTAACAATCAGCACCTATTGTATATATGGCAAAAAAAGAGTGTCATGCATATTTCATAGCACAATAAATTCCACCGATGAATATTAGTCTCTCGAACACCTCGTTTATCTGTTGGACTTTTTGTGTTCGTTTACATGTTACCCATTTTTATTGTGTACGGGAATTTAGGCAGTGCCTAACGCACTGTAAATTGACGACGGTTTTTATTTATCGCCGAGTGGACAGTGGGTCGTTTGTTTGTTTGCTAGATTTTTTTTAGAGTGAGTTCGACAAATAACCTGCTCTTTTTGGTTTAGTAAAACATAACATCGAGGTTTTATTCCCGTAAGGGATAGGCAGTGGTGTATATACACTCACATTTCGCTAGTTATGTTTTTAAGTTCCATAGAGGGCGAGCTTAATGCCAGTAAGGCCCGTCTTCCCTAATTTATACCGAAAGAGCAAGTAAGTCCTTCCTAAATATTTTGGATGATAAACCAAAAATGTCTATGCTAACAAAGTTTTTGTTTTAATAAATTATAAGTAGGTACAACAATAATTTTAGTTTAGGCGAAAGCCGAAAAGATGTCATTGTACTTCATCATTATGAACAACTTTTACTAAATGACCAACCCTGAAATAGGGAAACAAAAAAATCAGCAGTTCCATACAATTTGTCTATTTATGTGAACACAAATTAATTAATGTATGGAACACCTTTTCGGCTTTTGCATAAACTAAGAATAACGTTGTTTATTACGTAGTAAATGTTTTTGAGCTGTGTACTAATTGTATTATTATCCTTACACACACAAAACAGTATCTACTTAAGTCTAGAACAGTCATATCATAAAATATCAAACACTAGACACAGTTTCAACCATAATTTTAAATACAAAACATGCTTGTGTACGTATCGCTACTGAATTATTTCTGTAGAGCAGTTACGAAGCTAAATTGTAACAATATTTTATCGTAATTAGGTACACCGGGTACCATCTGTCTCTTCCTGTCGGTGTTTTAGTACCTAGGTGACTTAGATTTTGTGAGGAGGATAATTAGATATGCTGAGATAGGGTTGCCTACTCTAGTATACAGGGTGGCAGGTTAGACAGTGGAAATATTTTAAGGGGTCATTGTACTCATCATTATGAACACCTTTTACTATGGGAGCAATCCCGAAATCGCGAAAAAAAAATCTGCTGATCCATATATTTTGTTGAGTTATGTGAACATAAATGTATGGAACTGCTGATTTTTTTTTCGCGATCAGGGTTAGTCCCCTAATAAAATTTGTTCATAATGATGAGTACAATGACCCCTTAAAATATATCCACTGTCTACTATAGTACCTATCCTCACCACCTCATCTCTTGCTTGCACCCGGATGTGAGTATAGAGAGCGATAGTGTGACGGCTAAAGGTCGGCTAAATAGAGGCGACGCCATTTTCAATCCCGTTGTTTATCTGCACAGGTGTGCAAGGCAAAACCAATTTGTAAAGAAAACTTATTTTTCTAGTGGCATAAATCACTGCCGAGTGGAATATTAGCCTACAGGGGAATATTAGACTAGGTACCTAGAGTAAAAATAACAGTTACCAACTTGTTATACCTATTACACGGAAACTTTTAAGAACAAGTACAAGAAACAATAATAAAATCAAACTGGATGTTACCGTTATTCCTTTTACGGAATAAAGACCTAAATCTGTAGACAAGTATGGACGCGTTACATAAAAACACAAGACATGAAAATATCTTTCATGCCCCAGTAATGCGATTCCGCCCCGTGAGCCCGACCTAATCAACCGAGGTGGTTACCTTGCGTATGCCTTCTCAAATTTAAATGTATTAATATTTTTGGGCTCATCAAAAAGAGATTGAAATGGATCACGATTTTAATAATTTTACATACCTAAAGTTTATGCAAATGGGATGTTGACTTAGTACCAAACGGTATAGCTATAAGATACAATGAAGTATGATATCAGATCATAGAAACAAGGAGATGTGCCAAGGCGCTATCGAGCTTGATGCCTGATCTTGAGCAAATTGCTCATATTAAAAACGTACGCGCTGGCGACGAACCGAACACGATCGATGGTATAAATACAGTGTTTTAGTTTAGTGCTAGTGTTGAGTGACGATTAGCAGTGTTAGATTGAGGGTGTGCGGAATGTTCAATGAGTGGGAAATCTTTTTATTCACAAGGAGCGCTTAATTATGCTCGTAATTGTGTCGAAAAATGTACTACAAGTGGCATCAATTATTGTTCCCGTACTAATTTGCTATGATGGCATATCTCCTTGTTTCTATGATCTGAGAGTATGATCTAGTCGCGCCGGCGCCGTATAAATTCCTATCGTCCAATTCGGCCTTGGCTTCGCCTGACATTGTTCTTGATACATACTGCGTATAGTACCTACTACTCTGTTACCACGCAGAAGCTCGGGAATATTCGGAACTCCGAATTCCGAGATTGAAGCAGATGTTTGACTATTAAGTACTAGTGCACTTCCCGACTAGCAGATGTGGTTCCCCACTAGTGAAGTATCGCCGCAAATATTCAACATTTTTCCGAAAACGTATTAAATGTTTAATACGTGCAACTTTCTCAACGAATCACGATGTAACATTTGTCGACAGTGCAGATAAAATCTAGCAGACCGAACTACCTTTCAGATTTTTCGCCTTTGTATGTCGTAAATAGCGTCCTATCTTGAAAATTTTATGTCGAACCGCGTTACCGTAACATCTATGTTTTATGTTAGTAATTTTCCACTGTTCTGTAGGTTTTTCTTTTTATTTATGAATCTTATCAATTTCATGCGTCACTGGTTTAGACATAGCTCTTTGTTTTCGGAGAACAAAGTACATCAATAGCTCACAGTTAATCATCAATTAGCAAGGCTAAATAGCCTACGGGCATGTTAACTTGTTGCCATGTTTGATATTACTATGTAGCTTGTTTTAGTTACGTACCTACGCTAGTTAGTATCGATTTCCCTGAATGTTACACATTATTATGCATGTATGGTTTCTGCCTACATTTGAAGCTTATAGATGGTCATCTCAAATGGCAAATTAGCAGAACGTGTAATTATAAATGTTAGGCCGACGTATTATCTATGAGCTCCACGGTAACTGAGGGCTTAACTTGGTTAATTTAATTTATATTCACGCTTTTGCGTTACGGGGCCGTAAGAGGATATTGCAATTCAATGTTTTGGTTTGCGGCACGGTTGTCGCAGTGGCTGCTGCGCGACGTGTCGCGGGTTTGATTCCCGCACGGAGCAATCATTTGTTCCGGGTCTGGAGTGTTTGTGTATGTGTAGTTTGTGTTTGTAAACGCACCCACGACACAGGAGAAACCCTAGTGTGGAGCAACGTTTTTTTAAAAAAATATATTTTTAGTTTTAATGTCAAAATCAGTCATAGGTACAACTTTAACTTAGTATACCTTTACTATATTTAACTGGCTTTGAGATAAATCGTATATAAACAATTGGAAGTCTTATAGGTAATCTGTGACTCTACAGAGTTCAAAGTCACGCGATGAACTGTAATTTAATTGTTGACGTTCATCTTAACTTTTCAGTATTTTATTAACCTAAGCAGCCATTATTAAACTGATAAGTTAAAATGAATCACGAAAGTCAACAGTTTACAGTGCAAGGCGTGATTTTGGATTCGGTCGGGTTAGGCCTCTGCCTCCTTACATAGAAACGATGGTTAGGTACCTAAACGTTATTTTATTCATTGGTATAGAAATGAGAAGGATAATTGTACTTATATTTAATCAGTGGTTAAAAGTGACAAGTTTTTATAAGTACGTAAATGGGGTAATTGTTTACGCTTTGTATCAAGGCTGGTTGAATATAGGTAGTTTAGAAAGCATGTCTACTGCAGTTATTCGTATAATGCCTCTTATTCATTTTAAAGCAACGACCTATCCGTGATTATAGCCCCAGACGATGATTAAATTAAACGGCTCTTGTCAATTGTCATCTCTATTCATTGTCATGCAAATGACAAGGGTAGTTGTATATTTAATCAGTGGTTAAAGTTAAGAGGTTCTTTACTAAGGCGAAATGTTTTTAAATATTACAGACGCCCTACTTTTTATAAAAATCCAATATTGTTAATTAACTTTCTTCATTTAATTATAAATGAGCCAGCTCTCAAGTTTTACAGCGCTATTACTAAGGCAGGTGCAGATTTACGTTCACTGTTATAATCCAGAGTTCCAGACTCTTTCAATACGAAAGGCTTAGCCATGACGTCACATAATTTAATAAAGAAATAACAATCTATGCGGAAGGACAGTATTGCCCACTTCCACTCACAGAGATTACTTATGGCTCTTCAATTTAGACGATTGGTGTCGGACTGTTGCCGTGCGGGTGTCGCACTGCGCACCGCGAATTGTTTTTTTCCATATTTGACACGTCGAGAGAGTCGTCCGATTGTCGTGCGGCAGCAGTCCGACACTAATCGTCTAAATTGAAAGAGCCCTTAGAATTAAGGACAGACGAAACAGATAAAGTGATCCTGAAATTACTTGGACATGTCCTTAATGTAATTACACAGTTTTGTACAAATCTTATTAAGGTGCGTCCACATCGCGAGCATTCAACTTTCAGCATTTAAGCAGTGGTACGCTCTTCGTTTTAACAGTTCGTTAACAAATTTTTAATTAATGGTAAGTTTTTTTAATTTAAGTTGCGAACGAATGGCTGGTTCGCAATGGAATTTTTACAAATAGGTGTACGCTAGGGTTGCTATTTCGGTTTGAAGGTAGGAATACCAGGGCATTTCGTTTTAAAAACAGGTCGCAGTTCATGAGTAGTAGTTAATAATAGTAGTGAGAAAGAGACAACAAGCAAAGTGCACATTGCGTCTTTGCGTCGAGACCATACGTGAGGTCCGAGGCTAACCGGCGTCGCAGTAATAGCTAATAGCGACGCTCTAAAAACCCAGGACCTTACTTAAAAACTATTCTGGACTCCCCAGGACATGTCCTGAGAAAACAGGACGGTTGGCAACCCTAGTGTACCCTAACTAACGAATGCTTTCGATCAAATTCTGTGGAAACGCACCTTTAGGTTTTAGTAGCTATGTAAGCATGTAATATTAATACTAGAAATGAATAATTTAGTCCTCAAGGAGTATTAAGTGATTAGATCAGGATGCCAGGTAATGCACCATCAGATCCTCAGATCATAGAAAAAAGGAGATATGCCATCATATAAAATTAGTACGGGAACCACTGTCGCCACTTTTCGACAGTTTGCGTCACAATTACAAGCGCTCCTTGTGAATATAAAGATCCACACATTAAAAATTCCGCACACCCTCAATCTAACACTGTTATTCGTCACTCAGCACTAGCACTAAACTAAAACACTGTATTTATATCATCGATCGCGTTCGGTCCGTCGCCAGCGTGTACGTTTTAAATGGTCAATGTGACTAATGACTATTTATTACAGCGTCAAGCTCAATAGCGCCTTGGCACATCTCCCTTGTTTCTATGATCTGAGGTCAGACCCAAACCTCAGTTACCTCGCTTCATTTGCCGGATGCGCTTCGCTTCAATTTAGGTACCTCTATATAATTCAAGTCTGGAAGTTACAGGAAGTGTTTTCAGTCGCGAAGCTCGGGAAAACTTTGTTAGGACATATTCCAAGTTGAAAGTTTCCGAAATGGTTTCGTTGTTTAAAGTCAGTGTAGTAAACATATTTCGCGACCCTCTATCCGCCGCATAATAAAATACAAGCTAGAGACATCTAGCTTGTACTTTATCATTAATTATTATGTTACAAATATCAAATCCGTACAACATTACGTTAATTAGCCACAGAAGCTTTGAAGTGTTTGATTCCATTTTTGCCACCTCCTACTTGTGTGAGTTGACGTTTTCGTCGATGGCTCAAATAAAAAGCAAACAGAGAAATCGTCTAAATTTTGAAAATGTTTTAATTCTATTTGTACCGCGCAAAACGGATCTACGATGGGAGAAATTAGTTAATGAAAAATATGCCTAACTCACATTTATGTGAATGTGATTAAGGGGCTATTTCACCAACCTATCAATAAAGGAATCTGTCAATTAAGTTTAAATTTTGGACAGATTTTGTATAGAAAATCTGTAGCTTTCTATTGGTGAAAGAATTTTTAAAATCGGTCCAGTAGTTTCGGAGCCTATTCGGTACAAACAAACAAAAAAATCTTTCCTCTTTATAATATTAGCATAGATTTAATTTAATTAGGTAGGTAGGTACGGTAGTAACCGTATATATTATAATTCAAATAGCTCTTTCTTCTATTATTCCTGAGACTTCGTTGGTTGGGTTTTGTTAATTATATTTATTTTGAGCATTTGTCTGCTGGTCTATATAATTATTATAATTACGCAGAGCATGGTATAAGTGTTCATAGTGGTTGTTGGCAGGCGCTTGCGCAGGCGGGGCCCCGGGAGGCGGTGCGAGCGGTGCTGGCGCATGGCGCTGCTGTACCGCGCGACGCGGCTCAAGGACCGCGCCGACACCCACGTGTTCACCTTCGTGGTGACGCGCTCCGCCACGCGTGAGCCCGACCGCGATGTCACCTCCAAGGACTTCTGCTGCGCGCACCAGCGCTGGGCCGTCGCCTTCAGCCGCACAGACGCATCGCTCGGTAAGTGCTAAGTGTTCACCAAACTTATGAAACCTCTAGTAACGAAGCTTATCGGAACGGGTTACCTAAGTTCTAACAAACTAGTAGTTCGCTCAACTTGTCCAAAGTTAGAATTTTCCCAATATTGTTGCAGGTGTGTACTTGGTCTGGCGCGGCGCGTGCGAAGGAATGCGGGTGTACGTTGACTTCACATTTACGCTGCTCAGTCGTGACCACTTCACGGCAAACGAGGGCTTTTCCGGTAAACAGGTGCGCTTCAGCGCAGGCTGCGCAGCGCAGGGGCGCGGCCGTTGCGTATCCATCGCAGAACTCAACACCAAGTTCGCGGATGCGCGCGGAGAGTTCCAGCTGGAGCTCAGTATGTCACGAGTGCGCACACTATACTCTTGTGAACTGCGCGCACCACGTCTTGACACACCACCCATAGCGTTTGCCGGCTTCGACTGGCAGGTTTCGGCCACCGGTGGCGGTGGCAAGGAGCCGCTAACACTAAGGCTAATGAGATTATCAGGGGAAGGACAGCGCTGCCGCGTTCGATACGCGCTGGCGCTCGGCGAGGGCGAGAGGAGACTACACTCGGGGCCATTAGAATGCGTATGTGACGCTGATGGTCGCACGCCACCTTGGAACCCGCGTCCGCCGTCACGGTTACTAACTAAAGGCGTCCGGCTGACGGTAGAACTGGTATGGGCCCGTGCACTGGCCGAGCTGGCGGTGCCGGCGGCGGGGCGCGCGGCCACGTGCTACGACCGCGACAAGCAGGCGTGGGCGGTGCGCTGCGACATGCACTCGGAGATGGTGCGGCTGCACATGTTGTACCGCGACGTGCACCACGTGCCGCGCAACCACCTGCGCTACGTGAGTTGGTCGGCGTGGCTGGTGCGGGCGGGCGTAGCGGCCGGCGAGCCCGACGCCGAAGAGCTGCCCGGGGCGCCTTTCGAACATTACTATGCGCAAGATAGTGCCGACGAGGGGCTCATGATGGAGACGGCCCTGCGTGTCGAGGACATGTCGCGGCCCGGCAGCGCCTTCTTGCACCCGGGTGGTGAACTACGTGTACGCCTCGAGTGGGGCGATACTTATCTACTCTTCCAAGCTACTTATCATGTCTACGATGACCTTTGTCGGTTACACGCGCATCAGATGAGGTAGGTGTGACTGCTGCCGCAACTATGACTACTTGAGGATATTTCATAAATAATGACATGGATTATATTTCCAGGCGCGAGATTGCCGTACTTCAGGCGGAGAACTATTCGCTGGAGCGGCAACTGTTCAGCTACCAGAAGAGCCTGGCGTACGCGCAGGCGCAGGCGGGCGAGCCGGCGGTGGCGGAGGCGAGCGGGCGGCGCTCCCCCGCGGAGCGCTCGCTCTCCACCGACACGGAGTACGCGTGAGACGGGCCTGAGGACCTATCCTCGTCGTCACCTTTGACGTCGCCCGTTCTCTACTCTTCTATCTTTTCGACTGATTCTGACGTTTTTGAGCGATTTATCTATTTTTCTAGACGTTTTATGGCGAGGTGCGCCCTCGTCCGCACCGCTTTCCGCCGGTCGCCTGCACTCTCGCCGCTCGATTCTATCGATAGCCGATAATTATACTCGACTACTTTTCTATTTGTCTGTACATAAAATATATTTAGAAGATATTATATATTATGTATATTTCTTAACTTGAAACTCGAATTCATATACTGCAACAGTCGATTTATGAATAAAAAAGTCCGTAAAATAAATACCAATTTTGTCTCTTTATTTGTATCTTTATTCATTATCCCTTACACAATATCATATTCATACAAATGTATATTTTTTGTGAATTTTAAACAAGTCAAAGTCACTCAAAGCCATGTTATGCATAACATAATGTTATTAAATAGGTACGCGGCGGAGACGGCGCGGCTGAGGTCTCGGGTTCAAGTCCCGCCTGCGTCAGTTGTTTTTGAAATCTCATATCCTAAATATTTAATAATATTCATATTTTTTTAATAAAGGCTAGTCTTCAAACAAGTTTCCAAATCAATGAACTGCTTTATATGTTACTCGATCTACCTATTTGGAAAAAGCAAATCATTTTGTGCCCGCGTAAAGGAATGCTTTTGACATTATTGATTAATAAATAATACCAAAATAAGCTTTACAATAAAATAGGTAATTTTTCATTTCTTTCGCACGCATGTCACTTCACTTTCAAACAAACATCCCTGAATCCTGATTCTTCAGTCTGCTAATGCAAAATTATGCTTAAAATCAAAACTACTTGTAAAACGGAACGCCTCACCAACCGCTGTCTTCTGTCAATGTCGTTGTCAAAGTCAAACTCAATTCTCAAATCTGACGTTAAATCCACGTTGTGTTTTGGTTTTGTATTTTGTGAAACAATTAAAATAGAACGTAGCAATGGCTCAAGGCAAACTAAAAGTAAAGAGCAAATTGCCTGCTGGTGTGAAGTCAAAGAAGAACAAGGGTAAAGTGGGCAAAGCGGTGGCGAAGCGTCCGAACGCGCCGGTAAAGAGCAAGAGTGCTACTGAACGGAATAAGATGAAGACCAATGTCTCGAAGATGGTAAATGCTGCCGCTGAGAAGCAGTTGCGAGCCTTGGCCACCACCACGCCGCAGCTGTCCGCCGCGCAGCAGCGCGTCGCCACGGCCCCCACTGCCCCGACTCCTGCTAAGTAACCTCACTTTAATTCAAGATGTTCACTCCGTGTTGACCATAGATCAGTGCAGGTAATTTAGTTATCAATTTTGTAGAAGCCCCCGTAGGCTACACACTAACCCCCATACAAATAAAGGTGGAATAAAGTTAAGCAATGTCGGTCAACCATATATTTTTTGATGTCAGTCGGTATAACCATACATTTTTTTATGGTTATGCTTGTCATAACTTAATTCCATGTTTATTTTTAAGGGAGTAAATAAATATTATGTAACTTGTTGAAATGTTCATCATTATACATATGACATGCAGTATTCACATTTAAATGTTTGTGAAACATGTCATTTTTTAACATTATGAAACATACAACAAAAGTTGAAGTAATAATTTAATTAGAAAGTTTTCCACGTTTTTATTAAGCAGAATTGTTTAAAAATCTATTTCAGTTAATTTAGAATAAGGTCACTTTGGTTAAGATAGATTAGGTAAGAGAGATTAAGTATTTGTTTTATTTATGTTGATCATTGTTACTATTTATCTTCATCTACCAGATAACATAATTACAATTTTGTAAAGAGGCCTATGGTTATTGGCCAAACTATTTTAAAGATATCAAAATGCTATCACTTCATGATAAACTGATGAGTTATAAGTGTGGTGTGACTTGTATGGAATTAGTTAAATAATAATAAAATATTTTCTGCGATAACTTTTGTAAAATAATGACCAAAACTCTTATCACTTTGTTGTTAACTGTAAATCCTATTCTAACGTAAGTCTTGTGAAATATTAGACATCTAAGTAAAATTTAGTCTTAAAATAAAATTGATTTATTTTATTTATTGTTTTTTTTTTATTTATTTCCATCTTTAACTTTGGACAATGATAGCGGTATTCATTAATTATTTCAAACAGGACGTTGCATTGATTCATGATAATACTTTGGAAACCTATATATTCAATTTGAAATAACATTAGATAACACCCTTTTACAGTTCAACCAATTTTAACTCCTATTCCCTAGGCATAAGAATGGCATTAAAAGCAAAAACATAGTAATGTCTTAGGTTAGCAAAAACATATTTGCAATACCAACTGTTTACTGCAGTTGTCATTTATCATATCACTAACACAATAGAAGTCAAAATGTTTAATGCTTTTTCAAATGGAGTGTTGGGATAAAGCTAGGCAGATGATGACTTAGCATTTTAAACTAAGAGATATAGGTATTCATGGATTATACCTCCACAGAAGCCACAACCAAGGCTTGAAGTTAATTATTATTGATCATAGAAATCTATATAGGTAATACTTAGGTCAATAGAAATGTCATAGCTACTAAATTTTATTTCTAGACGCGTGTCGCCGATTCACAATCAATGTCAAAGCATCCAGTGCAATACAAAACTAAACTTAATTCCGATCACTTACGTCACATTTTTAAATGCGTGCTAAAGATGTACCTAGTGGTGTCATGTAAGACACCACCTGCCTTACTTAATTTGCTTGAAAGTGGCGACAAGGTCATGCGCCTTTGCGTCTTCTATTGTCTTACTAATATTATAAATGCGAAAGTTTGTGCGTGTGTGTGTGTGTGTGGGTGTGTGTGTGTGTTTGTGTGTATGTTTGTTACTTTTTCACGCTGAAACGGCTGGACGGATTGGTACACAGATAGATTATAGTCTGGAATAAATAACACATAGGCTACCTTTTATCCCGGAAAACGCGGGCGGAAGCTAGTATTATAATAAATAAAAATTAAAAAAATATTAGCCCTGTTTATAAACTCTTCCACTGCTGGGCACGGGCCTCCTCTCAGAATGAGAGGGTATAGGCCATAGTCCACCACGCTGGCCAAGAGCGGGTTGGCGGACTTCACACACCTTCAAAAACTTTATGGAGAACTCTTAGGCATGCAAGTTGTTCCTCACGATGTTTTCCTTCACCGTTGAAGCAAGTGATAATTAATTTTTAATACGCACATGACTTCGAAAAGTCAGCGGTGCGTGCCTCGGGATCGAACTCGAACCATTCGCCGTGGGAGGCACATGTTTAAACCACTAGGCCAGGGGTCACCAAATAGTTTTGCTCGGGGTCCGTTTTAAGAAATGAAATGACCATCACGGTCCACACAACATTTTATAGAAAAAAAAAATAAACAAATGTAACTACGGAAATAACAATGGTATTATGGTATTTTTTACATACTTATCAATGAGAAAAATGAATTTTTTTGTTGCGGACTATTTGTCTTAAGTTTGGAGTAAACTCCGTGCAAGCTATTGATATGAAATCCCGTAGTACTGTACCTACTCTGTAGTGCAAGATGCTGTGTTCTCGCGGTCCGCACAAAATGGGTCGGTGCGGCGGTCCGGATGCGGACCGCGGTCCGCCAATTGGTGACCCCTGCACTAGGCTATCACTGCACATTATTATAAAAATTATAAATGTAAAGGTGTGTTTGTTGGTTTGCCCTTTCACGCAGCGACGCGGAGCAACGAATCGCCATGATTATTTTTGCATATAGCTTTTGCTACTTTTTATCCCGGTAGTACCTACCTACATTCCCGTGCGATAATTTCCGACCTCCAGACGGGCAAAGCTGCGGGCAAAAGGTAGTAGGTACATAAATATCTTTTTGTTGAAGCTGTCATCTATACGAATATGATAAAGCTGAAGAGTTTGTTTGACTGCGATTCGAAAAATTATTTTTGTATATGATAGCCAGATTCAGGAGGAATAGTATGGGCTATTTAGCATCACGCTACGACCATTAGGAGCTGAGCAACGGGGGTGAAATCACGGAGAACAGCTAGTGGTATGATAAGATTCCCACACAAAGTTAGGTAGGTAAATAATGTGTTTGTGTTACAAAATGTGGCATGAACGGCAGAAAAAAATCATAAAAAGTTATAAAATAATTATGTATTTATGTAGGTAAATACTTATAAAAAACTTTTTTTTTTCTTTTTAAGACTTAGGTAGGTACTTTTCAAGCGATTTGACAGTTCGAGGTCATTGACGTTTCTATTCCTATCTTGATCGCATTGTGCAAACTTAAAAACGGGTCGAATACAGAACCATCTTTTTTCACACAGTAGGTGTGTCTTCGAATCTTTGCAAAAATACAAGCCTGGTTTCATAATACCAGTTTCTAGCATTTTATGGCTTTTATTAATTAAATATTGAAAATGCGTTATTGTTGCTTTATTAACAGATCGGTAGGTATAAGTTTTTGCCTTTTAATACGTAATTCAAGAATTCGATTATGTCGCGTTTGTAAATTTTTAGACCATTCAAACATAAATGATTGCTTAATTTTTTTATATATATTTAAGTTTATTGTGTTGATAGCACATAAAATACCTACTCATCAAATAAAATAAAGATATGAAATTGACAATAGATACGTAAATGACTACTTGCCAGTATTCAAATATAAAACCGGATACGTGCGAGTACGAATCGCGAAGTCGAAATCTGCGGGTTCTGTACAGAAAAATGTAAGCTCTTGCTGGCAAATAAATCCAACTTGATACTTTCACGCGTTCCTGAGAAAATGAGTCTTGCCTGATAGACAGACGGACAACGAAGTGATCCTAAAACGGTTTTTGCCATTTGGCTACGGAACCCTAAAAAGGCGTGGTTTTCATGATTCATTAAGTCATAAAGAAATAAATTGTGCAATATTCTCTACTAGGTATGTCGAAATTGCTTACGTATTGATATTGTTTGTATGTACTCTTTGTTAAAATTAATATTCCCCAATACCAGAGTAAGATCTCTGAAACAAAGGCCTATTAATTTTAATTATTTATGGCAAAAAATATTTATGCTTGTGTTTGTGGGTTGTCATACATAGCGCAAACAAAGCGCAATATAGCCACTAGAGATAAAGAACACATAGCTGACGTCAAAAACGTGCGCTCTACAAAGTCTGCAGTGTGTGAACATGCCCTAGGCAAACCCAACCATTTCCTACGTTTTGATCAACCTCAAATCCTCGCAAAGGAGAACCGATATGTACCTACCGCGTACCGCGAGGCTATTGAAATTAAAAAACATCCTAATTTCAATAGAGAGGATGGTTGACAATTACCACCTGTTTGGAATCCAGTTCTTAAAATAATCAAGTCCCAAACTACACGCCACACTACAAAACGTCGAGACACCGTGAGCGATTATTGTGTGCATCGAAACGAGTACGATTCGAATAATATCGATTAAAAATAAATCTTGTGCGGGTAGATCGAGAATATTTTTTCTATAAATTTGCTGTCATGACGCCTACCACCTCAGTCGTCCTGCGACCACGAACGCTGCAAAGTGTTCGAAACGTCAGGAAAACTCTGTAAAAATCTGTAATATAATATACGCGATTTAATCCGTTTAAACTTGTTTTATTATAATTATTACTTATTATCTATTCGCTTCTGGCCGTGGCTTCACCGGATTTATTCGTGTTAAAAAAAGGTAGCCGTGTTAATTCAGGGTAGGTATAATCTATCTCCCTTTTAAACATCCAAATCCGTTCACTAGTTTTTGCGTGAAAGAGTAACAAACATCCACAAATCCTTACTAACTCCGCGTTTATAATATTAGTAGGATTATTTCGATTCTATCTTAAATAACTATTGCTTATTTAACTAAAACATTAACGTTTATGCCGCAAACGAATTCGAAGAAATCCTTCGTTAGTTTAGCTCCAAACTTGGTTTGGTGTAAAAATAAGTGGTGTACATAAGACCACAAATCGATTATATATAGGTGCCTATAAATAAATACATATGTATCAATTCAAGGCGATGTCGCACGGTGAGTGAACGGGCGTACCGGACACTGGGGTGCCCATAAATTCGGACAGTCCGTATCGTATCAAGATTTGGTCCTTGTTTGGACGTTATGATTTGTACGAGTTTTTTCATAAAATTCATCTAGGTAACACACTTGATCGGAAACTAAAGATCTTCAAGAATGCAGAGCGTGTTGGAAAATCGGTTCTGCTGCTAAATAATTAGATAGATTTATAATAAGTATTTACAAATAATTCATCTATATCATTATTGTTATTTACCTTAAATAGGTACATATTAAGTGAATTCATCAAAGGTGGGTTTTGTCATTAAAAAGTTGTTGACCTTTGAGTATCTTAATACCCAACAATGGAGCACTTATATGCCATTATACAAAGCTGTAATGACCTTACTGCTCACTTCTAAAACATTTTATGTTGTAAGTAGGCACTTCATTACATATCAATTCCGCGTAATCTGCTAATGGTGCCGATTCTATTGTTCACGAACTAAACTACTTAATTTAGTCTTATTATGTCTCTTTCTAATAAATAATCCTGTCAAATTAGTCCACTTGAATAGTTTTCAAGTCAATTTAATTGTAATCGCAAAAGGTCACGACTATTTTTCCTTAAATGACAAGGACGTAGACTAATTTGACAGTTCTAAGTATTTTCTATCCTTTTTCAATAATATTTGTAAGAAAGAGATATAGTGTGATTAAAATTAGTTTAATACGATGTTTAACAGAATCAGCACCAATATCCTTCTCAAAATTTGGTATCCTCGCGCTGAGGTGGCGGGGCGCGGGCAGTCTTGTGATGCGTCGATTTCTCCGAATAAGATTAATAAATGCAGGCGGGGGCACGAGGGGGCGAAGAGGGGGGACATCGCGGCTAATGACACGCGCCGCTGCAGATATTTTTTTATCGCGAATTTAAAACATAAACTGGTTGCGGTAGCTACACAAAGTGAGAGAACAGAAGGTTTAGTTCAAGCAACTTCTAATAAGAATCCCACTCATTCGATGCAAAATAAGGCATCCACACTATTACCCAAAGAGTTATTAGTTTTAGAAGTAGTAAAGCTCTAAAGAATTTATTTATTTATGTACACACAAAAACACATAAACGTATAAGAATAAACAGATAATTGAGCACAAAGGTACTGCTTATCCCACTAATATTATAAATGCGAAAGTTTGTGCGTGTGTGTGTGTGTGTGTGTGTGTGTGTGTGTGTGTGTGTGTATGTTTGTTACTTCTTCACACTGAAACGGCTGGACGGATTTGGATGAAATTCGGCACACAGATAGATTATAGTCTGGAATAACACATAGGCTACCTTTTATCCCGAAAAACGCGGCGAAGCCGCGGGCGGAAGCTAGTTTCTAAATAAATTTCTTCCAGCAGATCTGCGACAAGAAAGTTGGATTAGAAAATATGTACACACAGTGTGTAAAAATATGATAGAAACAACTACAATGCAAGTACATACACTATTAAAATACATACAAATAGAGTTCTTCCGGGGACTACTTCTTCTACGACTTCTACCCTCACAGAACCTATTTCTACCGCTAAGCAGCATTGCTGTATTCCGATGTTTCAATTTTGCCTCTTAGTTGGCGACAGACCTGCGACGCCTCTGGTATTGCAAACCTTAGGTGGTGGTAACAGTATATCAGCAGCCTATCTATTCTGAGGCCCTAGACAAGTTGCTTTTCTGTTAGCGTTCACGCCAAACGCTACGCCCAAAATGTATGGCAATGACATTACCTGCGGAAAAGTCACGTGACTCACAAATGTCAATTCCATACATTTTGTCCGTAGCGTTTGGCGTGAACGCTAACAGAAAAGCAACTTGTCTAGAGCCTCTGTACCGACACGCCGCGTGATATCACCGCCAGAACTGCCAATTTGTTGGCGAACGTAAGAGGGAGAATCTCACCGTGACATTCTCTCTCGAACTTTCGCAAACAGATTAGACAGGCAGTTAAGTGTCTGTATACCTATTTGTAACTCAACATGAAGAGAAATTATAGAAATAAGAACGTATTCTATTTCACTGAACTCTCAAAGAATGCAGAAGTCGTTTGATCCGTCGTTGAAGATTGGTTGGAGCGCGCAGGTCGTTTCAACTATTCCTTTGTTGGGAATAGTGCCTATTATAATAACATTATAAGAGGAAGATTTTTGCTAATTCTACCTTTTCGTTACTATTGTTCGGTGAAACAGAGCGGGCAAACTTCTTCAGTCACAGATTTCATACATTCTAAGGGCGGGTTGCTTCAAACCATCTGTATTCGTAAGTCAGTACGTAATCGTTAAGTCAGTATGAAATTGTCGTACAAGCCGCCATATTTGACGGTTACAGATACGTAACTGTAAGTTGAAACAACATGGCCTAACAACGCAACGTTAAAATATAAAGAAGTTAAAATTGGAATTGTTTCGCAACTACGATTTGATCCTGTTTTTTCCTAAATCTACGAATTTGTATTGTAGTGGAACTTCTATCTTCTGTCCGCGCCGCAGCCTCCGCCCGCGCCCTACGCCCTGCAGCCTGCAACTCTGCATAGTTCACCGCTCTGCGCCCGCGCATCGATACTCAACACTGCACTAATCACGAGTTAACACCTATTGTTAGAACTTTAGTTCAGTCGCAATTTGTGTTTTACTTCATGTCGTAATTTCTGATAGAGTTTTTGAATCGCTGAACTATTTCTAGAAGAGGTTGGCTATGGCCCTATGGGGTCACAAACTCCTTGTCCACCAATGGATTATAGCGGTAATGATAATGTCATCCACATATCACTTGGACCCAATCAGTTGTTACCGGATATGCACAGTTAATCTATTCATCGTAATGTTAACTTATGTAAGATTTTATCTGCAGGTAGCAAATGAAGCATATCTATTAATTTTCCAGCAGGAGACTGGTAATAGCAGGAATTACTAGTTAATATTTAATTATACAAATGCGCCAATTTGTACATGTCGTATCGAAGTATGTAACTATCTACCGATAAGGTTGTAAAGTAATACATTCGCAATCTTTAAAGGAAAATTCTAGAAGTTAAAACAAAAGTACAAGAAATAAAACTCATGTAAACATAAAATAAATGTAATATTGCAGTAAGAAACGATAATAACACAATTTTCTCGTTTTAAAAACAGTTAAATAGTTGTGTGAGCGTCCAATGTCTTCATATAAAGGGCTCCTATTACAGCGCGCGCGTTGATGTCTTCTACAAGTGCGTCGACGCCTACGAATGTCACTCGTGCGCAGGGCGCAATTCCGACCATACCCCGACACTTAGAGCTGTCAATAACAGTTGCAGTCTTTCAACAGCTAATCGAGTTAAGCCTAGAACAACCGGTTATGGTCCGTTTACGGAACCCTGGTCGATTTCTCTGGTTTCCCATCAACGTCGAGGTGATATCGACCGGGAGACAATAAATCCGGTTCTGCTGCAGCGGGCGGGTTGCAATTAAACTAGTGTCGCGACGGGGTTCGCGGACCGTGCGAAAGTGAAGCACGTGGGGGGAGGGGGGGTCAGGCACCGTCTGCACACGCACACAGAGTAGGAATTACAGTGCGATAAAAAAGTAGCTTAAAAGCTCCCGGATAACTTTTCTCTTAACTCCTTTAAGAGGATCACGTTAGAGATAAAAAAAGCTTAACTAATCTATAATTAGGTACTAACTTTTACTAACTACATAATTGTTATTATAACTTTGTTTAAAAATAATGAATCATGCTGTCTTAAATTAACTGAAAATGGAGGTGATTTGAAAAGATTTCACAAACATCTTAATCAAAGGAACCTAAACGGTGACTGCTGCAGTTTTATTAGTAGCATTTGATTCTATACATATTTTATTCCTTCTTACCTATCGTAACTTTATAACAGAAAATCTGAACTTCGCAATATCATCATGTTCGAAAGAGGCGGACGTAGCAATCAGTGCTTCTCTGAGAAAAGGGGTTCCTTTTGATCCCCATATAGGTAGGTATAGATATTAATTCCTTAAACACACTGGTTATTCTACTCTGTGTCTCTTGTATCTCTGCGTGTGTGTCAGTGTGTAGGTGTTTGCGAGTGTATTCAGTCCGCGCGCGACGGCTGACGCAGACGCACGCGCCGCTGCCGAGTGCCATGTCGCGCTAGGCGCGCCCCCATGGTGTACCCCGAGGCGTCCCGCTGGGGCGCGCCAGACGCCGCGCTCGCCCCCCTCTACGATGACGTCTACAGAGGTCAGCTGATATTTGCAACCTCACCTATTTTTAACATTCCCATTGTGACTACCAGACAAAGTGACTTTCTGCGATCGTAAAGTGCTCCAACAGCCTGATTTCTTCATCTCCCGGCGTTATTAATCCCGGCTTTTGCCAGGGTCAGTCTGATTTAGCAAATGATAATTGTCTGGTTATTGTTCTGCGATGAATTGTGCCAAACAAATGTCGGTAGACAGGTTATCATTTGATAAATCAGACTTTGCATTGAGCATTTTAACGTAAAGAAACATCAACGAAATGTTTGGAATTGACATAAGCTTTCGGAAAGGTACGTCATAAAACCATTTTAACTATTACTACATCAATATACATAATTATATATCAATAATTAGTCATGATTGATATATTTTATTTATGTAGTAACAGTGTTAAAATAGTTTTATTGAATCTTATGAGGTAGGCACTGCCTACTTGCCTATATGCACTGCACGCCACTGTTGTCAACTCCATTCTCTTTAATGAAGTTTCTATTCGTTAAAGATTGATAGAAGTCACTTTTTCTAATATATGCTGAAACCTAAGTGTAACCGATGATAAATGCTTGGGAATTTATTTAACTGTCTTAGAACGGAACGTAATGCAACCTCAAGCTCCGGTATGCGAATCTTCTTTGTGTGTAACCTGTGTCTCTCAGCCAACCTGTCGACGTTCCCGTATTACTTCAGTTTTAGCACATCATTTTACGACTCTAACGCAGGAATATAATTATTAAGTTGTAATTAATATTTGAAATTCAAAACCGGTGCTTAATGACCCTTTTATTAGTTTTCCTTGTTTGTTTGACCCAAATCACATTAACATTTAGCGCGTTTTAGCTTTTAAAGATTTGTACTTCGGCTTTAAAATATATTCCTTTGTCGCTCTGTGCTTGTTTAAAAAAGTTGTTTAAAAAATTCACACTTGGTGAGACTGGTCGCTGATGACTCAGTCGGCAGACATCTGTTACTTAACCATTATATTTACATTTCAATAGAGCCAGCTCATAATTGTAATGGTTATTTCATATTCGCCGCAGTATTCACAGCGAAGGGAGTGTTAAATACTTTAAATCCAGTTCAGTGAGTTTTGTATCAGAAATAATAACATATCTACTTTAGTTATTAAAATGTTCACAGCTGAAAACGAAATGCTGAAAGCCTTTTACTGTATTACAAAGAATCATACATTACTTGATTAAAGTCTAACTTTTATTACCTAAGTAAAATTCTCCTACAAAATCCTTTTATTCGGCGAGAAGTTTATTCCTCGCACGTGTGTTTCCTAATAAGATTGGTTTGCAAACATTTCCTTTGTTTGGATCTAGTAAAGTTTTTGCCACCAGATCAAATTATAAATTACCATCCTCATTACAGGTAATAGCAGAAACACGTGAACAATGATCAATAAAATCTGTTTCGTATGTTTTGTGTTCGTAATTAAGTACGTCTGGAGCAGAAGTAACAGGGCGAGTATTCACAAATGCGTCCTTATTATAATCTTACGAGAATAGAATTCGCGAGTGTATCCCCCACCTGCGTCCAACCTCGTCTCGGCTCATTTTATAATGACATTACAGTAATTCCATACAAGCGTAGGAGTATTATGTTCATAATGTTTCGACGTTGCCGGGTCGTGTTGAACGGTTGTTTTATTGATAATTGGGACCTACAGCTCATGTCGGTGCTTTAAAGCTCAATTAAACCTTGAAAATTGAACTGTCTTAAGGAAATTCAAATTGTGATTTTATAGTAGGTCTGTATCTCGTTTACGATCGTCTATAAAGTTTCTATACCGAGTGGTCGGAATCGATGCGAGATGGCTCGATGTAAGGCCTATACGTAAGGTACAAGTTATTAATTGAACTGCGACTTTCCAATCGGCCTACATCGCGTGTACATTGAGATATCTCTCGCGATTTCACGATCGTTTATCGCATGTGTGGCTTGATGGTTTTTATGTCAATTATTAGTTTTAATTGGTCGTTAATATTTATAATTCGGTGGTCCCATGTGATTAGCGACCTAGCTGTTAATCATTGCGTGTTATATTAGCCTTCTTTACGATTTAGTGAATATTTTTCCTAAATAGTCGTTTAATACAAACATTTAAGAAATGTTGGTAATTTTTTTTTAATTGTTTTTATTTTTATTTTATGCGCATATATTATTTTAACATACCTAAATACAGTAGTTTTATGACCTAAGTTGGAATTTATGCCTTTGAATTCGTTGTGTAAATGTCTAATTTAGGCAAAAATGTACATTGTATTATTGAAACTTGTCAAAAATACTACAATTTACATAATGAAGTCTACAATAGGGTGACGGAATTTGTCCCTTACATTGGCATTTTTGTTTAATTTTTCGAAGTTAAATATGGAAATAAATATTGAAAACGTCTAGGTACAAAAATACTTTGTTATAGGTTTGATTTTTTTGAAATCAATTCTTTTTTCTCTCTCCGTACTTTCTGAGGTGCGGTTCAGCTAAAGATGCGCGACCGTTAGCAGCGTCTGCGCATGTGGGGGTCCCCACACGGTGCAGCATGAGCAGGACAGTTTCAGATGCTATCGTTATTATTCTAGCGACTGTGGCTCAAGTATAACAGCATTTTTTGTAAGGCTTTATACACACCGCCTCTAAGACTATCCTGAGTTATGGCGCAACCATATTATTTTTCGGATATTCGGATATGTAAGTTTTCAAATTAATTTTAATTTATCATCACCCTGTATTTCCAGAGGGTTAGGCAGACGTATAGTACACACACATTTCACCAGGTATATTTAAGTCCCATGGAGTAGGGGGCAAAAAAATATACTTAATAAATAATTACGTAACAAAACAGTGTATCTCCACTCGAATTTTCCACGTTAAGAATTTGTGGTTATGTTATGAATTAACGAACTAACATAGAATATTAGAATACACTTCCACAAAGGATTAAATACAAAAGGGAAATAATGCAATTGGCATATTAATTATGTACTTAGGTAAACGAACTACGCCTTTGGTGAATACAAGACGTCACCCCCCTTACTTACTAACGATGATTAAATTAAACAGCTCTTATGTCAATTGTCATATCTATTCATTGTCATACCAATGACAAGGATAGTGGTATATTTAATCAGTAGTTAAAGTTAAGAGGCGTCTATTAGTAAGGTGGCACATCGTTAAGTAAACTATAGGTAACAAGTTGGGTGGTAAATCTTTTGTTTAGCAGCAATGCGTTCGTAGGGTTTCAATTCAAACTTATCATAAGAATTCGTCTGAAAGTTCTAATAGAAAGCTCTGAACTTGGTTTCAAATTAAACACCATGGAAATAGACAGAGAAATTGGATATCTAGACACTTTAGAAGAGAGAAAGTGTTAATAACAACATCTGATCGTACTTATCGGTTGCGAATGAGGTTTCTGTTTCTATTCGTGCGGTTAACTTCGTTCGTTCCCTCAATTGGTTCACTCAATTCTCTGTTCAAAGTTTACATTTATTGGGAAACTAAGAAATTTTATTCAGTTTAAGTTAAAGGCTATCGAAGTAAAGAATAACAATCCAACTTAGAGTTATTTTTACTTGAATCTATTATTTTTATTGAAAATACTTGTCGTTTTAACTTTTCGTAGAGAAAATGGACAGACTCTGTCTCTATAATTGAAAAATCGTTTCAGGTTTGCCTAACACTACTTACATATTTTTAGTACTTATAGGTATACATTTTGCTGTGATAATGAATATTTTTCCATAGGAACCCATTATGCGATTCGTGAAAAAACTATACCTTCCCTACATTGTTTTCCGATTAGCTGATTACTTTTTCATGAATAGGACATAGTTTGTTTTCGCGTGTGTCATACCTACTTATCAATGCATAATCGATCTATAATGATCCCACTGCTGGGACACAGGCCTCCTCTGTGAGAGGGAGTGGGCCGTAGTCCACCACGCGGGCCCAGTGCGGGTTGGTGGACGTCACATGCCTTAGAATTTTGGTTCTAGGACATGCCGGTTTCCTCACGATGTTTTCCTTCACCGTTAAAGCAAGTGATAATTAGTATCTAATACGCACATGACTTCAAAAAGTCAGCGGTGCGTGCCTCGGGATCGAACTCGAACCATTCGCCGTGGGAGGCACATGGTTAAACCACTAGGCTATCACTGCAAACTTATCAATGGTAGGTACAAATTACAAAAGGAGGAATTAAATTAACAGTTTGTATTTGATTCGCTGTAGTTTCTTATATAAAGCAGATTCAAAGAATAAATATACGGTTATAATGAATCAAGCTCAGGTCAAAAACATTTGATGTACAAAAAAAAAAAACAGTTCATTGGGCGAACATCAAAGTTGTGATGACGTGAGTTTTAACAATTATCAGGAAACAACTTAATATAAACGAATAAATGTCAGATGTTATCGTTTTATTGATAGTGTGCCGTTATGCTATGTCCTTACGCCTAGATCAAAGCGAGGTCGGCAGAAAGATCAATAATTGAAGAATCTACCTGCCTATTTTAGGTATTATAATTTAGAAATAGATAAAATAGATTTTTGACTCCTTTTTACTGCTAGGTCTTGAGTTCCAAACCTGGGGAAGATTAACCTTTTGGGGGCTATTCTGCGCGGGTAATAATGCTTGTAATATAGGTAACAAATTTTGTTATCGTTAGTAATTAAAAACTAAACCTAACTTTAGAGAACTTGCGAATGCAAAACAATACCATACTTCACACTGAATATCATGAATTCACTTTTTGTGTAATTTATTGTGATTAATAAAGACTATGAAGGTAGCTAGTTTATTTTAAAGAGTGCGTTAAAATAAATTTCCCGAATACCTAGGTCATCAAGATTGAAAAGGTTACGAAGAACCGCTGATAATGCTGCATTTGCCGATTACTTAGTGATTCCATCCAAGTTCTCGTCTGCTCCGTGTAATGACTCGTCGGTATTTATCGTCGCTCTGCAGTGAAAACCTCGTAATGGCAATAAACGTAAACGTAAACGTCTGGTAAAATAACCTCCTTTTTTAAGTCGGTTAAAAACATGTATGAAGTGTAAAAATGTAAGTTCTTCTGTTTTCTAATAAGTATTTCAATATTATTTAATGAATTATTAATATATGTGTTTTTTATGAGCATTAAGGGATCTTGATCTACGCAACAAATAAATAAGAAGAAAAATGAATTTGTGCTTTACGAGGTTTTCACTGCAAGGCGACGTTATGTACACTCGACGTCATTGACGGTCGACCACTTTTACTAAGAAAATAAGGGTGAAAAGTGGTCGACCGTCAATGACGTCGAGTGTACCTAAGCATGGCAAGCCCACTAACACTTCAGACTGCTAATATTATATTACAAGCTGTATCCGTGACCCTGGTTTCTCAAAAATAATTTCAACGCGCAAATTACGGATCCTTCCAAAAAAACTTCCAACACAGGCCGCTCCAACTCCATTCTGTTTATTTAAAACTTCTTGCTGAGCCGTAAAGACGTAATTTAAGTTATAATTACATTTCGAAAACAAATATTTTGTATCAAAATACTTTTGCCAACTGTTTGTAATACTGTGACCAATTTGAAAAGGTCTTACAGTCTTAGGTACAGGGAAATACTTTCGTGACGTCACCCTACCTTCCGTAAGACTTGCTTTTGTCGCTGTCTGCTGTCAGCCTTAATCTTTTCCATTTTCTACACTCAAAAGGATCCATTTTGAAAACTTATTTAACTTTTTCTTCTTCGATGTGAGCCAGTCAATTTTAGGATTGTATTTATTGAATTTCGATTATGTTCAAAAGTAATAACTTGCTCGAATTTTTATAACAATTTGTATAGTTAGGTAAATTAGGAATTCGTACCATTTTGTAAGCTTTTTTAGCTTTGTCATGTCCGTGTGTCCGTCTGTCGCATCTTCGTAAAATTTACATGTCAACCGAATTGTATGAAACTTCGCAAGTAGATAGGTAGATGTTTTCTGTTAAGAAAGCTTCGTCGGTATTAATCACAGATCAGTAAGATACTTCTAGTCAATTTATTAACTTATTATAGTTATAAATTATTAAGATAATATTATAATGTTTACATTTGACCTTGCGCTCACATGATCACAAAATAAGATACGTTCCACTCTACGTAAAAGCTTTCATGAAGCTTATCAGTTTTACTGAGAAAGCGATTGTTTTACACCTTATTAAGATTATTAATAAGATAACACGCTGTATTCAAACACCTCTGTTTAAGGTAAACGTCTCTATTATCAGCTTTGTGTGCTCGTTCAATAGGACTCTGAGTTATGATGCCAGTTCTTGTGCCGTTTACCCTCATTTGTTTTGGTTGTATTAATTTTGCTTGTAATTAATTTTGCCAAGTATTGTTGTGTTTTGTTTATGCTTGTGGAACAGGCTGGTCAGATTGTCAGCCGCCAGTTTCTGAGGGCCTAGCACGAATCATTTTGACGTAGATATGTATTTAAATTGATATAGGTCGACCAGAATGTGATGGCAAAAGTAGATATTTAAATTTTTAAAGTTGCTAGCAACACTGGGGTGAATGGATGAAAGAGTTTTAGCTTGCACTAGCAATTTTTTGAATTTTACACAAAATGAAGTAGGTTATGTTCATTTGAAAATTAACTAGTATGCATTGCCGTGCCAAAATAATTATTTAATTTTATTTTTCTTATGCCATGAGTTTCTAGTTTACCTTTTGCTATATACATGTACCTATATGTAGAAAAGTGCGTAAATTGTATTAAATTAAACCAAAATGTAATAGGATTGCTGTATTTTAGAATATATATATATACTATAGAACATACACGCTATATTATAGAATAATTTTGACGTATGGTATCGTAAACTTAGGTGAATTTAGAAAAAATCACTTAAGTTTACAAATACCATACGTCAAAATTATTCGTGCCAGGCCCACTGAAAGCTGTTTAATTTAATCAGTTATTACATGTCAAGTAACATGATTGGTCGATGTTATTTTGGTCAACCAATTATAACAGCTGACATAAATTTGACAGCAGATTTACTAATCAGAGGCTTGATCAAGTTTTCAGACACTTATAATACCCCCATCTTGAGTAATTTAGCACAATGACTGATACTAACATTTGACTGAACTGAGATTAGATTTTGAATGAAAATGCTATTCTGCTCAATTTGCTAATCAGTTTTGTCGTATATTTAAGCACAAGAATATATTTTTTTGTTATTTATGTGCCAGTTCAGTTTGTTAGCTGAATGTCTGCTTTGGTCTTGATCAACTTTTTCTCAATTTGCGATTTCATTTGTCGTTTGTTAGATAAATCTATACTATTATAAAATTGTAAAAAAGCCGTGTCTGTACATTGAAGATATTCCAGAAAAAATGGCATTGTAATGTTTTGACGTGACTTCTCTGTCAACTTCATAATTTTTGACAGCTGCAAAAACGTAACATTTTACGTTTGTACGCAGAAACTACTTTACATGACGCAGTATTTTATTTATTTTTCGTTGTATTTTCATAACAGTCTGTAGACTTCCAATGTTCAATGAATTCGCTTCATCCCCCGCAGACGCACAAAGCGACCCTGATAATGACATAATTACTACTCGGCAGGTGGGTCCAGTAGGGTGTCGGTAGGTCCATCCGCCTGTTTAATGAATTATGATCCCTCTATACTCTATATTCTATTAGGTTGTGGTGGTCTATAAGGGTTGTAATAATAGATCCTTTATGGTGATTCACGAAGAAATCTAGTGATGTTTCATCCTGTGAAGTTTCATCTATAAAGTGCCAATAGTTTTTAGAGCAAAATGGTTGTGACATACTACGGACTGACGGACTGATATCGGATAGGACTAAGGGCCTAGTTCACCGACAAGATAACAGTCCGTTAAATTGAAAACTGCTGTTTATCACATCTTTTTCCATACAAAACGTCATGTTAAACGGTCGTTTACAATTTATCGGACTGTTATCTTGTCGGTGAACTTAGCCCTAAAAGGGTTCCGTTTTTACCATTTGAACGACGGAACAACGTATTTTTTTTTAGATATTCCTACTTAATTTTATATTGTTGATTATACTAAGCAATATAAAATTATACGAAGGAAACTATCCTTCGTCCTTTTGTTACGTTGAATTATGTTCAGCTATTAAAATAAGACAGTGAGTTACAAACTTTACAATCATTGATGTATCCATCCAACTTTTCGCTCCAAGTTTCAAACAAGAACCCTTTCCAAGATGGCTAAATAGAAAATACATTGCGGAGTCAGAAAAACAATAAAACAGTGGAACCGAGCCCATAAATTGACTTTCGCGATAAACTATCTTACGATATCCACAACATGATACCCTGAGTCACATATAACGAATTCCTACGCCACGAGCATACAGAATGTACCGCCCACTACTAATCGCTGAATATCGATACTGCTAACACTGGGCACACATTTGCGATTGCGCGACGCTTAGTTTAGTGCGATTCGGTCGCAAGTTGTGGCAATTCTATAGAATTATTCAGGATACGAGATGCGAAGAACAGTATTATTAATGCCAGACAGCGTTTATTGTACGCCCGATAGTGTGAATGCGTTAAGCGTGCACTAATATCGCTACAAAATTTTCCTCCAATTCATTCGCTTTAAAGCTCTGTTACACTCTCAATAGTAAATAAGATGAATTATTTACCGTCCTGAAAATAATTTATTAAACTTTAATTCTGTAGTTTTAATATCGAAAAAATTATTAAAAAATAAATATTTTAGTCCGAAAAACCCGTTCTGTTAATTATGTTGTTTGGAACCCCGTTAACGCGATAACTTTTGAGAAACACTATTAATTAACACGATATTTTTAATAAGTACCTCCATTTTTTTAATGGGTAGAATCCTATTGAAATTCACTGTCAATAGTTTTGCTGTTTAGTCATAATTATTTTATTTATTACTCTTGCAATATATTTCATATCAAATATTTCATGAGCCTTAAGAGGTGTTTTGGATTTTTCAAGACTTTTTTTAGCTTAAAAGTATCTATGGTGCATTTTTCTATAGGCACAGAATTGAACCAATATTTCAATGGAAAATGTAACACAAAACAAAAAACCTAAAGGTTGAACCGTACTTAGTTTTTGGCCAATGTTAATTCGCGGCTTCACAAGATATTTTACACCAATACTGATTTCAATCTCGACTACAAAAAAATCGCGCGACTAAGTCGCAGTTGCACCGACACCCTTAACTACTATTTCATTATTCTGTCCGCGCGTCATACAATTATTTCGCATAATAATTCTGGGATTATTTTGGGTGTTTTGAACCTAGTAACCTAGCGTTAGTGTATGCGATGCACGTACGACCTTAGTCGACTTCCTTCAAGGATTAAGGCCTTAATATGTAGATGTATGAGGTGTTATACTGTCAAGTTTTGGAGTATGAATTTGAATATGAATAAGCCGTTTCACGGGTTACGGTTTGTGGCTAAGAATAGGTAACATAAGCCACCCTGTCTGCTAAGTTAGAAGTGTGTTAGTTTTGAAATTACTTGGATTAAATAAACGATTAATTTCTACATCTTCATAAGAAAGATTTCTTGGAACATGGTTACAATTTTTCTATATACCTACCTTCATAAATATTATATTCTCTAAGTACTAGTTTTTGCTAAAATCGGTAATTTATTATTAGGCATCGTTTAATATCAGTTTTTACTTAAATTTTGTCATTTATTTTGAAATCACAGAGAGATACCTACTTCAATTTTATTTATTAGTATAGATACATTAATAATTCTGCATAAAAAAATACATGATTTATATCCACAGATTTCGTAAACTGACTGACACTTCGTAACAGAATTAACAGTAATCACAGTCACTTCTTGTGTTCTTAAATCTGTGTGCCAATCACTTATCAACGCCTCTTAATTTAACCACTGAGTAAATAAACAACTTTTCTTGTCATTTTTATGATAATTAATAGAGATGACAATTGACATAAGACTTGAGCTGTTTAATTTAATCATAAACGATGATTAAATTAAACAGCTCAAGTCTTATGTCAATTGTCATCTATCACCTAAGGGTATTTAGGGCCGTACCACAAAAAAGATAAACACGCGTTCAACACGAATGCTACCAAAAATAATAGGCACTTGTTTTAGCACTAACTTGTCTGAAACGAGTTTATAAGTTTATAAGTTTATAAGTGATTGGCACACAGATTTAAGAACACAAGAAGTGACCTTCTTGTGTTCTTAAATCTGTGTGCCAATCACTTATAAACGCCTCTTAATTTAACCACTGAGTAAATAAACAACTTTTCTTGTCATTTTTATGATAATTAATAGAGATGACAATTGACATAAGACTTGAGCTGTTTAATTTAATCATAAACGATGATTAAATTAAACAGCTCAAGTCTTATGTCAATTGTCATCTATCACCTAAGGGTATTTAGGGCCGTACCACAAAAAAGATAAACACGCGTTCAACACGAATGCTACCAAAAATAATAGGCACTTGTTTTAGCACTAACTTGTCTGAAACAAGTGTGTATTATTTTTGGTAGCATTCGCGTTTAACGCGTGTTTATTTTTTTTGTGGTAAGGGTGTTAGTGTTTCTTTACCTAAGCAGGCATTAAAAGCCCGTGTTCTAACCAAAACATAAAGACTACCATTGAACTGCGATCACCAATTTACCTGTCGTAAATTGAAGTGTTTAATACCTCTGAAAGATCGTTCGTTTTCGTAATCTATCGGTTAGGTCCAGTCCCTAGGGAGGTTGTCGGTGGGTATGTACCCGTAGTTATTTATCGTGTTAGTTTGTATTTATTAACAGGTTAAAGTCCAATTTGTATGATGATTCAGTTTGTCAAAATCAAAGCCAATACATTTATTTAAATTAGTCCAATTACAAGTATTTAACTCACACACGTCGGGTGTGAGTAAAGACAGCAATAACCTGTGAGTGAGTGAGTGAGAGGGAATGATTAGTGCCGCCATTTTAGATTCGATTCTTTATTGGCGCGGGTTATACTTTTGAGCTGTCAAGGAGTCTGTCAGTTAGAGAGATGAAGCTAGATGCTCGTTCTAACGCGTAGAGTCCTATGGAGAAGAACGATCAAGAAACTCCATGTTTACTCTTTTAAATCAAATCATTACGATATCATGGTCACATTGTTTTTATGCTGGAAATAAAAAAAATGTGAGAAAATGTAAAAAAACAGAGACATTTTCGACTTTGTACCTATCTATGGTGGACAACGCATCTGCGATGCCTCTAGTACCTATTGCAGATGTCCATAGGCAATGGTGATCACTTACCATCAGGTGGGCTGCCTGCTTGTTTACCACTCAAAGAGACAGTGCGAATTTTGTGAGTTTGTGTATATGTGGAGAGTAAGCTCCGGAACTACTGATCCGATTCTGAAATTTCTTTCAAATTAGAAAGGTACATTATCCCTGAGTGCTATAAACTTATTAGACTATTTTTATATCGAGAAAATGCATAGTTCCTGTGGGTCACGTGGACGAAATTGCGGGCGAACTGCTAAAGTGCAAAGAAATTCTCGTCTGTGTCAAATGTCCACGACTTCTTTCGTCTTTTGACGTGTCGGACTTGAACCTTTCCCCTTATTATAAGTTGAAGCTGTTGGTATATTTTAGTATACTAATATACAGGGTGGCAGGTTAGACAGTGGAAATATTTTAAGGGATCATTATACTCATCATTTTGAACAACTTTTACTATGGGACCAACCACGAAATCGCGAAAAAAAAATCTGCTGTTCCATACATTTATGTTCACATAACTCAACAAAATGTATGGAACAGCTGATTTTTTTTCCTTTTCCTTATTTTTTTTTTGTCCCATAGCAAAAGTTGTTCATAACGATGAGTACATTGACGCCTTAAAATATTTCCACTGTCTAACCTGCCACCCTGTATACAAAGGCGAATTGTACTATTTACTCATATGTGGCAGGTTGATGTTGAGGCTCAAAGTAATAGCTTAAGGAAAACGCGTCCGAAACTGTTTGTAGTCATGTATTTAAACCGCTTACAACTGTGCCTACATCATTATATTAGAGCCTATTCGATGATTATACTTAGGTATAATTATGTTCGTACAAGCACGTGAGCCGCCAGTATTATTGGCACTTTGTTTGCTGAATACAGGCAATTCAGAGCTTTATAGTCTTGGTTTCAAGAGACCATTTGCTTTAATTTACGGTTGGATTGATCGGGCTTTCAAGTGATATTAAAACTAGTTGCATCGTTGGTTTTGCTCTTTTAATGTAGCTTTAAGCTCGGCTTTAGCATAAGCTGGGGCTTATACGTATTTATGTAATGCGGGATACAAACCCTGCAAATAGGAAAAGTCTATAGTTACTTTGGAGTTACGGGATATTGTTCCAACTTAAGAATAGAACCTTCGCTTTAGGGTAACGATCAATACATTTGTTGTGATTCCTCTTTGATGTTTAACTTGAATAACTAGGTAATTATATAAATAACAGCTTTTGTCGCGGCTTCGCTCGCCCACAAAAGGTATCCTATATCCTTTTCTGTACCCCGGACAACGTATATGCAAAATTTCATGAGGATCGGTTCAGTGGTTTAGGTATGAAAAGGTAACAAACAAACAGACAGATAGAATTACTTACGCATTTGGGTATAACTTAGCCAGATTTTTGAGAAATAGTATGGGCTATTTAACATCACGCTACGACCATTAAGAGCCGAGCAACGGGGTTGAAACCGCGGGGAACAGTTAATAATAACTTATTGAAAGAAATACATTATCACGAAATTCACAATTTTTATAGTCCGCGCGATTTAATTTGGCCGGGCTGAAGTTGGTTCACCGACACATTCGTGCATGTACAGTCGCTAAGAAAACATTTAAAAATAGACAATAAACTTTGTTGTAAACAAAAATAGACTTTTTCAGTTATTTCTTGATTTATGTAGTACCTAAGCAGTAGCGTACCCAGACGGCAAGCCCGATGCAATTTTTTTTCGTTTAAAGAGTATTTATGTTATTTTTTCATGACATAAAGTGATTTTTCATGTATGTATTGCATTAATTACGACATTAACTCACTTAAATTCATGAAAAATGAACATAAATACACTGTAAAACCAAAAAAAATGCATTGGGCTTGCCTTCTAGGCACGCTACTGGTAGTAAGGGATAATTAGCAGGCACTCGCGACTAACTTCTGCCCGGCCATGTAAGATCGTGAGAACTGTACAATAAATAAGATATCTTCAAGTTATTAATTTCCTTCACCGACAGTGTAACCGCAGCTGTCATTGCGTATTTGATTACACGATTGTTGATTGCGAGGGGGTCGGTAGGCGGCGGCTCGATACTGATAAGGTCACGTCAAGGGGTAGGGGTTCACAGAGTACCTACTGCGGGTATTTTACAGTAAGGTTCTTGTATCCGATACTGTTTGTTGGGTTTCTGTCTGGTAACGTAATTTAATTTAAATCATTACATCAAGTCGAGTAACTTTGAATTTCCGTGTAACTTTGAATAAAATTGGTTTGATTCCTCTTTTTTTTTCTCAAAATACTTACGGTCAAATAGTTAAATAACTGCGTAAAACGGAAATGCCAAATATTCTAGGTGTCAATTAATGTGATATAAAAATGACTGCTTTCAGAAAAGTTTTAAAAGATTGCTATCTTTCAAAACTTTACTTTACTTAACGTGTTCTTTTTATTCAAAATCCCAATTAATTGGGTAACATTGAACATTAACACTCATCGTCAATAAAACCTTATTCGACTAATAATGTTTTTAATAATACCTTTCCGTAAAAATCTGAAAAAAGAGTTCAAAGTTACCCTACTTGACTGTACAAATTTTTAATAGGTACCTACCTAATTATTGTGAAATAATTTCCGTCTTTTTTTTTTAATTTACCTGGTAAGTACTAACTTAGGCTTAAGAGGCTTTTTAGTTTTTACCGTAGGTACCACATAAGTCATTTTCCTGTCTGTTAAAAAAATACCACCCTGTATTTATAGACTCATTGACTAATGGCCGTTCCCAATAACTGATCTATCGGCAGGAAAATGACTTACGTGGTACCTACGGTAAAAAGCCTTTTACGGCTCAAATACACCAAATCAGTCATCGGCCGAACTTTGCTCCTACGACGACGGCCGAACTCGGACGATTGAATCAAACACTTGCAAATTATAGAGAGAGTTATTAGAGAGAGAGTGATAATAATTCTCAATATCTATAATTACGTTCAATCAATTTCTTATTCATACCAATATTGACTAAAAGTCGTCCGTCGTCCATATTGCTCCAGAAATGTCGCACGTTGACATTTCAATGACTTTTCCTTTTTCAAATAATTTTGTGTAGAAACATGTGGACGGTTTCCTTACAGTTCGGCCGCTGAGAGAATAAGTATTTACCACTAAATACTGTAGATTGATATTAAAATAAGAATTTTACACAAATTAGCATCTATCAATAATAGTGCACATAAACAATGAAAATATTTTCAATCGTAAAATATTTTCTACTTCAAAGTTTCGTCCATACAATCACGAACTTTCACAAGCATTCTCTCAGCGGCCGGACTGTACGTATTTTTTTTAGGTTTCACGTAATGAATATGGCGCATTAACAGATTTCCCTAAAGTCTGTCGAAGGGTTTATTTAAAGCTATGCGGTACAACACAAATTGCGACGTAGTTAATTGACATGTGTCATAGCAAGTTTGATACGTTATAGGGTAATCTAAATTAATATGTGACGTTGTAGCGTCGAGTGGAGTAGACGTGTGAATACCAATAATGGAACTATTAAGTTTTAATTTTATTACATTAGTTTCTATATCCTTATAACTGTTGTAGTTGTAGGCATTGAGTTGGAGTCTTCTACTATTAGGCTCGTATTACAGAACGATGCTCGAGCACAGATCTCTGCTTGAGCATAGATGTCAACCAATCAAATGGCTTTAAATGTATGCTCAAGCACCCGTGTATTTTTTTTTTAATCTCGTATTAACTAAATTCATTAAATTAGATAAAACTTACACCACCTCAATAGTCTAATTTGCTTTCAATACCTCAAACACAATATACAGCAAATTACAGTTCATACACACGACCTGATTTCTTACTAACATAAAAAAATTATATCATGCCGTCTGTAAGTCCAGTTAAATAATAAAAACTGCGATGTCGGCGCATGATTGGATGAATATAATTATTTATTGATGTCGTAAAGTGATCAATACAAAGTTAAACGTACATAATTAACGGTCGACTAATTCTTTAAAATGATTGGCGTTCGGAGTGTTTTGTTCCGAGGAACAACTGGTTTTGTACCGTGGATCTATTTAGGAGCAGTTTCGTGTAGTGTGTTATTTTTAGTAGACTGAGGTGAATCGATTTATTGTTTTTTAATACATGTGAGTCATAGGCGAATTTAAAATTAAAATTTTAAACCGTTTTTTTTTTGCTAAAACCCTGGGGTTTCAAGTTTTATTCAATTAAAAAGTAGTGAAAAAAAAAATACTTACCTTAAATACTAAAACCCGACTACGACAAAAATCGAACTGAAAACCATGAAAAAAGAAAATATTCCTGTCTTATAGCCTAACATTCTTCTCTACCCCTTAATGAACCTAAGACGTTTCTATCGCGTTTGACAATCGCAATTATTTCTGAATTATTTCGAACAATTACGTTCTTCTTCCTCGGTGCTCATATGGTAGTAGGGTGCTAGCTCATAATAATATGTACTACCTAGTAGGTAGTAAACAGTCACATAGTCAATACATAACACACGGATTTGAATTTCTGGCTAATACCCACCACAAACCGCAACGCTGGGATGGGTTTTAATAATTGATTGAGTTTAATTTATTGAATTGGTATAGACGAAATTGGAGACCATGAAATTAATATGAGTTACGTATTTGAATGACTAATGTTAGCTTTTAAAATATGTATGTTAATTGTGTTTAAAACATTGGTATAATGAACTTAGTCTTAGGTCGAATAAATAATGCGCTTTACAAAGACTGCAAGTCGATGTTAGAATACATGGTGTAGCCACAATACAGATGCTATTTTTTTTTATATTATAACCTGTCAGCATAAAGGTTATTATATAAAAAAAATAGCATACTTCTACAACACCATTATCCTATATGTCTAGACAAGCAGTTCCGAACATTACTTTCCGAACATGAAGATTCCGAACATGTCACACTCAAGTGTTGTGCGTGCACAACACGAGTCTCACATTTACTTTGACGTTTGATGCGATGAGCTACAGACAAGTACCCGCGTGTGTGGCATGATTTTTGTTGGAACTGCTTGTCTAGGGACATATAGGTCAATGTACAACACATTGTTTGTTAGTTCTGGCTTTCAAATTTTTTACGCGTTCGAAAGTAAGCAACAAACTTCAAAGAGGGCTAATAAACTCATCATTAAAATCAACTTTGATTGTGGGGCAAACCCTGAAATAGCGAAAAAAAAATCAACTCTTTCATACTTTGTGTCCATATGAATAACAATGTATGGAACAGCTGATTTTTATTCGCGATTTCAGGGTTGGTCCCTTAGTAAAAGTTGTTCATATGGAGGAGTATAATGGCCCTTATTCTGTAACACGTTGTGTTAACCATATTAAATTGCCTCTTATTGGAAATTAATTGCTCAGTATTCCTGAACCAAGACAGATCAATTACCTACCTCTTACTAGGAAACGAATTAATTTAACAAAAGCAAGAAGAACTCTCAGTCGTAAGCATTAATTATGCAACTTCATGAGCTCGCAAATAAAACGCTAGCACGAAACCTACTTTATTGAACAGACAGAATAGCTAACTACTTTCGTTTGTGGGCGAACAGCGACACCCAGTATAACCTGACCCGCAGCGAAATTTGAAACCGAATTCAAACGTACTGAATTTGCTACATTTTTGACAGTTGCCCTCAGATCATAGAAACAAGGAGATGTGCCAAGGCGCTATCGAGCTTGATGCCTGATCTTGAGCAAATTGCTTATATTAAAAACGTACGCGCTGGCGACGAACCGAACACGATCGATGGTATAAATACAGTGTTTTAGTTCAGTGCTATTGTTGAGTGACGATTAACAGTGTTAGATTGAGGGTGTGCGGAATGTTCAATGCGTGGGAGATCTTTTTATTCACAAGGAGCGCTTAATATTATGCACGTAATTGTGTCGAAAAATGTACTAAAAGTGGCGATTTCGGTATTTGACTGATTTTGGGAAATGGTTTATATTAATCTTCATTATATTATAAGCACACTACATTGATATTTCAGGGAGATCTACTGTATTTATCAATAAAAATCAGTGATAAAGTATACATTTCCAAAACCGCTCCAAAAACGCTGTTTCTGCGGAAGTGACGTAACACGCTAGTAAACGAGCTTTGTCAACAAGACAGACGGTGCAGCTGAAATTAATTTCATCAATAAATCATTTTTATTGGCTATAATGGCGTATATAAATGGTGTGTAGTTCCACAATGTACAAATACGTCTTTAAGCAGTCCATCATAATTCATGACACAAAAGAATTTATAGGTAATGTTTCTAAGTTTTTATCAACATAACCTAAAATGAGATTTCACAAAACTTCTGAATGATTATACAAAAGATTTGTAAATAAATATGTGGCAGGTAGGTACTTACACTGCTGTTTTTACATTTTTAAGTTCCGCAGCATAATAATCAGCGTTAGGTATTCTTAAAGAAAAGTGCAACCATAAATGCGTCTATCTTAGGTAGGTTGTATCAGCTTGCACAAAATTTGACTCCATTTTGAGATTCGATATGAATATTTATGCCACTAGATAGAAGATTTCTATGAAAACAGTTTCAGAAATAGCTCTAAGATCAAATATAGCACCCAGAAAACATAAAACGCAAACTACAATCTGTCAAAGCCGTGCTTACTCCAGTGTTGCCAAGCTAGATTTTCATTTTACCCCAATGCCTGATTAATTTTACTCTAAAATCATAACTATTTATACAAAAATAACTGGCTAAAGTTTTGGTTTTAGATATACAATAAAACAAGTTCTTTCTTAATCAATGGTCATGTTTCACAATAAAAATATGCTGAATTTGTTTAACTCAAATTCAATTCAAATACTTAGGTACCTACATGTATTGCTTACCAAAAAGCCCATAAACTATAGTAATCATAACAACAATACGAAATCTAACCTTAAAATTTTGGAAGTGACTCCGCGACCGCCGCCGTGACCTGAATTTGCAGCCGGAACTGGTTGCTAAATTGGCAGCCGGCGCTGACTTTTGAAAAAATAGCGGGAAAGGGAGTTGGCAATTTGTCATAATTAAAAAAACATTTAATGTTTCATTTGAGTAACATACCTAATTAGGGTCCAAGAGCGAGCGAAGCGAGCTCGGGAACTTGGACACCCCGACACGGACGGGTTAGGTTCGAAGGGGTCGACGGGGGCTTCAGTGAGCGAGCGAACGAAGCCCCCGTCAACCCCTTCGTGTTATGTTACTTTTAACCTTGCAGATAGAAATAGGAGCTCCGCGTACCGGGGCTCCGTCGACCACCTCCATCCCCCTTGTAAGTCCAAAAAAGTTGTATTTTGTTTTACATTAACACTGTTATTTAAAAGTCAGTCTAAGGTATTTAATTCAACTTAAAACACGGCAACATTAATCTGCTGCTACAGTAGTTTGCAATTATTTTCGTCTGGTATCACTGCTACTTCAAGGCTACTCCGGTTCCTAACGGCATTATTTTTGGGAGCCTAGTCGGCGCCGGCTGCGGAGGCGCTCCCTAAAATTTTACCCTCAAATTTACCCTAAAGAATTCTTTACCCTAAAAATAAGTTGGCAACACTGGTTTACTAGCGTGTGACGTCAACAGAGTGCGACAGGCCGTTCTTGTGACAGCTACAATAACAAAAAATATTGCATTTTATTTTCGTGTAATTTGCAAAAAATATACATATTTTAGTTAAAAATCAAGTGAAATAAGTTTATTTACGCTATGAACTGATAGGATGACCACAATCTGTAGCATATTTTCAATGTTGTCAAGAACCGAGTTTCTATGATCTGAGCAGTTGCCTTTTCAAACAGCGCGCGCATTAAATGTCGACATATACTGGTCTCACTGTATTACTCATTATTAATGCAAATTATATTTAAAATTTACTATAACGTTTAAAATAGAATTTTCTACTACTCGTATTAGGTATTTATTAGTTCGGAAGGTATATTAGTTTTTGTGTTGACCCTATATGGTGGCCGTACCATCAATTTGGTTTTGTCCTTTTTACCCGACTGCGACGAAGCCCAAAAGGAGGGTATAGTGTTTCACCTGTATGTTAGTATGTATGTATGTGGGTATGTATTTCCGTTTCTGTGTTCTAATATATGTCATTGACAAAAACTAAAAAGTGAAAAATTAAAATAGAAAATTAAAAATTTTATAAAAACCCGACTGCGGTCTGCGCTACGTCTTATCTGTTGTTATAGACCCACCAAAAAGAAAAGGAATACAAGATATTGCAGTCGGGACCCCGTGTTTCCGGGTAATAGTCATATAATGGGTCCCGACTGCAATATCTTGTATTCCTTTTCTTTTTGGTGGGTCTATAACAACATAAGACGTAGGGCAGACCGCAGTCGGGTTTTTATAAAATTTTTAATTTTCTATTTTTATTATGTGACCGAGTTTAATGAAAATGTCGATTTATGGTAATAATCTGATTATGTCAAAATTAATAAAAAAGTAAAAATATAAAATAAAGAGCAATAAAAATATTCTTCTGTCCATTTTAAATATTCTATTCTACTGAACTTCATATCAAACGGCCAATTTTCTTTACAATATCAGCCAAAACTTTGTTCTTTGTCCGTTGCCCATTTTCTACTTGTAAATTCGCAATTTCAACTTTGAATTTCGAACCTTTTACTTTTTTATCTGGGTCATTGGTCAATTTTATTGGATAACATAGAGATGTCCTTGCCTGACCTCTAGTTCCGACCTTGGGGGTCAGAATCCCTTAACTTTTCATTTCTCCTTCATTGCGGATCCCTTTCTGACATATGACCTTGTGATGTGTGAATTATGATTACTTCCCGGCGTGTAAAATGCGAAGGGGAAATATGAGAGGTTAATGTATGAATAGTCTAAGGAGGTTGTCGTACATATTATAAATGCGAAAGTTTGGATGGAGGGATGGATGTTTGTTACTCAGTCACGCCAGAACGGCTGAACGGATCTGGATGATAGATACAGGCACAGAGATAGATGGTATAGCACATAGGCTATAATAGTATCATCATAAGTAATATCGCTAAGCTTTTGTTCTACCCGTCGAACTCCAAATAGGTATGATGCGTTAGTCAAAAGGTGCTTACGAACGATCCAGTTGTTGATGCCTCTGTAAAGGGGCAAGTCTCAATAGATTGGCACGTGAATAAGTAAGTTGAGCTATATTGGTATGGTACTAATTTGTTGAGACTCGCCTGGTTTGGCTCTACAGATCGGGCGTCAAATTGGTTGTTCGAAGACACCAAAATGTGTATTTGTTTACATATAACTCAATCGTAGTACCTACGCAAATCTGACCACACACGATCAAGATTACTGTCCATTTTCCATAAGATTCCAGTCTTGATCCAATTTGGAGTTCGTCCATATAAGTACTCCATGTCATGAAAATTGACATTCAGGCAAGTGACTTTATTAAGCCTTCAACTCCCTTCCTTATAGACGATGATTAAATTAAACAGCTCTTATGTCAATTGCCATCTCTATGCTTGTCATACAAATTACAAATTACGAGGATAGTTGTATATTTAATTAGTGGTTAAAGTTAAGAGGCGACTTTAAGTAAGGGGGCAAATCTCATGAAATTAAATTTGGATGTGACATCCATCCATTTTTATTTAATTCAAACCTTTAAACGATTGTTAATGTAGGTAATTGAAAATATGACAATTCAGCTTTTGATGACCCTATTCGCAATGTAGAGCGCTTGACTTTCTGCCTTACAAGTAGCGCTTTGATCCGAGTCCAATTGACATACGAATAACGTTTGTGAGGCAAAGGAAATCATTAAAAAAAACCATTAACCTGTGCAAGTATAGCAGAAAGGTAAAGAAGGGTCATTACCTCAGATCATAGAAACAATTCACGGCGCTATTGAACTTGACGTTTTGACATGATCATAATAATGATCATTTATAATAATATACAGAGGGGCTCGTGACTAAATGACAGCCGCGCTGATCGATAGATCTGCGAGGTTAAGCTGCGCTTGCCGCAGTCAGTCCTTGGATGGGAGGCACGTTAAACAGTCGGTCCCGGTTGTCATAGGAATATCTTTGACAGTCGTTACGGGTAGTCAGGAGCCCAAAAAGTCTGACAACTGGTCTAAAATTCTAATACCAGTATTCCCCAATAATTGGGTTGTGGAGGTCAGATGGCAGTCGCTCCATGTAAAATATTGATATTCAGCCGCAACCAGTTAGACTTGAAGCCGACCCCAATCGTGTTTGGGAAAAGGCTAGGCGGATGATGAAACAGTGTTTTAGTTTAGTGTGAGTGATGAATAACAGTGTTAGATTAGTTAAGGGTATGCGGCATTTTTTATGTGTAGGAGATTTCTAAAATCAAGGGAGCGTTTACAGTTGTGACGCATACCTACCTACTACTTTAAAAGTAGCGACAGCGGTTCCCGTACTCATTTTCTATGATAACTCGTACTTGAGGATATCCTTTACCGGCTACTATTATTTTAATACATGCATACGACCTGACAGTCTTTTTACTCTTTCATATAATAAAAACTTACCTAATGAATTTCTGCCACACGTGACTTTACTCAGCTTAGTTCTTGTTACTCAACTTTAATAAGGTCTATAAGTAGGTCAGAGTTTTATTTACGTATTGCTTTGTCACTGTCGCAGACCCGAGTCAATCCTGTTGACATCTGCATTCCCCGAAGACCATAACTCAATTGTTGCCTTGACGTTGACAACACATAAACTAGGTAGGCGCCTAGACTAGGTATGTATTCAAATGCATTGTAGCACTAAAGGTGCGATTAAAGGGGCTAGTTTTTTGACAATTTGAGTGAGTTGAGATCTATATCGTGCAACTCAGTAGAACATATACATGTATTTAATTTCATTGCAATATCGCCGGGTTATACTGTAAGATTGCGGCAATTGTTCTACTGAGTTCCACGATATAGATCTCAACTCACGGCTATATAATTGCAGCAAGAAATTGTCAAAAATCTAGCCCGTTTAACAGCACCTTAACATACTTACAAACTACAGACTATATAGAATAAAGCTTCTAAGGATGAGCTGTGTTGACAGCGGGGGACCTGCTTGTCCCCTAAGCTGTCGGCACAGCGAATCTGCATTTTAAAGGATCGGCAACGCGCACGTGGTAGGTACTTGATGTTGCAAGCATTTCATACGCCTATTTGCCACCATCGTCATATAAAAAAGCGATTATTGCGTGTTGTAAATGTCTTCCTTAATCATTAGCTTCTCTAATTCGCAATTTCCCGCACACAAACAAAGTTAAGTGAAAAGTTTACAAACTGTCACGCTAATAAATTAACGAGTTGACCTTTCTGTAATATAATCTATGGTGCGAAACCCACTTTAACGTCTGAGAAACTCGCAGATTCATCGGTATACAGATTTAATCTGCACGTTAGCAAAATGACTTGCAAAAAACGGTGCTTTAGAATGAAAAAAAACGTGTTAAAATCCCATACAGGCTGCTTTCAACGCATTGTTGGAGACTTCTTCATTAAATTCACACGAACTTTCTAGAATGTTTGGAATAAATTGTCATAATTCCACAATATTCTCGTGTGAACAGTATCAACTGACGGTTTCTCAGTAATTGTTGTATGCTATGAAACGTTCGTCAATTATGGTCGGCTCGCCATTTACTAGTCATGGACGTCATTGGACGTACTCGGCTGATTGATTGGTTGAACGGTAGTTTGGCGGACGGTTAATGACGGCTTCAGATCAATACTATTGCACACTACTAAACTAGCGGTGAACGTAATGAGGGGCTCATCGCTGAATGGCGAGTACATTGCACGGTTGATTGAGGGGTTCACCCACCTTGTCACCGCAACTATCTGTGTAATGAAATGATCCTTCTTCATCATCAATTAATTACTTAGTATCTACTGGCAATCTTTCATCACAGGCCACTTCAGCTTCCACAATTTGGAACGTCGCACGGATTTTTATTTTATTCATGTTTTTCATGGATTCCGAGGTCGTTCTTCATGGCGGATAAGCGGACACAAGTCATGGCACCGCTGTTGTCCTAGTCATTACAATCATTATATTATTCAAGTGTTGATACTAACAATAGTCAGAAATCATGGTAACTTGTGACTTATTTTATTCTTTGTAACCATTGTTTATAACAGTTTTATAAAAATCAAAGTAGCTATTACAATACACCATTTCCTGTCCTTAAGCGATTTTATTTTATCAAGTTGTTCCTGAAGGATTCCTCAGAGCTGGCCGACGGAGAGGGAACTCCTCCGGGAAATCTGTATTTAGTTTATCTCCGTTTATCATGGGCATCCGTTGTTTAATCATTAAACCCCTCTCGTGTCTTACAGAGCACGTCAAGTCGTGCCCGCGAATATTTATAACAGTTGTCACAAGCAGCCGCAAAGTCTGACAAATCTTAACACTGTTTTTGAAGGTCACTGTAAAGTTCGTGTTCCAATCGCATCTGGGTCACTAAGATGGAAACTAACTCCAAGAGACTAGCGCTAGTTTTTAGCGCAAACTAGGTTTTGTCTACAATTGGGTCCGCTTGGAATTTCCAACACAGTGAATCAGATTTTCCCTATTCAACACCCTGTTGCATCCTCTTAGAGTTCGATTTTCAAAAGATCTTTTGTGACTTAGGGTCGGTTGTTACAGTTTATTTCTGTTGTCGTCATGCGAATTTGAATTTACAGAGGATTTAGAAAAAATCCTTCGTACACTACATGCCAAATATCTTTCAAGTACGTCTCTATTTTCAGTGATTTTGTATATGCTCTATCTTTCAATCAAGTCGTGTTTTAACGTCGTAACATTATGAAAAGGTTCATACAAGCTTACATTTGAAACAAAAAGTCCAATAAGATAAATAAAAATGGCATCAATACCAATGCTCGGACGATCCACTTTAATGAACAAATGTTGGACAATTTCCCTTCAAACGACATCGATATTGACACAATAAACGTTCAGTCGCCGAACGTCATATAAGGTTAAGGTAAATAAATAAGAACGACTATTGCTGCAATCTCCTTTGAATGGAGGCAGTGTTTTGTTTCCACTGGCTGATGCAGTAACCACGGATAAACTACCCTACGCGTTTACAATTTGCTAGAAGTAACTAACAATAGCGTTCAATGTTTTTCTAATGTTTTATGGGATAATAGGCCAGTTAGTAGTATATTTCTTTAAAAAAATACCATAATGTTATAGTTTTTGCTCTTGTTTAGCAATATATTTCAGAATTTATTCATAAAACAACATGATTATTTTTTAATAAATTTAAAAAATAATCATATTTTATCCAATATTACCAAAACACTAGTCGCAATGTTGGTAAACAATCAGTTTTTAGGGTTCCGTAGTAAAACTAGGAACCCTTATAGTTTCTTCATGTCCGTCTGTCTGTCTGTCCGTCTGTCACACCCTCGTAAAATCTACAGTTCATAACCAATGTGTATGAAACTTCACAGGTAGATGTCTTCTGTGAGCCGCCATAAAGGCCTGTAGCGAAATTATTCTTTTACAAAATCCGAATCTGGGTTTACGAATGTGGTGACGTCACTCACGTCACACAACTGTTTGTGTGACGTGAGTGACGTCACCACATTCGTAACGCACGAAAACGCTGTACCACCATGGGCACCATGTTGTCTGTACAACATGGTGCCCATGGTGGTTTCGTGCGTTCATAAATTAATAACCAATTTTAAAGTATTATTTTATAGCTTTTTACGACTTTGTAAAATAAATCAACAATTTTTAACAACATAAATGGGTATTTACGGAACAGTGTGAAACCCACTTCAAAATCAATGCAACTAGCCTATGTTCGTGTATTTTTTTAATAAAGGTAAGGTACTACTACTATTTACTCTAGATTTTTCTTTGGCATCCCTACTTTTATTTAGTTACAGTAAAACTACAGAATAAGTTATTTAAAAGATCTTTCATAATAGCTTTGTAAGAGCTACGATAAAATAGAGTAAAATGTGCTAGAAAATGTTAAAAATCACAGTAAATGAATAAAGTTTCTTTTGTGTGGAAGGCATTCAAGAGTACTTCATAGCATTTCCCTTGAAATGAAACTCTGTGAACGTCAGTCTCACAAGTTTTTTGATGTCTTTGACCTTCGAATATTATTTTAGAAAGATTTCTGTGAATACAAAACATTGTTTTTAGGGTTCCGTACCTCAAAAGGAAAAACGGAACCCTTATAGGATCACTTTGTTGTCCGCTATCAGTCACCGGACCATAAGTGGAGCCATCTGCTCATTGGAAGTATGCAGTAGCGCCATCTATGATCATATTTCGGAACCCTTAGGGCGCGAGGCATACTCGCACTTGTCCGGTTTTTTTTTTAACCGACTTCAAAAAAGGAGGTTCTGTATTCGTCCCGTATATATGTATGTATGTATGTATGTATGTATGTATGTATGTAAGTATGTATGTATGTATGTATGTATGTATGTTTGTATGTGCGCGATTTTCTCAAAAACTACTGATTCGATTTGGATGGGGTTTTCACTAACGTAATCTACATACTTTCAGGAAGGTTTTAGTTTATAATACATTATGTAATCATTCCTATGTACAAAGTTATATGCATAAATGTACACACTTCGTAGAAGATTTACTGTTGAACGAATTCGTGAAAGTAATCTAACACGGAATAAAGAACTAAAAAGGGAAAAATAAAAAACTTTTTAAACAAAAAATAACCGACTTCAAAAATCCACTACAAAGAAAATAATAATTTTGGTTTCGGAAGTCGGTGGCAAAAAAAGCAAACAAAAACCAAAGCCACCAACTTCCGAAACCAAAATTATTATTTTCTTTGTAGTGGATTTTTGAAGTCGGTTATTTTTTGTTTAAAAAGTTTTTTATTATAAATACAATGTAAATAAAGTCGTCCGTTTCAAGTAGCGCGTCTAAAAAATAAAGTACATTCTGCCGTGGGGGTTTCGGCTATAGGTAGATTGTCTTCCTTTATATTTGAAAGAGAAAATAGGTTTACATTACTTACCTACTTGTGAATGAATATATATATAACACCAAAGACAAACAAATAAAAACAGCGAAAAGTTTCAGAAAACTTAATGTTTGAAAACGCAGAATGAAACAACACTTATTATCTTATCATACAAGATTTATTAAAAAATCAAAAAACCCAACTGCATTAAGTATTTAAATCCTATGTCACTCCCAGAATGTAGATAAATCTTAGGATAACCTCATTGCGTGCCACATAAATAGACATACACACATACACTCGCAAAACATTATCTTCTTGACCCTAGTCGGGCAAAAAGACAGTGATTTGACATCGTAATTACTAACTTGAACACCCTTAAACTTGTGACGCTACATAAAATTAGCGTACCCTAGCGTTCAGTGATGTGCCCATAATCAATAACCAGGATATATTTATTTATTTATTTAAAATAAGCACACCAACAATACAACCGCTTAAATATCATTAACAATATAACTGAAAATTGTCATTTTAGCAATCATACAGATAACAGGTATGATGACATTGAACATGAAATCAATAATCGAGAACAAAAATGAGAACAGTAGGTACTTGATAAAAAGCAGACTTAAATCAAGAAGTTACAATAAAAACAAAGTTGTATTTGAAGCGCACTGTTTGCACTATTTAAATAGGGAGCGTCTGTATGATACGAAAGTCATAGAAATGATGTCGATGGGATAATCTGCCTCAATGGACCTTTCATTATACAGCCTTGCCATACGTGTTAGGGGGCTATTAAATGTGGTGTTTAAAGTCGATGTTGGTACCTATTTCAAAAATACGATGATGACGTTTACTGCGTTGGCTGAACCTAAATTTAAAATAATTTACCAATTGTGCATCTATAGAACCGTTTATAATTTTATGAAGTATCAGTAAATCAGAATGATTACGTCTTTCTTTCAAGCTTAGCAATTTAAAATGCCTTAGTCTTTCACTGTATTCAGGAAAAGCATATGTTTATGTTGTATTTTTACGATGGAAAATATTACTGTATTTAGTTTCCTTCGCGACGCCATTACAGAGTAAGTACTAGTCGTGTGGTAATTGTAAACCTGGCCAGTATCTATAGCTGTCATATGCGATATTGTAACATATAACGCTAGCATGTGTTAATTTCTCCCTGATACTCTATAAGAGTACTTACCCCCAATTTCTGATCAGAAATTCTACTATCAAACCCTCATGTTTGCTGAAATTTGATTGGTTGATCGCAATAACAACAGATACACCAACCAATAATACCTATAAGTCGACATGAGATATGACAACCGATAAATTGAAAAGGCGTTAAGAAACTGTGGGTTCATTTGCTTAACACTCTCATAAATAACATATTAAAATATACCTCTTACCAGTAAAACAAAGCAGTACCTATTTCACGAACCTACATCTCGCAATATTTGCGTCATTTTTCACTCCATCCCTCTATAATAATGAAACTCCGAATCGGTCTGTCTTGAAATGTCTTTAAAATTGCCTTCCCCCGGAAATTTCGCAGCCGTTCAAAGGGGAAAAATTCTGTAAAATCGTAACGGATGGGAACAACAGTGGAGGCTGACAGAGAGCCCTCGCAACGTCGCTTTTCAGAAACAGTCGACTCATTGTGAGATAATAATGTCTACAGGGAACCCGCGGAAGCGAACCGCGGAGTGCTTTAATTTTTACTTCTGTTTTTACTCTCATTACTTGAAATAAGAGTGCTCTATAAAACTAGTTGTATTACGGGAATGGAGAACATTTGTACTCCTGTTTTTGTCACTGTGTAACTACTGTTGGAACTTTGTTACTCACTGTAATCGGAAGGGCAAATTCTCTTATGTAAAATATTTAATAAATAGTTCCGATCGAGTCTTTAGATTGTCATCAAATGTCATAATTGGTATTTTCCGACAAACAACGATGAACGAAACGTGAACTTAAATCGCAGTGAAAAACAAAAAATACATTCAAACTGATTAGCTTTAATATCGTTTTTAGTCAATTCAAAATCTCATTTCAGTTCAGTAGTGCTACATTAATTACCTACGAAAATTTCCCAGCTAATGTTTGTGCATCATATAACTACAACACTTTCTTTACTTGATATTATAACGGTATCTACAAAGGTGTAGGTAACGGTAATTTCTGGGCTAATCACTTAGTAAACTGAAAAACTCAATTACACTTTTCCTATCCAACACCACTTCAGAAACTTAAGGTCCGAACACGAACTTACTATGAAAGTAAGTTTAAAACTTCTGTGTTACTCGTTCAAAGTCATCATTATTCGCGTCGAATACTCGCGGATTTGGCGTTTGCAAGTGATGAATTTTATACGAGCGATTCATAAATTAAACTCGTCTCGGATTTGCATATTTCCTTCGTCCCAAAGCGAGTCGAAAGCCGAACTCATTCATTTATGTAACAATGCTGACCCTTTATTATAAAATAATATTTACGCGTATCAGTTTGTAGAGCCTGGATAACGGTTAAAGATTATGATGTCTAATTGGAGATTTGGAAACCCTATTTTTGTACCAAAACCACAATAATTATCAACATTATTTTCATAATATATACAGCTTCATTACTGAACTGTTCCTAATTAGTATATTTTTTTAAAGAACGAACTGTTACTAATTGGTACACTCTAAACGAAAATAATTTAAAAAAACACGTAACAATAAAATGGTCTTAGACGACATAATTACCACATTAATTTGGCAGACGTAGTCTTTACTACTAAAAAATAAGATTCTATCCACTTTTCACAAGTTCATTGCAAAATTATCAAAATATAACAGAACGTACCTATCCTAATATTGGAACCTCAATGTTATAATTATGTGATTTTATTTTTTTTCTATCTGTACAATGTTTGTTATTAGTCTTGCATGCCTTATGGTAGGATATGGTTAATGCACATTTGTTAATTTTTATAAGATCTCTATGTACCCATATTAGCAAACAAATAAATGAATTTGAATTTGAAGTTAGTACCACGAGTTTATCTAAACTACAATGCAGCTTGAATACCGCTTGTTTACCGCCCCTGCTGTACGCAGTATCCCCCACAGACCACTAATGGACAATCACGGGGATAACGCCATAATCACCTTGCGGGACAAGCGGATGAAGCGGATTAGTGATAACGAACACAATTTACTTTGCATTCGTACTGCGACCAACCACATTAGGCTATAAGATAGTTGCGATGACCCTCAGATCATAGAAACAAGGAGATATGCCATCATAGCAAATTAGTACGGAAACATCTGATGCCACTTTTAGTACATTTTTCGACACAATTACGCGCATAATTAAGCGGTCCTTGTGAATAAAAACATCTCCCCCGCATTAAACATTCCGCACACCCTCAATCTAACACTGTTAATCGTCACTCAACACTAGCACTGAACTAAAATACTGTATTTATACCATCGATCGTGTTCGGTTCGTCGCCAGCGCGTACGTTTTTAATATGAGCAATTTGCTCAAGATCAGGCATCAAGCTCGATAGCGCCTTGGCACATCTCCTTGTTTCTATGATCTGAGCGATGACCGAATCGAGTGTTAAAACTAACAGGACTCTTTTTTAATAAAGCTAGTCGGGGCCGAATTGCAAGGTGTGAAGGCCTGGGGGCAACCAAGAAGTGGAAGCCCCGAAAAAATGTTGTCTCAGTAATTTTTCAATAGGTACGTCATATAATTCAAACCAAAAAAAAACACTTTATTATTTAACAGAATGAAGTGAACTGTTCTTACTTTGCGTATTCCCTTATATTTTTCACAGGAAAATGCTTTGAAATATTTTTTAAAAGTATCTTGTGTAACTTTTTTTTATTTGATGGACAGTTTTTATTTTTCGTAAGTAACTAAAAAAATCAAATTGTGGAGGTCCCGGCCGGTACAGCCTCTCTTGCCATGCTCGAAATTGAGCCCTGAAGCTAATATTGTTTGTAACGGTAGAACTCCTTATTAAAAAGGCTAGATATTATTAAGCTAACCTCATTAAGGATGCCTGTTACGTAAAATAACTAGCACCTTATTAGGAAAACCAGTTTAATGAAGACTACTCATCAGACGCATGATATTCTGATGGCGCAGAAATAGTTGTATTTCCACCGTATCCTGGCGTTATTAAAGCCATAACCATTACGTGGAAAGCCAACGGAAATATGAATAAAGCTGGGCTTTTGCAAATAAATTGCTTGCGCTGATTGTACGGAAAGTGGCGAGACAAATTGGACGTCTTATTTAAAACGGGAAGTGCTTGATGCTTTGACATTAGGGGCTTAAGCGCTAACGAGTTTTGTTCAAACGCCAGCTAAGTGTACAGGTTCCTGTAGTTATACGGGTGCTTTTGATCTGAAATCGTCGTTTTGTCTTAAATTTTCAGCAGATTTTTGGGATATTGACAATTGCGAAAGGATCCCTAATTCTTTTGTTAACGAACCTTATGGACCGCTATAAGATCGCGCTAAGGGTCACCTTGCCTAATTAGGGGTCACAAAAAAGTCTCACTTCTCTCAGATTTTGACCATAAAGTTGTCATTCTGTGATTTCTTCTCTGTCCCAGTTTCTGTGATTCCATTTACTCGCTTACCTTTATAATATGCTGAGCTGGAGATTGCCTATGCCTATTTGTGGTTTTCAGTGTCTAAGGCTGTGTCCCCAATAGGCAAACTGTGAGCGGCCGACTGAGTTTGCGGCGTATTGGTTTAGTACGCCCTTCCATATATTTGAAATGGAGTACGTAATGGGTACGGCAGAGGTCACGGGTTCAAATCCCGCTCGGGTCATATGATTTTTGAGAATCACTTATATATTTAATAACTTGAAATGGAGTGTTCACAGTTTGCTAGTTTGCGCTAACAGTTTGCTACTGCAATTTGTTAGCGCAAACTCAGTCGGCCGCTCACAGTTTGTCTATTGTGGACACAGCTAATGAGCTGTTTTTCCAAATAGACAACACGCTGTACTTATAGATGGGCAATCCACCGGGTTTTTTTGGTAAACACCCAAATTTTGGGTGTTATGGGCGATTACGGGTGTTTATCGGGTGTTTACCAAAAAAACCCGGTGGATTGCCCAACTATAGCTGTACTCGATTTAAAAGAAAAACAATTAAAAATATTGTCTAAAACTATTTTTTCTGCTACCCAGCTGACGGTGTGCTATCAACAGTGAACGTGGTGGAAGCATTGCAAGAGTTCTGGCAGGTGAAGGCGGCGCGGGGCGGGGGTGCGGGGGGCGGGGGCGGCGCGCTCGTCATCTACGAGTCCGTGCCGGCCGCCCACCCGCCCTACGTGTGCTACGTCACGCTGCCCGGAGGAGCCTGCTTTGGCAGCTTTCAGGTACCTCTAGCTCCTTAAAGTTATGAATAGCTCGTAAAAGTGATGATGTCAAAGACATTACAATATACTAATTGACTTTATTAAAGTAAAAAATTGGCACATGTAAGTTTAGGATTTCTTCAAAAAACGATCAGCTGCGAGTAGCAGAGATCTACAGTCCAATAAAATTCTTTGTAATGTGCAAACGATTAAGGACGATCAGAACGCCATGGGAAAATCCATAAAAGTGGCAGTCAAAAGATCGCAGTTTGCAGCGTGACATGCAGTTTGCACTTTTCGTGACAAAAAATAGACAAAGAACTAAGTAATACTAATGATCTAACATGATAGATTACATTCGGGAGTGTAGTGCCAATCCGCTGTTGTCAGTTGTCGCTATAACTGCGCAGTACTAATTTGCTAGTCAGTTGCTAATTGACTCATGAATACTAACATGCAATTTCATTTGTCCAGAACTGTCCGACAAAGGCCGAAGCGCGTCGCAGCGCTGCGAAGATCGCGCTAATGAACAGCGTGTTTAACGAGCATGAGTCGCGGCGCATCTCGGAGCATTTCATAGAGAAGGCGGTGGCGGAGGCCAGGGCCTCCTTCGCGGGGGACGCCGCCGCGCACCATCAGGACCCCAGCGCTGGGATTGCAGCCTTCAGGTTAGGAACTCAGAGTTTAACGGTCTTCCTTTTTCGATTTTGTTTGTATTTTTCCATTATCTATGAAAAGAGTTAACGATGTTCTAAAAGGACATAGATTGATAACTAAGCTATCAAAGTGATCGGGTTACAATGAGGTATAAAGTATAAACTAACGCTCATTAGTACCTAGTCTATGCGAAATTACATTGTTTTAATGATCTATTGTTATACAGCACGACTGAGTGATTAAAGTCGGTTTGAAAGAAGGATTATTCTTTTATCTGCCTGTCCAGGATCCGTCCGAGTCCCAAGACAAAGAAACCGTGGCGAGCGCTTTCTTCTCATTGTTAGGATTACAGGCTGTATGTGTATGAACTAGATTCTCCGTATTGTTATCGAACATCACAATCAACATAATTATTTCTATCAGGTTCATGCTGGAAGCAAACAAGGGCCGGACGATGCTGGAGTTCCAGGAGCTGATGACAGTGTTCCAGTTGCTGCACTGGAACGGATCGCTGCGCGCGATGCGCGAGCGGCAGTGCTCGCGGCAGGAAGTGGTCGCGCATTACTCTGCGCGCGCGCTCGATGACGCGATGCGCGAACAAATGGCGAGGGAATGGGCCGCGAGGGAGCGCGACGCGGCGGCGACGGGCGGCGGGGTCCTCCGCGCAGAGCTGGCGCGGGCGGAGCGCGAGCTTCGGGCGGCTCGCCTGGCCGCGCGGGAGCTCCGCTTCCCCAAAGAGAAGCGCGACATCCTCCACCTAGCCGCGCGGTTAGCGCCGCCCCAGCAGCAACAGTGATCTCATCGCGCGCCGCGTACGCGTCCTCGCCACACTCACACTTTTGTTATTTAAGTATAGGTATATAGTCTAAGATGTGCGTGTTTTATTTATAGAATTACCTTCTACCCCACTTTTTATCCCTATCAGGCCTAAAATACCAAGCAGAAAGGTCCAGGTGCCAGAGATCCTATTCAGTGGCGGATTTGCCCTAAGGCACAGTAGGCCCGGGCCTATGGCGGCCAGATATTAGGGGTGGCCTATCGTGGAAAAAAAACACAATCGAGCTTATTGTCGTCGAGCTTGATCTAGCTTTACTCAACATAGTTCAAGCGAATTGTTTATGGAATTTGAAGACATTTTATACCTTGTATGAGGATAAATCTGTACTAAATTAAATAAAAAATAATTTCCTATTTTAAACTTAAAAAAATATTAGCTAAGTGATGAAAGCTGAGAAACGGCCTTACTTAGTTCTTCTCTCTCTTGAACTGAATACCGCAAACACCAACAGCTGGTTGTACAATAGCAACGCCTGTCAGCAGCGTGGAAAATTCGGAATTTTATTATCCGAATTTATACATTCACAAAAATTAATTAGGTACTACAAAAGAGAATCGAGTATTTCAGCAAAAGCACAACAAAAACCGTTGTTAATTCACATCAACAATAATTAAAACATGTGCTGGAAAAACATTGGACGATGCACGTGCGCTATTACGATTCGATCGACGCCGCGGCGCATCGGGCAATTAGTCCGTAATCGTTTTAGATGCATGAACGCATTCATCAATTATTCCATACAATTACGTGGATTTGATTCACAATCGGTAATCGGTAATACTGTTTTGTTTAATTGGTGTTGCGTCATTGTTATGCACTGTCACAGTTTGATAAACCGGGATTTGGCTTAATTCCTAGCGAGTGACCTAGTTACGTATGAATAAACATTTTAGTATCAATTCTCTCCCCGCAACATTTTTATTTTACAGTTACCTAAATCCGGTTTTCAAACATCCACGTTTTGCACAACTTTGTGTAAAAACAGTCAGAGCACTATAAATTGCACTGCACGTTTCAACACTGAGCTGGTTTAGAATAAATCCTTGTTTTGACGTAGACATACATACATCCAGCTGACCCGCTTCAGTTTCGCATGGACAGCTTGGCTTCCTCATTTCACCCCTTCAGGGGTTGAATTTTTAAAATACTTTAAATGCGTGTTTGTTTATTTAAAAATAAAAGCCCATATACCAATTTCCATTAATATTTTCAAAACTAACGGTAGTTCCATACAAACTTTCACTTCTCTTTTCAATTTCAAAACATAGGTAATATTCACTCCTTAGTGCACCTCTAGTGTAGTCAACGAATATTTCTTCCAAATCGCAAATATCTAGGTCGCATTTAACGACTGTAAGAGCATAGGTAGGTACGGTCAGGGAAAGGGATTCTTTAGCAGGTAAACTATAAAATTGGTCGTATATTCAAACTTTAAAGCAATTCGGATTCGGATTTGCTTCGAAGTTTGAATATACGACCAATTATGAATGACAGTACACCTGCTAAAGAATTCCTTCCCCTGACTGTACATAATAAATTCATGTTATAGCTAGACTGTGCTACCACTTTACCACCAAAAATACTGCTGCGGTCTGTCGTTTTAGTTAATTTCTACCTCACTGCAACATCGACACGATATCACCAATTAAATGCGAGAGGTAATTGGCGTCCCTTTGTTCAGAACAGCCGGGAATCGAGAAGCGTAATGATTGCTAGCACGTGTGACACATACATGTCACATGTGTGCTATTTCGAAGATATGCGTAACTGATCTACACCTACACTTATGGATTTGTAACACTGGAATTCACTGGATGCGTTCTGCGGCCTGCGGTCAGGTCAAAGCGAACGCAGCCCGCATCATATATGAACAACATTGTCGGTATCAATATATTCTGTATAGAATGCGATCTGACCGTGCGAGCACAACCAAAGAACGCATGTTGGCCCGACGGGGCGGTGGGGAGGGAAAGACGCGTACGCGATTGCTCTGCCCTGACCGCAGACCGATTGTCCTGACCGACAGCGTTGTTCATACATGATGCGGGCTGCGTTCACTTTGACCTGACCGCAGGCCGCAGAACGCATCCAGTGTGACAAATCCTTTATGCTGTCGTGTAGGGATGGATATATCGTACGGTGATACTTATCGTTCAACTAGAGAACGTTTCACATAATAAGTCCCTTGGACGCTATTGGCTGTCCCACGGGCTGTCCTGAATATCTATATGTTACAATGTTTTTAACGGTGTTGAAAGTTTTTTACCCGACTGCGCCAGAAGGAGGGTTATGTTTTTCGAGTGTATGTACGTATGTTTGTATGTAGGTACCTATGTATATTTCTTTGGCACGCTCTGTAGCCATAACGACTTGATGGATTTTAGCTTGAGAGGTGTCGTTAGATTTGTTTTGATTGTGAAAGTGACACTGGGTATATCAAAGTGATAAAAATTAAAAATGGCCGATATTTGGCGCCATATTACGTCTTCAAAATATTTTTTTTTCCTTAAAGCCTATTGAGTGGGGTATCAAAATGAAGGGCTCGAAAAGACGATTACGTAAACATACATATATTAATATGTATATAATTTACATTAACAACTAAAAACTGAAAAATAAAAAGGTAATTAAAAATTTAGGCTCCCGCCCTCCAACCGAGCGGCAAACCTTATTGAATCCTTGCTTAATGTTTGCCATTTGTGGCTCAAATGCTCAGCCGTTCCATATATCCCTACTGGCATATCCCCGCTGGTAGGGATACTTGGAGTTTTTTTCCAAGTATCGCTACCGGTTGGGATATATGGAACTTACTACTCCATATATATATCCCTACTGATCCGCAGAGCCCTCCAAACCGAGCGGCAAACACTTATTGAATCCTTGCTTAATGTTGGCCATTTGTGACTCAAATGCTAGTCTTGCTATAGGCAGATGCTCGCAGTACCTACCTTGCATCAGAGAATATTGTAACAGCGGCTGGATTTAAAAGGATATCCAGCAATCTGTTGGTTGTTGCCAGAGCATTGCATTAAGGTGCGTAAGAACGACCACACTTAACACCCGTAGAATCGAACCGGGCGAGTCTCAATAGATTGGGTTTACTGCTTGACATGATTAGGTAAGTTGGGCTAATATGCCAATCTGTCTTAAATCTCATCTTAAATATGCATGACTCAGAAGAATTCGACCCTATTACTTCCAAATAATCTGATCCTACTAAGAAACGCGTAGGTAGACGTCAAAAGAAACCTTGACCTATAAGTTCTCTTGTCTGTGTTTATTCTCAGAGTTCATCAGATGGAAAACACAGACTTCGTCTAGACATAAGACGTGTAAAACCGTTACAGATGTACTGATAAGAAATCTGTTAACGTTAGAGTATGTTATTTTAATTTGGGACTTTTTAAGCAGAATCCCTAGCCAGCTAACTAATTTAGGCTCTTATTGCCTACGATAAGCACGAAATGCGCTGTAATCTGAAAATCTAGGCGGCATACGTAATATGGTGTTACTGTTAACTATAGTCTAAGCTTGATTTACACTAGATTTACGTGTCGTATCGTGATGCATCACTAGGTACCTAAAGTCCATTTCACGAAAGAAGTCCCGCAGACGCAGCGCTGTATTCGCGCGACATAATGTAGTATAATGTAGTTCCACAATTGTCCGCGGGACTTCTTTCCTGAAATGGACTATACATCAAAAGGTGTCATATTTTATAAAAAGGTGTGCACACATAATAATCATTGAGGAGGCGAAGACCCATAAAGGGTTGTAGCACCAAAGGAAGTAAGTTATAAGCATCTGATTTACGACACGTAAATGTAGTGTGAATCAAGCTTTATTGTTCGTTGGAAAGTCGGAACAGTATGCAGGGTAAAATTAAGGAACAATGCCTCTATGTATGAAAAGATTGAAAAGTGTCCGTCAAAATGCGTTAAATTTGTGTGGCGCTACAGTAGCAAGAGGGTAAATTTATAAGAAAGTGCCAGTTAAACAGTTCCATCCGATCAAAAAATTCAATCCGTCAACAACTGATACATTTACCCATATTTCATACCACGCTTTTTCAACTTGTCTCCCATAAGAGTTCTCCTTACCTCTACCCTCCATACTGAATAGATAGAACATTGGGTGTGTGTGCGGGTAGTGGGTATATAAATATAATTTCAGATAAATGAAATCTACCCTCAAATATGTTGACTTTTGGTCGGCCGAGCTAAGCATTGCGCTTCAGTAGGTACTACAGTATGGTCGTACTTTACCACGGACTACAGGGTCGTGTACGCGGCCGATCGCAATACTGTGAGCAATAGATTTTCGCACAGTTTTCGGTTATCAATTGGTTATGCCCACGCGGATTGTGAACCAGCTAGTTTTTTCGCGCGAACTCTCGGTTGCGCATAACCGACGATATTGAAGATGATATTAGTCCCCGTGCCTTAATATGGTCCTCATAACATAATAGTGAAATAAGTGTTCAGTGTCACGTGGTGATGAAAATCCGGGAGTCGAGCAGTCGCCACTCGCCACATCTACAAGACAAAGAATGTAAGTAACTCCCATAAGATAAGTTAGGGCTTATTCTCACGACGACGATTCGGATCGATTCACGTATCATCTTTTAAAAATCACGTTCGTCAAAAAACACGAATTGTGAATTTTTGTGACCATCATTCATCCAAGACTGAACTCAGAATCACGAAACGAATGTGAACATCAATTTTGATATTTTACCAAATCGTGATAAAACACGATTCCGTATGCAATGTGAACGTCCATCCGTCATGACGTATCGTATTTTTTGACGAATCGTCAATGTCGGAACCCGTGTGAATGAGCCGTTAGACAGTTTTCTTCCCATCACATGGTCGTTAGATTGTCGAAGTTGCACCGCATGTCAGTTAACGTTAGGGGAAGCTGTCAACTTCCCCTTACACTCCATATTTCAATGTAACGGGTAACGATCCCCCTTTGTTCGACATTTCGGAAACATACGCTGTTGGCGCGAACGTGTCATACATACATGATCGTAACTGCCTTGTTGTACATATCGAGGACTGCTATAGGCGATAGGAAGCCTGTTACATGTCAGTGAGGGATTACTTACCTAGTGCTATATTCTATGCAGTTTCCCTTGGGACAAAACATAAACAATGAAGGTGCAACCCAACCGACTTCAAAATCACGCCTTGCATTGTAAATTGTTGATGTTCGTGGTTCATCATAACTTGTCAGTATAATAATGGCTGCTTAGGTTGTTGTTGTTATACTAAGCTGGCAAGTTAAGATGAACTAAAACATCAACAAATGACGGTGCATCGCGTGATTTTGCATTTAGTAGGGTTAGACCTCCATTGTTACATAAAAAAATAAGGGTTCCTAGTTTTACTACGGAACCCTTATTTTTTTTTCATGTGGGGTATCGTTGGATAGGTCTTTGAAAATAACATAAAGGTTTCTAAATAACTTTTTTCTTTAAGTGCATATTTAGTGTACTAGGAGCTCCGAAAGTCGTTAACAATGTGCCCCCCCCCCCTGTAATTTTCCAACCGCGTTATGAAAAAATCTGAAAAAATTTAAGCTTATGGCATCTAATAAATACTCTCGATTAAAATTGCTTTGAATAAGATACGTTAATAACTTTTTGAAATATTCGCTATTTTCAATTTTGAGTTTTGACAACCGCAAAAATGACCTTGTATTTCGAAATAAATACAAGGTCATAAAATACACATTTATATTTGCGGTCGGAAGACTGAAATACTTCTTGCTACGGAACCCTAGACTGAGCGTGGTCCGACACGCTCTTGCCCGGTTTTTTTACGTTTTATATTAAAGACTGCCTCATTGATTTAGTGGTTGCAAGTGGAGAATTGGTACTGAAAAAAAACATCCAACACTGTTAAAAACGTAACATATTGACATTCAGCGTAGCCAACAGTGACGTAGGGACTTCATATGTGAAACTATCTATAGGGTTTCCTATGTATAACCTTCATAATTTAGGTCACAGCTGTGATTTAGGTATTTGGAAAACCTTGAAGTTGTAATCTTCCCATCTCTAAATTAATAAAACGAGTGTCGTCGGTGTCGTCCCTTTGTTCGACATCGACATTTCGGTAACACGCTATGATTGCGCGAACGTGTCACCCATTCATGAAGGTTATTTTTCCATACATCGGTATCTGATCTAATACGTAATGCATATAAGGGCGCTAATGGACGTGACAGCATGTCACGTAAGCCCGCAGTGAGGTATTGAATAGTGTCCGACCTAAACACGATTTTCAGCCGAAACCGTAACAGAATATTCGGCTCCTTTTCTATTTCCGGCCGAAACCGTTACCGAAACCGAAACTAAAGTTAAAATTATGTTAGATTTTCATACCACCCTGAAATCTAGTGTTTTTCCTAGTTTGGTAACAGATTATTCGATTAGAATGAAATACTTAAAATTAAGAAATCACTTAATTTTTGTATTTCAAAGTAGGTAGGTACAAAATTATTAAAAAGAAACCCGTAAAACTACAACTTACACCATTTTTTTTTGTTTTGGTCTAGCCGAAGATTCTCTTTCGGCCGAAACCGAAACTACCACTGAAACCAGCATTTTCGACCGAAACCTCGTTTGGTCTCTTATTGGCGTGAAACACCAGCTTTGTGTACTTGTGCGTTGCTGGCGATACTAAATTGAATAGGTATTGACTATAAAGCCATAAAGCCAATTATGTGGGCTATTATCTGTATTCTATGGAATTATCCTATCATGATATTTTTTCTTGTAGGTATTATGTACGAGTACCTACGTAATCTTTTTCTGTGGACAATCTCACAAAAAATCATTTTAAAATCTTCCTATGACTTACCTACAATTATTAACGATAATAGAAATTATCAGCATTACCATCATACCTACTTGGCTTTGTTAAAAGTCTTACATTCGTAGATCAGGCATCGCAGTACGTTTTATATACCCACCACATAGGAATGCATCACCATTCACAACTTCAGATCATAGAAAAAAGGAGATAGGTCATCATAGCAAATTAGTACGGGAACCACGGTCGCCACTTTTAGAACAGTTTGCGGCACAATTACAAGCGCTCCTTGTGAAAGCAAAGATCTTCCATCACATTAAAATTTCCGCACACCCTCAATCTAACACTGTTATTCGTCACTCAGAACTAACACTAAACTAAAATACTGTATTTATATCATCAACCGCGTTCGGTCCGTTGCCGGTTACGTTTTAATTATGGTCAATGTGACCGAAAACTACGAAAACCAAAAACGTCAAGCTCAATAGCGCCTTGGCACTCAATAGTCCCTTAATTGTTTCTATGATCTGAGTTCACAACACACCCTTGTCGCCTCCCGAGGAACTATAGAGGGTGTTGAAAACTAGTCGAATACGTAAATACGATTGACACTAAATCGATTGATCTTGTCGCGATCACGGCAAAATCAATGGATCCAGTGTCATTCGGTACGATGGATTCCGTTTTAAAGAGATTTCGATCTAGCGTATCACTCAAAAAGATTTTCGCTCTAGCGTGCGTCGCAACAACATCAATCGAATCTACATAGACCGGCTGAAAGTGCGAAAAATTTTCAAAGAGCTTTGACTGAGCATTCATGTTTGTTGCATTCTGAGAAATACGCCAGGATATCCAATATTTCCGTGAATACTAAGAATAGTGCCTATTTGCAACTCTATGTCACTGAATACATATAATTGTTAGCTGAAAGTTGTCACAATTTTCAGGAAGACTGCATTTTGATGTGAACATCAAGATACGTGATATTTAAGTGTAATTATAATTAATACTATAGTTGTACATGTTATAGGTACCTGGTTGGTTAGTTATTGTTTAGTATACCAGATTAAATGTTTGTTTTTCTACGACGATGGGGGCAAACAAGAATACGATCTGCCTGATGGTAAGGCAACACCGAGTATCACATGCGCGTTGCCAACCCTATCGCTGAGCCGACAGCTTAAAGCGGTCCCCCACTGTAAACAAAGCGCATCCTCAGGAGCTTTTGATTTCAGAATAAGTAATGTTCTGAAATTAATAAGAACCGTTTAACCATGGCTAATCTAAACGATTCTTTAAATTATGAATTTGTGAATCATGGATATTATTAGTTCATAAAACTATAATTAATAAAGTATGTTAATTAGAAATTGGAATGTTAACATATAATAAGTTCAACATTATTTCAGCAATCGACAACAAAGATAAACTTTTGAACTGTTTACAAACTCCTTATCGTCCTACGTAAATTCTGCTAACTTAGAAGATAACTTAACAATAAGTTAACGTCAACTTGAGAACAATATTAATATTAGGAGTAATATTTCATAGGCGTACCATACGATCAAAGTAAGGATCTGATAGGTCAGCACATTTTATGGAAATATTATAATATTAGAATTTAGTGCGATTTAACCGTGTTAGTTGAATACCTAGCTAATACGTCACACACAATATGGTCATAATGGTGATAGGTCCAACCTATTCTTTTCTTTATCGCATAATTACTACTGCGAAAAGATGCAGACACTCAGCAAAATTAGAAAACTATTTTCTCCAAGAGTAACTCAAATAAGTGTAGGTATATAGGTACTTACATTTCTTTGCATGACTGTAGGTACTCTACCAAACGCAAACTTACACAAATCCGCAAATAACTTCACAAACTTCAAGAAAATCAAGTAATCGAATTAAAATACATGCACGACATAATCACAGCATCGAAGCTTTTAAAAATATTAACTTACAGTTACAGTGGTGCATCCATATCGTAAGATAATATTCCGTGTTCGAGGTGCAGTGTGTGTGATCAGGTGGTGTTCCGGAGAACGCCGCACGCGCAGCCGCTAAATATTGACATGACCTCCCCCGGGCACTTGGTAATAAAATGCAGAAGGTCCACTGCTAGCGACATGGTTCTTGCAACATCTCAACTCTAGTGTGTGTGAAATGGAACATTTGGAATGCAATACTAAGTAACTAAGCTGTTGTCTGCGACTTTGACTGCCTGAAAATAGATGAAAAGTAGCCTATGTGCTTCTCTAGATTTTAGACTCTTTATCTCTTTGTCAATTTTTTTCCAAATCCAACCATTTTAGCGTGAAGGAGTAACAAACAACTACACAAACTATCGCATTTTTTTTAAAGTGTGGTACAAAATGGCTTTATTTTTACACATCTTAGAATTCGATGCTCTAGTCAGCTTGTCACAATTCATGGCTTAATAAAAGTAATTAAACGATAGATTACAAAATTACACTCTAAAAGTCACGCTGAGAGAGGCGTGAAGATCGTGGACGTCATTGGTCATGGTCATTTAAAATAGTGGGATCCGTTGGTTGATCACCAAAACTCAAGGTTTAACAAGTTCATGCAAATGAAGTGAAGCCTAGGATGAAACTTTAAGGTAGCTTTATGTAGTTTAGGAGCAACATCATGGGATCCTACGGCATTTTTTTAACTGACCACGACAATTATGAGTACAGTGTTTGCAGATGTTTGGTCGCGTCATTGTCCACAAATGTTATTATATTACTAGCACTTTGCCCGCGAATTTGTCCTCGCGACCCACAGGAACTGTGCATTTTTTTCGGGATAAAAAGTAGCCTATAGCACTTTGGGATAATGTAGCTTTCTATTAGTGACAGAATTTTCCGAATCGCATTAGTAGTTCCAGAGATTACCCTCGACATGCAAACTCACAACATTCGCACTATCTTTATCATTTTAATAGGTATACTGTATAGGTATAGATTTTTTAAAGTCTTTATGTAGTGTATCGAGTGAACCTTCTGTGTTTATTTTCAGCTTCTCCCCCCGCTCCCCTCGCTTCCCTCGCACCGTCTTGTTGAGCCTCTTGTTTTCTTTAAGCTTAAAGTTGGGAGTTATTGTTGGATTACATGTCATTTACCTAAAAGGTTCCGGTACCCAGTACGTGGCGCCCAATCACGTGTAAAGACTGTTAAGTTGATTGCCTCAAGAGTTGTTAAACTTAGTATGTATGTAGTATACTTATTGGTAAAATATGTCGGAGTTTCTTGTCAGTGGCTCAAATGGCCCGGTCTGAAAACTATAAATTATATGTTTTAAATAACATATTTTGGCATTTTGAGTAGTGTAAAAGTTTGCTTAGTTGGAACGTAATTAAGCCGATCTTAATTACCTAAATAAACACTGACTGGAAGGTAGGTAGGTAATTGGTTTTATAAGTATTACCTATGGCATTACATATTTTATGAAGTTGATAGTGCGTCAAGTTTCAAGAAGGTCCCATAATTTTATCTGTCTCGCTAAACTTGTTTTAAACTTCATCAATATTAACCAATTAAGTGACGTTTATGAGTTGAACGACTGCAAAACTACATCATCAATACGAGTACTACGTAGTATACAAGTCTTTGTGAATATGCCCCGGAGACCGTGAGTCAAACTCAACCTTCTATTCATAAATACTAGATTTTAATTAACAAATTAAAAACATAATAACCAATTTACATTTATACAACCTGTATATTCATCTGACATGTCAAATAATTTCCCATCTTATAGTACCTAATTGACTCTAGTCCTCTAACATTTATTAAACTAATGCAGTAATTATATTTCGCAAAATAAAAACTCTTTGGAGATAAAAATCGCGGTTGTGTAGAAACTTTTAATTAGGCGACTCTTTTAAAAGGTGATTAAAAGTTTTGTTTTTCTTTTTTCGTTATTATGTGCCAGTGCTATAAGTATCTTCAGGTTCGTTATGAGGTAGGTACTTAAAAGGAGGCGGTCGTATTAAGACTTCTTAGTGAGTCGGTCTGCAAGGGATGGAAGTAAAGCTCATTTCAGACTACGCTATACTATATAGTATAGCGCATGCTATATAGTATACGATACCTTTAGGTTCAAAGGGCGTAACCACCATTTTGAAAACAATGAGATTTGAGCCTAAATATATTTATTTTAGGATCAAATTTCATATTTGCCAAAATGGTGGTTACGCCCTTTGAGCCTAAAGTTTGCGGTATAGCGCGCCATACAAGCCAAACTATATAGTATAGCACAGTGTGAACGTGTCCATAACAATGTATGGTGCGCGATATTGTCGTGCTATGAGCTATATGCTATAATGCTATATAGTGTAGCGTAGTCTGAAATGAGCTTAACTGGTGGTAATCAGAGAAATATACGGAGCGTGTCGGATTATTATAGCAACTAGTACTAAGTGAGAGGCAAACGAGTTGGAAATTGCTGTTAGTTTGTTGCACGGGACGGCTGAGCTGTGTTTGTCATCGTCATGTTAACCCATTAGTGCTGAGTGGATGCACTACCTGGACATTTACATAAACTTGTAGTTACTGTTCTTAAGACCTAGGTAATGCAATTATCATATAAAACAGACACGTAGTTTAGGTTATACTGGCATACAAGCAAAATGTTGTATTAGATAACGCCTGTAGGAAAGAAGGAGGGGAGGATGGAAGGAAGGAAGGATATCTTCATGCAGGTTTGGCTCTGTCACGAACGTCACGAACGTCTTGCTCGAACTACTACGGTATGGCTGTGGTAGAACATTTTGCGTAAAAGAGTTCGTCCGGGGAAATAATATCACCATAACAGGGTGGCAGGTTAGACAGTGGAAATATTTTAAGGGGTCAATGTACTCATCATTATGAACAACTTTTACTATGGGACTAACCCTGAAATCGCGAAAAAAAATCAGCTGTTCCATACATTTTGTTGAGTTATGTGAACATAAATGTATGGAACAACAGTTTTTTTTTTCGCGATTTTAGGGTTGGTCCCATGGTAAAAGTTGTTCATAATGATGAGTACAATGACCCCTTAAAATATTTCCACTGTCTAACCTGCCACCCTGTATATTGCCGACGCTGTAATTTGTCATTACAAGCGCTTGCTTGTTTTCCAATCAATCATTAAAAATAAAACAGCCAAAATCGTTGCCACCAAGGCCAATATTTCATTTCAGTTTCAGTGTTAATGAATGTCAATCTGATAACCTGTGCGCGCATAATTAAATCGCTAACTCAAACGCATGCAGCCCTGCCACACGAACTTGGGGTTAAATCTAGCGATGTATAAGGTTACCGCCTCAGATCATAGAAACAAGGGAGATGTGCCAAGGCGCTATCGAGCTTGATACCTGATCTTGAGCAAATTGCTCATATTAAAAACGTACGCGCTGGCGACGAACCGAACACGAACGATGGTATAAATACAGTGTTTTAGTTTAGTGCTAGTGTTGAGTGACGATTAACAGTGTTAGATTGAGGGTGTGCGGAATGTTCAATGCGTGGGAGAACTTTTTATTCACAAGGAGCGCTTAATTATGCGCGGAATTGTGTCGAAAAATGTACTAAAAGTGGCATCAGTTGTTCCGGTACTAATTTGCTATGATGGCATATCTCCTTGTTTCTATGATCTGAGGTTACCGCAGTTGAAGGTTAATGCAGTACCATATACCCACGCGTGTTATTATTAGAGGCTGTAACGGGCTAGAGACCTTTTCATGTAAAGCAATAAGTACCCCTGGTATATTTTTTTGGCGAATATTAAAGTTTATTTTTATACTTAATTTTACTAGGTTTTTCGTCCTGATGGTGTGAATTTAAAAATTGATATTCTGTATTTTTTTGTGTACCTAGTACCTAATTATAGTAACTGACCAAAATAGAATAAAACCTTAAAATTATCATGTTAGCAAATAAGCAGAAATAATTTCATTTATAATGAACTTAAAGCTTTAAAGTTTGTAACAAAATTATATTTCCTTCGACTTTGTGAGTGTGCAAATAGATGAAAAGTATTTGAGTGCCCCTCCAAGTTTCAGGCTACCTCCTTGTCAAACTTCATCCAAATCCATCAAGCCGTTTCAGCATGAAGGAGTAATAAACACACACAATGACACAACACATACACACAAACTTTCGCATTTATAATACTAGCTTCCGCCCACGACTTCGACCGCATTTTTCGGAATAAAAAGTATCCTATGTTTTATTCCAGACTTTATTCTATCTTTGTGCCAAATTTCATTCAAATCCGTCAAATCCCTGCAGCCGTTCTGGCGTGATCAGTAACAAACATCCATCTATCCAAACTTTCGGATTTATAATATTAGTATAGATAAGTACTTATTTGTCTCATAATAGCAGAAAATAATTACATAATTAACTTAATAGCTTAAAAGTTTGTTTTTAATAAAATAAAGTAGGTACTTAATAATTTGTATGAAGAGCGTAGATCGAAACGCATCACAATTGCCTCTCTATTATTCTAAGAAGGAAAACAGGAAGGCGCGTCTGCAAGTGTTATCATTGTGGGGTAGATACTAATTAAGATTACGTACTTAATTAAATCACTGGCGCCGACTAATTAGATATGAATCAACCCTGTTCATACGCAGATTAATGAGTGCGATAGAGATGAATGCGTTAATTTAACTGCGGATTTTTAACCGCAAACGGATTTAAATGGATTGGATTTATACAGACATTTAGGTTGGGCTTTTGCAGGATTTATTTGTGCTGTTGATATGGATTCAAAAACATTATTCCTCGGTGAATTAATACAGATGGTCTATTTTTTTGAAAATGATCGATTTAGATTCTAGACTCCTGATTAGAACCGCTTTTTCAAAAAATAAACTTTTTAAATGCAGTTTTAATTTCATAAATTGAGCCCCAAGCTTTGGGAATGTCGAAGGAGCTATCTGCTTTGATTAGGTTTTGTTATATTTCTTATAGTTTTAGATTTCGCCCTGAAGTCCCATCCCAAGAACATAACCTGTTTAATGGTACTCTTTATAATAATTATTTCGAAATAAAGTTAAAATATATTATGCATAAGTGTGCGATTAGTAGTAAAGTACTTAATTATTACTCATGGCCAGCAATTAATTATTTTATGACCAGCTTGCAGTTTAACCTAGATTAAGTTAACTGTAACTGGGTTAAAACTAGAGGCTGACCATTACACAGAACAAAAGGATGGAAGTGTTTTGATGTCGAGCTTACTCAACTGAATCGATTTCAACCAAAATGATTTAGGTTTGCTTATTTTTTTAAAGAAAAAATTGCACTTGTCATGACCTGTGTGGTCCAAAAGGCCAGCTTTCACTCTTACAAGCACATAAAATGCTAGAAAAAATACCTGTAACGATTATATTCTGTAAAATTCATTTCGAACCTCAGTGACGAGTGAAGTGAAGTGACAGCACACAATTCATATAAACGAACTAATTTGTTTAAAAGTAAATAGGTAATCGCGGATTCACACCTCTACAACGTTCGAATTTGGAAGTAATGTTTCAAGATTGTATTTTGTTTTCATGAATTGTATTTTGGTTCAGTTTTTAAATACCTACTTACATTTTAAACTTTCTGCTATAGGCATTTGCTACCGGTCTCACCAGGGGGTCTACTCTGTAATTCCGTCAACGAAGATACGGGCCCGTCCGAAAGTAGGTACAATAGACATAAGATTCCGTCAAAACAAGTGTCAAATTCAATTTTTCGGGCGGATAAAAACACATAGGAAGTAGGGACAACTGTCAAATCGTGCTATCATTAATTCTTAGTTCGGGCCCCGAACTAATCGTAACTAAGGTCGAAACTACGGATTTCGTGCTTAGAGAGTTAGACCCCCAGTTTCGTATAATTTGGCAGATTTGTTACAAATTCTGTTCCATTTTTAATTTATTTGGTCAATAGTGCCAATTCGGAGACTGAAAATGGCCCATATTATGAGTCTTTTTCGCCTGCAAATCCACTGATACTTTAACACATTATAAAACCAACAAAACCTTCCTTCGTCATTGTTCAGTAATTCTATTCTTACAGCTCTATCCGACATTACGGCTTCACTGAATTACAGAGAAAAAATATACGACGTATCAGTTACTTATCTTTCCGCGGAAGTTGTAAAAGTCGGGGGATAATAATGTATGGCATCTTTGCGGATAACGCGGAGCTTAGAATGCGGGCGCCGCCGCGAACATAGTGCATTACGACGAACTCTGATAACAGATAGACTAAACCGATATCACTGAAATGTACATAAGGGAAGTGTTGCAACTCTAGATTGCTACACTGATGTTATTTTAGGCTGTGGGATTATACGACAAGACGTCTCGAAGATTTGAAAATTTATAAGAACTGATTCGAATGGGCCTTTTATTAGTCCTAAACTAAGGCACCACGCATCATTAATTAAGCACGTTTGTCGATTATCATTAAAGAAATTGTCCAACTGGTATAGGTAGGTACCTAATTATTATGTTTATCTGTGTAATTGGCCCTTTTTTTCAGGCACCTTAATAATATTTTCTTTTGAGTTACTTAATAATATAACAGGAAGGAAAGTATACCTATAGAAAATAATTAGATGTAAGTAATATTTTGAACATCTTATATCTGTTTCCTTAGTAGTTGGTCGGTTGGTCTATTACTTGCAGTTACTGTGATCGCGAAGTCCCGGGCTCGATTCCCAAGTGAGACGAAATAGGTATTTTAAGGGTTTTCCGTCAAGAGACGCTCAGTAACTTGGAGTTTTAAATTGAGCTCATCTAAATCATGGCAATAGATTTTTAGCTGGCGAAACGTGGATTTGCCATAAATAATCTATACCTACCTACTTACTTACTAATATTTTAAAGCTGACGAGTTTGTTTGTTTGAACGCGCTAATCTCTGGAACTACCAGTCGGATTCGAAAAATCCTTTTTGAATATCATAGCCAGATTTATGAGGAATAGTATAGCCTAATATAACATCACGCGACCTTCAGAAGCCGAGTAACAGGGTTAAAACCGCGTGGAACAGTTAGTGTACTACATAATTACGTAGTACATGTGACGTGGCGTAGTTCACACCCGAGGTCACATGCGGGGGTAGCAAGATGCGATTACGAATCAAGTGAGCAGCATCCACCGACACAGTACACGCATGAGTTAGTAACACTTGATGCTTGATGTGATTATCGCATTACACTCAAAAGGACTCGTACCAATCAATGAGACAATGGGGAGGCCCATGTGACGGTAATTAACGCCCGCAGGCTCTTAAGCCGCGGCCGCACTGGCACGGCGACAGCGATGCGACGGCGATTTCGTGAACAAATGTCGCTTGTCGTTTCTGCAGTGCGGCCACCGACATTTTTTTTTTTTTTTTATTATATTATAGGAGACAAACGAGCAGACGGATCACGTGGTGGTAAGTGATTACTGCCGCCCATGGACACTCGCAACACCAGATGAGTCACAAGTGCGTTGCCGGCCTTTAATAAAACTGCTCTTGCATTGTTGAGCGCAGTTTTACCCCCCCCACAACAATTGATTTATCAACTGCGCCATCATTGGGGGGGGGGAGGCTGGGCCTCCGGTACCCTCACTCACTCGGCGAAACACGACGCAAGCGTCGTTTCACGCCGGCTTTCTGTGAGGCCGTGGTATTACTCCGGTCAAGCCATAATGTTATATGAGTTTGTTTTCCCGAAATCGCCGTCGCGTCGCTGTCGCCTTTCCGGTGTGGCCGCGGCCTTATTGTGATTACCGCAGAAAGCGCAGGCCACACCGCTAGTTAGCGAGCGAGCGAGCGAGTTTCTTAATACTTCGGTTCAGAGTCACACCAGGAACTACACAGATTCAGCATATGAAAAGCCTCGTCCGGCTCGCTCGCTCGCTCGCTAGCTAGCGGTGTGGCCTGCCCTTTATACTCAAAAGGAGTCGTGGTACCAATCAACGGGGACTACGGCGAGGCCCATGTGACGGTAATTGACGCCCGCGGGCTGTAATAACAATTGCCTGAATTTTGTTGAGCCACTGTTATGCTTTTTCAGCAAAGATGTGCTAAGCTGTGTAGCTAAGGATGTGTATGATATCCATCAAAGGATCGTTTATTTTCATAGCTTAGCTTAGCACTGGCGGAAATGGGTTCAACGAAGCTATGTTTTTTAACCGACTTCAACAAAGGAGGTTCTGTATTCGTCCCGTATGTATGTATGTAAGTATGTATGTATGTATGTATGTATGTTTGTATGTGCGCGATTTTCTCAAAAACTACTGATTCGATTTGGATGGGGTTTTCACTAACGTAATCTACATACTTTCAGAAAGGTTTTAGTATATAATACATTATGTAATCATTCCTATGTACAAAGTTATATGCATAAATGTACACACTCCGTAGAAGATTTACTGTTGAACGAATTCGTGAAAGTAATCTAACACGGCATAAATAAAGAACTAAAAAGGGAAAAATAAAAAACTTTTTTAACAAAAAATAACCGACTTCAAAAATCCACTACAAAGAAAATAATAATTTTGGTTTCGGAAGTCGGTGGCAAAAAAAAGGAAACAAAAACCAAAGCCACCGACTTCCTAAGCCTGCCGGGAAAGCGGGATTGTCCGGAAGGGATACCGCTGACCCGGACAAAAGGGCTAACGAAGGAACATGGGTGGGTTTTAGTCAGTAAGAGTCTGACACTCCCTTCCGCTCCGCCCAGAGCGGGAGGGGTCATTTGATGATTTCCCATCCTCAAAAAAAAAAAAAAAAAAGCCACTGACTTCCGAAACCAAAATTATTATTTTCTTTGTAGTGGATTTTTGAAGTCGGTTATTTTTTGTTAAAAAAGTTTTTTTTATATGTAGGGATGCAAGATGATGTAAGCATGGGAGCTAAGGATACGAGCTAAGGTGTGAGCTAAGGATGCAAGCTAAGGATGTGAGCTAGGGGTGCGCGAGTGGTGTACCTAGAGCTGCCATCCGTCCGGGGTTCCCCGGATTTGTCCTAGTGTAAAGGACGTCCGGGGAGCGTCCGGTAGGGGTTTCAAAAAATGTCCGGGTAAAACCCTGACACTTTGAGTCATGGGAATCCTGATTGATGAAATATTTTTTTCGGGGGCGTCCGGAAAAAATACTCAATTTCACCCAAATGTCCGGGGTTTTTAAAGTTTTTGTCCGGCGGCGTCAGCAATTTAGGTGATGGTGTAGGTGTAGGTACCTAGCTATGTGCAGAGTCGGTTTCAGTTTTCGTAAGAGTGTAACTTACACCCCGTATAGGTCCTAATCCTAACTTGTATACAAACTAGTGTCGACTTACTTAGTAGCCGCTTCAGCTTCAGGTGGTAGCATTTTGAGACTGTCGCGAGTAGTCCGTGTACTAGGATGCCTTTCACCAGAGATGTGCGTAGTAGCTAAGCCATGAGCGAGGTCAAAGCTAGGCTACGAATCTATGTGACCACTGACCGTTTCTACCAAAGCTAAGCGGTGTGCGAGGTAGATGTCAACCGTAATACTCGGTGACAAACACGTACCAACTACGTAGTACGTGCGACTCTACTCTGCGGTTACAGTTTTATTAGGGTGTCACTTACATACTTACATCCAGTATTGTGCCGGCTTTTTGTAGTAAGTGTTGGCCACAGGAAGCGAGTAGCGGTGATTCGTGGCGGGTGGCAAGCGTCGGCAATAACCGAGTTCATATAAAATGTATGAAAACTGTGGTCCGCTCGGCGGCGTTTGTGGGTGTCGGCCCGTGTGCGGTGAGACTCAAGGCCGTTCCCAATAACCGATCTATCGAATCTTTACTTTACTAGAGATCGATTTTTGATATTACTTCTAATAGAGCTTAGGTATGTCAAAAATATATCTCTGGTAGGGTAAACAGTCGGTAGATCGGTTATTGGGAACGGCCATACGTCGATAGTGCTATATCGTACTGCTTCTATAGGAAATACAGTACGCAGTAAATATTATCCATCGATAGGGTTGCCATACGTCCCATATATACGGGACTGTCTCCGTATTTGATCATCGTATCTCATAAGTATGTCATGTCCCGTGTTAGTCCGATTTTTCGTCAATTTGACAAAAAGTAAAATCAATCTCAAAATGTGACTCAAAAATGTTTATTGAAATTAAAAATTGTTACTACGACTACTTCAAATGAAAACTATGCTTGATATTTTTTTTATTATTTGATACTTTTGATGCCCTCTGCGGTTGATATCAGAGGGTAACTGTTAACAAAATTCATGTGACATACTTATACAAGCATGCTTTGGTGTAGTTGAAACACTACGTTTCGGCGTTGACGCATCGAAAATGTTAGAATGTCCCGTATTGGTTACCGAAAGTTATGGCAATCCTATCCATCGAGCTTTAGAAAGAATAATCGGCTAGCTTCGGCTTTATAGAGCGTCATCTCTGTCGCACGAAGCACTAAGTCCGGTATCTAATAAAAAGTCTGCGAAAAAACGTCACATACGTAGGTATGAGTGACGGATACGACGCTCTACACAGCCGAAGCTAGCCGATTATTTCTTTCTCAAACTCGATGTGTAATATTTACTGCCGGGTACTGTAGGTAGGTATATTACATACATACGCCCCTTTTTCCCACGGTAGTAGTAGGTAAGCAAAAACTGTAGAACACCACGTGCGAACTTTACTTAAGTAGGTACCGTACCGTTTTCTTTTGTTTTGTCCACGTTCATCGCCTTCATTTTCACAATTCAACGATGCTCATTTTCAGTTGTTTACAGGCTGATCACGTTCACAGCGGTAAAGAAATCAGTAACTTTCATCTTGTGCGGTGGCGCTCAAAAAACGTAACCATCAGACTTGAGTAATGTGCGTAACAGGCCTTTTCGACCTGATACCACTAGATGGTACATAAAGCTCATTCATTATATTTGCGAAAGCATGATGTAATCTATTTATTATCTATTTTTTATAAATCGAAATATTCCTGAATTATTCTATTTATTCATGTCAGCTTCGCCACTGGATTCGCCTGACAGAAAGTGAAAAATAAGCAAATGAAAATGTCGGGTCGATAAGGATTGATACCGCACTAAAGAGTAACTTTTATAGTGATGTAACAGACAATAAAACGAAATCATCGGTAATCAAATTATTTATTACCCATTACTGTTGAATTATGTGTAGATATTTATGTGTGTTTCTTTATAGGATAGCTACGCAAAGAGATTGCTTACACTTGTTGCAAAAGATTTATTTATTTTTACTTCCCTTTTAGTTTCTCTATACACTCTGTCAGTCGTAACTGTTTATTTGTTTAGTTTCTACAATTGATGATTGAAGATGCTTAACAGGTCCGCTTATTGAGCACACATTGCAAAAATGTAGAGGAAAATGTGTTTTCCGGATACGGATTTAATGGGCTAGTAATAATGTGTGACTTGTGTACATTCACCATATTAGCGCACACGATGCCATGGGCAAGAATATGTGCTCAAGGGGAAAATTGAGCCGCCTTTGTGTAGAAGGGTAAGGGAACTAATATTTATTACCCTCTGAAGCCCAAGTATGTGTTTACACGATATTGGCCGCAGTTCTGTTGTGAGGCGATGAAGTATAAAATAGTGTTTTCATTTACATAAAATAAAGATAGAAGAAGAAAATGACGTTGAATGAAACTTCTAAATTGTTTAGGAGAAGACCTTAGAATGTGTTGCCTAAACCCTAAAACACACTGAAATCACAAGTTTCTTTGTAACGGTTTTAAACTTGTTAAAGTAATTTTAGAGAATATTGTACAATTATTTGTTGTTGAATGAATTCTTGTGAAATGTTAGTGTACAAAATAAATATCACTTAATTCTAGTTGTGAACTGTAATTAAAGTATTTGAATTAATTTAATAAAAGTTCTTGTATAATCACAATTTTAGGTTCTTTTTTACTTGAAATAACTAAATAAACATTCAATTAATTATTTATCTTATTGAAATCACTTTTTTTTGCTGGCTAAAGAAGGAAAAAGATAACAATTTCTTTGATTTACTTTATTCGATTCTCAACGGAACTATTATGAATTTAATATTTTCACAACCAAACGAAAACGAGTTCGTAAATGAATGAAAGTTCATCCAATACCGGCGCTTACTCTAACATAAGTGGGCTTCTAGTAAATTAAATAGTAGTAAGTACCTATGTACAAAGATAAACAAACAACGATTATCAAAATAAATATAAGAGTAAGTGCATGCAGAGGTAATCTATAAATAGTATATATAAGCAAAATCGTTTTTCGTGTCTGTCTATTTGTCCGTTTTACAAAATGGATTTTAATTAGTGTTGGGCGCCGACTATGAGTCTGGCCGCCTAGCCGGCTAGTCGGCTGGAAAAAGGCCGATTAGTCGGCCAAGCCGATCATTGCTTTCGGCGGTGTTCGGGTGGCATCGGTAATGTTCGTCGCTCACATACGATCGCCGTTACTTTGTGTTTTTAAAAAAATATAAAACAAATTTGATTCTATTCGATATAAATGCGATTCTTAAATAAATAATAAATACGGTGATTAGGTGATTACATATTATGTTCTTTAATCAAAGTTATTATTAGAAACTTGCATTCAGAATTTATTTTTTGTTTCTATTCCTGTATTATTTTGCCAATTTGTAAGACTGATACTGAAATAATAACAATTAATAATGAAAAAAAAACATTTCAATCACCCTATTTATACGAATAAAGTAATGGCCGACTAGTCGGCCTTTTTTGCCGACTAGTCGCCGACTATCCGGCCACTTTACTTGTACATCCCTAATTTTAATTATTTTTTTCCCACCATTTAGATAATTTATTTTGCAAGGTTTGTGTAGGTATAGATACCTAATACGTTATTGTTTAACTTAGATACAGTACAGAAATCTCTATGTTTTGATATACTGCCACATCAGTAGATTCATGAGGTATATAATAGTATAGGCTATTTAACATCACGCTATGACCCTTAGGAGCTGTGCAATGGGGGTGACCCCGCGGGGCAAAGCTAGTTAGTTATAAAAGAAAATCCCGTTAAAGCATCGTATAGCTCGCTACCTACTCGGCTAGGCGGAGGAGCTCTTGAAATAGAAACAGATTTCTATTTCCCGTGTCCGCATTTGCATGAGAAAAAGCAACTCCCCGCTGTTCTAGTTTTCTGAAAGGATAATAGACATTATAATGTACCTACTGAGATTAATCGCATGCGATTTGTTCTCTTGGTAATATTAGCTTATGTAGTATTCATAGCTAATGGGTATTGGTGATTACCTGTGTGATTGCCGTAATTACAGACACATTAAAAATCTTTTATTAAACTATAGGTAAGTTGTAAGTATATTATGAAAAAATAAACAAAAAATTCATTTTGATTATTTGCGCTTATCTATAACTTTTAAAACAACCAAGTTTTCTTTGTTTTTAAGATTTCTGCGCTCGGTATTCCCAAATTCATAGCTTCAAAATTCATTTTACAGTATGAGACTGTAAAATGAATTTTGAATTTTACATCTCCTCACATTATAAGACATATCTTAGAAAAAAATATCGTTTAGATTATATTTGCACCTTTTATCTTGTTAGACAACCAAGTTTTCTTTGCTTTTAAGATTTCTGCTCTTGTCACTCCCAGATTTACAGCCTCATAGTTCATTTCACAGTCTCATATTTTCCAGCTCGTCACAGTAACATATCGCATTTTATCGCTGAAACTAGACAGTTGCGCATTCGCACAGAGCTTGTTTCACAAGCAATATTATCCGCTACTTGTACGGTACACACATTTATCTTTCCCAACCTGTACTACGCGGCACTATATCAAATAAATATTGCAAAGCTACAAGCGTTCGAAGATGCGTACAGTCTCGAAGTGGTTTGTCATGTCAGGAGCAACGCAATTACCGCGACATACCGGCTGGATCGCTCCCGTCGCAAAAACGAGCCACCGACCGAAAATTGCAACGACCATCTTTGGGACAATTACCATTTTTTACCCGTTACACAGTAACTGCATTTTTGGCTGCGAAAAAAATTGTTTCATCAGACTATACATCAAGAGCTCGTATGATGGAATTTGAGTCCAAAAACTTTTCGCCAGATTGCTCTTTTTTGGCATATAGGTGCTTTTACGGCGAGTTCTTGTTTTTGTTTTAGTTTGGCCGCTGTGATGTGATTATGGTTATAATGACATTTTTATTTTAGGTAGGAGTGCAAAAAGACCTTTGAAATTACTGTGCGTATCCAACACCCTAGAACTACGAAGAGAATAAGAATATTGTATTGCCTATATTTGTTTCATATGCGTAGGCGTAGAAAAGGTAGCGTGTTCGGTTCGGGTAACATATAATAGCATTAAGTAATAACTGAATACATAAAATATGAAGCTACCGAACTCATAAGTGATTGATCCCTTGCTAGCCAACAATTTATCTCTTATTACAAAAATAACGCTGTATTCACCCCGAAAACTAAATAGTGTATTTACTATACAAAATACACTTTAGTTTTCGTTCGTTTATGTATTCAATGTATTGAGCTTCCGTTGAGTAACTTAGACAAAACTTCTTCCCCGATCGATTACATAATTACACGCTGATTTCACCGAACTGTAGCTAATTGTCTTTACGTAAAACTTGATGAGTTAACAATAATTAGGTAGTTCGTAACTTCGGTTTACACGTCGTTTTGGCGTACTGGCGTGCACCGAACGAGTTTGCTTACGCTCGGTCGACTGACTTAAAAGGTCGGAATGAAAACATTTAGGCGCCTAAGTAAATAAGAGTGAAAACGGCTTCACTTGTGTAGGGTAGGCCTTATTGTGGCCCTTGGCCGACATCCGTTTATTGCTTCAAAAGTACAAACGTCATTTCGATGTAAAAAGGTGTGTTTCTTATTTGTTTTCGTTATCGTATGAAGGTGGACTCATATTTGTTCGCCCGAAGGCGCCGAACGCACCGAACAAGCTGAACAAAATGAATTTTTGAACTCAGTCCTATCCGCCCTGAAGAATCGAACGTGCCGTAGAAACCAACTGATATCATTAAAATTAGGCTGGTGCGCGCGTTGCCCACGTGTGACGCAGCTAACAGAATTTGTAGTACACCGGCCGCTTCGTCCGCATTGTCCGCACCGAATCTGATGACGTCGCTCGTCCGAATTCCTCAGGGATTTTGGGTACTTCCCTTTCTCCGGCAATTCGCCCAGTTCGGCGCGGATTGATGGTTAAGTTTTCATATGCTTTCATAATAAAGAATTCTAAAATTCGTTTCATTCGGCGCGTTCCGCACAGACTGCACAGACCGCACAGTACTTTCATCTTAAGTTTAAGTAGCTATAACTTTGTATTTCTACAATATTTGGATCAAGTATTGAATAAGAGATAATCGCCATGCCTTTAACTCCCAAAGGAGACCCTTGACGCGTACCCACCTTCGATCGATGATGGTATCTACATTCGAAGGTCGTTGACAGCTGATACGGGGCGAGGCACCCGTCGCACAAATAAATGAAAATCTAAAGGAAAAAGCTATCTAGAACGTGGTTGTGAAACACTTATGCAGCTGCTAGTACCCGCTACTATGTTACCATTCGTTTAATGAAACAGCAACTTTCAAACATCTCTGAGTTCAAGTATTTGAAATGTTTAAAGATTTTACGACACAAGTTAGCTATAGCTTACTTAAATTCAAAAATACAATACAAGTTTTAATTTTACAGGGTGAATTTTTCAAGTTGGCATGAATGGCTAAATCTGAAACTGTAAGAAATAGCGAAAAACACTATTTTGATAAAAACTAATTCAATTTTTGAAAAATCTTTTTTCAAGCCAGAAATCAACTTCCGGCTAGAAAAATTAACTTTTCTACCTTCTAACAATTTGTCCGGCATAATTTCGACTGGAACAATGGTGGCAAACAAAGACAAAAACTAGGCACCGGAGAATAGCAACACTGAAAAAATAATTTCCAACTGTGTGCATTTTTTGCACAGTTAGAATTAACACAGTTGTAACAACGTACTTTTCAGTGACAATTAATTATTTTACGCCGTCGTTCGGGCAACTGAACAAAAACAGAGGCAAACGATAATTACTTACAATATTATGCTTGAACAGTTGAAGAAAGTTTTTGATCAATAATAACAACGTATTTTGACAGTAATTTTAAAATTATTGTGAGTAACACACGTCAGTCCGGATAAAATGGCAAAAATATCTGCTTTATTTAACTGCTTCTTTTTTCAGTTAGGTGTGCTAACTTGTATGCGTTGCCTCCATTTTAATATCGCAAAAAGGTACCTTTATTTTTAAGAAAAAAATCGAGGTACTTTTTCTTAGCTTACTATATTTGCTTTATTGGAGGATTTCTGAAACTGCATTACAAATTTTGCTAGTGGTTTCATAAAGTCGTTGAGCGCTAAGCGTAGCGGTGCGGCGTAAGCGACGTTATGACAACCGCATGGTGAACAACATTTGACATGGCTGTCGCACGCGATGCTACGGGCAATTGATTTGTTGCCACTCAGGCTAGCGTCAAACTATTACATCATCATCTGCCTAGCCTTTTGCCAAATTATATTGGGGTCGTCTTCCAGTCTAACTAGTTTCGGCTGAATATCAATATTTTACGTGGAGCGACTGCCATCTGACCTCCACAACCCAATTAGTGGGTAATACCGGTATTCGAATGTTAGACCAGCTGTCAGACTTTTAGGGCTTCTGACTACCCGTAACGATTGTCAAAGATATTCCTATGACAACCGGGACCGACTGCTTAACGTGCTCTCCGAAGCACGGAGGGGTTTCGATGTGTAAAGAACGGTCACCCATCCAAGGACTGACCGCGGCAAGCGCAGCTTAACCTCGCAGATCGATCGATCAGCGCGGTTGTCATTTAGCCACGAGCCCCTCTAAAAACGTCAAACTATTACATCGTATTTTAAAACGGTTATACACGTAATTGCACGAACACACATGCTGTGTGTGATTAAAAAAGGTTTAGTTTTTAAGGTTCCTAGGCCTATGCCTATCTGCCCGTCCGTCTGTCACACGGCTGTAGGTATCTTATGAACCGCAATAGCTAGCCAATTGAAATTTTCATAAAATACATGTAAGTATAGCCGCTATCATGGTAAATAATAAAATAAAAAGTCGAAACCCAAAGCTATAAACAACTGGAAGAAAACCCTTAGTGCGGGATTCCAAATCGCATTTGGCCTTTTTATTAGCTGAAGTCATGGATATTTCACCATATTTTAACTCAGAAATAAAATAGCAATAAATATGATGGATGGAACAGCTTTTGAACGATCCGCATCCCGTCGGTGGCCGGAAAACCGGAAAAAGGAAGAAAATTCTTGCATTTTTGATAGTCGCGCAAGGACGGAAATGACAATATTATTTTGTAATTAAAACGGGAGGAAAGAGAATTCGGATAATTATTTCTTAATATTAATGTTCAAAAGATGACATACTTACTATGACTCGTGGCTGCCTCCGTTGGTCCAGTGGTTACAAGCACGACTGCTGACTGTGAGGTCTTCGTTTCCATTCCCGGTTCGAGCAATGTTTTCGGGTTTGTCAATAAGGAAGTTTTCAGATCCAGCTGGATTTGTGCCCGGTATTAGGCAATATAGCAATATGCTTGTTCTCTATTAGGGACATGGGACCAGGGGAAATATAGGTGTTTTATACAGGTACTTACTAGCACTTTTCCCGCGACTTCGTCCGCGTGAATCGCATTGTGTGTATTTTTGCGAGATAAAAAGTAGTCTATGTTACTAAGTGATAATGTAGCTTTCTACTGGTAAAAGATTTTTTAAAACCGGTTCAGTAGTTTTTAAGTTAACTCATTACAAACAAAACAAAAACACAAACAAAAACTGTTTATAATATTAGTGTACATACACCTCTGCTTACCTCTTCGTAGAATACAGGCGAGATATTAAGGAAGATGACATAATACAAGAATATTTAAATCATAAAAACAGGCATTTTTTTCGGCTATTTTAGAATTACCTACTCACAATATAAAAAAGGCGTTGCAAATTCGTAAATAACGTTTCGGCACACTATCGTTATGTAAAACTAAAACGCAAGACTATCTACCTATATGAGATCTATAAACAAATGAAGATACATAAAAAACAGACCAACACACACACAGGACAAACTAGTTTTTGATTGAATTTCCCTTGCCGACAATATTTGAATTGCAATTTATACTAAATCAAAACGAAAAAATATTAAAATTAAATCTATAAATAGTACAAAACAAAATCGTTGTCGTATCCGTCTGTTTGACCTCCTAGTTTTTCTTAACTACAAGATGGATTTTAATGCGGTTTTCATCACCTTTTAGATAATTTATTCCGGAAGCTTAGGCTTATATGTATAATACGTTAATATACAGGGTGGCAGGTTAAACAGTTGAAATATTTTAAGGGGTCATTGCACTCATCGTTATGAACAACTTTTACTATGGGAGCAACCCTGAAATCTCGAAAAAAAAAGCTGTTCCATACATTTTGTTGAGCCAAGTGAACATAAATGTATGGAACAGCTGATTTTTTTTTGCGATTTCCGGGTTGGACCCATAGCAAAAGTTGTAATGGTGAGTACAATGACCCCTTAAAATATTTCCACTGTTTAACCTGCCACCCTGTATAAGTAACTTAGATACAGCACAGAATTCAATATGCGAAGCCGGGGCGGATCGCTAGTTAAATAAAGCACAGGAACAAAAATAAACTGCTATTTTTGTAAAACCGTTTATTTAATTGAGATAGTGTAGAGACAACTTCAACTAATTAATCAATCGATTAATTATATCATTCAATAGCAGTCACAATAATAATTCGAAACAAGAATCGATCCACAAAGATGCTGTTATATCACATAATATACATAGCCGGTATCATTTAGCGGCCGACCGGAATTCGCGTAGAGACGTTTCGGCATCGTTATCACACTTTAGTCAATATTCGTCAAATTAGCATCGATGCAAGGCGGCGAGGTCGACGACCTCGTTCGGCGAGCGTGGGAGCGGTGCGCGGGCGCAGTTTTTGCAACTACCCGACTAACTACCCGAGCGCGGGCCGACAGGTAGTCCGCACCCGAATTTTAAGTATTATACTCCGGTCTTGCTTCGGGAATTATTCATTGGAACTCGGGTTATATTATTATATTTTATTCGCAAAAATATAATAAACCAGTAGAGAATCAATCGCAGTCTATTTTATGATTCATCTAGCACCACAACTCCTTTGCAACAAAATATTAACGCCAAAACGTCTGAAATTAAAAGCCCATTTTCACACACAGATTTATATTCCCCTCCTTCATGAACGAGCGTTTCATGTTAACCTAAGCACTTTGGCGAGTGATGCCTATCTAAAGCTTTTAAAAGCTGTGTTGACTTTGCTCAACTGCCTTTTAAAAGGACTGATTAGCTGGAGAGGCTGGAGGCAAGCCAAATGGGATGACACATCAGATACAAACTACACATCCTACTAATATTATAAACGTGGAAGTTTGTGAGGATGGATGGATGTTTGTCACTCTTTCACGCCAAAATCACTGAACGGATTTTGATGAAACTTTCCAGCAATATAGCTTTCTAGCTGTTCCCCGCAGTTTTACCCCCATTGTCGGTTTAGCCTAATAGCCTAAAATAGCCTATACTATACTAAAAAGTATCCTAGAAGTGCACTAAGCACATCTAGGGTAGGTACTCAAGGAATATTTCCTTAGAAGGTTTTTTGAATTTTCATCCCTAAAGAAGTGAAAAGCGGTGGTAAAACTTTTATAAAGTAAATTACGACGTTGTTGTTTTCCGATTTCCACGCGAACGGAGTCGCGGGCACAGCTAGTTTGATATAACCGCTACAGCATGACGTCACGTTCATGCCTATATTTCCCAAAGAGATAGGCAGATATGTCTGTAAACTCACATTTCGCCAGTTATGTTTAACTCCCATGTAATATCGGGTGTAGTAAGCAGTGATAGCGTAGTGGTTTAACCATGTGCCTCCCTCGGCGAATGGCTCGAGTTTGATCCCGTGGCACGCACCGCTGACTTTTGAAAGTCATGTGCGTATAGAAATTAATTATCGCTTGCTTTAAAGGTGACGGAAAACATTGTGAGGAAACCTGCATGCCTGAGAGTTCTCCATATAGTTCTTGAAGGTATGACAAATCTGCCAACCTGCACTTGGCCCGTGTGGTGGACTACGGCCTACCCCGTCTCATTCTGTGCAGAGGCCCGTGCCCAGCAGTGGGACATTTCATAAACAGGGCTGATATATTATTTTTATTTATGTAATATCGGGGGCAAGCCTATTAAATTGGCGTCAACGGGCAGTCAAACCTGTACAACACGTGTTTAATAATGAGCTGCTGAGTTTTTCTGCTAGTATTTATTTATTTGGCAGTTATAATGACGTGTTGCCTGATCTGTTGACAGTACCTGCTACTGAGTACGTTGGTATTGGTGATACTAAATGCTGATTAAATTTATTTGAAGACTAGCTGTTCCAGGCGGTTTCACCCCCGTTGCTCGGCTCCTAAGGGTCGTAGCGTGATGTTAAATAGCCTATACTGTAGCCAAAATAACCTAAAGGGTTATAGGTTAACTAGAGTAGGAAAATAAAGCAAACACCTTTATACAAAACACTATGTATTTTTTTACTTTAACAATTATAGTAGGTAGGTACCACACTTTGGTAGACAGAAAATACTAGAAACTCAGGGGTGAGTGGTTCGCTGGCAATACGGGTCTTCAGGTCTTCAGGTAATGTGGCTTGTGCACTTAACTGGTGGTCAGCCGCTGGATCAAGAGGGCGCGCGGCCACCACGCGCTGCTTATATTATAGCCGTAGTCTCCGCCCATCAGCTGCATACGGGGCGACCGCCAACGACACCGTCACAATACTATTCCTCATAAATCTGGCTATCATAATATATGTTATTCAAATCCGACTGGTAGTTCCAGAGATTAGCGCGTTCAATCAAACAAACAAACTCTTCAGCTTTATTATATTAGTATAGATAGGTATACGAGTAGGTACATGATGTTGCGGTAATAGTGTTTCATCCCTCAAGCAAGAGTATTGGTTATTAGGAACTAATCTCAGATCATAGAAACAAAGAGATGTGCCAAGGCGCTATCGAGCTTGATGCCTGATCTTGAGCAAAATGCTCATATTATAAACGTACGCGCTGGCGACGAACCGAACACGATCGATGGTATAAATACAGTGTTTTAGTTTAGTGCTAGTGTTGAGTGACGATTAACAGTGTTAGATTGAGGGTGTGCGGAATGTTCAATGCGTGGGAAATATTTTTATTCACAAGGAGCGCTTAATTATGCGCGTAATTGTGTCGAAAAATGTACTAAAAGTGGCATCAGTTGTTCCCGTACTAATTTGCTATGATAGCATATCTCCTTCTTTCTATGATCTGAGGAACTAATCTATAGGTACTTCTATAGTAGACGTATTGTTTGTAACATGGTCACCCGTGATAATGATTTTAGTAGAGCTAAAACTAAATAAAAATTGTGAAGCTGTGTACCTACATAAGAATTTATTCAGTTTGTAGATTAGCCAATTAAATATGATATTTTAACCCTAATTACGACCATGTAAGGGCCAGGATTATAGTTGTTGAACTATAGTTTCACGACACTATTAGTTTAGTAATGTAATTCTAGGTAATAAAAGAGACTTTATGGTAGAGACCAGGGAATATATTGGAGTGTTATTTTATTTAAGTAGGTAGTTTTATTTTAGTCTATAAGTATTTTATATATTTTTTTGTTTGTTTTATAGTTTTATTTAAGTACCTTTATATTCTACATTATGTGTATGTAGGTACCTACATAAGTTGTATGCTTGCATACTGCTGTGAAATGTATATTCATGCTCTTAGGGCCAAGTTCACCGACAAGATAACAGTCCGTTAAATTGAAAACGGCTGTTTATTTGCCCTTAGTTCTTACAAAAAGCCTCCGCCACTCGACGCCTGTTGACGAACGAAGAAGTCTAGACTTGTACGAACTTGTTCAGGCTGTAGAAGCTGTTCTCACCCGCAATAATTAAATCAATAATGAGCTCGAGACAGCCTTTCCAAAGACACTGTTTTGCTTTACATTTACAGAACTGAGCCTATATAAAGACTAGTTGCAATGTGATTTTGATAAATTTCGCTTAATTTCAACTTCCATTTTTAGCTTTAGGTAGGTACCTTTGCTAAAGCTAAAAATGCTAAAATAAATCGCATTTTCAGGTTCCCCAAGTTTTATCTCGTGAATCTTTTTTAACTTGCTTTATTTACACAAATGAAGTAAAACAAAAACCTAACCAGTTATGCGTCATGTTTGTTATAAACAAAATCGTTATATAAAAAAAAACAAGGATCTAAATTGCGAAGTGCAGTTTCGCGGGACTCATGCGCTGCGCGACACACTTCGCTGAGGCGACGTCCACACTTTCATGCCAAACCTGTTATGTGCTACACACAGGCCGGCGCGCGTGTGTGTGCGGCCTTTGTCGTTCCTAAATCAAATTGCACTCGAACGTTTAAAACTAATACATTTGAATAAGTCAAGAAACCGATTAAGGACCATTTGGTCAGATTCGCGTCAGACCAGTATAACATTCGCTTCATACTTTCTAACTGTTAAACAACATAAATATTATTTAAGCGTAACAACGTATTTATTATGTATCGACAAACCGTGACTAAACGAATAAAATTATTCGTGAGAACCTATCATGTTTTAATTGCTGATTGATAGTAATTTGATCAAAAAACTTTATATTATGATGTCATATGATAAAATAACTCCAATGTGTGTGTATTGAATATGACCAATTATACATAGCATAAGCATAATCGGCCTATAATGTTCCCACTGCTGGGACACAGGCCTCCTCTGTCTGTGAGAGGAAGTGGGCCGTAGTCCACCTCGCGGGCCCAGTGCGGGTTGGTGGACGTCACATGTTTTCGATTTTTTGGTTCTAGGACATGCCGGTTTCCTCACGATGTTTTCCTTCACCGTTATAGCAAGTGATAATTAATTTCTAATACGCACATGACTTCGAAAAGTCAGCGGTGCGTGCCTCGGGATCGAACTCGAACCATTCGCCGTGGGAGGCACATGGTTAAACCACTAGGCTATCACTGCTTACTAGGCTATCACTGCTTGCTATCAATTATACATATAAAACATTAATTAATTACCTTATCTGATAAACCACTCAAGTAGGTACCTACCTACTTATGAAAATGCCTTTACAATGTCGCACAATAAATCTCAATTACGTTAAGTAACACAATAGGCTAGTTTTTCATTGTCCTAGTTAAAAACTTTGTATTGTAATAACGCCATTACAATAGAAAAGTTTTAACTTCCTTTACAGGTACGACAATGGAATACTAAATCAAAAGCTTTTTTTTATTATAATGGTATGCCATTACCAGTGCTTCAAAGGTTTTAAAAAAGAAAACTTTCTGATTTTATTAAATGTCAATCTTTTTCCCGCGAATAATTTGCACCATAGATTATCGAAGCCAATTATAACGGCCTGGCTACACGAGTCTAATACATGTTTGATCGTTTTGCCGTGTGTATTCGCGGTATTTACATAAATGCCAGGTACGCTAAATGATTATATCTAGCCGCGACATGGTTCTCTAAATGCTGTGCATTGCTGACGGTCCGCCATTACCAATGATCTCGGGCCTCATATAGACGTTTTTACTTCGCGTTTCGCTGTTAGCAAGGCCATAGATTAGCTTATCGTGAACGTGATATTACGGCGAAAGGAGTGTATGTATAATACGATATTGGGAGATGTTAATGGAATGGCGGGGACTAAATATAGATGTTCCTCGTTATAGTGAATGGGTGTTTGGCTCAAGCATATTGCCCTAGGTGTAAGTAGAGTAACTGGATAAAAGAAAATGGTTGGAGGAATATGATACTACCTACGATATTAATGAGCTTTATTTAAATAAAATGTAGATATATTTATTATCTTTCGTTAACGAACGGAATAATGTAAAATGACAAACGTTTTTTAGCAACTTTACAAAAATACAAGCGCAAAAGAAATTATTCGAACGAAAACTTATCCTATGAAAATTGATTCGGTGTTCCAAATACTATTAGACAAACATTTACAAAGAGGCAGATAAGCATCCACCAACAAACAAAGGGATCAAAGGAAAAGATAATCTCTTAACAAAAGGATCTGAAACCAGAATTATTGAATTACCTAACTAATTCATGAAACTTACCTATTCTAACTTCGGAAAAGCTAAAAGGGAAACCATGATAAAGGGCCTAATACACTCAGCAGTGCACATAAAACATAAGACGTCGCAAAAAGGAAATAGCAAAGAGAATGTAGGTATGTTATCCTTAGTACCTACACATGGTGTATTTATTGAGTCATTCGTATAAGCTCGCGGCGGCTCGCACCTGACCGAACCTTTCTACATTTTTTCCACATTTCTATCTATTGAGTGTGACAGCGGTCCTCCAGAGCTTTCCCTGACGTTTACCGTGGATTACTTAATGTAATCCATTCGATCTACTAAGAAAATACCTCACGAGAAATGTTTAACCTCTTGCGGGATACATTGCGGGTTTTATATGCCAGTTTTGGTTAAACTTGCACATTTGTTGTTGAAATGGCGCAATGGATATAAAACTTAAGTGTGCAACTTTGTGACTTCGTGGGTGCATTGTTGTAGTTTACTATTCTAACACGAAATCAGGGAGTCGTGTTACGTGTAGTTTAATGTTATTTTCGTTGTAGTTTGAATTAAAAGCATAATCTATGAACCAACGCGTAGATAAAGAAATATAGATTTATTTAAAAAAAAAATACTTCAAAATATTCTGCAATTATAACGTAGCGCAAAATGATTAAGTAGTTTTATTGTTTTTTTTAAGAATTACAAAGATATTTAATAAATGATATTCAATTGTTTTATAGTGCATCATTGTCCAGGAATGACATGGAAACACACAGCTAAATCATATAGGTAGGTACAACCTTTTCTACGGAATAACATTTGGTATTCCGTGAGTTAACTACCGCAGGACTACTAGTTGCATTCGCCAACAAACCTGTAGAATCAGACTGCATTAATTATAAAAAATATATTTTTTAAAACAGTTGTTAAAAAAGTGGCGTATTGCAGGGACGTATAGCGTTCGGGATGTGGGCTATTACATACTCGAGCTTTTTCTTTACCTTTTCCGAACTCGTGCGTTCTCTTTCCCAACTGTCAAAATAATGTCTATTAAAAAAGAACCAACCACAAAGTTTTTACCTACAAAAAAAATTCATAGATGTTTTTATGATTCATGCAAATATTTCTAAAAATAAGCTACTAATTTGTTTCAATATCAGATTTAATGATTTGATTCAATGAGTTAGGTTAGTTTTCATTTCATTTCATCTCATTAAATATAATTTTCATTTCATATCAATAAAAAAAATCTACTGAAGAATTAGCTGTATGGGCATAGTTCCCTTTGCCTACCCAGAATGGGTGTGGAAAACAAAAAAAAAACTCTGCTTATATTGTTTTACGGTTGGCGCCATTTTCCAAAAATGTTCTTTACTAAATTGCTTCATTTTTTCGCAACTGTATAAAAATAGTTGTTCAGTACACGTGCGGAACCGTCATTGCAACTTGTTCCGACTGTCAACCCTCACCTTCGGCTGCGCCTCGGCTCGGGTAGACATTTGTCGGAACTCTTTGCAATGACAGGCTTTCCGCACTTGCAATGAAATATACTTTTTTTATTTTACGCTAGAAAGACAATGTAATAAAATAAAATAAACTAGGAATCGTAATGACTAAGTATATTCATTAGAGTGGCAGCGGCAAGCACGCATACAGCCTACGCTTTACGTTTCGTTTTACGTTAACGTTGCAGTCAACTAATTGAATTTGAGCAAACGAGTCACACAATCGCCGCGGAGCGAGTTACATGCCACATAAAGATGTTTTATTATGCACGTGTGTGACAAGTGCAGCGAACGAATGCGATAGGGTGAGGCCACAGTGATAGGCAAAGCGAGTACCTACAACAAAGTGCCGAGTGAGAGTTGCAAACCATCGCGTTAATCGAATAAACATCTTGCGAAGTGATTGATAGTTATAGACCAATCACATGCGTTTCTGTTTTCACTTTCGAGCGCGATCCGAATTTCGATTGGTCTTTGACTATGATCTTAGTTAGCGTTCACGCTATTGAATATGTTAGAAAAACACAAGGCATTAAGAGCGGCGATATGGTCAAAGGGAAAAACGATCAGTTTTCAACATAATTTTTTATTATTTTGCCATTAGATTGTATTCGAACTATTCAAAGTTCGCTATGTCAGTAGGTAAGTACCTATAGATAGACTATAGAGTAGTTAGACTTGCAGGTATAATTTAAAAATAATAACACGTATCTGTAATCTTTGTAATAGGTACGTGAGTCAAAACAGATCCGTGTTCTCATTTAAGCATCATTCAACACAAACGAAGATTCAACACAAACAAAAGTAACTATGCGTAGGTACAACAAGACAAGGATGATTTATTTGTATATTTAGTAAAATTTTAAAGAATGAAGAGCCTGGCTAGCTCTCAGGCTATGAAGAGAAAAGTATTAACATATTATGAAGAAATATGACTTAAATTTTGAAGCAAAAAGTCTGCGTACGGTCTTTAAAGTTGTTTATAGACGTTTATGGGCGCGCCTTAAGATTTTTGAAGAGAGGGCAAAACGATTTTCTTTACCTAGGGGAGGTAAATATTGAACTTTTAATATTTTCTGTTTTTAATAATCTTAGGTTAGGTATAAATTGCCCAATAGTTCATAAATTCACCCTAATTTATTATTATATGAAGACTATGAATCTTGAACATTATTGCAGGCGTTGCAGCTATGAGCACTGGATGTTAAAATTATTAATTAATAATTTAATTCGCTTAATTACTCTCGCTATCATCATTAATGACATATTAATTATATTCTCAACAGTAAAATAAAACAATGAACATTGTAAATTGTTAAATTGAAAACAATAGCTATTTTAAAACGTCACGCAATTTGAGCTTCAGGATCATGGTTGATTGATGAATCCGTACACTCACAGGTCACTAGACTAAAATATTTTAATACATCAACGTCAAAACATGGTACACACATTTATTCTTACCATGACACTTATCTATACTATGTATACTTCTAACTAATATTATAAATACGAAAGTTTGGATGGATGGATGGATGTTGTTGAACTGTCAAAATGAAAGCCATGGTGATAGAAATTGAGTTACGCAATTAGGGTGCAGGCTGTCTTATAAAACTTTCCCATAATTTTAAGGGGAATTTGGGAATCGCAAATTGTTCATGTCCTGCCTCCAATTCATCCACCCTGTGTTAATCCTGTGCTTGACAGTCCGGTTTATTATCCATGGCTTTGCAAGAGTAAACCGAGAAACCGAAAGCCGCAGCACACCGGTAAAAGCGCTTTTCTAATTCCTCCACAAAAAGTATTTACCCGCTCCCGCTCCGCTTCCTCCATTGTGGCCGCTCCCTTGCATGCGCGGGCGCACCGGAGACAACAACGGCGGGAGTCGGGAGGTCGCGACACACCGTCACGCGGCCCGCTCGTGTTTGCTCGACAAACTCGCCGCGCTCGCTCCCTGCTCAAACACCGCCACAAGAAGCTGTTTCACATACTACTTCACTTTTTTACTCCTTAAAAGCCCCGTGATACACGGGTTGTGATCTGCAGCCTAATTGTGTAACTCAATTTCTTTCGCCATGGCTTTTCATTAATTTGACAGTTCAACAACATCCATTGCGACGTTGAGCTAGTTACGGTAACACGGATTTAGAAACATGGCCTAATGAACCAGTGTCATGGTGATAGCAATTGAGTTACACAATTAGGTGCTGGTCTATTACTTATTAGCCATTAATCAGAAAAGCTCTGAAAGCTCTGAAGGCAACATACACTTTCTTTGTAATAAAAGAAACGGTTCGTTAAAGATGTAGTACTCGTGTCTAGGTGTATACTAGCGAATGTAAGACGTGCCTGAAAGAGTGCAATTCTTTAAACTTTTAAAGGTTTACCTTTAAGAATCTTGCAGTAAGCTCACAGCTGTCAAGACAATACTGGAGCACTTTTTCACATTCAGTAACACGGCAAAGTGAATAAATAATGTAAAAACATACTATTCTTGCTTTTCACTATTTATTTTTTCGGTAGCCATCATAGCTTTCCATTATCTCTATTGGTGATCAAAACACTTTCGTTTTAAATTCATGTTTCCCCTTAAAAGTTGCTCGAAGTTTGAAAACATCAATCTTTTTAAATGCGACGCCGACAAACCAAAAACAGCGCCTCAACACTTCAGAAGCCTGGACCTTCAGAAAATGGACGTACTGCTTTCATCGAGGCTCGTTGGCTCGTGATCCCCGGTGTATCATGCGGTTAAGGCTCGCTGTCGCCACCATAACCGATCCACTGGCGAAACAGCGAGGTGTGTGGCCGCACTTCACACTTGCCTAGATGGGCGGTTGAACAAATGTTCCAGGGGGCTTTTAAGCCGTTCCCATTAATGGTACATGGCCCTTCTCGCCTTATGGTGCTCGCAATGCCAACACGGAATAAAATCGCGATGTCAATGAACAAGCTCTAATTGTTTTATGCATTTGTTCAGTATTTTTGCGAAAGAAAACGAATAGGTATCAACGAAATTGTAGAGGCTGTCAAAGCCAGCCATTTCTATTAGAAATCTTTCTCACAAAGGTTTTTTCCTTTCTCCTAAACGTTCCGTTGTATGCGATGTCGTTGTTCTATTGTTTTCTATTTTAGGACACCTTATTACATATTACGCATCATCAAATTGTTCGGAATATTATTCTGCATTGTGATGTAAATCAGGAACACAAAGCACTAGGACAACACGGTGTAATGTAACCACACTTCGTAAGGAGGGGTGCGCTGAAAAGCGTTTATTATGATAGGTGTACTGTCGCGTCACGGTTATTGTGTAGCCGTATCTATCAGGAAGCAACACGACATTCCCGGCGTGCACAATGGCGAGGTAGCGCGCGTGTACCGCCAGCTTGACATCTATTGAAAAGAAAATTCGCTCGAGCAACGGATAAAATCGAATTGATATTAGAAAACCATCAGTCTAAATAAAAGAACTCGATTGTTATCAAGTCTAGACGACGTTAATGAACCGGGGAGCGATTGGCTAGTTTTTACCTTTCGGCGCGACGTCGCCGAATCTTGACCGTATCAATCATAATTGGCCGCTTTTTGCGATTTCGAGAATCGCAGTGCTGCGTGCACGCATGGTGATGGCGGGGGCGGCGCGCGGCTCGCGGGGGGGGTGTCACTGTGCAAATGCACTCGTAAACCTGGCCCGAGGTCAACGCACCCCCTCTCCGCGCGGCCGGCCCCGCCCCGCGCACCCCCGGGCCTATAAAACGTTTACCGCTACAATATATTATTATTTATTTTATTATAGACGTAGCAGGTCTACGGCTACGGGTAGGTCGCCGAGCAAACCGCATCATGCACTTTAGTCTGTTGCTATATACACTCGTGTTCTATTGTAATTGGCAAACGAATACATCTCGCCGCCTCGGAACGTAATCATGCTTTTTATGTTCATTTAAATTCACGTTATGCGCTAGCTATTTATAAAAAACAATATAAATGAATATTTATAATTCTAATCTACGATCTAATGGTCCTGTTTTACAAGGAGCTTTAACATTAGTGATAGGTACCTACTTACTCATAATAGTCATAATATTGGCGAATAATTCTCCAGAGAACGTAGAGTCGTGCTTGTGTTGTGTGAGAATGATCAGCTAATCGCTCAAACATGAGTAAAACAATATTAGAAGCAATTCATGTGATTAAAGCGTCAATTGGCTTGGATAACGTCGCTCAACTTCAGTTCAACGAGACGATGGCATTTACACGCCGATTGTAATTTGGATCGATCGCTTCAGAGATACGAATTTAAAATGTTTTTGATTTTATTATTTAATATTCAAATGTTAATTATTCAGGATGTTGATAGCTTTATCTGGTCTTATAAGGTAATATGTTTTTAATTGGGAATTAGTTTTGGATTGGCGATTGTTTTGTGAGCGATGAATTCAGAAGAGTCTGCGAGACAATCAATTGCGAATACGACCAATCAATATTTAGGTTACGTGTAAAAATATTGACAATCGCTTCAATTGCATAAAGTAAACGCTCAATAATCGCATCAATGTGCTTCAATCACATCAATCGCAATCGATCATTTCGGGGACGCTTTAATCCTTTATCCAGAAAAGTTCCTATAAGATTTTTTTTTTAAGTTTATTGTGTCAAGCGAAGAGGTGATAAAGACCACCTTGTGCCACCTTGACTCACTCATACTGCATTGCAGCCGACCCTCGAGACTCCAGCATGAAACACTAACTTTAGCACTCATTAAATATTGTTGACCGGTTTTATATCCACGTAAAAGTTAATTTCTAATAGCTCCCGTACATAAAGACCAGCGCATACGACTTTAGGAGCATTGCTGGAAGGTACTTGCTGTAACTTTAAAGCACATGTCCAGTATAGAGCATGAAGATGTAGCCGTGTACGTATAAACAAAGAAAAAAATGACAGCCTAATACCATCGACACAAAATCTTATTAGCCCGTAAACTGCTGCTTTAAACTAATGGGCTAGCAAATTACCATTCTTATTTAACCCTAATAAGAGTCAGAGTAGGTAGAGCTATTTTAACAAGTTTTACTAATCGATTGTTTAACTAATCCGATGTTCTTTATTAAAGTTCTCGATAAATTAAAAATTCCGGAATCCCGGGGCATGTCCATATTAACTTGACATGTTTGAGGTCATTAGTCCGAAATAACTTATTCCGATCACTGCTCAATAAGTGCCATAGCCATAGCGTTTGGCAAAAGTTTTGGTTTTTGCCTTACCTTTTGTTTGCTATGATCTTTATGAGTGGTAGGGCACAGCGGGATATCTTGCTCAAATCTAGAGCAGCCCGACTGGGGAAGTACCTCCACCTTACAGAATACCACAGCCAAATAACGCTACTGTGGTGAGTGACGTCGCCAGAGCTCTTAAGGATGCGCTGTGTTGACAGCGGGACCTGCTTGTCCCCTAAGCGTTCAGCACAGTGAATCAGAGTCGGCCACTTTACCATCAGGCGGGCCGTACGCCTGTTTGCCACCATCATCGTTTAAAAAAAGCACACACACAACACATTGACCACATAATGACTACTGTTAGTGATAACACATTCTGTCTTAGGTTTATGTCGATAGCTCCGTCATTGTCATCATCATCATCCTATCAGCATCGCCATTGTCATGATTAATCGAAGATGATTTTCTTACGAAGAAGTAAAGCCAGCATGGACCATTGTATAACACCCTCGATCCCCCAACATCACTCAAGAATGTCAATACACCGTCAAAAATACAAGCTTCCTAAAAGCTTTCGATTTTTGTGTCAAGTGCGGCCCAATCGGGCAGAAGTAATCGCTTCACATTAAATTTAAGAACGTACAAAGTTAGCCTTTTACATAAAAAGTTGTGCTGCGTGATCGAATTTAATAAAGAAAAAATATGCGACAATCTTGACGAGGGTGTTTCACTGAATCTTATAAATAAAGATCGCGGATACAATTTTGTGTTTTTGAATTTGTTCCAGAGAATTTTTTGGGCCATAATGAATTTGAACCGGAGAAATAATAGGGCTAAAAAGTGTTTTTGTGTATTAAATTAGGGGTCTTAAAAGATATTTACTATTTAGACACTGTGAAATATAATAGGACTGCTGTAGGTATCTATCATTATTCATTAGTCCTTCTTAAGTCACGGTATATCTTTATTATGCTTCAGCTCCACCTGCGTCCTAATATATTAACGCAATAATAACATCACAAGTAGATATGGCCAACAATTTAACTCGTTAATTTACTAATGACATTACAATTAACATTAGACATTAAATAATAACTCGTTATTAACGCAAGTGCATTAGGACCACTAAATGTCAGTAGGTATATTTTTTTTTTCATACAAACATTTTCAGTTTTACTTTTAGATTCAATAATGTAAAATTACATAATGCATTTCGTATATAAATTTTACGAGAATTCCGGATAACCGCATGTCTTTGGTTAATTTGTGTCGAATGTTTAAAAGTATCAAAGCATTGCTAATCTTCATAACTTAGCATAGAAGATTCCTCCGTTCTATAATTAGCGATTACAAGTTGTAACTGAAGTCAAGTGTTTTTCTGAGGACCAATTAGCCATGACCAAACGTTACGATCGGAAAGAAATACATGCTTCGTTCCATTTTTGGGATATTATAATATTAGAGGAACAGTATGAAAACATTATTTTTGCATATTAATCCCATGCTTTCTTTAAGAACTGCGATGGCGACATGCGATCATAATGATGACGATAAAAGCTCATTCTTTCTGTCTTCCTAGAAAATAAAGCAGGTGATAGGTAGATACATAATTCCTTGTTCATTATAAAATAAAATGCGTAGGTACGGTTAACTGAATACAAACATTATGTTCTTATTTACCTATCTATAATCACATAACTGGTCAAGACGTTTTTAATTTAGACAAGTTCAGAACTAGACATTCTCGTCCTATGAAAATTGCACGAGTATTCATGAAAATTTGCGCCCGTATTCTATAATGATGCTTGATGCAGGGAATGTCGATTCTATGAATCCGTCAGTTTTTAATCGGATTCATGTTCGGGCGTCGTTCCAGAATACTACGGGTGCAAATTGTTTCGAAATTAGATTTTATTTCATGATTGCAGTTTTGTTAACTTTTGTTACGTTCACGTGGCCATATTTGACTGAAAGATTTGTGTTTGTTAAATGTTAAATCATCTATACTAATTATTATGAAGAGGAAAGATTTTTTTGTTTGTACCGAATAGGCTCCGAAACAACTGGACCAAATTTAACCATTGTTTCGCCAATAGAAAGCTACATTATCACTGAGTAACATAGGCTACTTTTTATCCCGAAAAAATGTACAGTTCCTGTGGGCCACGCGGACGAAGTCGCAGGAAAAGTGCTAGTTTTAAATAAAATATGGTCTGGAATACCAGTCGGAAAAGAGTAAAATAGACAAATAGTACCTACTAGTGAAAGATTTGAACGTTAAAACGCCAATTTATCTTCGCACTCTTTATTTTACAAGTAGTTGTACTTGGAGCAAAAACAATACAACATACATTTTAAAAGATAAAGGTAGGTAGGTACGTACATTTCAGGAAAAAATAACAAATGTTTTCTTATTTTGTTTCCGTTTCCTTGTAGCTTGCAGCCGATAACCCAAATTTCACGTGGCAATCCCATCTGAAACAGCCGTAGAATTTTGATTACCCATCAACGCCCGTTCTCAAACTTTCGTATGTGTGTGAACAATTTTTCTATAGAAACAAGGCGGAAATTTTCCACAGTTCGTATATACCTACGTGGTTCTATAAACTGTGCGTAGGTTCGGCGCAAAGTTTTCAGCGTTGGGAATACGCGATTTGTTTTGCAATTGGTTCACATGTAAATATAAATGTTCCACTTTAGTTAATGGATTTTCTCTTGTTATAATTTAACTGTTGAGATGCAATGGAGTTTTTTTTTAATTAGCTTTAAGGTAGCTACAAGCTACTCTCTCAGTCTTCATATCTTCTATAGGTACCTATAGAATAGTAACGTGAGTGACTGAAAGACACGCATAGCCTACTACCTAACCTACCCTAGAGGTGCAGTTAGGGGGGATGTTTTTAAAATTATTTTTTTATCCTCCAGTTTTATGTATGGAAGTCCCACCTAATTATTATATTTTTCATAATTTTATTACAGGCCTTTATTGCGGCTCATAGAAAACATCTACCTACAAAGTTTCACACACATTGGTTATGAACTAGACAGACAGATGGATAGACGGACATGACGAAACTATAAGGGTTCCTAGTTTTGCTACGGGACATGACGAAACCATAAGGGTTCCTAGTTTTAGGAACTACGGGACCCTAACAATGTCTTAACCTCTATTTACCTTCTAAACATAAACAGAACAACCTCCAGGCAGGTCAAAGTGTAGTTAAAATAATAAAACGGTGGTATTGTTTGTCGCCAGTGCGTTCGCCCCGACACGCGTTGCTGCGCACCGTGCGACTGCGCGACCATGCGACCATGCGACTGCTAAGTCGATGGTACCAAACTAACAATAGAAATTACTTCAAACACTAACGTGCTTAGAAAATATGCATTCCTGGTACTTTTATTAGAAACTAGCACTTTGCCCAAGACTTCGTCCGCGTGACATACACGTAGCGCTATCTAGTGTCTTAAAGCAATTGTGACGATCGAACGTTATTGTTTTTTTCCTCAGGAACAGTACTTTTTTTCTCAATGAAAGGTACCCTATGTCCTTTTCTGTAGCCCTGACAACGTATATGCAAAATTGTATGATGATCGGTTCATGGTTTAGGCGTGAAAAGCTAACTACACTAACACTTCAAGCTCGGTTTATTTATTCTTATTTATTCATGTGCTTCAAGAGAGTGAAGTGGCGCTGATATTCAGCTGTTTATTATGATCATATGGTATAACAAGTGAAAGAGCTTTCATTTAAAGTACCTACTAAATACGTGAATTTATTCTCATATTACAAAAATAATATTCCGTAAAAATCCTAAGTGTTCTGTCTGTACCGTATGGCCACCCTGTTACATATTTAACACCCGACTTAAACATGAGTGGTGTTATAAGTTTGACGCCTATGTCTGTCTGTGTATCCCGTGCTTCGTAGCTCCCAACATGGGCGTAGCCACGGTGTGGCAGAGTGGGGCGCTTGCCCCACCCTGGCTCTGACCTGTAAGGTACCTAACCACCAAAAAATTTAATTGTCTAGGTACCTACTAACTATAATACTTAATAGCCGTAAGAAAGTTCACACTCGACAATCGACACAAAAAAAATAACCGGGGTAAGACCGCGAGTATAGTTTGCTAGTTACCTATTATTTTAGACTGCTGCCCCACCCTGAGCCCATGGCTGGCTACGCCCATGGCTCCCAAACTGATGGACCGATATCAATGCGGTTTTTTAAAATTGAAAGTTGGTTCAATCGAAATGGTTCTTAACTATTGCGTATTTGATCAAAATCAATCTACCAGTTTAAAAGTTATAAGCTCTTTTCCGAGTTGGTGTGAGAATTTCATGTTTTCATCATGTTTTTTTAAGGGGCGGTTATGTGTCGGAGATTTATGTTTTACTTTCACAAACTCTATCAAAATCCCTTTGTTTTAAAAATATACTAACCTACAGTGAATTGCGTATACAATACACCAAAACCCATTAAAATAACGCAAGAATTGATTCCTCGAATGCACGCACGAAGCTATCTGGTATTAGAATCTTCGAGCACACGTCTCGTGAGTTAAGCTCCGGTGTCAAAATGCCATTTATGGCATTAGGACACTCATGGGCAACCTTGTTAGTAAGTAGGTACCTAGTCCGTCGGCAAGCAATGCAACATCTTAGCAGTACTTAGCCTTAGCCGGCACTTAGCGCTTTTAAATAGCACTACTATTAGGGTTGTCACCTAAAGAAAAAGGAACCCTTATAGAATCACTTTGTTGTCCATCTGTCTGTTTTTTTTTTTTTTTTATTAAATTATAGGCTCGCGTTTGACCGCCATCTCGCCTGATGTTAAGTGATGATGCGGTCTACGATGGAGCACGCTTGCCTAGAAGAAACCGATTCACCGTTTGTCTGTCAAGTCCCTTTTTCTCAGTAACGCGTGGAAGTACCGAGTTGAAATTAATATCAAATACTTAAGTCTTTGGTATCTTGGTGCTGTGTAAAAATCAAGCTTCTAAGTCAACGCAATAAAAAATATGGCCATTTATGCTGCATATTTTGACACTCGCAAATAAATCAAAATCTATAGGATGGTACTTCCCGTTCACATAGAATCATGTCTGATAAGAAGCAATCAGTACAAGTACCTAGGTATAAAGGAAAAATCTGAAAATAGATTTTTTTTTAATAAGTAGTACCTACTAGGTAGGTAAGTAGGTACTATTTTAATTTACCTGCCGGCCTAGCATGACCACGATAGAAACGGGTTTTGTCTACATAGAAATAGACAAAGTGACAGATTGTAGAAACATTTCTACTGTTTCATTCATAAAACGTAGAAATGTTTCTACAATCTGTCACTTTGCCTATTTCTATGTAGACAAAACCCGTTTCTATCGTGGTTATGCTAGGCCGGCTGGTGCCTATAAGCTCTTGGTTTCCAGTCTGACTGGATTTGGCCGAATATCAATATTTTACATGAAACGACTGACCATCTGACCTCCACACCTCAACGACCAAAACGTTTACCTAATCACACATAAACTCCGTATAAAACATCTAAATCTAGATAAAACTGGTAAATCACAATATTGTTATGTAAATAAGTCGTTTTGCTTCCAAGTTTTATGAATAAAAATCTAATGAATTCGCCAACAGCTTTTTGAAGTTATGCCATTAATAAAAGCAATCTAATCGATACTTCAAAAAATTTTAACAGTTTTCTGTGGTAAATGTATCTAAGGTTAAAAGTTTAGAGGTTCCAATATTTGTAATATTTTTAATGGCCTGCGTGTAGGTAGGTATTGTACTAATTTTATAACTAAGTAAAACCTTTCTACTATTAGTTTAATATTACTAGATACATGGCATTAAAGGTCCAATCATAGTTGTCTGATTTATTTTCGATTACGGCAGGATTTTTAATATTTTAGACTAGAGTAAAAAACCGGCCAAGTGCGAGTCGTACTCGCGCACCGAGGGTTCCGTATCAGTTTTGGACGTATAAAATGAAAAAACCGGACCGCATAACTAAGTTTGTTTGTGAAGGAATTTTGATGATTTTGAAAAAACTGTACTAGTTAGGAACATCATGTTATTTTTGGTGCAATATTTAGGTCAATTCCTATCAGCTCTAATTATTTCAGATTTTTCGCTTCGCAAACTTCGGAGATAAGGGGGGGGGAATGGTATTTTTTCAGACATTTTTCATCATATGTCGAAAACTGTGAGACGTAAAATTAAATAAAAATATATTTTGAAATGTGCAGATCAAGCCCTTTCATATGATATGCCACTTGACCTAGTAACCCCACTTTAAAATTTCCGACCCCCACTCCGGCCCCTTTTGCAATGAAAATAAAAATATTTTTTCAACTTCTTTCATTTGCAATAAAGTTGAACAAGCATTCTTTATAACTGTTCCAAATTTCAAGTCGATAACATAAGTAGTTGCTGAAATAAGCAGGTGTGACAGACAGACAGACAGACAGACGAAGTCGCACCATAAGGGTTCCTTTTTTACCATTTTGGTACGGAACCCTAAAAAGGGTGAATCGGTCAGCGGTACGTGCCTCGGAATCGAACTCCAACCTTCGCCGTAGGAAGCACATACTAGACTATCACTGCTCACTTTTAGTAGCTTTTTTTTGTTTAATGTAAAAAAGCGTGATATTTGGCGTCCTACGCAGGATATATTATATTAATTCGAGGTATCAAAAGCGGAACGTCTGGACTTTGGCAACTAAACTGAAAAAAATCCACTTTGCAGGAATAAGTTGATTCATCTTTAGGTACTAAGTAGATACCTACAACTACATACACCGTTTTTATTGCAGAACGTACTTCATAAAGTGCCTACCTAGCAGCTGTTCCAGAAACGTTTTGGCCCAAATGAAAAGTGGATTAGATAAAGTAAAGAAAAAGTGTTCGTTTACAGAAATGCAATAAAAACTTCTGAATCAATTACAGGGTCCGCTCGTCAATTCGCGATTAGTAATGCGCGACACGTAATCAATTTCCTTCTCTTTCTCGATCCATTAACTATCAAGTGATAGAACACACTTAAAGAACGTTTAGGACTGACAGGCGTGATGCTCACAGTCGGTTGCAGAAAAGGTCTATAAGTTTTAAAGGAGACATTAACTATACAATTTGTATGGTTAAAGTCTGCTTTAAATGATATTCTTCAAAAATCGAACGACCCGAGCGGGATTTGAACCCGAGACCTCTGCCGATCCGTGGCATTGCTCTGATTTCCAACTGAGCTACCGGGTCGCGCTCAAATCATTCGAAATTTGAATACCCCTTTAACGCTTCATAATGAGCCTCTCCTTTAAAACTTAATTACCTTTTCTGCAACTGACTGTTAGTCTGTAATATGGTACATAATACTAGTTGTGTGCCCGCGACTCCGTCCGCGTGGAAGCCAGGGCAAACATAAACAACAAAAAAAGGCTAGGTGGAAGATTTACTACATACGGAGTTCTTAACACATTATCTTCGTCACCCCAACGTTTATTAACTACGTGCACTTCAGACGCCTCACTTATTTGCCAGAAAGTGTTTATTTTGTGTAAAAGACCGAGCGAGGGTGTTTGTCGTTCCAAATTAATTTTTCCCCACGTTAACTTGAACGAGCGCTCTCTATTAACGTAATGAAATCGTATCTACTTAGCGATGACAATCTAACAGCTTATGCCCACATGAAGAGGCTTTATTGAGGGGAACTGGAGGGTTTTGGGAACTTCATTTTGAAATTTTCTTTATTTCTTTGTGATGTGAAACATTTATTGGCGCGCCCCATGAGGGTGACCGATTACAAAGGCAGGCCGCACACCAGCTCTCCTAGGATTAGACATAAATTCGTTAGTCAAAGGTAAACTAATGATTTGGACTTTGACAAAGCCGTCTTGTCAGACCCAAGGTTTGACTAGCCAATCCTTAGAAGCGTCTGAGGTTCGACGTTTGACTAGATAGACTATATGGGCCGTACCACAAAAAATATAAACACGAATGCTACCAAAAATAATACGCACTTGTATTAGTACTAACTTGTCTAAAACAAGTGTGTATTATTTTTGGTAGCATTCCAGTTTAACATTGTTTATCTTTTTTGTGGTAAGGGTGTAGTATATGTATAGACTAGATACCAATTCTACTTATATTGCTTTTAGTCTAACGGTTTCATTGGCTCGGACGTCTAATTCAACAAATTAAAACGCTTCCCGTATCGTCTCCATACATCCCTAAGTACGTACACCTAAACACTCAGACAGAATAAACAGACAACTGTCATTAGAAGACGCCGCCGGCTATTTTCAAATCAATGAGTCACGTACAGGCGGTACAGGCTACCTGGGCATCTAACAACCTCTTAGCTACCAGATAAATTTGAATTGCATGTCTCTTAAATTCTCAACAGACAATGTATAGTTTAGAAGGGCTAGCCTAAAACATGTTTTTACGCTCTCCTGTAAAATTTGGTCAAAAACAGTTACTAGCTTTTGACATGGGGCAGCCGACTGTAGCATAGACATAAATATTAACATAAAATTATTAATATTATTTCAATAATTTTAGGATAATTTTATTAACAAAAAAAAAAAAATATAAGAATCTCGGTCATTTCTGTTAAAAATGATTAGCTTTACTTACCCGCCCCGGCTTGGCACGGGTAGCAATAGGTATTTACGGCGTACTTACCCTAACCTACCAACCTTACCTACTTACTACCTACTCTACCTGCGCACCTACCTACTTACCTACCTACCTACCTACCCTACCTACCAACTTACCTATAACGTACCTACTTACCTACCTAAGTACCTACCTATTTATATTTACCCTACCTGCCTGTCTACCTACCGTCATAGAAGATACCGTCTAGAGCCTGGGTTCTTAACCTGGGGGTAATTACCCCCTCGGGGGTAAAACAGCTATTCTGCGGGGGTAATAAGACTGGCAACATAATTTTATAATAATAAAAAATAAACATTAAAAACATGCGATTGCAAAACAATACCAATTTTCACACTGATCATTAATTTATGAACTTTTTGTGCAATTTATTGTGATCAATAAAGACTTTTTCATGTGATAACATTTTTAAATGCAGGCGGGAGGACTATTAGAGAATCTCATTTTACCCCTCATTTTCCATGAGGGGTAAAATGAGTTTCTCTAATAGGTCATAGGGGTAGCAAGATTGAAAAGGTTAGGAACCACTGGTCTAGAGTCTAGACATCGATTTAGTTTTTTTTGTTCGGTTGACCGTATTCGGTCACCAGCACACTTTAGACCAGTGTTCCGCAAAGGGTGTGCCGCGGCACACTGGTGTACCGTGGTCAATAGTTAGTGTGCATTGTTATGTTGTAATGTATTTTATTTTTCATTCATGGTGTACCTACCTGCACAATTTTCTGATTTTCTAAACAAAAAGTTTGCGGAACACTGCTTTAGACCATTCAGCACCACCTAGACATAATCAGGGGCATGAAAGTTCCGAACAAACGTATGAATCGTTTTTGGCAAGTGGCACTAGCGCCATCTAACGGCCCAGGGCATTCTATTTTTCCATCAACTTTAACACAAATGCCACTAGATGGCGGTAGAAAATTTAAAATGAAAATGATTAAAGGTCACTCTACCCATTTTACTTACTACAAGAAGCGATTGGTAAAAATATGGAAACATATTTTTACCAATTCTCTCAATTGCTAATTGGTTTCGTAGTGAAAGAGGTGGACTGCCGTGATAGGGGTATCGAGTTCGAATCCGGCCGTAGTTAATTTCTTATTGCTAATTCCTGTTTTTATTTTGTTTGTTTATTTTGGAAAGTCGTACACTAGCGCCAGCTGCAGGATTGTTTGGGAACTAAAAGCGCTATATCTGACGGTCCAGGGCCTCAACTAATAATAATATTTTTTAAACCTAGAGTTGCGCATCTATCTCGTATTATAGTGTAAAGTCTATGGACATAATAATGAAAATGCACTATCCATAAATTGAATTCACATTCGAAAAACGTGCTGCCATCTTTATTAAACAATTTATACATTTTAAAAAATTAAGAAAGCGCCATCTGTTTTTTTATTGAAATACTACCTAATGAAGTACTGCATAATTTAGTACATACGTTTACCGTCATTCTACATACCATGAAGTGGCGCTAGTGGCGTTAAATGAGAATGTTGCCAAACTTTGAAAAATCTGCCACAATAGTAGATCATGGCATGGCTAACAAAAGTTACAACAAATTGACGTTCGTGGCGTTTATTTGTTTATTTTCCATATTTTCAGATCCGTAAATGTAACGTTAAACAAAATCTAATCAACACTCCATGGCTTTACTTTTTCTAAAACACGTTAGTTAAGTTTCTTTCCGTCTAGCCAATTAAGTAGCTCAAGGCAGCCCAATACCAGGTCCGCGGGCCAGGAAGTGGTATGCCAATGCATTTTGAATATGAATAGCGTTGTATATTCTCAGCTTTGGAAAAAAAAATACCTACGTACCTACTTCACCCTCTGAAAAATATATTTTAGATTTGATTTTACTATCGACCTCAGATTTGTCACCAAATATTGATTTTTGTGCTAGCAAAAGTGTCATTGTAGTTTTTTATTAGATTACTAGATGTTGCCCACGACTTCGTCGGCTTGAAAATGGATGAAAAGTAGCTTACGAGTTTCTCCAGGTCCCAGTTGATTGATTGAGCAGCCGTGATATAGTTAAATAGTCATTTAAGCAATATTCACGGAGTGAGTACCTACACCTCGAGGCTGTTATTTTTTCTGTTGTTTTACTATCAATTATGCCATTATTAAAATTATAGTCCATTGATTTCAGATACCTACCAATGTTGTAAAGTTGAGAATTTAATTATTAAAAAAAACTCAATAATATTTGGATGGGGATGGAGTTGCTCGCGTCCGTAGGAATTACCACCTGTCCTAGACCACCCTACACGTGTCCCCTGGGTGGTGCCAAACGAGCGACAACGCCGAGTCACAGGCGGCGGTTAATTAACCTGTTAAGGCCACAGCGGACCTAGGGAAGTTAAATGCCCCCTAAAATAGCTGCAATACTGCCTTGGGAAAGTAGTATGTGTGTTTTCTCCCAACCCCCCCCTTTTTATGAAAATGTCAAATAATGAGAGAGATAGTATGTCATGCGATCCGGCTAACCCCCGGCGCTCTCCGGTACCCGGGCCGGAGAGTGTGAAATTAGCTACCGAAGACTTGATGGAAGTAGGCGACCAGGCTTCCATTACAGTGAATGCTACTGGCAGCAAAAAGTTTATTCAGCAGGCCTTTCACCGCAGCCTGTTTATCACTAGGCCTAGAAGCAATTCCTTGGGAAGTAAACCCCCAGAAAGTTTACAAACCGTGGCAGAACCACCGAGAGGTACGGCTACGCAAAATGCACCAAGCCTACAAGGCGCTGTATGCCCCCCATCTTGGCAGAGAGTACCAGGTACTAGAAATCCGAAACGGAAAAAAGTCAGCGACTCCCCGGAGAATATAACCACTAGCAACATGTTCAGCCAATTACCAATTGATCTAACAGAGGAAGAACCCACTGCAACCAGGAAACCAGTGGAAAAAAAACCTAGCAAGCCTCCACCCATAATATTGTATGGTATAGAAGATGTCAATAAATTAACTGAACTTGTGGAAACTGTTGCAGATAAAAGTTCATTCACATATCGGATTACAAACAGAAACCAACTGAGAATCAACACCCTAGATACGGAGGCTTACAAAAGAATCATCACCAAATTCCGTGAATGTGGCTTAATTGGTCACACTTTCAACAAAAAGGAAGAACGTCTCTGCCGTATTGTCATTCGGAATCTTCACCACACAACACCTAAAAGTGAGATAAAGGAAGAAATTGAAAAAACTGGAAACACTGTTGTCGGGGAAATTATCAACTCCAGATATGGTCCAGAGAAAAAACCTACCTCAACATTCTTTGTAAATCTCCTTCCTAGCCAGAACAATAAGGCAGCTAAAGAAATCAAATACATCTACCATCAATCTGTAACCATAGAGGATCCCAAGAAGAAAAATTCAATCGTACAGTGCCAACGGTGTCAGCAATATGGGCACACGAAGAATTATTGCATGAGACCTTACCGCTGCGTGAAATGCGCGCAGGCACATAAAACTTCAGACTGTCCAAAGCGCGATAGAAATACACCAGCGCAATGTGCACTGTGCCAAGGCTCCCACCCCGCAAACTACAAGGGTTGTGTGGTGTACAGAGAAATACTTGCCAGAAAAACCAACAAATACAGTCATCGAAGAGCTGATAGACGTGCTATTGCCAAAGACAACACAATACGAGATACAAATCCTTCAAGAAATACTGCCCAACAATCTTCCTCCATTGAGAAAGAAAATGAACCATTCTCTTACGCCAAAGCCACTAGAAACGTGCCAGAAGTGACTACAGAAAATGCCATACCTAATATAAACCAAAACCCAACAGTATTAGAAACACTCCTCACCAAACAAAACGAGAAATTCGATCTTATCTTACAACAAATGAGTACTTTAATGAGTCTCATGACTACGCTCATAACCAAACTACAAGGTTAACAGGCCTTGGGCTACGATTAGCGACTTGGAACATAAATGGACTCTCTCCCAATAAAGATGAGCTCGAGATGCTAATAGCCGAGCACAAACTAGACATAGTCCTAATATCCGAAGCACACTGCACAGACAAAACCAATGTCAAAATCAAAGGGTTCCAGATATACACTACAAACCACCCAGACGGTACAGGTCATGCAGGATCAGCTATAATTATTCGGGACAAAATAAAGCACCATCTACTGCCTGAATATAAAACCGAGCAAATACAGGCCACTACAGTCGCAATACAAGACAGATGTGGATACTTCAATGTCTCAGCTGTTTACTGTCCACCAAAACATCGAATAGATTCCGACCTGTTTTCTCACTTCTTCTCAAGTCTGGGCAATCGCTTCATAGCAGGAGGCGATTGGAACTCCAAACATGTCCATTGGGGTTCAAGACTAATAACAACTAGGGGAAGACATCTAAAGTTGAGCGTCGATATAAATCACCTAAGTACAATTGCCCCATCAGAACCTACCAACTGGCCAGCCGATCACAGTCGAATCCCGGACATACTCGACTTCTTTCTAACAAAAGGACTTTCTAAACATTACATGAAGATCGAGTCATGTGCTGATGGGTCATCTGATCACACCCCAGTCTTACTAACTATTAGCTCAACTATAATTGAAGTCGAGAGATCTACAATATTATACAACCGGCATACTGATTGGCCCTCCTTTAGGGAACACATAGAAGAAAATCTTAATCTAAATATCAGGCTCGAAGAAGCGGAGGAAATTGAAACAGCAGTAGTGCAATTTACTAATCTCATACAAGTTGCCGCGTGGAGAAGCACGCCTACTACTGAACATAGGAACCAGCCCACAAACGTACCATTGGAAATAAAAATCATGATCCAGGAGAAACGCAGACTACGCAGAGTTTGGCAGCTGAGCCGCCATCCGCAAGACAAGGCCGTCCTTAATAAAGCCATTGTAGAATTGAAGGAAGCTATAAAGAATGCCAATGACTTAACAATGCAAGCAAAGTTGGAGTCTCTAACTGCTACTAAAGCCAGCAACTACTCGCTCTGGAAAATCACCCGTTCTTGTGACAGACCCAACGTACCAAAAACCCCAATAAAAAAGGAAAACGACTGGGCCAGAACAAGCCAGGACAAAGCGGACTTGTTTGCAGATCATCTAACCAGCGTTTTCAAACCGAATCTAACACTAGACAGCTCATCGGAAGAATATGTTGATCTCATTCTAAAACAAGATTTTCAAATGGACCTTCCCCCTAGACCTGTGTCACCCGCGGAAGTCATAAAAACGATCAAACGGCTGGACAGTAAAAAGGCACCGGGTTACGACCTTATAACTAAAGAAGTATTGCTGGAACTACCGAGAAAGGCTATTGTCTTCGTCACCATCATCTTCAACGCTATGTTACGAATAGGGTATTTCCCGAGTGCGTGGAAAGTCTCTGAAATCGTCATGATTTACAAGGCTGGCAAATTAAAGACCGAAAAAACATCTTATCGACCAATCAGTCTGTTGCCTACTCTATCCAAGGTACTGGAGAAGACAATACTTCGCAGAATTATGCCAAGCCTCTTGGAGCGCAAAGTGATACCAGATCATCAATTCGGCTTTAGAGAACGCCATGGCACAGTGGAACAAGCCCACAGAGTATGTGAAGCCATAATAAAGTCCTTAGAACAAAGGGAATACTGCTCGTCAGCGTTTCTGGATATCCAGCAGGCATTCGACAAGGTCTGGCACAAAGGCCTACTATGCAAGATCAAGGAGAATATTTCCCACTCATACTTTCCAATATTCAAATCTTACCTCGAGGATCGCATATTTTATGTGAAAGAAGGCGACGCCACTTCTGAGTTCCAAGAGATTGACGCTGGGGTGCCACAAGGATCTGTTCTCGGCCCCATGCTCTACACGTTATACACTGCTGACCTACCGCTAACGCCAGGTATAACAACAGCTACATTTGCAGACGACACCGCTATATTGGCAAGTAATAAAGACCCAAGACTGGCATCAGAGAACCTGCAGAAGGGCCTTAGCAAAGTAAACGAATGGCTCCAAAAATGGAAAATAAAGGCTAGTGCTGCAAAGTCAGTACAGGTGACATTCACTCTTAAAAAAGGAAACTGCCCACCTGTAAAGTTGGGCCAATGTACTCTACCCCACAGCGACTATGTTAAATATCTTGGCTTACACATTGATCGTAGACTAACCTGGAGGCACCACATCAAATGTAAAAAGCAGGAGCTTCAACTAAAATACAACAGCCTATACTGGATGCTAGGAAGGAACTCGAGACTCTCTTTGGACAACAAATTGCTTATATATAAAGTCATCCTAAAGCCCATTTGGACATATGGTCTGCAACTATGGGGCAGCGCCAGCGATTCCAATATAAATATACTCCAGCGTCAACAAAACAAAATACTAAGAACAATTGCAAAAGTACCATGGTACATAACCAACAATGAAGTTCACGAACACCTAGAAATGAGAACAATCAAAGAGGAAATTCGGAGTCTGGCAGCAAAATACAAAGAGCGGTTAATCTATCACCCTAATGAACTTGCTCGCCAACTCACCATGGACCAGTATGTGAGACGACTAAAACGTCACCATATCCTAGAGCTAGAAGACCGGCACTAGCTCTGGGCAGCAGACGAGTAGATGCTTCCAATGGGAAGCCACTCCGCATGACAGCATCACGGAACAGATTTGCTCATAGTCCTGGGACTGATTGCAAATACACGCAGAAGAAAAAAAAAAAAAAAAAAAAAATATTCTGACTTCTGAGTTCGACGGCATTTTTAGACTCACCGATGCATTCAATCTTTGAGACTTTGCTCCTTTATCCTCAATTTTTCTATGAGCAAAGAACAGTTTCTTTCAAACTTCCAAGTCATTCTTTTTCAAAGTTGATGACAGAATGAAAAGATATCTAGTAGAAAACTGTCAAATTAATAGCAACACTATAACTGTCAAAATGACGTTTCGTTAGACGTTCCGTAAACGTTTGTTTTGTCAAATGTCAGGCCAACGAATCAGTTGTCAAATGTATTTTTGTGAGCGATCGCGAGTGACAAACGGCAGTGCTTCTAAATTACCGTTTTAATTAAAATACGATCGTTTATTTATTACTTATACACAAGCCACGCGTATGAATATAGCGTCGGTAAATAATGAAAACTACGCTCGGAAGATAACATAGTCAAGAAGAACGTGACCGTTACAATAAAATCGGTTTAATCTAGCCACAATGGTGAAAGATGGACGTAAATAATCATTCGTTGTCCAACTAGCTCGTCGTTTTGACGCCGACGCTCTATGAAATGTGATCTAGTGCAACGCAAATTAAGGATTTTTTAAACCGCAGTAAGTATTGCTTGGTTAATCTTTCATGACATTGCGTTCGTTGCAGATATATCGTGTTTTCTTATCACCTTTCTCTGAAACGATAGTGAATTGGTCTAGTTGGCGTAATTGGCGTAGAATGCCCAAAGAAATATTAAATAGGCTGTATTTTATCTCTATGTAGTGTAGTGATTGTTTGGATTCTACCATTTAATATAAGTCATACTTTTATAATATTATTAGTTACCTCTATCATAATTTGAAACTGTGAAGTTTAGTTTTCATCCATAAAACTTTGTTCCACTACTTTTAGTGCTTATTCAGACCTGATATTATAGTATAACTACTTATAATAAAAACATCATAAACATTAATGTTAATCAAAAAAAAATATTACTTTAAGTCAAAATTTATTTCATTTATTTAAAATAATTGGCTACAACCAACATAGCTGTTTAGCCGAAACTACAAACAAAAACTAAATGAATGAACATGCATTCTTGTAGTTCCATTGTGTTTGAGAATCAATCAATTTTGTTATTATTTCATGTCTATAAAATACTCAAGTTTACTAAACTTCATTTGACACAACAATGTAACTTAAATGATTTGTTCATTTAATACCTACTTTGTTGTGCGAAGATTTATTATTATTTGCCATTGAACTACAAAAGGTCCAATTATTTAAATTGCATTTAAAAACTTGCTTTGATAGGTTAATATTAAGCAATCTGATTTATAAGTCATTCAATTTCGATAATTTATGAGGAGCTGTCATTATTGATTATCATTGGATTTACCTATATCATTTTATTAATTTGATACATACCTAGATGCTTTTGTGGAATTTTGTTGACAAACAACATATTAATTGTAGCAGGGTTAACTATCTACATGAGCATACAGGTTGGTGCAAGTAGGGGCAATATTTATGTTATTTCGCTAATACCTACAAAATAAACTTTATTTAAATAGGAATAAGGTATATTTTGTATTAAAGCCAAATGAAGCAAATATTTGGTCAAATAAGCCAAGTGCCAGCAATAGAAGTAGGTAAGGTTTGAAACAAAGATCTAATAAGTTGTGTTGTTGGCACAGGTGCGCCGCGCAGCCATGGCTGATGAGTCCAGCGTGCGAGTTGCTGTCAGGTATGTTCCTCAACTTAATATACCTATAGTACCTACTTACATTACCATCACCTAACATCGCAGATCATAGAAACAAGGAAGATGTGCCAAGGCGCTTTGATGTGAACACGCCGACGGACCGAACGCAATAGATGATTTTCTAAACAGTTTAGTGTGAGGGATGGGTGAGGAATAACAGTGTTATTACTTATTGTTGATTAAGGGTCCCTGGCACTTTTTATGTGTGGAAGATAGTTACGAATGTGTGCGAGATCTCTATAGTTTCGCTTGTAGTTGTGACGCACACCACTTTAAAAGTGGTGACAGCAGCGGTTCCTGTACTAATTAACTATGATAATATATCTCCGTTTCTATGACCTGAGCCTACCATAGGCTTAGGCTTCATTCGGACGGGAGATAAAAAAACCGGCCAAGTGCGAGTCGGACTCGCGCACGAAGGGTTCCGTACCATTACCTTAAATATTTTATTTATTTTAATTTAATTATTTATTTTTAAAGTAAATATACAGGGTGGCAGGTTAAACAGTGGAAATATTTTAAGGGGTAATTGTTCTCATTATTATGAACATCTTTTACTATGGGACCAACCCTGAAATCGCGAAAAAAAATCTGCTGTTCCATACATACCTCACACATACACACACACATACCTCAACAAAATGTATGGAACAGCTGATTGTTTTTTCCCGATTTCAGGGTATTTGTTGTTATAGTGGCAACAGAAATACATCATCTGTGAAAATTTCAACTGTCTAGCTATCACGGTTCATGAGATACAGCCTGGAGACACACAGACAGACAGACAGACAGATGGACGGACAGCGAAGTCTCAGTAATAGGGTTCCGTTTTTATCCTTTGGGTACGAAACCATAAGCACTGGCACATAAAATTTGCATAGCGCATTGATTCAACGCTCACCGCCGAATGTTGAAAATCGGACAGTGATCGATAAAATTTGTTCGATTTTTAGGGTTCCGTACCAAAATGGTAAAAAAGGAACCCTTATGGTGCGACTTCGTCTGTCTGTCTGTCTGTCTGTCTGTCTGTCACACCTGTTTATTTCAGCAACTACTAATGCTATCGACTTGAAATTTGGAACAGTTATAAAAAATGCTTGTCCAACTATATTGCAAATGAAAAAAGTCAAAAAATATTTTTATTTTCATTGCAAAAGGGGCCGGAGTGGTGGTCCAAAATTTCAAAGTGGGGTTACTAGGTCAAGTGACATATCATATGAAAGGGCTTGATCTGCACATTTCAAAATATATTTTTATTTTATTTTATGTCTCACAGTTTTCGACATATGATGGAAAATGTCAAAAAAAATACCATTCCCCCCCCCTTATCTCCGAAGTTTGCGTGGCGAAAAATCTGAAATAATTAGAGTTGATAGGAATTGACCCAAATATGGCACCAAAAATACAACGATGTTCCTAACTAGTACAGTTTTTTCAAAATCATCAAAATTCCTTCACAAACAAACTTAGTTATGCGGTCCGGTTTTTTTCACTTTATACGTCCAAAAATGATACGGAACCCTCGGTGCGCGAGTACGACTCGCACTTGGCCGGTTTTTTTAAGTTGAAAATCACTGGTGATGACGGCAAGCAAGGGTTGGTTTCACAATAAAACGCCACACAAACATCAATGTTTCAATTCGAATAGTGGACATTTTGTGTCAGCTGACTGTTACGCTCATAGCTCGGTTGGTCTGTGGTTTCCAGCAGCTTAAACCACGGTCAACGTATTATTTCCCGACTGAAACAGATCCAAGTCTCCGCTACCGCAAACTTCTAATCTTTGCCGCATTCCTCTGACTCTACTATAGCAACGACTCTCTAGGTACCTACCTATATTAATATTTAAATAAAGCTGAAGAGTTACACCATTGTAACTTGTAACATATTGATATTCAGGGGAGCCAAACAGCGACGTCAATCGCTAAAAATATTGCTAATAGCTCTCAAAATTGCACTTTACACGTTTGCAGTAATGTAATAACTAATAACTGAACGTGACTGAAACTAGGTAGGTACCTACGTAATTTATGCAAATATCTGACCCAAAGACCCAAGTGATGTGTGAAGTATTAACTAATATCCATGCGTGTGTGCTGTACGTATACGGATTGTTTCATTGTGTGAGTACACAATAGCATTGCTACTTCAAGATAATGTTCAAACATAACGTGGTTGGGACACTTTGTTACGTAATAGTTAGTGTTTGGTCATTATGACATAGTAATATCCTTGCTTTGTTTGTTTTTTATACGACGATGTGACAAACAGGCGTACGGTCCGCCCTAGGCTAACCGGCAACTGTAGCCTATGAAAAGCTTGCAACACCTAAAATGAGCGTTGCCGACCTTTAAAAATGAGGATTCCCTGTGCCGTCAGCTTAGAGGACAAGCAGGTCCCCCGCTGTCAACACAGCGTATCCTCAGGAGCTCTGGCGACCTTACTCACCACAGGAACACAACACTACCAAAGACTAGCGTTATTTAGTTGTGGTATTCTGTATAGTGGGAGTACTTCTCCAGTCGGGCTGCTCTAGATTGGAAGGACATTAAACCGTTGTGCCCTATCTATGTTTCAAAGAGATAGGGTGTTAAATATTCGCAATTCGCACAGACGGCCCTAATTAAAGTCAAGGAGCAAGCACTGACTTCCCTTGCTGATTAGAGAGTCAAGTAGGCACACAACACAGCCCTAGCACAGTATAGCTATTATATACTCCTCACAGTCGTTCAATGCGAGGGGTTTCGAAGGTCAATCGTGCGGATGGGCTTATGTCCCTAACTGCCATACTTGCAGCCTGGAACAGTGACACACAGCCATTTATATATGTATATGGCCGATATAAACCACTGCAAGGTCTATACACTGTGAGGCATAGACAATGAAATCACCCCAAAACTTCGCCCCTACCTTCTGTTAGCGTACTCGTCCCCAACCCTTCCTATGTGATTAAAACAGTCCTCGGAGAGCGCAATAGGGAAAACTGTACCAAAATCCACTCAACGAAGAATCGCAGTTTTCAGAACTAATCCGAACGTACGATACGGAAGTACAGATAAAACGCAGTCGAAATCTCGTCATAAGATTTACTATGCTGTAATGATTACGAGATGTTACTCGAAAGTGTTACATTACCTGAGCTACATTCAAATGTTAAACTACATGTATGTATCTCAGGTCCATCTACCACGGTCGGTATTCTTAAGGGAGCTGTGGCATTTTGTGAATTGAATACCAAAACGAATGATAATTTCGACCGACACAGCTATCTCAAAATGTAGACTATCTCAGATGTAGACCTAATAAAATTAAAAAATATACCTGCACATGGCGCCGAGGGTGGTCCCATCACTGTTAAAATTAAATAAGGCTTATTCTTACCACACCATCTTATCTGCTTCTCAAAACATCAACTCCGCAATCTAGAATAAATTGAGCGTAGTTGTTCTATCAACCGAGAAACTGCGGATCGTCGGGATCTAACTAACCTTACAGTCCATAAGCTATATTTTATGGTCTGTAGTAGGTATCTCAGACCGTAGGCTGATACAGAAGCGTCCCAGTAGCTGAGATCTGGCTTATCCTCTCCCTGTAGTAAGGGTGATGGACAATGCGCTCTTTTCAAAAAGACCTTATATGTCCGTACCGCTTTACCGCTTTATTTTATAATCTCATCTGCCTTTTAGAAAAGGCATAACGTCTGAAAAACCTGTAATATGATAAGATATTGTAAATCTAATCTAAAAGTGCGTACTATCTTTGAAGTATTAATATTGTAACTAAAAATAAAAATAAAAATGACTAACTACCGGTAATAACTCTGTAAACAAAAATAACGACTTCATAAAAATTAAGATGTTATAATAAATCACTCCACATATCATGCCTGTCTAAATCGGGCTCATGATGATCTTCACGAGTCGTAATACACTTTATATGTATCTTTAGTTCATCTTGATAGAGGTCGTTTACGACATAAAAGGCTGCAATACAAATGATTTGCACAAAAGGTGTCCTACAAATAATGCAAGCGCCTCATTATAATAAACTTCGACAATAGGGAGGTAGTATAGGTGCTTGTCGCCGTCGCGACGCCGGTGTTGCCTATTGAAAAAACCGGCCAAGTGCGAGTCGTATTCGCGCACCGAGGGTGCCGTATCATTTTTGGACGTATAAAGTGAAAAAATCCGGACCGCATAACTAAGTTTGTTTGTGAAGGAATTTTGAATAATGAAATTGAAATAATTAGGGTTGATAGGAATTGATCCAAATATTGCACCAAAAATAAAACGATGTTCGTAACTAGCACAGTTTTTTTAGAAATCATCAAAGTAAAAATAACAAATAACTGGACCGCATAACTAAGTTTGTTTGTGAAGGATCACAAACAAACTTAGTTATGCGGTCCAGTTTTTTTCACTTTTATACGTCAAAAATGATACGGAACCCTCGGTGCGCGAGTACCTACGACTCGCACTTAGCCGGTTTTTATTTACTTCATTTCATGGTTTTCGACTACTAGAGCAACAATTTATATTACAGTAATACTTCTAGTGGCGCCATCTATGAGCAGATGCCTCCACCTGTTAAAAATCTTGACACTCCAACAGACGGACAACAAAGCGATTCTATAAGGGTTCCGTTTTTCCTTTTGAGGTACGGAACCCTAAAAATGCATTTCATTGCATACCATGCAGAAGGTACACGTACCAATTAAGTTTTAGTGCTTTTATTCATAAACCGTCAGTGTCGGAGGCTTGCACGCAAGTCTCTTTAATATCGGTATTGCGTGACGTTGAAAGAAATGGACGAAACTGCGCTCCGGCGACGTACGCAATTTGATTTATGGCTTACTAACAAGCATAAAAAAGGTTCAATTCTCTACTCATTCATTTCCACCGTTAGACTGTGACTCAGATCATAGAAACAAGGAGATATGCCATCATAGCAAATTAGTACGGGAACAACTGATGCCACTTTTAGTACATTTTTCGACACAATTACGCATATAATTAAGCGCTCCTTGTGATTAAAAAGATCTCCCACGCATTGAACATTCCGCACACCCTCAATCTAACACTGTTAATCGTCACTCAACACTAGCACTAAACTAAAACACTGTATTTATACCATCGATCGTGTTCGATTCGTCGCCAGCGCGTACGTTTTTAATATGAGCAATTTGCTCAAGATCAGGCATCAAGCTCGATAGCGCCTTGGCACATCTCCTTGTTTCTATGATCTGAGGACTGTGATTATGTGAATCACGCAGATTTATTTTGGGTTTCTTTGCATACATGAAAATTAGGGGTGACGGCGACATGACAGCGAAATATGATAAAATACCGAATAATATTTTTGTAACCCAAATCTTGTGATAAATATTATCTCTATGAACGCTGTGAAGTTAAATTCGTGATATATTTAAAGTGTGTGTAATGCTTACGGCTATTACATGACATCGGGCTATGACTCCATGACATCACGGCCTTGACTAGCTTTAAAAATATCGTCGTCATCACCTTACTTCCACAATCACACATTAAACACTTAAATTTTGTTACTAACGTTAGTGTGCTAAATCTGGGAGGTGAGTAGGTGACTGACAAGTTCGTTGTACCTACTATTATTGTGAGATATAATTATTTTTGGAAAGAGATTTATATTTCTGTACCCTAGAGGCAAACGATAGTGACTCCACTTTTTGCGAAATCGAGATTTTTATACCATTGGAATCGCAAGAAACAGATGTATGGTAAAACTAAAAAGCATTAAATTCTAAGACATACATATACCAAGTTTATTAACTTGCTAATTACAACATTATAAGTATTACTCGCTGCGTTTGTGCAAAACCGAAATATGCGTCCTGTAAAATTTCGATTTTGGCACTTCACGTCGTTTACCTCTGAGATTCAGATTTAGGACCAACCCTGAAATCGCGAAAAAAAAATCCGCTGTTCTATACATTTATGTTCACATAACTCAGCAAAATGTATGGAACAGTTGATTTTTTTTCGCGATTTCGGGGTTGTTCCCATAGTAAAAGTTGTTCATAATGATGAGTACATTGACCCCTTAAAATATTTCCACTGTCTAACCTGCCACCCTGTATAACTGCAGATGACCACAGAGACTAGAAATTCACAAAGCTTCACTAGTAGAAAGCTGAATAGAGCTCTCTTTAAATCTAATCACAGAGACTGATTGCTTGTTCAATAAAGCTGATATTCAAAATGTCGTTGACTTCGATCAAATAGAAAGGTATCCACAAACTGCAATCGCAAATGTAAGAAGTTACGAAATCCAAACACAAGAAGCCTCAAGTAGCGATCAAAAACAAATTAAAGATGTACATGAAATCAAAACAAATACAACGTAATACCAATAGATACGTAATGTGTCTGCACCCAGCAATATTGATGGAACACTGTAATCTTGAGTCCTCGACATCAATGAACAACGTGACTTAACATGTACTTTTTGTACTCTACCGGATCTCATCTAAGAAGATGTAATTGATGAGATGCCTATTGCTGTCATACTTTTTTGTTATGAATTAGCTAAAATAGGTAACAATATTATCAATTAACTTTATGTTCGCAGGACTACGTATTAAAGTCAGATGATTTTGTTGAAGCGTTTGATAAACTTAATGATGCATCAAGGTAATTTAGAAAAATACCACAAGCAAAAGAGTTCTAAAGAAAACTGTAGAGCGAAGAAATGAGTGAGTAGTAGTTAAATACGTTAGAGGTGAAAGGTTACTGTTAAACTAATTGAGAGGCGATGAACTTTTGATTTTCCAATTTAGGACCATACTTGATTTGAACAAAAAAGAGTCGCAGATAAAGTAGATATTTATTTTGTTCTGCTGGTTTTACTTTATCATCATAATATATTATAACTACCGTCTTTAGTTATCAAAACCACCATCAATTTCTAATCTTTGTCTCATGACTCATGAAGTCATGATCATGAGGTAACTGACAAAAAAAATTGCTAAACTATCCGGCTCCTTGAACTGTGACGTGTCAAATCTGAGACAACCGCCTATAAGGACATGCCACGACCTATCCTCGACTTGATTTGAGATGTATATTACACCGCAACGTGTCTTTAGTCAACGTGAGACGATTCATATAATCCCACGCGTTTGATTGCATTCGTAAAGCGCTTGTGTCAGCTTATAACTAGACAGCAGAATAGGATAGTTCATATTGTGTTGTCAAACATTGTCGAGAAGTGAAGACGTTCAAAGTTTTAGTACCTAATTCACCTAATCTAAAGCGTAACTTCGCTTGAAAGGAAGAAGATTGACTACAAGTCCGTAGATTTGTCCGTCCAAAGAGGCTCTGAAACTTTTCTGAGAAACTTTCAAAGTTGAAAGTTGGAATTGTCACTATTAATTTCTTATTTAAATCAATCAAAGCAGCCACAAATGTGAATATTCCGTGATGTTTCCAACAGGACTTAGTTCCGAACTATACGCCATTAGTATCAAGCAATTAAACTGTTAAAAGGGCGAGGGTTGCCTGTTGGCACTAGGGTGAAATACCGCTTCTTGGTAAACACATCGATTTTACTTCCCCCTGGAACTCAGCCTTTTGTCATTATTTTTCTACTCATATTGGGCAAAATTTCATTTGTCGGTTCTGATCTTTTGTATAGGTTTTAAAAGCTGGCCCACAGAGTACCTACTGCAGTACGTGCAGGGAGCAGGACTTGTATCACACCTACTCTATGCGAGATGGCACACCAAATACAGTGCAGCTTCAGTGTATGTGCGGTGCATTTACTGTGGCATCTCATTCATAGTCTCATACTTGCAAGTTCTTCTGCACGCTGCAAGCACTGCATCTGTAATCAGTGAACCTTTAAAGTTCCAGAAACACTTTAAATACAACACGAAAGTTGTTAAAATAATAAATTGCAACTTATTTTAAGTACTCCACTATTAACTTAATATTGTCTACGGTAAACATTTCACGTCGCGCCGTTTTCGTTACAAATGTGTTAACACATGTGAATGCTGTACAAACAATACTTCTGTGCACACTGCACAGTCAACTCGGTGAACTACAAAAAATACAATATGGCATTTTTCTTCGCGACTATTACCGAACCTGTTCAAATATTGAATTGTTGAGATTTCCAAATTGTTTCAAGGTAATCTTAATTTATTATTGTACAGATAAACTGAATCCAGGTAGATTAGAAATATTGATCGCTAAAAAGTCGATGCCTAGTGAATATGGTATACTTTGCACTACCAAAAGATTCATTGGTACAACAAAAAATCATGAAAAGGATCTTATACTCAAATCACTAAATGAGCTCGAATAACCTGAAGCCGTGCTCACGGTTTCTAAATTTACGAGAAAGAACGAGAACGTGGAAACCTACATACAAAGAAAGACGAACACCATTGCTCTAAGAAAATCTACAGAGATAAACGTAGCTCCCAAATCACTCCACGAAGACACGATTCATCTTCAGCAAAAGAAAACGCCGAAAGAGACGGACAAAATCAAATCTGAATGAAATTACGCAATTCGCCACGAAGTGTCAGAACAAAGTCAAAAAGATTTCGAGCTGTGTCGCACTGCGTATAAATGACAGCGTAGACAACCTAGTATAAACAGCTACCTACGGTCTAAAGGCGTGTCTCTATATGAGCAACCCTTAATACGAACAAATTCGATTTAAAGCAAACAGGCTCCTGTGGATACGAAGCTTAAGGAAGAAACCGAGGCATGTTGCGAAAATATGGATTGTCTTGAGGCGACAAAATTTGACATATACCGCGGTGTGCTTTAGGTTAAGTGATGTCTCCACTTGAGAAGCCTCGTGTCGAGTAGCTGTTGTGCCCCGAGGCTGCCTCATGGAGACACATCTTAACGTTCTCATATTACATCTCGTGTGTCGCCCACCTAGCACGATGGCTTACGTAACTGTGTGACAGGCGGCCACAGATAATCAGTTTACAGTCATTAAATTGTTCCCGTCTCACAGCCTGTTACTGTAATAGTCTTTATCTTGTATCTATTGTTTTTCAAGCCGTTTATAGTGTGCTGACCTGATTCTCGGCTCGCTGTATTTATGTGTGTGAATAGGTCTTTTGTAATAAATCTGTATGATTGAACAGCTTCTATTCAGATATTCTTTCTAAATGTGACATCGTCATGAATCTTGATTCTTATAGTGAGAAATTACTCAGCCACATTATTATTAAGTATGTGTTTCTCGTATTGAGACTGTAATACACATTGTCCAAGCTAGCGTAACCAAATTTAAACACCCACGGTTCCATCACTTCCATCCTACAAAATACGTCTATTAAATCGAGGTAGTTAGGTACTTCACGTTAGCATTGGCCATCGTGTATACGGACCATCACAATAAAATTTATAGTAACTAGTATGTACTTACTAGTATCTGTACAAGGAACATAACGGCACCCTGTCGTACCTACTACGGTACTACTACCGGGCCCGCCTAGTTTGTCCACTAAGTTTTTACCAAATCAATTTATTTTTTACTGTCGATTCAGACGGTGTTCTGCTATTGCTATCGACGTGTATCGTAGGTAATTATTTCAACTAACTGGATCTGTCTTTCCGCTAGACAAAAAAATCTTTTTTTTTGTTAAGGGTCTCTGCTCTTTAGCCCGTTTCTTTGCTAATTCAATTAGCCCTATTTGAAGAGGTTAGGTATCATTGAGAGACTATTTATATAAGTAGTTCATACAAGATTCGTAACTCAGTGGATAGGGGTACCAAAATGAGTAACGCATGTGAGCTATTTCTTTAGTACCTATGATATTTATCAGAATTTATTTAATTCATAGAAAAACTACACCTGCCTACTTAAATTATTATGATTAGGTCGCGACGCGTGCTAGATTGGATTCTGGTCAATTGGTCAAGGACATATGAAAACCTTTACCAAAATTGCCTCTAAATATTATACTTTTATGGAAACAGTCCAGCTGTTACAAAACTCGGTAGCCATTTGAACAGATTTTTATAATTTACAGTATATTAACACAATCTCATACAGATAGATGCATTCTTAGTGACCGCAATACGCACTGAGATAAAAGAAGTAACGCTCGACCGAGCAAATATTAATTACACACGTTACAATTACCTTCTGTGACTCATTCCTGATACCGAATCGGGTTATCGTATAAACAACTTGTTCTAGTCCTAGAATAGGCTCGTACACATGTGACAAATGCGCCTGTCTTGTATTTGATTCTGAAGCACACGCAGAATCCTAAGAACTGAGAAAATTATTGGTTCTTGTCTAATGCGGACGAAAGGATTTTAGCTGGCTCTCGTTGACCTTATTTGGATGTTTGAGCGAATGGATCAACATAAACTTATGGGATTTAGAACTACTGAACAGTCGCTAGTCCAGAGATGAGGCATAGATGTTTGCAACTATGCAACACCTAAAGTCAAAAGAAGAGCCAAAACTTTTTGTTGACTGACCAAGTCCAATCCTCATTATCCGTGACGTCAATCGTCTCGTCTAGCCCTCCGGCGGTGAATTAGACTGCCATGACAAATATTTGGAGTTGTAACTTTGTTAAAATGTATGTTGAAATGTAACTTGACTTAAAAGAGTAACCATGGAGTTTCTTGCTCGTTCTTCTGCAGAGGAATCTACGCTTTGAAACGGACATACCTATAGCTTCATCTTGCTGACTAACTGACTGACTCCTTGAAAATTAAAAAGTAGGTACCTGTAAGTAGTCTATATTGAAATAAATACTCTGACTTTGATTTTGAGTTATTTGGTTGTGAGTGTAAGGGTCCAGTGGTAACGAACACTTATGATAAGGAATGTGCCTCTAGCCCTTAAAGACCTGTAACACTTAAACGCGGTCCGCAATCAACTACCCTATTTGTAAACCGGCGATTAGTGGTTCCGGAGTCCGGACCCTATTTCCGACCAATCGGTATAATAATATATTAAAACAAGGAGTTTATATTTCCTTGAACTATGTAATCTTATTTAACATCGACTGAATAGAAGCATTATTTTTCTACTAATTCTGTAAACTAACGGTCGGTTGCAGAAAGATAATTAAATTTTTAATGGAGGCATTAACCATACAATTTCTATCGTGAAAGTCTCCTTTAAAACTTAATTACCTTTTCTGCAATTCAGCGTAAGAACACCTAATAGGGCAATCCAATAGGATTACCAAGTTAGATTCAATTAAGTAAAGCTGTCCGAAAATACTACGCATTTATCTCAGTCAGTATCCTTACATAACACGACATTGTCTGGAAATCAAATACTGAAACCCAAAATACACACATCAAAAGTGTCTAGGGATCAAGCATTTTTATGCGGATTTCTTGAGATTGAGATGTGGCTTTGTAATAAATTTATGATTTTATAAATTTATATGGATCCTTTTTGGTGCATTTCATAATTTGAATCAGGAACTCTCAATCAAATTCGAGTAAAAGATGAAAATAAGCTGTCAATATTTTCCCTATAAAAACATACAACGCATTGAAGACATTATTAGTGCTACTGTTTCCCTACTACTGATTAAAACCAACGTTATTATGGAGCGGCGACGTCATTTAAGCAGGGAAGAAATGCTCAGAGCCGTGGGAATGATAGAAGCTGGTTCCCGGCAACGTACTGTAGCTTTAGCTCTGAATACAAGTCAGAGTGTTATCAGTCGACTTTGGACACGTTACCGAAGCACTGGTACCGTGGCTGAGCGCCATGGAGGACGGTATCGCTGCACCACACGGAGACAAGACCGATACATTCAAATCTTAACTCGAAGAGCTCCAACAATAACCGCCATGATGTTAGCCGTGAGACTTCATCACTCTTCAGGGAACTTAATTAGCGACCAAACAGTCAGAAACCGCTTGCATGAAGTGAACCTTCATTCCCGAAGACCGCTACGGGTACCACCTATAGCAATGCACAATCGTAGGATTCGATATCAATGGGCTCTTGAACACAGAAATTGGGCAGAAGAACAATGGCGTTTCGTGTGCTTTTCTGATGAGTCTCGTTTTGGTATGAGACCGGATACAAGACGTATACGACACTGGAGAACCCCTGGACGCCAACAGCGATTAAAATCCTGCCAGGAAGTCCATCCTTATAGTGGTGGAACCATCATGGTATGGGCGGGTATTTGGATCGGCGGAAGAACTGAGTTGATTTGGATCAGAGGCAACCTCAACGCTCAAATTTATGCTGAGACGATTGTATCAGACGTCATCGTTCCTCTACAAGTGCAAATCGGTCCCTTATTTCAGTTAATGCATGATAATGCACGACCGCACACCGCAAGAGTTGTAAGATAGACTCTCGCCGCAGCTAACATCAATGTCCTGCCCTGGCCTGCTCAGTCGCCAGACTTGAACCCGATTGAGCATGCATGGGATATGCTACAGAGAAGAGCTCTGCCGAATATGGAGGGTATCCAGTCGCAAGAAGACCTTTTTTTGTTGTTGCAACGAACATGGGCGGCCATTCCACAGCGTGATTTGGATGAACTCATTTTGAGTATGCCAAACCGATGTTCTTGTGTTGTTAGTGTTCGCGGTAGAAACACGGATTATTAATTGTTTAAGTTACCCAATAAAATTTTAAAGAAAACTGTTATTTCAGTCTTTTTTTCGAACTTTAATGTTAGTGGTTCAAATGTCAAAAATCCCTTTATTAGGAAAATGGCAAATTTCTTTATTAATGCAAAGGTGACTTGGTTTATCGTTACTGTGACAAACGAAAACACTTTATTTGATGAATCCTTAAAGAAAATTTTAATTAATATCAATCAGGAGAAAAGTTATTGCAAAAATATATGTTGATCCCTAGATACTTTTGATGTGTGTAGAAGAAAACAAATAATGGAAATCAACCTTCTGATCATAGACTAAGCTTCGTCTAAGATGAGAAGGTAACACAAATTGGGATTTAAAAGAAACTAAAGATCCACCAGCTGTCTAATGCTCCGCTTTTTATCGATCCAAATCAAGAATTTAGCACACGATCTTTTTGATTACGGTGTAATTATGCATAGCAGAGTGACGATCCTTTGATGAGCTTATAAAGCCCGACATCGTCGTCATACCTCGTCTAGGTCGACCAGACTATCAATCAACATAGAAACATTCCAGCGGTCAAACGATTAACATTAATCATACGTTAAATAAATTACGTTAATGTTATTCTGTTGAATTCGTTTCATAAAATCAGGCTTCGAATTGTCCCTTTGCCAAAATGGAATTAAAATCAGCTGTTACTTTGGAAAAACGTCATATTTCATTGCCAAGTTTTCACTCAGGATTTCACTTTAGTGAATAGCGTTCTATGTGAAGAGCTCTTCTTCACGCATCATTACATGTTTTCCATGACCATGGCCTTTAAAAGCCGAGTTTTTCCTTATATTTCTACTCCGGTGTTATGGAAGGTGTTATTGGCTTCCAATCTAATTGATGAGACTATTCGAGAAATGTTCCAATTAACTCCGAGACAGGAACGGTGAACCGTACAGCTGAAATGTACACCTTGGTTGACAGATACATAATATACACAACTCAAGAAATACCAAGTCCTGTATACTAGTAATGTAGATACTATTCAGTATTATTAACATTCATTGTACCACCTGTCTACCCATATTATGCGAGTAATTGATTTGATCTGAACAAATAAAAGATATTTCTCCGACGTTGTCTCCAAATTTTTGGAGGCGCCTTTCCTTGGCTTTAATATCGTCCTTCGGCACTATCGTTACATCATTAGAACCGCCATTATTCATAGAGTACATTACCTACTTGTCATTTCTCTGTAGTTAGAGTTACTTGAGCCAAACCGGTTGTTGTTATTCTCGTTATCGTCAAGCAAATCTCTTCTAATTATGACAAATTGTGATCTTTAACCCTACAATCGCGGAAGTAAGAGCTTTGAGTTGCCGACGAACTTATTCTTGCTGCTGGTTTGAGTTCACTCGCTTCTTTATGTTTTTCCGGGATCGGGTTTTGCTAGAAAGGAAACTGGTATTGTTGTTATCATCAATACTAACATTGTAAATGCGAAAGTGTAAATTAAAAGACAAATGGGGCCGATTTCACAATCGCTGCGTCATCAAATAACTTTATCCAAGGATTAATTTTAAATTTTTGACAGATTTTCAATACAAAATCTAGCAAATCTCAACCATTTCTTAGGATAAATGTTATGTGACGATGGTGAAATCGACCGTTAAGGGTTATGGAAATCCAAGGCTAAGGATATAAAACTAGTAAGTAATTGTTACTTACAATACAAAGACAATCATAAAAGTATTTATTTATTTACATGACGATCGATGACGGGATGTAGTGAGGTCGCGACACCTACCTGCGTTCGTTCAGTTATTTTAAATATTTTATTAGTTTATGCAGACGTGGGAGGTGAATGTCAATTGGAACATGTGTCGTATCGATTTAACTTACAAGTTCGACTGGTCTACATGGCTAAATTAGCTATTATTGCCCCAGTTTTTGTATGTTATGACGGTTTCGCTTTATAAGGATTGGTTGTTATGAAATCATTAGCAGAAGCGGATTAAGGATTTCGCAGATGCCTTAATCTGCAACCTTGCCATGTAATTTATAGTCTTTGGGCCGTACCACAAAAAAGATAAACACGTGTTCAACACAAATGCTACCAAAAATAATACGCACTTGTTTTAGCACTAGCTTGTCTAAAACAAGTGAGTATTACTTTTGGTAGCATTCGCGTTCAACACGTGTTTATCTTTTTTGTGTTAAGGGTGTTTATGTTTAACGATTCTCTAAAAAATCTGCAAGATTTGTATTTTAGGAATTAAATTCAGCCTTTACGTAAAAAAATGTTTGCGTAAATTAAAAGTTTTAATTAAGTTACGTAAGTAAATGTTAATTGCCCCATTTAACCCGTACCTATATGCGAAATTTACGATTACGTGTTGCTCACGCTTTTCCGTAGAGATAATAGCGAAAAGCGCAATTGCATTATGTTAATGGCAGGTTGTTGGCCCTCTACCAACACCTCAGTGACCCACTTGCACTAGTTGATGGTGTAGGATGATAACTAGTGCATGCTCCCTTACTTATGTTGCCTTTCTGGTTAGGTTAGAAAAACCTAATAATATTATTAAATATTAAGACATTCCAAAAACAATTGACACAGGCGGGACTTGAACCCGCGACCTCTCTCAATTGTTTTTGGAATCTGCCTGTGTCTGTTGCTGAAGCCTGTGTCAATTGTTTTTGGAATGTCTTAATATTTAATAACATTAAGGCCATGTTGTTTCATCTTACAGTTACGTATCTGTAACCGTCAAATATGGCGGCTTGTATGACAATTTCATACTGACTTAACGATTACGTACTGACTTACGGATACAGATGGTTTGAAGCAACCCGCCCTAAGATAAGCATAACATGGCTTTAACATGTTTAAAATTCGCAAAAATATACATTTATAACCTAATAATAATTGGAAATATTTTGAGATATCTCGATGTATGCACTAGACATCAAACTGATTATAATCTGCGATACTACGACTAACTGTCAAGTGAGGAAAAAAGATTTAAATGTTTTATCTTTTTCCTTCCTCTGTGTGCTCGCAATCTTGATGCTGATATCAACTTATCAAGTAGTGCTTTGGTTATACATAATTATGTGACTTCACTTATTGCACTCTTTAGCAATCACGAAGTTAGTTAAATGAATGCAATTACTCCTCGCTCGTCGTCAATATTCGACCAATTGTATTCGTACTTACTTAAGTATACAGGGTGGAGTTTTGTAATGCCACCTGAAGGGAAAGTACCTACTCTTAATACTGTAGATAGAAAAATTTACTCATAGAAAACATTCCTTTATTTTTCAATAGAAAGAGAACTGCATTCAAAGGTTTTCGAAGATTTTAAATTTTTCAAAGCTTTAACTTGACTCATTGAATTTATAAGTCCAGATTTCATGGTTTTCCTTTCATTTAATTTATCAAGTTCTTAGAGTGATTTCATCCTTATAATTGATCCTAACGATCGATGCAATAAAAGTACAGGTTGTAACTTTTTCAGATTTTAGTCGGTTCGATTACCGGGAGTGGCAAGGGAATTTTTGAAAATCTTTGAATGCAGTTTTCTTTCTATTCAAAAATAAAGGAATGTTTTCTTTGAGTACAATTTTCTATCTACAGTATTAAGAGTACTTTCGCTTCAGGTGGCATTACAAAATTCCACCCTGTATAAAAATAGGTATATATATTTTAGCTATCCGCACTCCTCCTCGATATGCTAAATCTGACACTGTTCCGTGCGCGCAATTTGCTTAAAAAGGGGTAGGTACCTACAAAGTTTTCTTTCATATAGATTTCAATGAAAATTTGATAACTTATGCCATCGGTAAACTGCTCCATTGTTATCATCAAGTTATCTAAGGAATTGTTGTTGATATCAAACTTGATTACATTCTATTACGAATACGAATACGATTATTGTCTCGCGTAGCTGACGCAATAAGACATTACCTCTATTTCTATATCGCAACGAGCTATAAGAAAATAGTAGTTTTTAAACTTTCGCGAATTGTACACATGTTTTCAATTATATCGGGACTTTTCCATTGACATGACATTCCATCCACATTGACCGTGGTCACGAGAAGACAGTCTTCTCGTGACCACAGTCAATGCAACTTGATCGAAACGTCGAGGTTAGTCAAAATGCTTATATTTTGATTATATTTGTGCGCGAAAAGTCCCGATATAATTGAAAACATCTATAAGAAAATAGGTGATTTCTTCGCATTGTGGTGGATAATATTTTGTAAAAGCTGCTGAATATTGTAAAAAAAAATGAAAAGTTTAATTTGGCTTAGTATTTATAAAGCAAAACAAAGACACACAATTTATTGTAATTCTATACGTTATTCCTGTGAGAAACAAGATCACATCCCAAGGGGCCAAATCAACAAAAAAACTACTGTTGTTAAACTTACCACAGAGCGAAGGAACCACCTTGCACCTAACATTTACAGTTCGGTAGGTACCTATACCTACCTACATTCGATTTTATTGCCTAGCTGTGTTTATAAGGATGTGGTACACTATGTTCCAGAGATTACTCGACTCTTATACCCGCGGCTTTGCTCGCTTTCCCAATTTAAATTATTATCACTGCAGACGATTCTTGCAAAACCCATTAATTTAACTAGAATGAATATTTTTTTGTATTTGCACTAACGCGGACGAATAATGTGTGTGTGTTATAACTTTGTAAGTCTTATCTGCACCTAAATTATGCGGGCAAGTGTAATTTATATTCTAATGTAGGCATTATACCTACAACCTTAGATAATATTAATAAATATTCAGAGGCTTTGTGTCTCCTAATTCTAGAGAATGTTCCATAATTTGGCTATTTGTGTGGACAGCGCTGTCTTTCGGACGTTATATCCGTCTATTGTTATACAGCGTGTTTTTTAAACAATAAAACGACGTGTTTATTGTTTTTCCGCCGCCTACATCCCACAATTATATCCATGCATTCGAAAAAACACTGCGCCTTAATTTTGGTAAAAAATTCGAAGCGAGTCGATCATACCTTAATTTGGTGCCGGTAAATGTTATTTGGTTTATTATGCATTCAGCGCGTGCGGTGATTTGAAAACCGTTAAAATTTAAATGACCCAGTCCTTATTACGAGGCGCTACGACCTATAATTGCGCACGTACCAATTTTGAATATTAATCTATCGGTCACATTCAGAATTGCAGTGGTGCAAATGAGTACCACCCTCGGACTGGCGAGAATGTGGTTCAATTAAACAACCTGCTAAAGCTTTGCTCGTAAATGTCAATGAACACTGAACTCTATGGAGCTATATGTCAGCGGTGATTTCTTTTTTATAGAAAAAGAGCAACATAACAATTTAACTGTAAAGTTTGATAACGTACTACTCGCAATAAAATTGACATACCTACATACTTAATTATGCATAATAATCATTTTAGTGTGACCAAAAGATTTTGCATATAAGTGATATTTATAATACCAGCGGTATCAACATACTCACAGTTTTGCAGTAGGTAACAATCAATTCATCACGAGTCATAGGTATCATCAAAACAATACAGATAATATAGCAGATATTGATAACGGAATAATAAAATTGCTATCGCGATTATGTTAGTTTCTTATATTTTGGGATAACCTAACTTTAGGCATTTAATATGAATACTGCACTCCCGTTCCTAAATTTTAATTGACTAATCCGCAGCCAGACTGTTAAAAAATCTCTGACTTATCTTTTATTTTTCTGTTGGCTCCATTGTCCTTTATAGATTTGTACGCTCAACGCTCCTGCTTTATGATAGAAAATTCTGCATAGTAATAACAACATCCTGGTATTGCCAAAACATTTTATAGGCCTAAAAATACTCCAAAAATGTATAGTGCGAGAAATTAGTACTTTTTATTCAGGAGACTAATGAGTAAAATATTTCGATGTTTATCTATTGCAACACAGTGAATATAATTATTTATTAGGTTACCTTAGAGTACCTACTAATATATTCAAAGGTTATAGTTTTCTATCGACCCACGGCGGCAATGAGAAGTGGGCGGCTAGCTAAATATTTGGGATCTTATCAACCCACGGTTGTTCTACATTGGCTTGTGCATTTTGCAAATATGCGCGGATATGATAATTATGGCGATGTTTTGTCTTAGATTCATCGAATTGGTCATAATATTCTTCATGAGTGAAGTAACAGCTTTGTTTTAAAGGCTTATTGCAACAAAACATACAGCAAGTTTTAATGTTACTTGATCAAGCCGTGAGCTAATCTTCCAAGTCTAAAGAACAGCCAAGCTTCCAAGACCAAACACCTAGCTCCGGGCACCTAAGGAGTTCTTCTTTATTGATTTCAATTACTAAATTGATTGTTAAAACACAACATCAATAAACATCACACAAAACAAAGAAACATCCGTCAGACCTTGACAAAACTGACACAATGAACTCGTGGGAAATGCAATAACGTCTTAATTAAACTCATTTCCCGTTGTAAAGCATAACAGTTAGCCTATTGTGAAAAACCAGCTGACTCATAATTCATACAAATTACTTGAACGACAAATTGTGGCACAAAAAGGCTGATAGCACAATGTGTAGTGATATCCGTTTATAAGCGGAGTTTAATAACAGCGAGTGGTTCTGCCATTGTGGTTCCACACAAAGTATAATGGCACAAGTGTACAACGTACAATGGAAGTCTTACATGGTGGACCTACCTACCCTGTAAATAGCGATGTGTTCTTAGAACGTGCGACTGATTGCTGTTCGTCTAGTGCTATTTTCAGTACGTATGCGTGTTTGGAGTTGATGCATCATTTTGCTAAGCTGTCTTGGATATCCACTTAGTACTTTCATCTTGCACTTAGTTTTCTCTTCTTATGGTAAGTGCTTCCGAAGTATTTTATAGTCATCTATAATGTTTTGTGTCTGATCTTGTCTGAAAGTAGATAATACCGTAGTTAGGGTCCTACTGTCAGTAATCATAAGATTACTGACAGTAGGACCCTAACTACGGTATTATCTACTTTCAAATCTTGAACCCAAATACAATAGGTAACAAAAGTCTTAGTATAAACTAAGATTTTTGCTACCTATTGTATTTGGGTTCAAGATTTTACTACCTTCGGCGTATTCCGCAGTGTGCTGGAATGTTTCAGTTCAGATTTTGTTCCGACCCTAAACTGCAAAGCATCAAACTTTTCCAATCTTATTTGTTATATTCTGTATTGTTTATCCCTTCTTTTCCTAAACTTCTATAGAAAAACACTAGAAGTTACTCATTCAACGCTGAATACCAAAAAAAGCAAAACGCTATCTTCATTAAAACTTATCACGTTCTTCCAACACAAACGGAAAACTAACACAAGAAACACTGCATAACAACTGCAATACCCAAAACAGGATAAGGAAAACTACAAATGCACGTAATCACTAAGGACTAGGTCATTATGAGGCAAACACCGCATGCAACGAAATTGGTGTTGAAAGTCTGGCTGCGATTATTAGGAAGACGATGGCGTGCCGCGACGTCGGTGTTCCACTCGGACGCTCGCGTGCTCCATTGTGTAACGTACCAGTACAATAGCCTGTATGCCGTACTACACAATATAAGTGCGCGGAATTTGCACTGGAAGATATAGCTACGAAATTAGAAGGTCCATTTGCAATACCTGCTTTAGGAACTCGTATTATCCATACGTTACCACTTACCAGTGAACTAGTTAATTTATACAATTGTAAGTCCAAAAGGATTAAACCTTTTCCTTTTTTTAAACAAACGTCTTTGTGTTCATTAATTTGAGGAATGCACCTTTGGAACAAGTTTACCCTGTGTCTCAAACGTTAAGAAGTTCGAAGACAAAGGCGGAAAAATAAATGTGCCATAAAACTAACAATCTTGAAATGAAATCTAAATTAAGCAGAATTAAGAACAAAGACAAAGAAGAAATAGGTATGTACTTCTCGGGTTGTCTCGCGTCCTAAATTCGACTGAAAATTACGGCTATTTACAAGGAAAAAACAACATGACCAACTTGATCCTAATTACGGCGACAAATAATCTTGATAAGTGACACGCGGGACACAAAAAAAGTGAATCATGATCGAAATATGAATATAATAACGCTTCCATTTTTGTGGCAACTGTTCTGTCACATTGCGCACGCGGCGTGCGTCCGTTCTGTTGTCGGTCGGTAATGTTCCCTTTTGAACTGTTAATTGGTTCTTCCGGACCTCATTGAATTGTGGAAGTCTAGCTGCAATGCAGCGGTGCAATAACAGGGCATAATAAGCTGTCAACTCTATATTACCCTGTATTTTCTTGCTAGTTAGACACTTCGATCCCGGCCCTTTTTTCCAATCCCGGTACTTCCGAATTATATAAAGACAATTCTGGGATCCTGAGATAGCCTGAGATTTTGGATAGTAAAGAAAAATCGCAAAAAATATCTAAGAAATCAGCGTTTTTATTTTATTTTTAATTGACAAAGTAATCACGTGTCCTCAATGTATGAAGTCATGACAAAAAATAAATTAAAACTTCTACAAAAAATATTATAACTTAAATCAGACTTTAATTCTCTCGGTTCAATCCCAATCTCAAATATTAATTAAATAATACATCACACTCACATCACATGACAAAGCGACAGCTAAGATGGAACCGTTTCGTCTTACGAAGTATTTTTTAGAAACTTAAAATTTTAATTCCGAAAAATCTGGACTAGAATAGGTCCGGTATCCCGGCATCAAATCCTCTACTTGCTAGACATCGTGAAATAATGAAAACTGCAGTTAGCACATTCGACTTGGTCTCTAAAGAATGCCACGGGTCAAATGTTGCGGCGACGCGACGTCTATAAAATGCGTAGTAAACGCTGCCTTCACGATATAACAAACGCATAGTGTCATAATTGCTATGGCTGAGGAAATCCACAGTATTCTAGTTAAACATAAGTTCACCCAAAAACAGAAATCTTGAACACGGACGGAGAAAATACTCTGGCATGCCAATTAACACAACTAACCGCAAACAAGATATACTAACGAACTGTATGAGTCAATAACAACGCATAAGTACATATCCAGCATGGCAATTGCAGAATCAAAAATCTATCTCTTATTCAAAATAGTTTCCTTATATCCATGTTATCCTCTTTATCTCATCATCGATCAGCAGTCAGTGAGAAGTAAGCACAAACACAGATAACCTTGAACGATATCACTAGACCTTCGCGAGATCCAGTTTGTTTCTTATACTATGAGTACTAAACCAGCCTTGATGAGACGTACCTTAGCGTGATGTTGCGTTTATAAATTAGTGTTTTATGATGTTGTTTGATGATTTACGCAGATTTGTTTACGTAATCATGGTAGGTATATTCTAAGATGGGTCGTTATTGTAGGGTTGGATTTCGCAGCGATTGGGTTTCTTCCCCACGTAAGACGTTTTATTCATGATCGAAAACAATTTGCGAAGTTGAGGATATGAATTTGAAATGGTAGAGCAGCTCATAAAGTTTGTCCGGTTACTAACAATAATTGACTCTAGATAGTAGATACACACGTAATTCTTATTTAAACATTGTAACTTTGTACGCGTTTCCATGTTTATGTAAAGCAATAAACTGTACGTGACCGATATGTTAAATGTAAAGACGTTTTCAGAATTGATGGGCATAACACGAGCAGTTTAATGACTTTGCAAATTGTATACCCAAGGTCCAACTCTTATCCCTTTACCTAGAATTACACTATTATATAAATGCGAAAGATTGTGTGTGAAAGTGTGTGTGTTTGTTCTTCACGCTAAAACGGCTGGACGGATTTCGGATAGCCAAAAAGATAGCCTGGGACCTAGAAAAACACATACACCGTACATAGTCCAACAAAGCTCTCTAGACTTGTTAAAGAAAACATTTAGTAAACATGTTTCCACGTATGATTATTGTATACCTACCTAATCTAATGGCTACCATGGTCCACGGCGCGCGGCGATGGAAAACACGAATCTATATTATTATATCGACATAAAATCCAAGCCTTCGATAATATAATTTAATAAGCGCCACTTGTCTCGTTCATGAGTGTGAACTGCACGTTTGGAGTATCAAGTGTCAAAACAAATGCGCCACTTTAGTACGCACGCGATTGTGCTGCTCGATAGTATCTAACTACGACAAGATTACAGTTATTTCGACCATCCACCCCGTTGTTTTTTATTTCTTTATAAACTATTCCTCTTATTTATTCGGCTCTCATTTGAAACAAGTGGTCTTTGGAACTTCCACGATGTTCACAGTTTCTGAGGTTCTGCGGTAAAGTAAGGAGTCCCTTTTATATTTTCATGTTAGCTTTATTTAATTGCCAACCTTTGATATTGAAGCTGTTATCTGTAGGTGTAATAAACTAAACGTTTTGAATATCAATTGTGTAACCTAAACAAGTGCGCCACTTTGCTTCTCACGCTATCGTAAAGATACTTGTTTTCTAAATTCAGTCAGGAACGTTTATAAACGTTTCAGTATTTTCTTTTTGTATAGCCATTTCTAGTTTATTCTCTCACACTTCTAAGGTATCGTCATTAGGTATTGCAGCTATACTGTCATTATTTGAAGAATATTTGAAAAACATAATTTGTATTTCCTTTGATGCGATTCTTCGATGACAGATATCTAGAATCAAGTCTCCTACTGAAGGATCTTACTATAGCCTTATCGACAACCATGTAATCTCATAATACATTTCGTCTTTTGCGATTCTTCTTCTTTAACTCATCTACATATCTTTCAGGATCCGTCCGCAGACACCGAGTGAAGTGGTCGAAGGATGCGGTATATGCGCGCGCGCTGGGGGCGCGGCGGGCGAAGGAGGGATCGCCCTAGGATCAGAGCGCGCGTTCACCTTTGACTATGCCTTCGAGCCGTCCTCGTGCCAGCAGATCGTTTACGACACCTGTGTCAGAAAGCTGGTGGAGTCAGCCCTCGATGGATACAATGCTACTGTGCTGGCATATGGACAGGTCAGTGCAACAAATATTAGCCACTTTGTGAGTGACACAGTTTTTAAGAAACCTTTTGCGAGTTTCACTTCTAACTTCTTTAGCTATGAAGTGCGCCACTACCTATAATAACTATCATAACAATCATACTACGATCGATTTCAGATTTCCAGATATCTCTAGAGATAATTACTTGTTTTCATTTAATGGTGCCATCAACCTTTTGTTAAAAGGTCGTCATGCCAATGTCTATCGTCAATTTAGACTCAATTTCTTCCCCTAATATCTGAAATCGTCTGGAAACGCAAAAATAATGTTCAATTTTCATTTTACATTCAGATGTAAAACGATAGCAATCAGTTAAATAAAATTCAATTCTAAAAGTGCAACGACCTGAAAAGTTGCTGTAAAAGAAAGTTAGCGTTCCGTAAATTTTATTTCTTCGTGCCATCCAAAGATGTATTTATCACGCAAACTTTCGGTCAGTAAGCTCGTTGTTTCTCGAAACTTGTCTACTATTGACCTAGTTGTGCTAAAAATATGAGCGAAGAACACTGTAGTCTAGTGCAATTGTTGCAGCTCACGAATGTGTTGACGCGTCGTTGTTCCGCTTCGCTCGGAGGGAGCATTGTGTTGTCTAGTCGACTTAAGGTTAAGGTTACAGAAAGGTTTCAAGTATGTTGTGAACGTTTTCTGAAACATGTATTATGCTGTGGTATTATGAGACCGATAACAATGCTGATAAAACAAAAAATATCTACCAGAAAACTGCATTCGTTTCTTGAAACATTCTCTTTCTAATCAGGAAAACACGCTTCCGTGCTTAGTGTTGTAGTACCCATTAAATACACAAGTATTTCAATGAAAAATTCCACACGTCAGTATAATGTCCACTGCCTATTCCGGTAGTAATTCTACTCATTTAAATTACCATGGGTTAACCCCATGAATCACTGGCAAGAGGCTTGGCAAGTTGACAGGACTTCACTCGACCACAGCACAGCTAAAAAATCTTATTAATATGTCTTCTACTGTATTGGCATTTGACATTAGATAAAATTAATTGGCTGAGAAGTATTTGGGGAATGCGAATACGATTAATTACAAGGACTGACTGTCTCTAACAAAACTCTCCATAATTCACCATGGCCTTTACTTGGACATTATCAATGACAGTGAAGCATCCAAGTTGAAAAAAAATGAGGATTATGGTAGATATAATATCGCCGTTCTTGATCTCCATCAAACTTTAGCAGTATTCAGTGTGTTTGTCATTAATTACGCCCTTATTTAGATTGCCCACGATTAAAGTAAGCCAAAGCAGGATCACAGCATATGAACTGAGATAAATGCAAGTACCACTTACAAAAATGTGGGAAGTTGCTGTCACGCTCCTTGACTGCTTTGTAATGGAGAAGGTCGGTAGAAAAATGTGTAGGTAGGTACTAAGTAAGGGCACGGTCTGATGGTCCCGACGTGTTGAAAGAGTGTCGGAAGACAATAGACACAGTTAATGCGAGAGTTCAAGGTGGAGATAGTGAAGGGATAAAGAGTAATTCTACTATTAGAGTAGCCTAAAATGTAGTTTATTGATTACTTCTCCCGTTGTGAGCGTTGTTTCGCTGTGTGAAGAGCTCAACTCCTGTTTTTGGATTAGGTAATGCTTCTGTCTGAAGCGTTTACTTTGGTTAGGTACTCCGTGATTTCAGATTCTTTAGGTCTTTCAAGAGTGTGGCTTTCGTGCTAACGCCAACCAACCAGACATAGTATAGAATGAATAGGATCCTCGTCTATCCATCCACTTTTGTGGTCGCTTATAACAGCTTTGTAACAGTCTTACCTAGATAAGTAAGCCGCTCAGCCCATATAGAGTTACCACAACAATTCAATTAAAACACCGTGAAGTCTGTGACATCTGACATTAATTGCTCGACACATATACAGGACACTGGCTATTGTAGCTAAACTTGCGACTTTCATCCTCTGGTTTTTGGGAAAATTCTTAGGGTGAAATCTATAAAGCGTACTTAGATTTTGGTCAGACTTAGCAAAGTCCATAGTCATAGTGCAATCTTTTGCGTCTCTCTAAGAGCGTGCTAAGCAAACTCTAAGTTTACAAACTCGACAACTTACGAAAAGCTTGCTTAAGCATGCTCTCAGACGAGCTCAAATGTTGCATTATTATAATATTATATTTCTCACAACTCGTTAGTTTAGTCTGAGAAAAGTTTAAGTAAGTAGGTATGATCTCAGCCTTTAGGGATCTCTATAATTTTTCTCCAAGAAAGTTCGAATAAGTCCAGTTGTTTTGAAGTTCTTAGAACTACCCTGGACAAATGTTACTCTAGGCTTTTCCAAATAGCAACTAGTCTTTGGGGGCTATTTATCACTATTATGTACAGAAGTTTGTTGGTTGTTTCCTGCAATATATGACCGCAGAACAGGTTCAAAATCGCAGACGGTTAGGTTAGCTTAACCGTACTAAACATATAATTTTATGACGTTATTAATTAGGAATCGGTACTCGTACTTGTATGGCAATAATAAACTTTAATAGAGCTGAATTTAATGGCCGCTCCGAGCTTGGAGGAATACAAGGAAAAGAAGCCATGTTTGAACGACCTAAGCCTGATTTGTAGCGATCAAGTGGTTGGCTGAAAGTCTTAGAGCTTCCGTTGTGTAAACAACTGTAGTATCAAGTAACTGAAGATATTCTGGTTTAAAACTGCGACATCATATTGCAAATTGTGGATTATGAATATCTCGGGCTTCCTAACATCTCACGAGTCACGATCACGACCGATTTGCATCTATTTATATTCTTCTTTACGTATAGTATTGTCCAAAATCGGTCTTGCATTAATACCAAGACTGAGTGTGCAAGACCAAAGACTGCGTTAGTCTCGTCTTGGGCTTGCATTTGGGCAACACTATTTGAGTATACTTAAAACCTACTGACCTAAATTAATTTAAATAATAACCTTAAAGTTTAGTAAAACTATAATCGCTCTGTGACATAATGTAGGCTAACGTTTTTACGCAATTAATAGTTTTTAATTAGAGATATTAGGTCAAGTACGTACTGAAAGTTGTTACGTGAAAATGAGGACAGCGAGGCAGTATATCGAACAGGAGGCACAAAAAATAATAAATAATTAGTCTTTGTAGTTCATGGCTGCTCTGCTACCTAGTAAAACTTAATCTCTATCATTCTGCATCATTCTTTTTCTTCTTCGTATCGATGGTACTACTTCATACATGGTATACCCAAAACTTTGCCACTTCTGCGGCGTTATCAGTTACGGCCCAGAGGTTTTCGCTTAGATTTTTCGGAGTACAAAAAACAAGAAAGGAGGTGAGACATGGCTTAGGGGACAATTCCACAACCGCATCCAGTCGCCGTTTTATCGGTAAAGCCCCACTTATACCAAGATCACATCATTTAAATCCAGTGTCTTTTTACACAGCTTGTCTGTTCAATCTGTATGCCTATTGCTTCTTTCCCCAAAGTAAGCAGACGATGCATTGCCAACCTGCTCACTGCTGTATTGTGTTTGTAACTCACTCCTTCGTTACCCATTCTTTTCTGTCCATCAAACTAATTTTGCTAATCAACTAACCACATATAGATGATAATATGACAGTATCTAAACATTTACTAGTGATCATGGCCAATGGGTTTCCCACAAACCGATAAATGATAGACGCCATGCTGTTTTTGCCTCTCACACGAATTAATACTCCTCGGGTGGTGGATAAAACTTTGATGCTGCTCAGTGGAATACCTCAGTTACTACTCATGAAAAAGAAATATTATTATTCGAGAACCACACTGAAGTTAATATTATACTTAACCCTAAAAACCGTGTAGGTTCGATCGGAAAAAACCCGCCTTGCATTGCGTGTGTAGCTTCAATTTGCTGAACTACAGCAGCCAAATTGTACATTAAAATTTGTACAATATGCCAGTAATCTAAGTCTATTAGATCTAGTGAAAAGAATCTGAAACTTACAAAGTTCATAGTATAAATTGATACTTAAATTTTATCTGAGATTCACAATCTTTTACTAGGGAGTTCCTTGACTCGGAGCTAGGTGATCGTGATACTTTTATATTTATTTTAGAGCCGTACCGAACTGCCGAATTGCCGATGCTATTGATAAAGAGTTATGACTTGCATCGTACCACCAATGAATACTATTTGAAATGACTATGTCTACAGGAGTCGACGAACCGTAAAAACTTAATTCTAACTGAACTTTTTAGAGCACTTTTTGTTCAAAACCTTTTTTTGCGTTGAAAGGTGTAAATTGTTTGGTAAATTTTAAAATTAACCTTCATGAAAAAGTAAACGGATGGAAGTTGTAGATAACTGGTAGGTATCTAAACTAAACATTATAAATGCGAAAATTACTTTGTCTTTACGTTATTACGATTAAACTGCATAACAGACTTTGATGATAGTTGGTATAGAGATGGCTTTAACCCCGACAAAGTTCCTCTAGTACGAGTGGAACGGCGAGAAACTGCTAGTGCACATTATTTTCTATAAAGGACGTCGGCAGTTTTGGGCTTGATCTGACAGTAATAAAAGCTTAACCAAAAATAAAAATATATTTTAATTATTCTTTGCCTAATTTATCTTAGATATTGAGAATTGGAATCAAAAATCGAAATAAATAAGAAATAAAATGATTATGCCGTTGACATTTTGAAAAAACCAATAAAACAAAAACGGACGCATGCTGTCTGGCGCGTGCCTCCATAGAATATCATGTCGACAGCAACTAAAACCTTTGAATTTGGAACTCATTAGTCGGGCTGTACTTCATTGGATCATTCACACCATTCTTAACCTCACTGTCACAAATACGAAGATTTCTCTTAATAAAATGAATTTAAATACTCTTGAAATACTCGATCACACCAAACTAATTTCATATCTGTACCGACCTACACAATCTGAAGCCCAGCGTTCTATGGGCGTCTGCCAGTATCCTTTGCAGTAGAATCTCTTCAGTATCGGTGACATGCACGAATCGTAGTCCTAACCAACAACTATCGGTAAGATCATATGAATACGAATTACACAGCTGAGTTTTTGCAGCATCAAAGCGTTAACAGGCCTATTGCCACTGCATCACGGTCAATTTGTAGTCGCTCCAACCCATTTCGTTGAAACACTGGCAGCGTCAAACTGGCACACATGCTAATATTGCTCGATTGTACACCCACGCTCGGACCACATAAATTATGCTCGCCCCTTTCAATATGTTATATGTAACGTCAACATTTATAGGGATAAATTGACAGGAAGTTTGTTCCTTTTCCCTCCATACTTTTTACGAAGGGAAAGGGCTTCTGTTATTTATTATAGACCATGTTGTTGAATATTGTCGCTGATGGTGTTAGAAGTATTATGTTGCCTAGACAACTGTTTGATATTGATCTCTTCCCAAAAGGCAGCTCTATGGAGTTACCAGTAATGTTACTGTCGGTTACCGACCTGGTATTATGAATTTGGGTGATATAGCGCCACCTCTTGGCCAATTCCTCGTCGGTTAGTCATTCCACAATTCGAAAAAGATTGCCGAAAAAAATCTAGTGCCATTAATCCAGAAATCGATCAGATCGAGATTCTTTCCACTGGAAATGACATAACGACCATGCGAAACAGATCTACGTTCAATGTGATGTTTATCTAGCGTGTAAAGTGGTATCTCCATATATGCTCGTAGTAACTCGGCTGGCAGCCCACGTGCGTCCACTAATTATGTTACGATACAAAAACTCAATGACAGAACAGATTATGATTTGCATGCGGTGTTAACAATAAAAGTTGAACAGAGCTGCGCAGGCGGCGGTCCTTGCCGCCTCAGCCCGCCCACGGCGACCTCCTTGCGGTATGAAATTATGAGCCACACCGCTAATTATGTACTTGAGTAAATCATGATTGCTTTATATTGAGCACTTAACTTTGTTAAAGAATTTCTTAACAGAGTAATTTATAATTATTGTCCATTTTATAGTGTTTATAATATCTTTCACAGTTTCACTGCGTGTGAAATTAATTGGCTGGTTTCTCTCTGCGTATAATGATCGAAATTATTATATTGTTTATACACTACTGTTTAACTTTCATTACCGCTTCACGTGGAACCTTTATTTACCTGAAGCTACTACATTACAATTACGTTAACTGCTACAATCCACTTCGAAGTGCATTAAATGGAACCGATCAGCGTTGTATTGATTTGTTTAGACAATGCGGCGATTCATACGGCTCCCCTTTTGTTCCAAGGTGCTCGTCGGCTGGAACAATATTTATGCTTAGTATAGAACAGCTTTTATCTAATACCACCCTGAGTGTTGTTAGGCAGTATTGGTAGCTTACGAATTCCTGTTTTGTAATGTCATTTGAGGCTTCTTTAAAAGACATTTCATCTAATCACTTTACTACAGATAGGTTAGTCTGTTTCATTTATTTACTACTTGTTGCCAGCGACTTCGTTTGCGTGAGAATGAATGAAAAGTAGCTTATATGCTTCTTCAGGTCCCAGGCTACCTCTTTGTCAAATTTCATCCAAATCCGTCCAGCTGTTTCAGCGTGAAAAAGTTACAACACACACAAACCCTCCCATATAATATTAGTGTGATTGTCAGCGCAGTTTATTTTGGATGAAATTAACGCTGTATATTTTCAGCAAGATCCTTTGCAGGTACCGCTACGGCTCTAATAAACCTGATCGTATCTGTAAAAGCATTAATGTGGAGAGATCAAACGAAGGTAACTGAAGACTTCTAAAGAGTTGATCATTACCGCTCCGTTCATTTATTCCAGAAATAGCCTGAAAAATACACAAAGTAGATATGGGTTCACTTCTCGTAAATTGTCACTTAACCTATTTAAATTCATAAAGCGTGCATTTCCGAAACCATTTTCACACAGCTGTACCTGAAATATCCATGACCAGTCCACGAATATGGTTGGTATGATTGGTTGAGCCAATTGAGTGTATTAGCTCGCAACCTCTTACCTCGCAGATGAGTGCGTCGACCTTGCACGTGAACTTGGATAGAGATGTAACAACTGGGTTATCTTATCTTGACGTTAAACTGTTCGTAATTGCTTTTATAAACCTGTTTGGTGTAATTTATTGACGGTGACTCAGGTTTTTTGGAGCGTCTTTGTACCGTTAAGAAAATTTTTGCATCTACTTGAGATGCAAAATTATAAGAAACAAGATACTGAAAATATGTAGATACTCAGATAGATATATAGTTTTTTTGAAGAGGCATAGCCATCGCTGTATACATACCTATAGATGAAAACAAAGGCGTCTGTTTAATCTTAGAAATCTTAGATCATGAGTTTTCTTGACGGTCAACAATAGTTTCATAAAATAAAAACCAATTACCATCTTGGGTCAAGATCTTTCATACAAAAAAACGTGATTATCCTCAAGTTTCAATTAAAGCTAAAAAAAATCTTCAAAAATTGCTGTAATGGTACAATATTTCGTTACAAACACGAATCTACAACGCGATGCGCGACGGCTAATAGAAACGATTTTACACTGACATGTTTGATGAATGTTCCTTCAAATAGAATATCGGTTCCTTGTTTCTTTGTCTAGCTGTTATCGGCGGATATCCGGGCCTTTGACAAAGCCCTTTCATACTGATAAAGGGTTGACATACTTCCACAAATTACCTATTGAACGTAATATCTAATCTATGAATGAAAGGCCTGAAAATGAAGAAGTTTTGGGTGAAAGCATAGATAAGGTAATAGTAAGTTGAATGAATCGGTTACTTATAGTAGATGATGACATTAGAAATAAACTACTAGGTATTTACCCAATCATAAAGTAATATAGATCAATTGTCAGGACGGCTATTACGGACAAAAAAGTCACACAAAGCTAAAATTAGAAAGGAACGAAAGGAAGGGTTAAGAGCTAAATTAACGTGTAGGCAGTGGCAATGGTTTGAATTAAATAATAGTAGAGTAGGTAAATGTAGGCTTACTTAGTAAAAATATAGTTCTGTTATAGCCAGAGGACAAAGTATTCTTAGCAGAACCCAATCATAAGAATTTAGCGACTATCTTAATTAGTAGCTTAATAACTACCTTTCAATAACCTGATTTACTAAGTAAACGGAATGTCGCTCAAAATAGCTTCGTTAATGAATATTTAATTACATTAAAAACATCATTTTCGTGGTAAACATATCTGGAAACTCGAAACTAACGACGCAAAACATGTATATATTTAAAGTTGCTTCAAAGCTTCGATCACGCATTTTTTTCTAATGGACCATAAAATGCGTGGTGCTATTGACCTGTGGCCATATGCCTAAGAAGGTCGAACATGATAGTGGCCTCCAACCGACCGTAGATGTAACGAATCAGTTGAGAGTTCAGCTATTATCTAATCGATGGACCAAGTAATACCTATAAGAATTCTGATTTCAAAGCATTCTCAATTTGGTAACTTGATATATGAATGAATGGACAGGTGCTGGTGAAACAATTTCCGTTTAGCGATTGCTTCTTGCGGGTTTTCGCCTACTGCTTTCCAAATTTGGATTATTTTTGTGTTAGGCGTCGTTTCGCAAACCATATTTGTTATTATGTTCATCGTCCTTGGACACACTTGGAGAATGATGTCAATAATATAATATTGAATTCATAGATATGAAAGAACATTGACAAACAATATCTGCGCCTGATGTAACCGATTTTGCTGTGGCATTGGCGAATTTTGTAATCGATGGTCCATTTCGAGCAGCATAAGCGTATAAAAGGATAATAATTAAAGTTTATGGCTCGCTGTTAAAGTTTTCCCCAAACTAAAACTAAAATGGATCGAATAAAAGATAGCTAAAATCCTCGACGAAGTTTAAATTATAAAGGAAGTCGATTAAAGAGTCTACATGAATCAGAAGTGTGGAAATTCAGATAACCTAGAAGCAGAGCAGATTACTTTTAAATATTCAAAAGCTAAGGCCAAGTTTAAGCCAAGTTAAGCGCACTTGTAAGTTTTTTAAGAAGGAATGTTCAAAGATTTTTCTCTTGCCTCAAGTTTCTTCTCTAAAATAATATTAAGATTTATTGGAGCTTTTGAAACAGTTCAAACAACTCATTAGCCACTAGGAAACTGATTTATTATAATAACTTATGGCTCATTTAATTATACAGAATGATAAAGGAGCTACATCATTTATATTTTGATCGTTACGACTTGTTTTATTGCAAATAAATTATATCTACAATATTATTCATCGTATTCATCGTCACTTCCATTTAGTTTATCATAGTCCGGTTGGGACTAAGGAAATCATTGTAAATATTCTTATTGGTAGGTTGAAGAACGATTCACACTTTTTGGATTAAGAAACCTTCTGACCAAGCTTCAGTTTAGGTGCTTTCTGTTCTCTTCAGACTCTTGTGCCTGTACTTGACCTTTGTGTTGTTAGAAACAGAAACACGGCCTACTGAAAACAGTATGAAACGTTTAAGGGTACCGGGTGACGACATTAGCGCCTGCACCGTAAATGGGCGGGCGGCGCGCGCCTATGATCTATATCTGTGCGTCCGCGCATACCGCGCCGTTTCCTACATACTAAGCGTTAGGACGACCACACATTTGCTACTAGGTTATTCTACGATCACCTAGCTGTCGAAGCACACGTGTGTTGGAGTCTAGATTCTTCCAAACAAGGGATCCACCTCCCTTGGTCACATTAGGTTGTTCAAATCAGAAACTCTCATGGGGACACGATAAGTCGATGACACTGTTTCGTATCTCTGACACTGCTGCATTCTTCGATATGTTACTTGTCTTGTACCATTTTCTTGTCTTGAAAGTTCTCAACATCTGCAAAAGATAAACTAGTCCTACTGACTAAATCTGCTTACTACCCATCTTCAGTAAGAGCTTTTTAAATGTAGTGAACCCTTTTTGGCGAAGTTAATGTTTGATAGATTATTTCCTCGCTTAATAAATTACACTCATTACAATTCACTCCTCATGTATATCTTTATATACGGCGTTGAGTACGGTTTGTGGTCCACCTTATTGTTTATGTTGATTCATTCTCTAAATATGTAAATGCCGGTGGTCCCATTTCATGCCTTTTAAAGTATTGTGCTCTTTGTCGAGTATTATACGTAATAGGGAGAAAAATGCTTGGGTCGTTAGTATAATGGGCTAGTTAACGCCGCTTACAGCTCAATTTATTCAGTAATCAATACAATTTAAGTAATGATTAAAGAGATGTTAGCCTTGAAGTGTGCTGTTATTGCATAGAAATGTGGTATTGTCTGGCGATTATTGTGGGCGCTACCAAGAAAAACTCAATGACGAAATCTACACACATTGAGAATTGGAAGTGCAGTGTCGAGCCTTATTCGATATAACTTAGGTAGCAGTGGAAGATATTTCACAGATGTCTAAATAACGTTTATTGCCAATATTTGGAGTCCTATTCAGAACGGTCCACGCCACCGTGTTCGTGACAAAATCGAGCGTGTGTGAACGTCCTGAAAGAGCGTCGAATGGTAGTGCCATTTGTCACACTGGGCATTTACTACTGCCGTAACGGATGCACCGCGCGTCAAGTATACCCATATATTATGAACGCACGAGTTTAGGAGAAGACGAAACGACAGCTTGGTCACCTTCTAACGTCAACGGTACATAAGTCAGGATATGTTTTCTTGAATTTTGGTCGATTCACTGTTTTCATGGGGCTCCAATTTAAAATCTGTGGTCTTCTGAAAATCAGATGCTTTTATAACTGCTTCCAGTCTTTTAAATTCGGCTTTTTCTGCGATAAGCCCTTAATCAGGAAACCATGGCTACTCTTTATTAATAAAGACTTAAGTCATAAAGATAATGTTTGTATGCCAATTTGTGATCGATATTATCGGGTATAAATAAGTCGCAATATCTCCCTGATCAATTATATTTATTTATTGCAAGCGTCAGCTCAATATGTTATCCTTATCACAAAATAGTGTAGAAAACCCAAAGTAGTGTACAGAGCCCAAAATAGTGTCCAAAACGGAGACAGCCATCAAAGAATTTATTAACTTTTTTTTACTTTTGAATTGTCGAGAGTCAGTCAGTCAGCAAGATGAAGCTAGATGCCTGTTTCAAAGTGAGATTCCTATGGAGAAGAACGGGCAAAAAACTCCATGGTTACTGTTTTATATCAAGTTATTACAATTCCATGGCTACATTGTTTTCATAAGAGAAATACATAAACCGGGACCTTCTTTTTCTTACCATGACTCTAAAGGCTAGTTCCTTGTTTAATGTAAACCATAAACATGGTCTGTCCGACAACACCAAACGTCTAAATTGAAAGAGTCCTAAGTCTTCGGAAAATCCTGCGTCCGTAATGTGTGTCAATCTGAAATAAGCCGCTATTGGCCGTCCACCTGACATACTCATTAAATCCTCTCTTACGTCATCAGCAGGAGACTGGGTCGACTATTCTTAGCTGAGGACTACACATCATAACAGTTTGCATAAGTATTAGAGAACACAAACACTCTAGATCCACAATCTTCATAATATGAGTACCTACATGACTCACTGTAGGCGCCAAACTGCGATATACCTAGATAACATCAAATTTTCGTCAGCACAGCCTGTAATCCTGCCAGATAAGTGCAAGATAACGATAACAACTGTAGCTTTTATTTTCAAGGTGATAAAGCACACATTTCCGTGTTCAGTCTCATGGCCAGTGATGGTCCGCTAAGGGGAATCTCATGAAGGGCAACCTGCACCTGACCAAATACTTGTAGTAATGTATTTGTTTTGCAAAACCGTTGGTTTTAAGTTAGGTAGGTACCAGTGGCGAAGGGTCAGTTTTTGTAAGGGGTAAGCCGGTGCTACAAATGTTTACCTGCCCACGAAAAGCGTATTAATAAATGTAGGCCATACTGCCTGTGCTATTTTTCAAAGGGAAGCCGGTAGGAATCGTATTGTAGGGACTCTTCACCACTGGTAGGTATTAGTTTATTATCTGCTTTACGCTTGTTGATGAGGCTTTTAGTAAGAAAGTCTTCGAGGTCGTTAGGGTTGACAAAACTGGCAAAAAGAGATTCACGAGCAATTTAAAAACGAATACTGATGATTGTTCTGTTGATTTGAATCTGAGATTTGAGAGGTATGGCACACATCTTGCTCGAATCTGGAGCAGCCCGATTGGGGAAGTACCTTCACCTTGCATAATACCACAGCCAAATAGCGCTACTCTTCGGTAATAATGTCTTAGGTTTTCGCGTTTATTACACATTATAATAAAACAACTTTAAACGGATTAAATCGCGTATATTACAGATTTTACAGAATTTTCCTGACGTTTCGAACACTTTGCAGCGTTCGTGGTCGCAGGACGACTCGTCGTCCTGCGACCACGAACGCTGCAAAGTGTGCATGCATTATAATAAAACAAGTTTAAACGGATTAAATCCAACGCTGCAAAGTGTTCGAAACGTCAGGAAAATTCTGTGAAAACTGTAATATACACGATTTAATCCGTTTAAACTTGTTTTATTATAATGACTACTCTTCGGTAGTGTTGAGTTCCGACTTCCGTGGTGAGTAAGGTCGCCACGGAGCTCCTGAGGATGCGTTGTGCTTACAGCGACGGACCCGCTTGTCCCATAAGCTGGCGGCACAGCGAATCCTCATTCTAACAGGTCGGCAACACGCATGTGGTAGTCGATGTGGCAAGTGTTTTATAGGTTACTGTAACCACTTTCCATCATGTGGGACGTCAGTCAGTGCCCCACATTGTCTGACCCCTCTTGGAAATATCGTCCCCGTAGAGCGAAAAGTCATTAAGTCGAAAAATCGTGTTTTGAGATAATGAGAGTTAAAGCTTAACTTTAACTCTCATTTTCTCAAAACACAATTTTTCGACTTAATGATTTTTCGCTCAGATTCTAAGAGGATTCAGACAATGTGAGGCACTGACTGTATGCCTGTTTGCCATATCGTCGATTTCAAATTTACATATCGCTACAAAGTACTAGCCTACCTATACATATAAATACCTTCTATCAAGGTTCATTTTATTTAACATGCATATTGTAATTTTATTCAATCTTAACAGCTGCCGATTTAATATCGCCTTTAGAAACCTTAACAATACAATATTAGAAACTCAGATATGGTGATTATGACCATTCCGAGTACATATTCAAACCTCTTGAGTTGAAGGATTTGAAAGTAGATATGAAAGGCTATCTAAGCATCGAAGAGTCCACAACATCATTGAATTTAGTTGGGTTGGGAAAACTCAACTGGAAAGATGGCTCAAGAAATGGGCAAGATTAAAACTAGAAAAAGACTTATTCGTATATCTTGTAAAGGTGGGTAAAATAGTGATGTACCAAACTTCCAACAGTTATTGTTTGTCTTCTCTTTTTTATCTGCAATACAAAATTTTTATTTGCACATTTTCTCAAATTCCGATATCAATTAGATAATAATTATACCTATATGTAGATATTCGATCCAGAACTCTATCTATGCATGTCATTGTAGGTATCAGTGGCGAAGGGTGAGGGGAAGCCGGTACAATAAAATAGTAACAAAATTATGAATATCTCCGTTTTACTTATGTCATACCTATTGTTTATTAACTGTATTTGCCTATTTTGAATAAACAAATATATATGACATAAATAAAACAGAGTTATATCTATATATATCCCTTAAAGTGAACTTTCGTGGCTCGCGGCCGATGCGTCTGACGCATGCGGCTCACGGCTTGCGGCCGATGCGAATGAAAATGTATGGCGCCCCTTTCGAGGCTCGCGATTGACGCATGCGGCTGACGCGCGCGGCCGACGGCCTTAGAATGGCTGCACGCCGCGCGAAAAGACGTTTGTTAAAGATAGTAATGTTTTATTTTCTTCGCAAGAAGATGTATTCATCTTCTTTAATTAATTTAGTTGCCCAGAACCCTTTCTTATATGATTTAATTTTACCGGGGTAGGTACAATAAATATTTTAAGCACGATATAGCGTGGGAATTAGCGTAAAATAATAATAAAATATTAGCAACAGTCCGATAAAGCTATTTTTTTTAATTTTACTGACGAATCACGACGCAACTGGAAGTGACGAACGAACAACACTGACTGCACGGCGTGCGACTGACGCGTACCACAAAAGCCGGGTGTGTCGTCGGCCGCATGCGTCGGCCGCACGCGTCAGACGCATGCGTCTGTCGCATCGGCCGCTAGCCTCAAAAGTCCACCTTTACACGTGACAATAACAAACTATTTATATTCAATATAAATCCAAGTTTTCCGAGTCGTAGAACATAAATGTCATTATCTTATACGGACACTCGTAATGGCCATATTGTTGCAAGACATGTGCTTAGTCAATCTATATGTATAATCGTTGCTGCATGTATAACTTAAGTATGGATATACAATTATACATACATACCTACACGTTTCCGCATTAAACAGTCTTGTTTCGCACAGGTGACATCAGAGTAAACAGAACGCTCGTAGCGCTCCGTACGACTTTGCCCTTGTAGTAAGTTATAAGCGGTAGCGATTAAAGCCCGTCACAAACGTAGCTATAATATATATATTATTAATATATCGGTATAATGTATTGGTGACGTCATAGAAATATATAGCTGCGTGTGTGGTCACTCGATAATTTATATAGAAAATATGTCGTAATATGCCTTGCCTTGCTATGATTCATATTAATATATATTATAGCTACGTCTGTGACGGGCTTTAGGCTAAAGTGCGTACGAACGACCCAACTTGACACCCGATCTGTAGAGCCGATCCGGGCGAGTTTCAACAGATTGCCACATGAATAGGTCAAATTAAGTACGCACATAAGTACGCCCTTAAGGTATGCTGGCTGGTTCTTCTCAGTTATCGGTTGAATTGCTAACTAGGCATAGGCCTCTGCCTGTAACACGGAACAAAAACGTCATCACATTCCCTAAAAACCATCTTCAGGTTCATCTGGCTGAAGAACATGACTTCTTAAAGAATCTTCTTCAAATGTCGTAATAAACGCTTTGCCATCTCAGATCTAGCTAGGAGCGAAAAAACTTTTGTATTCAAACAGAAAAGAAGTAAGAAGTACTTACCAGTAAGTTGCTGTAAGCTTGCAACCTGTACCCCAAGAAGAATCATGTAATAGGTAGCACCTAAAAAGGAACTGCTAGAAACAGGTTATTAAAAATGTTGATTTATACCTTGAACAGTGATAAACCAATCAATTGAATACGCACCACGATTAACGTGTTTTGCGTGACAAATTAGTTAATTCATGCTTAGAGAGATGAATTGGGGACATCAGCAAATTGTCTATTACCGTCCACTCTTTAGCAATAACAGACATGGCAATTTCGTTATACAGGGTGGCAGGTTAGACAGTGGAAATATTTTAAGGGGTCATTGTTCTCATCATTATAAACAACTTGTACTATGGGACCAATCCTGAAATCGCGAAAAAACAATCAGCTGTTCCATACATTTTGTTGAGTTATGTGAACATAAATGTATGGAACAGCTGAGTTTTTTTTCGCGATTTCAGGGTTGGTCCCATAGTAAAAGTTGTTCATAATGATGAGTACGATGACCCCTTAAAATATTTCCACTGTCTAACCTGCCACCCTGTATAAAATTAGAATGTTGGTCACTATGAAGTACTTAATTTCATTGTTCATACACTAAACAAGCCTATTTGCCTTTCATCTTATTCAGCGCTTTCAATCTGTGCCAAAAACGTCGCAGAAACTGTTGACCTATAACGGGCTGTAGGCGCTTCATAAATATAACTCTAGCAAAATAATGTTACAAGCAAAATACTACTTTTGACTTACAAGGCGTATTTATGGCTATAACCAAACACTTCACCGCCTACATGAACCGCACCTCGTTTTCAAAACGGCACTGGTTCCATGACCTATGTGTATCCTACATTTTGAGCAACGTATCAATTTCTCGTCCGTCCTTGTGTTAGCGTGTATTCACATGCGTTTGATAATTGCTTAGCAAACACTCTACGGAATCCGTTTGTTCAAGTCGTTATACCGACACAATAGAGTTACTTAACTTTGCTATAAACGGTGCTGTTCGTCAAGCAAGAAAAACCTGCCTTTAATACTATGATATTCTCATGTGTCGTGCCTAGTTTTTTATGAATAGAAGACCTACAGAAAGTTGGTGCAACCTAATATTTATCGGAATTTGAGTATCCTGTTGCTTTATTGATTTTGGTTTAGTTAATTGGGTGGTCCTGCCCAGTCCAGGGAGATTTTTAGGGTTCCGTACCAAATTGGTAAAAAAGGAACCCATAAGGTGCGACTTCGTCTGTCTGTTTAAACAGGTGATTCTAGTTTTTAATTTTTCTGTAATAGTAGTCAGTTTAATATTAGATTTCTACTTCTAACATCGAGTTTCCCTATAGGGGATTATAAAGAGCCAGTGAAAGGAAAGCCGGCTAGATAACGCTAATAGTTTAGTGATTGCCAATGTTCTTTGATATATACGTAACGCAAATAATGTCCATCCTTCGGAGTAAATGTACCTACCTTTAATTTAGTTGACTTATGTGACCCTGAGACTTAATAAGGTACCACACTTTGGACATTGAATTTAATATTAGGAATGGGGGACATTACCTAATATTGCGGTCTCCAATACAAGTTATAGGCAATAAAGGCAAGGACGAAAAAAGACGTCTGGATAAAGTAGAAAAACCTTTTTTCATCGTACCGGTCGTATGAGAACAGCTAACCGATTTAGGATTGCGTCACGGCATTGCTCGATCCTTACCGCGTTATGACGCAACTGTGTGGAGACCTATATCTAACAGAAGAAACAATACGACCGACTGGGTGTAATTACAACCTATTTGCAAGTCACCTGGCATTGTTAAGGTCTAAGATCTATTCTAATAGAATCTGCAACATGAAGTTGATGTAAAACTGGATTTGAGTTGAGAAAAGTATGAAATCAATCAGCTTTCAAGTTCTGCAGTGTTCTGCAGACGCTGAAGAACTTCTCATTGCCCAAAAGTAAAGACATTTCGATAATTAATTACCAAAATTACTAACGAAAAACCCGACTGCGTAACATTTAAATATTATACCCTATGTCACTCTCACAGTGAAGACAAATCCAACGACAACTCATATGTTGAAATCCAACAAGCCGTTTAGGTTACAGAGCGAGCCAAAGAAATAGACATACCTACATACACTCGAAACACAAGTCGGGTAAAAGCTGCTTCTGATATAAGAAGAAGGAATCTTCGAACAAAACAATTTTTGTGTCGAGTACTTTCTTACCTTTGGCGATAGCACGGAATAGTAACAAGGAAGAAAGGGCACTGGCAGACGCCCATAGAACGCTGGGCTTCAGATTGTGTATGTCGGTGCAGATATGAAATTAGTTTGGTGTGATCGAGTATTTCAAGAGTATTTAAATTAATTTTTTATTTGTTTTTGTACGTAATTGGATTAAAGAGAAATCTTCGTATTTGTGACAGTAAGGTTAAGTATGGTGTAAATGATCCAATGAAGTACCTACAGCCCGACTAATGAGTTGTCAATTCAAAGGTTTTAGTTGCTGTCGACATGATATTCTATGGAGGCACGCGCCAGCCAGCTTGCACCCGTCTTTGTTTTATTGGTTTTTTCAAAATGTCAACGGCATAATCATTTTATTTCTTATTTATTTCGATTTTTGATTCCAATTCTTAATCTCTAAGATAAATTAGGCAAAGAACAATTAAAATGTATTTTTATTTTTAACTGACTTCCAAAAAGGAGGAGGTTCTGCATTCGGTTGTTTTTTTTTTTTTTCATGTATTTACACCGATTACTCCGTGATTTCTGAGCCGATTTACGTGATTCTTTTTTCATATTGTAGAAGAACCTCGCGCGGTGGTCCCATATAAATTTTATTAACTTTGGTTGAGTAGATTTTTAACCAGGCGTAATAAACGGTATTTTTGGTGTATCTCGATGACATCATGACGATGATGAAAAAATGATATTGTGTAGGTACATGAATTCCTGAACGCAATCGATCTCGATATTATACATACATAACATCACGCCGATATTTCCCGCAAGGCTAGACAGAGGTGTATAGTACACACAATTTTTTTATGCTTAAGTCGCATTTGATAGAAGGCTAGGGAGCGAGCCTATTGCTATTACAAACTGAAAAAACACTGTTTTTGTTTACTGAAATGCCCTTATCCACCAACATCTATGAATATAAGTACCTATTTAAATTCGTGGAAGTAATCGATCTCGGTAAAAGTACATACAAAATGTGTGGCAAAGGCAGTACCTACATAAATGATTAAAGTCGCTCGGTCCATGATTTTATTGTAGGTACTTTATTGTAATTATTAACAACAACAAGAAGAATGGTTACACTACACTAAAAAGATAAAAATAAAAACAGGTTTAAAAAAAACCGACTTCCAAAAACTACACTAAAAACTATGAAATAAAAATGTTAAACTTCCATAAATAAAAATCTAAATGTATATTGAAGTCGGCGGGGCCTAGCATAAAAATAAGCAACATTGTAGATTAAGGAGGAATGAAAGGAAATGTTAATTTGTCAAAGCGCAAAGCAAGCTGCACGTGCAAAAACTGCGCACGTTCTTCCTGTTCAAAGGCTGAGAGGTAAAAACCTGAAGAAGAGGCCCCGCCGACTTCAATATACATTTAGATTTTTATTTATGGAAGTTTAACATTTTTATTTCATAGTTTTTAGTGTAGTTTTTGGAAGTCGGTTTTTTTTAAACCTGTTTTTTTGGTTAAGCTTTTATTACTGTACCATATCAAGCCCAAATCTGCCGACGTCCTTTGTACAACCGGTATTGTAAAGCCAATGCTAAACAGAAGGAAATTCTTTTACCGCCTGGGATTAGCCTGTCCATTGTCTCCGCCATTTACCGAATACCATCTTAGAAATCGTCCCACCCTCTCATCAAGCGGTGTCCATTTTCCAAGTTTTATCTCGCAATTTATCAGCATATGCGATTAGAGACGCATCACCGCTTACTTTCTCTCTTTGTTACGCCTTAACTATAGTTATCAGATTGAGTTAACTATACTGCATCACGTCAAGAGATTTTTTTATCGATAAAATTATATAATTGTAAAGCTATAGTTGTCTCTCACGGCATCGAATCTGTATTGCAGTCACGCGCTCGCCGTGGCAGACATGTTGACGCCCGACGTGCGAAGTGCAAAACATGTAACAATGGCTATTAATGTTTTACTTATATGTAATTGAATGTTTTGATAGGCATCTTTATTTAAATCATGAACATCCGTCTTGCACAACAACCCGGACCCGTTTCCTTTATAAACAAGTTCTTTAGAATATCCAAAATGTAACGTGTAGTTAGAGTTAAATGGGTTAAATAGGTGAACCGACTTTTAAGAAATGTTATGAAGTTAGCTTGAACCCTGGGGAAGGACAAAGGATCTTTAGGATCTTTAGAATTGAAAATTGTATGGCAAAAAAATTCAATTCTCTCCTAGCAAGCAGAGAATTGACATTTTTACCATACAAACGACAGCCACTTGTTCGCTTCTTGCTTGAGAACTATAAAGTGTTTCACATGCAAGTTCCCTTCGACGCTATGTTGGCTGTCCTGAATGTCAATATGTTACAACGTTTTTAACGATGCTAGAAGTTTTCTTTTAACACCAATTCTCGTCCACCACTTTTTAATGTTCTAGGCTAGGCATTACTTTGACACTGAAATATAAAAACAAACATAGAAGATTAAGACCTAGGACACAGGAGCCAACATAGCGTCGAAGAGAACAACAATATGTAAAACGCATTATAGATCAACTTATATTGTTGAATTGTCAAAGCGATAGCCAACAGGATTGTGTGTGCAATTAATATGCAAGTAAATAGGGTGACTGGTAATTAGTGACCGATAGGTAGGGTAGGTGCGTCGGTTTCCCGTCCAGCGTCTATAGGCGGACATTTCGAGGATGTGCTGCACAAATATTAAGAAAATAAGAGTTCTATCCTTCAGTTCCACTTGAAATACGGCTCTAGGAAGAAAAGGATAGCTGTTCCATTCTGACCTAGTAAAATTAGTTACGTAGTATTACCCAAATATGCACAAATCCTCGTTCAATTCACCGTTAGCACCGCCGGTGCACATGCGTTGGCAAAACTAGCGAAAAAATAGTGAGCACGTATTGCTTGCAAGGTAAGTATTTCTGGTTTTATTTATCTATGACATGTTTTTTTTGTTTTAATTGCTAGTAATGCATTATTACAATGCATTTTGATAAGTCTTTTTCAATCATATTCAAAAACTTGTTAGATATTTAGTGTCCGCGAACTAGAATAGTAATTCTTTAAAAATGTTAGTTTACGGCCTGGTGTCCGCAAATAGACATAAAAAATAATAACATCTTTAATTTTTTTTAGTATCTTATTAATATGGGTTAGGATCGAAATTATTTTAAATATATTTCTTTTATATGCTGTTACATCGCTGGTAGTTTACGTCCGCCTAAATATAAATAAATCGTGTTTTTTCCGGCCATACAAAATGTATGGGAATTCAATGGCCGCCAATAGAATATGGCACTATGATGTCTCAGTTTTCGACCACTGAAGTTGATAAGTATTATATTTTTAATGTTTCTTTTATAGATGTCCTCCAAAGTTCCTAATTAACATACCTAAAGGTGAAAAACATTACCCTCCTTTTGGGCTTCACCGCAGTCGGGTAAAAAGAACAAAATTGATAATTAATCACAAGCATATTTTTATTTATTAATATAATATCTTTCAGTTGGCGTTTAAAGGATTAGAGTAGGAGGATACTAGACAACAAGGGAAACAGAAAATATGGCATTATTGGCATTCCGAGAACAACAATCCAGTGCAACAACACCGAGAACAACAAATTAATGTGCAGTCATCCATGGTTTAAGCGAGCGGAGATGGAATCCCTGGGATCCCAACTCATGGATTCCATATACCTTAGATCTCTCTCCGCAACTGAAACCTAGAAATACTTGGGTACCATATGTCGGAAGCGTTGAGAATTAATGAGGCTGACTTTGACTTTTGACTTTGAGGGGTTTCGTTCACCGTATTAACAGTCTTTTGTCAGGTGGCAACAAGGTATGTGCCGACATTGGTTGGGTCTTGATGTTTTCTTTCGGCATATTTAGATGGATTCAGCCAGAATTAGACGACCTGAATTGGAAGGTTCGTTTATTTCCGATTGCATATTGGATGAATCCAGCACCACCTAAGTGTGTCGAGAACGAAGACCACGAAGTGTCGAGGTCGAGGCTTTTTAAATACCAAAACTCTTCACAAACCGTGAGGTGTGCGATCTTAGGGAATATTTCCTCAAAGCCGAAGTAGGGATGCACCAAGATGTAGTTGCAGTGAACAAAGTGACAAATGGACTCACGCCACTCCCATTAGGTAAAGAGAACTAGCGCAAGCCATAGTGCTCAAAACCAATCTCATGGAGCTACATGGACACTTTTATTGGGCCCTTTATAGGTCTGATGCAGACTTCTTGGCGTCCATATTCTGGTTGCGTTTCGGCGAACTCTTTGGAGAAACCGATGGTTTTTTTTAAAGCAATTATAGACGAAGTTATGATGACGAGCAACTACCGAAAATACATATCTGTCGGGCTGTCGGGCATGCCACTGTCCCGCTGAATCGATCCGAATATAATTTCTGGTTGTTTTCGTCTTGCTAACGTTGAGTACTTGGCATAGACAAAACTCGGTGGCCAGGATTATCTAACAGCAACTTGCTCTGAAATACAAGTATGTGCCCGACCCAGTCATCGAAAATGGTCATTTCACATTGTATTGGGATCGCTGTATCATCAATTCATCACTGATCGGACTATTATTGCTAAATTTGGTAGATTATTTTTAGGGTATATTTTGCGAATTTTAAACATGTTAAAGCCATGTTATGCTTATCTTAATATTTAATAATATTTTTAGGGTTTTGTACCCAAAGGGTAAAAACGGAACTCTATTACTAAAACTCCGCTGTCCGTCTGTCTGTCACCATGAGCTGTATCTCATGAACCGTGATAGCTAGACAGTTGAAAATTTTACAGATGATGTATTTCTGTTGCCGCTATGACAACAAATACTAAAAACAGAATAAATAAAAATATCTAAGGGAGGCTCCCATACAACAAACGTGATTTTTTTGCCGTTTTTTTCTCGATCTTAGTAAAGATTATAATACTTATAATATGGTGTCTAATGTTGTATAGATAATGGTACGGAACACTTCGTGCGCAAATCCGACTCGCACTTGACCGTTTTTTGAATTTTTTAAAGTCTTTTTTACTGTGATTAAGAAATGTACAAAAATATAAAATAAGTTAATAAAATTAATGTAAATGTGATTAAAAACGAAAGACTGACTTAGATTTTGTTTTTATATTAAAAAGCAACGTAATTTACAGTGCTATGTTATTTTATTATCTTTTTAAAGGTAATTTACCATAATAAACCATGTGGACGTAAACTAGATACAATGTGGCCGTAAACCAAAAAAATGTCCGTAAACCAGCATTTCACCATGTTTTGCGATTAAACACCTCTAAAATTAATTTACAGCTATGTATGTCATTTTTTTACTTCTTAATTCAATCTTCATAATATCTGGTATCCATACAAATACGTTCAATAAATTTTCTATGAATATTTCATACTAATATATTAACGTAAAGTTGGACACTCCGCTAATCGGCCGCTATCCAGCGCAATGACCCTACTTATAATACAGATGGTTGTACTCATGATAATAAACAACTTTCCCACAGAAAAAAAAAAAGTTTTAAACTGTGCATACTATTATAGCGAACTGTCGTATCTTTCGAAAGGAAACTGAGCTTACCATATCCGACTTTCTATGAATGAATAAGAAAATCGCAGCTGTGGTCATACTCTCGATTTCTGTTTTACAAACGCTCACACTGGCCAACGTAAATACTCAAAATGAATAAGTTATCACTTGAGTATTGTGTTAGGCTAGAATCCAACTCACACAATAAATTGTAAAAGCGCTCATTGAACTTTAAAATTCTTTCGTTCTGCATTTACTTGATCTTTGACAGATTAGGTACTCTCACAGTCATCCCGGCCTTACACAAGGCAAGAGTACTTCTAAGCCAAGAGCTTAGAAAGTGAATTTCGTGGTCACACAGCGTGACCGTGGGAACTTGATATCGTTACGGCTATCCGTACGTTTATTAAGTAATTAATGTACCCATGGTTCCGTCCGTTACAATTTCCGGGTACATATTGTTATTAAAAAGACAGCTGCAGTTACATCTCGTGGCAATAGAAACTAAACCAGCGGACGGATTATCACCATTATAATTACTTCATTACGGATCTTACAAATTGTTAATGTTGGTTACATGATCTTAAGGGCCTATACTACCTCAAATGGCTTAGCAAAAAACTCTGTTACGCCGAAAATACTGAAGCATTAATTTTGAAATAAATATATGGTAAAGTTGAGGATTAATGTTAGGTCCTATGTTTGGCGAAAACACGATTCCATAAAATTTTCTCGATAGAAATAAATTCCAAAGTTACCTCTAAACCGAACAATAAACCGCTGGCAATCATAAAATACTTCAAATTAGATCATGAAACTTTTTATACTAACTAAACTAACTATAAAGCAGGTCTTATGTTATTTATTTTCGTGAATTTCTAGTTTAAAGTAAATAAACTATAATATCGGCCGTATTAAAGTTTGTTCCCCGCCGCGCGCAACCCGCGCTCATTCCTGCTCCGGCTTTCGTACGGGAGGGCTGTGTCATTTTGCGCTCAGGACGTTACGCAACAGAACGACAAGTAAAATAAAAATATTGAATTAGGTACGTGAGTTTTTAGTGTTTGCATAATGGGAAATAACCGAAACAAAAAAAGAAGCGACGGGGTTGGCGTAAAGAAACAGGCAAACATATGATCGAAATTAAGTAAGTAGGGTAGGTGCGCCGGTTTCCCGGCCGGCTTTATTTATCGGACACTTTTATTGGGCCCTTCATAGGTCTAATGTAGACTTCTTGGCGTCCATATTCTGGCTGCGTTTCGGCGAACTCTTTGGAGAAACCGGTGGTTTTTTTAAAGCAATTATAAACGAAGTTATGATGACGAGCAACTACCGAAAATACATATCTGTCGGGCTGTCGGGCATGCCACTGTCCCGCTGAATCGATCCGAATATAATTTCTGGTTGTTTTCGTCTTGCTAACGTTGAGTACTTGGCATAGACACAACCTGGTGGCCAGGATTATCTACCAGCAACTTGCTCTGAAATACAAGTATGTGCCCGACCCAGTCATCGAAAATGGTCATATCATATTGTACTGGGATTGCTGTATCATCAATTCATCACTGATCGGACTATTATTGCAAATTTTTAACCGACTTCCAAAAAGGAGGAGGTTCTGCATTCGGTTGTGATAGATTGGTTAGAATGCCGCAAAATAATAGATAACAATTGAAATTGCAGTCCCGCATGATGGACATCTCATAAAGGCCGAAAAAGATAAGTAAATCAAGTATCTTGGCATACTAGGTTCTCCGCACGTGAGAAGTGCACTCAGCAATAATAGTGCCGATAGTCGTTTCGGCCAATGATCTAATAGCCAAGAGACTCGACCAACACCTGAGAAGGCTCTCGGATCAAGGGCTTTATCCAGAAAGTTTTCCTAAACACGGCTTACATTGTTAGGAGAATCCTCTCTTTAGATCCCTGACCACTGGTGGCTTGGACCTTGTTTCCTATGCCGATGAAGTACCTACTATTTTTAGGGTTTTGTACCCAAAGGGTAAAAACGGAACTCTATTACTAAAACTCCGCTGTCCGTCTGTCAGTCACCATGAAGCTGTATCTCATAAACCGTGATAGCTAGACAGTTGAATTTTTTTACAGATGATGTATTTCTGTTGCCGCTATGACAAAGAAAAACTAAAAACAGAATAAAATAAAAATATTTAAGGGGGGCTCCCAACACATCAAACGTGATTTTTTTGCCGTTTTTTTCTCGATCTTAATAAAAATTATAATACTTATAATATGGTGTCTAATGTTGTATAGATAATGGTACGCAACACTTCGTGCGCAAATCCGACTCGCACTTGATAGTTTTTTTTTATATTTTTAAGTCTTTTTTACTGTGGTAAAGAAATGTTAATCTAGTTAAGTTTCTCATATAAAGTGAACTATGTAATGTTATTTTGGGAAATAAATTCTTTAAACCGAAAGAAATGTACAAAAATATAAAATAAGTAAATAAAATTAATGTAGATGTGATTAAAAACGAAAGACTGACTTAGATTTTTTTTATATTAAAAAGCAACGTAATTTACAGTGCTATGTTATTTTTATTATCTTTTTAAAGGTAATTTACCATAATAAACCATGTGGACGTAAACTAGATACAATGTGGCCGTAAACCAAAAAAATGTCCGTAAACCAGCATTTCACTATGTTTTGCGATTAAACACCTATAAAAATAATTTACAGCTATGTAGGTATGTCATTTTTTTACTTCTTAATTCAATCTTCATAATATCTGGTATCCATACAAATACGTTCAATAAATTTTCTATGAATATTTCATACTAATATATTAACGTAAAGTTGGACACTCCGCTAATCGTCCGCTAACCAGCGCTATGACCCTACTCGGGGTGTACTGTGTGCCCGCGCCGCGGGACCGCGCGAGCAGCAGTGTGCGAGCGAGATAAAGAGTTAGGCGGCGCGGTGAAGTGGGGGCGAAATTAGAATTTGAGCTGAGGTAGTATAGGCTCTTAAGACTATTTAGATATTTCTGTCAATAATCTTAATCAGTATCATTCGTTGGCCTTCAATGCTTATAAAAGATTTATTAGCGTTCGAGGTTACGTTGTTTCCAGTCGGAATGCGGCATAGCAAATTCCGCAGTTTGATGATAACGCTTCGGCATTAACCAATAGAATTTACTCTATAGAAAGAAAGAAAAGGAAAATTATGTTTACGTCGAAATGAGGCACAATAGTTAGATAGTTCTATTTATCTTTAACCAAACAAAAAAAACGCGTCATATCCGCGCAAAACGGTCATCGCTCAGCATAATGCTGTGACGTGTGAGCAGAATCACAGCGCTAATTTTCAGCGACTGCTGACATTGACATATTGACGTCGACCGGTGCAGTGAACTTTCCAACTTGGCGATTTGAACACATCTGTAAATCTGCAAGTTGGCAAAAAGCCTAGCGTACTTTTTTTGAATCCTAATTAAACATGAATTTTATTTCCAGACTGGCTCCGGCAAGACCTACACAATGGGCAGTGGTTGGGAGGGCGAGGGGGATGGCGACGAAGAACGACGTGGCATCATTCCTCGAGCCATCCGCGACCTGTTCGCCGGCGCAGAGGCGAGGGCCGACGAGGCGCGTGCGCAGGGTCAGCTGCCGCCGGAGTTCTCAGTGCAAGCGCAGTTTATAGAGCTCTACAATGAAGACATCGTTGACCTTCTCGATCCTGCCAAAGATCCGTTTGCAAAGGTTTGTTTTGTTAGATACTGTAACATTATAAGTTTCTGCTTGAAGAGCAATAATGGTCCAATACAGCAGTGGAGGTTCTCAATCACACTAATATTATAAATGCGAAAGTTTGTGTGTGAATAAAACGGCTGGACAGATTTAGATGAAATTTGACAAAGAAGTAGCCTGGGACCTGGAGAAACACATGGCTACTTTTCATCAATTTTTACGAAGACAAAGTCGCAGGCAACAGCTAGTATATCTATATTTATAAAGAAACGTTTGCAGCTGTGAGGCACATTGCTTTGAAAGTGGCGACAGCGGTTTCCGTACTAATTTGCTATGGTAACATAATAGGTATCTCCTTGTCTCTGAGAGTTATACATGGAACACAAAACAATACTTACGTTTATTGTTCTGTTAAAGAATGTTTGCATTGTGTTTAGTTACTAATGTTCCTGGTGGAACCTTCTAACTGAGCTAAATATGTGTGTGAATGAAAATGCATACTCGCACCGGATGTGAGAAGTGAAAATAGACGTCAAGTCACGATCATTCTTCTGTCAGTCAGTCTTATCTGCTCGGATATGTCGCTCCCTGTCGCTTCCATTACTTTTAAAACCATTTTACACAGTTTTAAGTCAGGTATAACACCTATCACAAATCCGTCTCGCAGTAGGTAGCTACTGCAAATATTTTGACAGTCATTCGACCGAAAAGTCTACTTTTGCTTAATCATGTAGCTTTGTGATTTTACTAAAATCAATCCGTTTGGCGAAATTAGTCACGGTTTTTGCATAATATCTTTAACCTAAGTAACACATAGGTAGGTATTATTAGGCTTACGTATTTTTATTTCGTTTTAAGAGGACAAACATTTCAAAACTACCTACATAGTAAAGTTTTATGACATTTAGCTAGCCGGTGTCAGATTTATTACCAAGAATTACAAATAAACTCGCAAGTCAAGACAGCCTATGGCTTCATACTTGCCGTGTCACCTCGATTGCGGAAGTATTTGGACATTTGTACAAAAAATTACAGAAAGACACTCACTTTGTTTGTTCGCACTTATTCGATAACATTGAGGTGTGCAAGCAAACATTAGCTCTGCGCCAGCTGTTACGAAAACTTATGCAGTGTTACAAAATTAATCTTAACATTGTTTTGATGTCACTGAATGGAATTATTGATGCAACTGCTGAAAATACTGACCTTTATTGTATTTGGCTGTTTTGTTTTATTAGCTGTGAGTGTAATTAATAGTAAATATCGCCCCCATTTCATTTTGAAATTAAATCTTCTCAAGGTCGTCCAATAGACTAGGTAAATATCCTCAGATTGAAAACGATTTATGCCGTTCTTTGTTTCTAGAAGAATCCATGAATTCTACCCCTGATTTATCTTATTTTGAATGACCTTTATGTTACCCCGTTATAGCGTAATGACATCTAATGAAGCTTATGTAAGGCTCTCCCCGACCCACTGAAGCGGGCACTCGTACGACAAATCAGTGCCTCGCAGAAAGGTAATCTAATTGTTTTCCTGAAGAGCATTAAAGCGTGCCATCTTTACATGCCCGCATTCATTTATGAGGCACGCGGGTTGTCCCTTAACTCCATATATGTATGGAAATGTATGTAAGGGAAATGAAATATTTGAAGAAGAAAAAAAACTAGTTATGTCCATTGTTCTACTCGCGTATTTTCCGGGATGAGAAATACTCTTCGTCCTTCTCCAAGTAGGTACATACCAAGTTATTTTTTTTTTCTAATATTATGGTTCGGTGGTTTACTCGTAGTAACATAGGATACAATACGTGCAATATAACTGAACTGGTGTATCAGACTCCATAAATTCGCGCATGAGATGAGAAAGGGATAGAAGATGTGTAGTCTAATTTAACAGTTCTTCCTTTTTCAATGAAATTTGTAAGGAAGACATAGTGTGACTAAAATTTGTTTAGTGCGATATCAACAGAATTAGCACCAATATCACATAATTCTACAATGATTTTACGTCTGATCAATAGCTTCCTTCCAGTCCACTTATTTATATTTATTCGTATTTGTATTTTCAAAGGCATCTTCTTTCAGGGCGCGCTCAGAATAACAGAAGACGGTTGCGGCGGCGTTCGGATAGTAGGAGCTTCAATGCGAGCAGTCAGAGGGGCGAGGGAAGCATTAGGAGCTTTGAGAGCAGGTGCTTTGGCCCGAACAACGGCAGCCACCAACATGAACTCATCATCCTCTCGATCACATGCAGTATTCACCCTCCTACTGCGACAGAGGAGGCTGGCTCCAGACCAGGACGCCACTATAGAAAAGGAAGCGGATACAGAAACCCCTGAACAGTACGAGACTCTTACTGCAAAGTTCCATTTTGTTGATCTAGCTGGCTCCGAGAGATTAAAACGTACAGGTGAGAACTGATCAATTTTTTTTTGAGTTATATTCACGACCAAAATCATATTTATTATCTTTATGTATCTAGTAAGCTGACTTTCCTTAGCCGGCTAGGGGACTGAAGCCCCCCCAAAATCTTAAGTTCTAACAGATATTACAGATATTAGATTAGTAGTTTAGTCTTGATTGTTAGGTACCTCTTAGCCACTAAAAATCATATCTGATGATCCCTCAGCCCCCTCCCCAAATAATTCCTGGATCCGCCATTGTTTTATAGCCTACAGAAACCAAAGAAATATGCCGTAGTAACGTTCGTAATGCAATAGTGTGAGTACATAATTTGAAAACAAATCATATTTTTTATGAACTTTGCCTTAATTTATGCCCATTCTGTCATAATTATTCTCTTTTGTCACCCAGGCGCGACCGGCGAGCGCGCAAAAGAAGGCATATCAATAAACTGCGGCCTCCTAGCTTTAGGCAACGTGATATCAGCCCTCGGGGACCGGTCTCGCAAAGTGATGCACGTTCCGTACCGCGACTCGAAGCTGACGAGGTTGCTCCAAGACTCCTTAGGAGGGAACAGCAACACTGTGATGATAGCATGCGTGTCTCCCAGCGATAGGGACTTCATGGAGACGCTAAACACGCTGAAGTATGCGAATCGGGCTAGGAACATTAAGAATAGATGCGTGGTCAACCAGGATCTGACGTCGCGAACTATACTTCAGTTGAGGCAGGAGGTGGCCAGGCTGCAGCTTGAGCTCGCTGAGTATAAACAGGTATGAACCTTTTAACATAATGAGACGTGAAATGATTAAGGGCTTTTGGCTATTCACAGTGAAATATACTTAGGCCATGTTGTTTCATCTTACAGTTACGTATCTGTAACCGTCAAATATGGCGGCTTGTATGACAATTTCATACTGACTTAACGATTACGTACTGACTTACGAATACAGATGGTTTGAAGCAACCCGCCCTTAGTGGTGTTTTACTAAGAGATAGGTGTCAAACCCCAAAAAACAGTACGGCTTCTGAAGGCTACTCTAATGGGTTTCTTGCTGAGTCTTTAGAGTTAAGTTTTTGCTATCTGAAGCTGCATATTGCACGCTTCTTGCTTTTTAACCGATAACGAGTCTGTGATGTTGACACTTGCCGTCACAGTTTAAGAACCATACAGTCAGTCATCGAAGACGTCTACACAGGGCAATCGTGCGGTGCGGGGTGAGACGCGGGCGGAACATAGGGGTTCCGAGTTCCGTCCGATATAGTTAAATAAAACTTAATAAAAATTGGAAACCGCTGGTCTAGACGATGACGGCGTTTTCGACAACATCTAACGCGATGACCGGCTGTATGTTGTAGACTGCGCAGCAATTTAATTTTTTCACTTTATCCAAAAACCACTTTTTCCAGGGCAAACGCGTAATATCAGAGAACGGCGAGGAAGGCTGGAGCGACGTGGTCCAAGAGAACGCGATCCTGACGGGCGAGGTGGAATCATTGCGGCGACGAGTGAAGGCCATGCAGGGCACCATCGAGCAGCTGTCGGCGCGGAACAGCGAGCTCATCGCCGAGAAGGCGCTCGGCAACTGGGGGCCGAAGGACGGCAGCCCCGACGCTAACGACTGTTCGCTGACGTCGCTTGTGCAGGTGAGGAAATATGCTTTTTTAAGAAGTCCGGATATGTACATGAAATTATTTCCCGGCTAAGGTAACTGGAATTATCATACAGGATACGTTGTAGTTACATGTGATAATTATCACATGTAACTACAACGCATTTATTTTTAAAACATCATAAATCTGCTCAAAATTTTGCAATTTAATCTTATATTATCCGTTGTGATTGGATAAGCAAATTAACAATAACCGATCGTGTACTTGGTGCTTTGTTTCATTTATTCTGTTCTGTAAAATGTTTGAGGAACGAGGTGGAATGTCCCTCCATTGAAATGGGAGGATCCTCCTACTAACCGGGTGTTCTATGGGCCACTGCCTCCATCAGTTCATGTCGGGTTTCTGTAATATATGCTAATTGCGCCGCAAACTTTGCTTGCGCGATGTAGGAAATTGACGTTAGACGTCATGTAGTGACATTTGACAAGTTGTCACTGTCAGCTGTCTAGCTTTGTAGGTAGTCTTCGCTGTTGTCGGCAGATGTCGCTACAAATGTTTCATTTGTTTCTTCGCAGGGCTACGTGAGCGAGATAGAAGACCTCCGAGCGCAACTGCTGGAGTCGAACGCGATGTACGAGGCGAGTCGCAAGCGCGAGGCGACGGTCGCGCGCACGCGACACGACTCCGTGCAGGACCCCGCGCTCATCATCGACGACGCCAAGCGGGAGCTTTACAAGGTAGGTGAACAATTTAATTGGTATTTTACTCGTGTTGGCAATCAAATTATGCCGTGTGGAGGGCAAGGTGGAAATAAATTAAAGCAATTTTTAATTGCCAATCAAATCGCGTCATTTGTACTACTATAGTTCGTAAAATATAGCTTGATCTCTGTGACAGATGTCAAATACAATCAAATAATGTCAAAATGATTTGACATTCGTCACAGAGATCAAGCTATATTTTACGAACTATAGTTTTTACTCCAGCTCTTACTTTAACGGACTAACTGACTGACTCCTTGACAATTAAAAAGTGATCCCATCCCATAGAAGAAAACAAGTATACCCCACGTTTAGTAAATGTACACTCGACGCCATTTACGGTCGACCACTTTTCACCCTTATGTTCTTAGTAATAGGGGCGAAAAGTGGTCGACCGTAAATGGCGTCAAGTGTACCTTACGTCCGCTATCGGTATTCTTTTTTCTTCTAAAAACGCAAAGATTTATTAGCCAAACACATTGTTCTGCCAATTGTTGTCAGACTGATATATTGTATACTTACATGAATCTACTAGCTTTCGCCCGCGGCTTCGCCCGCGTTTTTCAGGATAAAAGGTAGCCTATATGTTATTAGCTTATTATTGAAACGTAAAACGAACTACAATCCCATAGTAACATTCCCCTGTTTCCCAGGAAAAAGAACTCCTGGCGCGCAGTATGGGCGAGCTCGAGTTCCAACGCAAGCTGAACATGAGCGAGAGCATCACCAGTGCAGTGGACGACCGCTCCATCGGCGAGAGGGAGCGCGCGGAGGGCGAGAGCGCCGAGGACTCCGAGCCCTCCGACGGCGACGGAGAGCCGACCGACTCCGACGAAGAGGACTCCGAGGCTAAAGGTATGTATGAGCGAGAGCATCACCAGCGCCGTGGACGACCGCTCCATCGGTGAGATAGCGCGCGGAGGGCGACAGCGCCGAGGACTCCGAGCCCTCCGACTCCGACGAAGAGGACTCCGAGGCTAAAGGTATGTTGTACTATGCCATCAAAAGACTGACCTTGCGCCATATTGTGACGTTTTGTATTGAAAATTGAGCTATTTAGTATTAAAAAATCTATTACAATAGATTTGATAAATCAAAAACTCAGTTAAATAGAGTAAAAAAAAATAACGTTATTGATTCGCAAATTAATTTTCTATGTAAGACTTACTTTTCAAGTGATAGTTGACAGTTTGAAGTCATTGACGTTCCTACATAATTATGCAAAATGCTACTTTTCTACGGTCTAAAAATATTCGGTCCTAGCTTCGAAGCCTCTAACTAACCCAATCTTACATTACTCAGGTCAACGCGTCCTCTCAGCGCAGCTAGCAGCCCTCAGCGAGGACATAGACACCAAAGCCCGTCTGATAGAGCAGCTGGAACTGTCGCAGCGTCGCCTAACAGCGCTGAAGACGCACTACGAACAGCGGCTCAACACCTTACACCACCAGATCAAAGCCACCAACGACGAAAAAGACAAAGTGCTGGCTTCACTTGGTAAGTAACTAAAAAGTATTTAATTTTTGATCCATAATAACAGACAAAAACTGCTGTGAATATCTTCGAAAAAGACATTTTTTAAAGCAGAATAATTATGCAACCTTCTGAATAGGGAGTTTGTGAGCCCAAAGTGTGGTGGAAGTAGCGGGCAAGCTCGCGATTGGCGCGTGCGGCGCGCTCGCGCCACTATCAAACCTATGAAGGTGTTCACGTCGAACTTGCGGTAGAGCGCGCGATTCGCACGCAGCTTCATATAAGTTCAACCAGTTTGAACTTGTCGCTAGCGCCCATACCGAGCAAACGCCTGGCAGCCAACGTGAACACGAACTCGCGAAGTCCATCGCGCGCTCCGCCGCTGTTGATATGTCGGTAATGCGCCCGAGAGTTGACGTGAACATGCACTAATACTAGTTTTTTCCTCTGCAGCAACACAGGCATCACCTCCGAGCGAGAAGCTGAAGCGCGTGAAGGAAGAGTACGAGCGGCGCGTGGCCGGCATGTCGCGCGAACTCAAGCGGCTGCAGGCAGCGCAGCGCGAGCACACGCGCCTGCAGCGCTCGCAGCAGCAGACCGCGCTGCAGATCAACACGCTGCGCTCCGAGCTGCAGCACATGAAGCGCGACAAGGTAACGTGCACGTGACGTCATGTGTAGCGCGAGCACACGCGCCTGCAGCGCTCGCAGCAGCAGACCGCGCTGCAGATCAACACGCTGCGCTCCGAGCTGCAGCACATGAAGCGCGACAAGGTAACGTGCACGTGACGTCATGTGTAGCGCGAGCCACGCGCCTGCAGCGCTCGCAGCAGCAGACCGCGCTGCAGATCAACACGCTGCGCTCCGAGCTGCAGCACATGAAGCGCGACAAGGTAACGTGCACGTGACGTCATGTGTAGCGCGAGCCACGCGCCTGCAGCGCTCGCAGCAGCAGACCGCGCTGCAGATCAACACGCTGCGCTCCGAGCTGCAGCACATGAAGCGCGACAAGGTAACGTGCACGTGACGTCATGTGTAGCGCGAGCACACGCGCCTGCAGCGCTCGCAGCAGCAGACCGCGCTGCAGATCAACACGCTGCGCTCCGAGCTGCAGCACATGAAGCGCGACAAGGTAACGTGCACGTGACGTCATGTGTAGCGCGAGCACACGCGCCTGCAGCGCTCGCAGCAGCAGACCGCGCTGCAGATCAACACGCTGCGCTCCGAGCTGCAGCACATGAAGCGCGACAAGGTAACGTGCACGTGACGTCATGTGTAGCGCGAGCCACGCGCCTGCAGCGCTCGCAGCAGCAGACCGCGCTGCAGATCAACACGCTGCGCTCCGAGCTGCAGCACATGAAGCGCGACAAGGTAACGTGCACGTGACGTCATGTGTAGCGCGAGCCACGCGCCTGCAGCGCTCGCAGCAGCAGACCGCGCTGCAGATCAACACGCTGCGCTCCGAGCTGCAGCACATGAAGCGCGACAAGGTAACGTGCACGTGACGTCATGTGTAGCGCGAGCCACGCGCCTGCAGCGCTCGCAGCAGCAGACCGCGCTGCAGATCAACACGCTGCGCTCCGAGCTGCAGCACATGAAGCGCGACAAGGTAACGTGCACGTGACGTCATGTGTAGCGCGAGCCACGCGCCTGCAGCGCTCGCAGCAGCAGACCGCGCTGCAGATCAACACGCTGCGCTCCGAGCTGCAGCACATGAAGCGCGACAAGGTAATGTGCACGCTTGACCTCATGTGAAGCGTGTGAGAGTAGAGTGACGGCTACTTTCTTATTTTAAAATGACTCAGTCGCGAACCGTTTGCCGTTGCCTTTGTGGCATTTTACGAGACTGTAAAGAACATTAATTATGATTTGATGATACATATATTTTTTACAGGTAAAGTTAGTACAACGCATGCGGGAGGAGGCTAAACGGCACGCACAAGCTGAAGCAGCTCGAGCTAAAGAGGTACGTACAATTTATAGACGTTTGGATTCTATTTGCATAACTTCAAATAAATGTTTTTATGTAGGTACTTTACACAATCTATTCTACAACGTCGCTTGATAAAAAAAATATTTTCTGAAGCTGTACCATGTTCGCTTATGCACAATTAAAGTCGCCATCACCAACTTATTAATATTTTTTTTTTTTCTTTAGGTGGCACAACTGCGCAAAGAATCCAGAAAGAACGCCAACTTGATACGATCACTGGAAGCTGAGACCAAGATGAAGGAAGCGGTGAGTTATATCATTGTTATGGGACAAATGAGTTCTTGAACAGGGATCAAGAATGTTGATTTTCATCAATTGTAACAACTTTACAAAAATGTGTCGTCCATAAAACTTTTTAATTGTTACAACAATGTAATTAAAATTGTGTAAAAAAAAAGTTTATAAACACATTTTATTCGTACACCTTAAATGAAGTTAAATACGCTTGAAAAAGTCTAGATGCTTTTCTACCATCAAAAACGATGGGCATAGGTGCCATAGTGGTTACTGATCAAAAACTCACAGATAGATAGGCTCGTATTTGACCACTATGATATTGTTCGTGTGTAGGTGTTACGGCGCAAGCAGGAGGAAGTGTCGATACTAAGACGAGGACATCGCGACAAGCTCAGCAGTCGGGCGGCTGGCAGGCTGCATGGTGAGTAAACCTTAACCTTGAGGTGCTGTTAAGGACGCGTTTACAAATCTGACAAAAATAGGCTGTTTTTCGGTAGAATTTCCAACCGAATGAAACTAAATCAAACGTAACTAACTATTGCCACGGATAGGTTACTCGTTTATTTCCAATTCCTAGAGAAAAAATGTGTAAAAATTTTGGTTTTTGATATTGTAAAAACGATTGCCTCTTCACACAAAATTGACGATACGAGCTTGAGTTTAGGATCATTTTTCTTGATTTATTGACATAATCTTGTTTCTTTAAAAATTGCATAGGTAAGCAGATATAGTCATCTCAAAACGCTAGAAAAAATAATTACGAAAATGTTACAAATAATGTCAGAAAATAAATAAAAAGTCCCGTCTACTTTTTCACGTATTTTACTAATAGACATGAACCTTAATGGGTGGCATTAAGGTTTATTTTACTTGTCTTAATTTATTGTACAAAAAATTCTAATAAAATGAAAGTCCACATTGTGAGTGTTGTGAGTTGATCTTCTCGCAAATTAGTTTACTTACTTATTATTCCCGCAACTATAATTGCGTATTTGTGCGTTTGAGCCGTGTCAATATAGTGGTGCGGTCTATTTTGTGAACGCACCCTTAAACGGCCTAGTTTTATGACAATTTCTTGCTGCAATTGTATAGCCGTCAGTTGAGATGGATATCGTACAACTCAGTAGAACAATTGCCGCAATCTTGCAGTATAGGCCGCCGATGTTGCAATGAAATTAAATGATGGTACATCAAAATATCTGCTGCAGCAACAAGACCAGCCTCGCTATCGACTAATATATCTCACTAGCTCAATTCTACAGCCACGACTTCCTGCAATTATACGAACTTAATTATATAGCAATACAGTTAGTGCTACCTTGCTAGAATATACTCTGCAATATCTGGCATAGCTAAATTGCAGCAAGAGTATCGCCGTAAATATTGGCCATCTATAGTTCTCACCAAGATGCAATATTTATAGCCCGATTACAAGCCCTATTAGCTATATTCTGTGCCCACCTAGGCTCTGCGCATTCCTGCGCAAAGGGAATTTTTAGATCGCTCAGAATCGCACAATATTTTCATATTATATTCATATTTGCGTTCGACCTGAAATAACTGCCGCTCACAATTAACATGAAGTTCGAAGCGGCCAGGAGTTTTGATGCCGTAATAAATAATTACAAAAGAGGGCAACACTGTACCTATATGCTATTTATTTGAGCAGCATGGTACCGTGATAAAAAAAATTACGTACTTTTTCCAAATATTTTGTCATTCCTAACCCGATCAAAATGTATAGAACAGCAGATATTTATTGTAACGATTCCAGTGTTGGTTCCATAGTTAAAATTGTGCAAAATAATGAACAGAATCAATGGTTTTCGCCAAAAACACAAAAAAGTCACCGTGTATTTTAATTTAATTCCATAAAGATCGTACGCGTTCCCGCAAGAACACATCGTACCGCGAGGCGTGGTCGCGGATAGAGTGCTGGGTGTCCCGCGCATGCGCCGCTCGTTGCACGCTGGGCGAGCTCGAGGCCGCGCTCGAACGGTTGCTGCAACAGCGCGAGCGAGCCAGGAACACGGACCAAGACCCCGACGCGAAGCACCTGTTGCGGTATCTGAGGGACTCCATAGCGGAGACACAGGCTCAGATCATGCAGATTGAGGTAAGTCTATACGAGATGATGGCTGTCGAAGTGTTTTTACTAGGTTACTGGAGGCGCGCACACTGACGCGTAACGTCCCATTAGCCTTATAATTAGCGCGAAATTATGAACTTAAAGTATAGTGCGTCGCTGATAATGTTGTTAACATATTAGTTCGCCAAGATTTGGCCACTTGTCCTGCTGTTTAAATTAATTAACTTGCCGTGAACAGGCCGCAAATCCTAGCAGAATTCCTCCTTAATTGATAGGTGTCTGGCCGCGGCAAAGGCTGTCGGGTATAAATGCAGAAATAAAATAAAACAACGTTGGTTTTAGAAGGAAGTTTTTATTTAGATTATGAATCCAGATACATAGATAATACACATAGTTATACGAGTGTTTGTTCGAAATAAATATTTATTATTATTATTAAAGACAATACAAGCACGAATTAGTTCACTGATTATTTTGATATCTACATCAGAAATTCATGCCTCTACAATACTGTTGCTTTCTAATCTGACCAAGACATCTTCTCTTCTCAGGAGGAGAACGACGAAAATATGCTGCCTCGTTTACTAGATCAGATCGACTCTGTGGAAGCGGGTCGCTACTCACTAGAGCGGCTGGCCGCGCTCACGCTGCAGCACGCGCAGGACGCCGCGCGCCACCTCAAGATGTTGCACGACACGCGCGCGCAACTCAAGGAGGTCAGTTTATGAGCTATTTTCTGAGCAATTCCCTTTGCGTCTCGAAAACTTGTAGGTACTATAGCCATAGGGACACGCGCGCTCAGCTCAAAGAAGTCAGATTTTATTTATGAGCAATTTTTTGACCAATACGGTACATAGTTGACTACTATTAAAAAGGTGCAAATAAATCATTTCATTTCAAAGAAGGAATAGAAACTTTACGACGGCGATGTTCGCAAGGCCTGATGTCACCGTCCGATAGTGCCGTCCCATCTACCTAATAATTTTAGAAAGCTTATAACTTTGTCATTTTTTAGATATTTAATTCGTTTCTTTGGTGTTAATTGTCTTCTTAAATAGTTTAACATACAACATTCCTATTCTCTTTGCGTCTCAAAAATTTGTACTTTAGCCTTGAATGATTGACGATGTTAAAATTTGCCTACAGATGGAAGAAAGTACGGAGCGTACGGCGAGCGCGCTTCGACTGGCCAGCACAGGCGACCAGAACCTCAACCCGTGGGGCGCCGTACCCGCCGCCCTGCATGCCCTACTGGCTCACGTGTCCTCCGGCACCTCCACGCGCTCCGTGTCGCCCGTCGACAGGTAACACACTACGGAGTAGGCCTTGCAAATATAAAAACCGGACAAGTGCGAGTACCATAAGCATAGCATAGCATAATCAGCCTATAATGTTTCCACTATTGAGACACAGGTCTCCTCCGTGAGAGGGAGTGGGCCGTAGTCCACCACGCGGGCCCAGTGCGGGTTGGTGGACGTCACATGTTTTCGAATTTTTGGTTCTAGGACATGCCGGTTTCCTCGCGATGTTTTCCTTGACCGTTTAATCAAATGATAAGCGCCATCTATGCCGCTATTACATCATAGTAGATAATATTATATCTTGATCAGAGATGGCGCTACTGCATATTTTTAGTGGCGCCATCTATGAGCAGATGGCTCCACTTATGGTCCGGTTACAGACGGACAACAAAGTGATCTTATAAGGGTTCCGTTTTTCCGTTTGAGGTACTAAAAACTAAAAAACATCGAATATTCGAATATTTATTTAGTTTACTGCCGAGCTACCAGCCAGCACCTCAACCCGTGGGGGCCTCCCGCCGCGCTACATGCACTTTTTTTTTTAATTTCACCTATTTTATGTGCAATAAAACCAATGTACGGTCAGGGAAAGGGATACTTTAGCAGGTACGCTATCATTCATATTTGGTCGTATATTCAAACTTCAAAGCAATCCGAATTGCTTCGAAGTTTGAATATACGACCAAATATGAATGATGGCGTACCTGCTAAAGGATTCCTTTCCCTGACTGTACATTTAATTCACCCCATAGTAATACAAGTGTAATTACACCATCAGTTATTGGCACAGTGCGGGGCAGGAGCCGCGGCCGAACGGCGTGCGCGAGTCCGGCACGGCGCCCGCCTCGCCGCCCGACGACAACACCACCTCGCCGTTCCAGCGGAACACGTCAGTATCACCGATTTTATTTATATTACTAAACTTTTGCCGACTCCGTCCACATGGACTACAATGAATTGACCATTTTAAATGACCTCCTTAGTGTAGGTGGCTAGTACCACAGAGGCCAAGTTCTATCTGGCTTAGATTTTGAATTGGACCCCAATCTACCAAACTGAAAACTACATCAAAATCCGTTCAGTACGGTACTTTTTGCGCGATACGAGCACATACAGACAAAATTAAAAACAAAAATGGGCATGGTGAAATAATGGCGTCCTAGCACCCTATCCCAACTGTTTTTCTGGAATATTTTCAATGTACGACATTTTTACAGTTTTATAATATTGTATAGATTATTGTTATTCCATTACCTCCGATCTTACGTTGCCCTAAACGGTCCCACTATTGCTTGCACACAACTTCACACGAGCATTGTCTATTTCCGATCTACGATCGACAAAGATCTACTACTACTTTGATCGCCAATTCGTACGATCAAAGTTCGCGGAAACTGGCGATGAATTCGCAATCGCAAAAAAATGTTTAACTTGAATGTTACGTTAGATGTCAAAAGGACAAGCCCGACGCATCTTGGATGTTTAAGTTTGATTTTAATTGAGAAGCAACAGGTACATTAAAAATCACTCACATTTATGAAAAAATTAACATATAATACTCTCTAAAACGAAAAAAATGCGTCGGGCTTGCCCTCTAGGCACACCATTGGTTAGATTTATAAATGTTACCGTGTTCCCGTCAGTGTCCGTCGCGGGTCGGTGCGCCTGCGCGACCTGGGCGTGATCGCGCGCGAGGAGGACCCCATGACGCAGTCGCTGGTGGAGCCCGCCTGCCCGCGCCCCGCGCCGCTCAGCCGCGTGCCCAGCGCGCCCGGCAGCCTCAGGTATGTCTGATACATACCGATAAATAACATAGAATAAGTGCTAGTAAATATTACACACAGTTTGAAAATCAGATAATGGGCTAACTTCGCCTTTGTAGAGCGACAGAGATGACTGTAGGGGTTTGTATCTTTCTAATAGGCGGCAGTAAATATTACACATCGAGTTTGAGAAATAATTGGCTAGCTTCGTCTTTGTAGAGCGACAGAGATGACTCTCTACAAAGTCGAAGCTAGCCAATTTTCTAAAGGTCGGTGTGTAATATTTACTGCCGTGTACCGTACAATCAGATTTTTCTGTTCTGTGCGTACAATCATAGTTTCAGTGCAACAATTAACTAAGTACACAAAATTAAATTGTCAAATGCTCAAAAAGTACAGACACAAATGAAGAACATTACGAATAAATTAAATCGCGGTGTTCTATTATTTAAATAAATAATATATTTTATACCATTCACCCTCTAAAAAGCTTATTTTATTCACTGAAAACAGTGAATAAAAAAAAGCACATTTACTCACTGTTTTGATGTTTGAAAATGGAACACACCAATGTGTTCGACTACAGATTTAAAGAACCTATGCTAGATGCGGCACGTTATTAGATTGTATGAAAACCGAACGTGTCATCTTTTTTATACCTACGATAACTTCACCCCAGCCATTTAGTGATGTGCTCAGAGTAAACAGAATTGTTTCAATCACTAAGCGTCACTGAGCTAACAGACTTTTTTTAGTACGAACAGTCGAACATGCAGGGCACGCTTGGTCGTGGCTTGCCGTATCTAGTGTAAGTGTAATCTGTGTATTCGACCTATATTGATGTGTTCTAAATTCAATTTGATTGGTCGACATTTTCGACAAGGAGTTTAGCATTAGAATAAAAACTGTTTTGTGTTCTTTGCTGTCCTTAGTAAATTGGCGCTATTTTGAATACTGTAAGTTGTACGAACACAAAGTTTAGTGTTACTTTAATCTTTAATTTTGTGTTTGTTTAGTGTTGTTCTAATCGATTAAAAATGCATTCTAGTGATGAAGATGTGTTAACACCTGAGTTTGGAAAAGAGAGGGCGGCCGATATAGTGGAAAGGTGGAAAGCTTGCTACCTAAAAAATCACGGCTGGTTTACATCAAAGCCAATTTAACTTTACTTTTTCTTCATTATATGTATATTTTCACTTAAATCTTTCTTTTTCTCGTAGTCATGGTATAAAGTATAGTATGCAACTCTTGAATAAAACGGATTTATATCGAGGGCCATGAATCGCTCGCGTCGCTCAGGATTCTAACACTTGAATCACTCGCTAAGCTCGTGATTCAATCATCATGAATCACTCCCTACGGTCGTGACTCAATCGTTAGAATCCTTCACTAGCTCGTGATTCATCTATGGCCCTCGCTTTAAATCCGTCCTTTATTCACTAATTGCATAATATACTATTTAGTCACATGACAACTGAGAATTTTCATTTTGCGTCTGTTCGGTGATAAGGTCGGGGTTTGCTTGTTGCACGGGGTCTCATCAGGAACAAAGCAACATTTGTTCAAATAACTCTTAATAGATGGCGTTATACGTATCGATTTGTAATATCAAGTTTGTGTAAAATGTAGAACATGAATAAATAGACAAATATAAATATTTGATAAAATTTTAAAAAATCGTTTGTTTACGAAAAAATGGATAGCCCGATAGCCCGCGTTACGGCGGCGGTCACGTTTTTTTGTATGAGATGAGGCATCTGTACGCGTAGGATTGTATTATCTGTGCCTGTTGGGATTTTAACCGAACAGCATCTTAAATGCGAGTACAATACCATAAAAATACTGGTGAAACTTACATAATATTTTGTTTGACAGAGGCCTGCAGCCACTAAACAACACACCCGGAGTGCTGTCCTCCCCGGTGGCCCCCCGGCGGCCTCCGGCCCCGCCCGAGTCCCCGCGGCCGCCGCGCCGACACCACAACCTCGCCAAGCCCGCCTCCTTGTACGTATACAACACCCCACTCTACATACCATAGAGACATGCCGGAAGTGATCACGTACACGTCTGTGGAAAAACATGTATGACGATATTACCGGCACTATGATGGCCGGTTTAACGAGTCCGATCATAAAGTTTCGTAAAAATTGACAACTACTTTTGAAACAACAATTTATTGCTGTACTCTATAGTTTATAATGAGGCGTCACTATTGACATTAAAGTACAACAATTGTTTTAAACGTTCACGGTTACTTGACTAAACAATTTACTTACGGGATAACTTCCGTGATTTTTGTATGGATTGAGTTCCCGATATTTCGACGCTGTTGCAAGCGCCATGATCGCGGGTAAACTGGAGAATGCGGGTGGATGAACACTTAAAATAAAATAATTGTTAGGAGCAGACAAATCTGTCTACCCTCTTTCTTAGTCTTTTGCTACGCTCACTACTGGAACTCACACTCGATTGAAAGTCACGGCAAAACACACTCACGGTATCAATAAGTTTTTCGGAGTCTTTGTTACGAGGTTTTATATTGAAATATCGGGAACTCAATCCATACAAAAATCACGGAAGTTATCCCGTAAGTAAATTGTTTAGTGAAACAACAATTGTTCTTTCAAAAGTAGTTGTAAATTTTTACGAAACTGTATGAGCGAACAAACTTGAAACCGGCCATCATAGCTTGCCGCTGATTTAGTATTAAACTCGATGTAGATATTTTTTGTTTTCATATACCTACATGAAAAATTCGCTGCGTGTTCGAAAACTCATTATACCTAGGATTCTTGTGTTGATGACGAGACGTCCAGTGATATAAAATTAAGTGCATACAATCTGGATAACTCGCCTGAAATAATATTAGTAACAATTTTTTAACAACAATTAAAACTGGCAGCTTGAATTATAGAATTTTAATAACAATAAAATTATTTATATTTTTTATTATAACATGATTACGTCAACACTTTCGACCTTTTATTAAAATATTTAGTTGTCCACGCGTCTAAAAGTATTGTGTTTTGTTGTTTTATACTACAATATAATATAATGTGAATTGGTCCTTTTTTCTTCATCTTTCTTAAAGTGGACTTCTTATTTAACAATCGAATGAAAGCTAAAGTAGTTAGAAATATATCTGTCACTTTCACTCTGGTGTCTGTGCGATATCGCCGTCCCTTTCTGCATGGTACACTGCTTGGGTATATGTGCTACACTCTAGTTGGTGTGAGGTAGACATTACTGTAGTTGTATTTAGAACTATATAGGTTATGTGTTTATAATATGTTTATAGAAAGAAATAATCTACTACAGGTTTACTTAAAGAAATAAATTATAAATGATGATGATTTCACTGCTATTTGCATCTCCCTCGCACCCACACTTTGTGAACGAAAGGCAAATAATAGACATGTCATTTTGAATTTTATTATTTAAGTAAACGCGTAGTATTTTTTACTATCCAGTTAAACATGCAAAGTTATTTAATTATCATAAAACTGTATTCGCATTATTGATTTTATAAAACACAAATGTTAGAATCAATCAAAATCTACTTTAAGAGCGTAAACTCAGAGTAGGAAATGACTTTGCACAAGTACATACAACGTGTAACAGAATAAGCGACAGACCTCGAAGGGGGCCATTATACACATCATTATGAGCAACTTTTACTATGGGACCAACACTGAAATTGCGAAAAAAAACCTGATTTTTTCATGATTTTGATTTTGAGGCGTGTCGCTTACTCTCTTACACGTTGCACAATGCAATCCCAATAAGAATAGGAACGTCAATGACCTCGAACTGCCAACTATCACTTGGAAAAGTAAGGCTTGCAAAGAAAATTATATAAACTGACATTTAACTTGAGTCTTAAGGCGCGTCTCCTGTGCCCTGTTTTCGTGTTCGACGAACATCGAACAGTGAACGATAAAGGGGCGTGGTCTACGTGTTTTGACGAATAAAAACACTCAAAACACGTAGACCACGCCCCTTTATCGTTCACTGTTCATTGTTCGATGTTCGTCGAACACGAAAACAGGTCGCAGGAGACGCGGCTTTAGGTTTACCAAATAGATTTTTTTAATACAAAACAGCTCAATTTTCATTCATTCAATAATTCAATACAAAACGTCACAATATGGCGCAAGGTCATTCCTATTATTATTTGGATCGAATTGCATAAGGTGCGTTTCCATGTGGAAACGCACCTTATGTACGCGGAGCTGGGCGGAGTAAAGAGGAGCGGACCGGTAATTGGCCAAGCACACTGTTTCCGCTGATGCGGACTGGAGATTTCGAGCACTATGGTTGGCGAACTCACGGTCCGCTCCTCTCCACTCCACCCAGCTCCGCGTCACTGGAAACATACCTGTTGGGTACTGCCGGTGATGGCGATGGTCGGTGGGCGCGCGCGTGCGCTGACGGTGTGTTGCCCTTGCAGCCTGCTGACCGAGCTGGCCATAGTGGAGGACTGAGCCGCGGCCGTGCCCGCCGCGCCGCCCGCCCCGCCCGCCTCTAACCTCCTACGATGCTCTGCATGCTTTATCGTTATTTATTGCTTATTATACTTTCTATTAACTTCATACTGGATGTAAGTTTAGTCAGTCGAAATACGAAAAGGAGTCGTTGTACTCATCATTATGAACAACTTTTACTATGGGACCAACTCGTGAAATCGCGAAAAAAAATCAGCTCGTGAGAGGGAGAACTAAATAACTCATTTTTTCTAGTTTCGCGATTTACTATTACTACTACCTTATTTTATAATTGTTTAGCGTTTATTTGGCAAAACTAGATAAAATTAGTTATTTAGTTCTCCCTCTACGCCGACGAGCTGTTCCATACATTTATGTTCACATAACAAAATGTATGGAACAGCTGATTTTTTTTCGCGATTTCAGGGTTGGTCCCATAGTAAAAGTTGTTCATAACGATGAGTACAATGACCCCTTTGAATATTTCGACTGACTAAACTGACCCCCGTATACACGCTGTTTTTGATGGTTTTAGAGCTAAACGTGTTCTCTAGTATAATCGATTTGTAAAGTGATAAAAATCCAATTGAAATATACATTAATGTATTATTAAGAATAATATAATCATTTTTCATAGGCCGCTATTTATAATTTTAATATTTTTATAATGCCTAATTACGTAAAATAATTAAACACGTATAATTTCTAAAACCAATAAAATGAACTGGTTGTATTAAAAGTCGGCGTGCTAATATGAATGTTTAAGAATAGTACGCACCTATTTACGGGCGCGCACGTATTATACGTACGCACGCGCCCACCATACGCTGAAAGTACACACATATAACTATGTATATAAATATTAGGATTAAGCTAAAATATTAACTGTTTGACTCGAAACTTTAAAATGTAAAAGTTAAAAGTA